>JAGIQG010000015.1:17705032-18305032 GCA_024679065.1 Sphyrna mokarran | reverse complement strand
TGGTGTTACAAGGAGAAGTTGGGGCAGAGAACAAAGAACAAAACAGCACGGGAAACAGGCCCTTCGGCCCAATGAGCCCACGCCACCACCCCAATTTTCCCACCTCTACCCGTGATCCCTGTCTATGTTTATAGATCTATGGATTAAAAACCAAATTTGAGACAATTTAGGGAGAATTTGTTTTGCCAATTAGCCTAAGAGCACATCTTTGGGATGTGGGAGGAAACCGGAGCACCCGGAGAAAACCCACGCAAGCACGGGGAGAATGCGCAAACTCCCACAGACACAGGCCCAAATCCATGTATCTGCACAGCACAGCGATAGTCACTGAGCTGTCGTGTTGCCCATCAAATGGTCCAGGTCAAGTGTACACTAACAACATGAAGCACTAGGATACTCTTGAAAAAAATCCAAGAGCAGCTCTCTCACGACCCATCGCGTGTATGCCCCTCGTTAGACAACAAGGTGGACCAAAGCACCTGTAGGATAAAAACAAGTACATCAATATCATCATCTATTTACACACTTCCCAGGGACTCCCAAGGCTCATGATCCCTATTTTAAATCAGTTTTCTATACCCCTCCATTCCCATTCTGTTCATGTGCCCATCTAAGTATTTCTTAAATAACTCCAGAGTGCCTGCCCCCACCACTTTACTTGGCAGCGCATTCCATACCCCCACCACCCTCTGTGTGAAAAAACTCCCTCTAGCATCCAAATTATACCTTACCCCCCTCACCCTAAGCCCGTGACCCCTTGTGCTATTTGAGTCCATCCTAGGAAAAAGCTTAACCCTGTTTACTCTATCTATACCCCTCATAATCTTGTACACCTCTATTAGATCTCCTCTAAGTCTACGTCTTTCTAAGGAAAAGAGCCCCAATTTGCCTAACCTCTCCTCGTAACTCAGACTTTCGATTGCAGGCAGCATCCTGATAAATCTCCTCTGTACTCTCTCCAGAGTCTCCACATCCTTCTGGTAGTAAGGTGACCAGAACTGGACGCAGTATCCCGAATGAGGTCTAACCAACGTTTTATACAACTGCAATATTAAAGGCCAGCTTTTGTACTCTATACCCCTTCCTATAAAGGCTAGCATACTATGGGGCCTGGTTAAGATACATTATCTGAGGGTGCAGTCTCAATGGGCCAAATGGTCTCTTCTGACCAAGGATTCCATGTTCTATAATTCTAAGATTCATCTACAAGAATCATCGAACATAAAGGAGGATGAGGAACAAGAAGGGGAGAAAAGACCCAAACATGATTCACCTTACGAAAAGATTGAAAAATATCACGTGATTTACAGCACAGCCAACATTTCCACAAAGCAACACAAAGCTTTTAAGTACAAATCAAAGTTTTGTTAACATGCCAAAGCAACTTTGAATTAAGCTTCATTCCCTGGCCCTACTCCACCTTTATTACAATTATTAAAGATAATAAGATAAACTGATTAATTATTTAAACCACAATTGAATTAAGTTATTCCATGGCAGAAGAAGCAGAACAAGAATACCAGCGAGTGCAGCCTGTTTTAATTTTGGAGGATGCCGAACCATAATAGGAAATCTTAGTAACATTGAACGATAAAATCAGCGCAAGTTAGGCCAGAGTTGGGAGTCTTTCCAGATATCCGCACCCCGCTACAGAAAGGATATTGGAGCATTAGAGTCTGACCTATTAATCTTTTCTTATGTGTCTTGTTATCAAGTGATCAAGTGTGTCAACTTGATAAGTTTCAATAAACTTTAAAGGTGCAATTTCAATTTAAGTTGGCGTTGTTGCTGCCATGGCAAAAGTGCAAGATAGATTCCCCAATCATGAATTTCATTAACAATCCAATTTGACAGTTCTGGAACTCTGCACGTGCACAGTGGCCCCAATCTGTCAGATTCCCCGTTTGTTGGCCAGCTCGATCACTGGCCAGCCCAGGACCCCCCGCAGTTCTGCCCCTCCAGCACCCCCACCCCTAAGGCACGATCATGGCCCCAACAATTCCAGGGCCAGCCCTGACCACCACCCCCAACCCCGGAGCGCCCCAATGTCCAGCCCACCTCCCCTCAAGCAGTGACAATTCCCCCACCCCCTCCTTACCTTAGCAGACCCCTGGGCGACTAGGGAATTTTCACTGCAACTTCATCGCAGAGTTAATGGAAGCCTACTTGTGACAATAATACATACATAAAACATAAACAGTATCAAACAAAAGCTCGGGCCACAAAGGGAGATTTGAATTCCTCTGGAATGAAGAATCTACTAATGACCATGAAACATTGTCAATTGTCATAAAAACGCATCTGGTTTGCAAATGGGCTTTTGGGAAGGAAATCTGCCGTCCTTACCCAGCCTGATCTACATGTGACTCCAGGCCCACGGCAATGTGGTTGACTCTCAACTGCCCTCTGAAATGGGCCAAGTGAAACATGCAGATTAAGGGCATCTAAGGATTGGCAAGGAATGCTGGCCATGCCCATGTCCCACAAATGAATAAAAAAAATCAAATAATCTGGTCGACTCGTATAATGTCCTCAAGGATGGGCAATAAACGCTGGCCCAGGCAGCCACCCCATGAACAAATAAGAATTAAATGTTTTTTAACATCAATGTATATTTACATTTCTTGCCATTGATATTGAAGTACAGTTTATAATCAGAAATAAACATAGTCAATCAAAGCCCAAACTCTCAACCTTTAAGTATCAGAGTTAAACTACCTTACTAATATTCAAGCACTGGCACAGAGTTTCTAGTCCATTATTAGAACAGTGAGAGTATGTCTCAGGGCAGCCGGGTTGCTGAATGTATTGAAACTCTGTGGCGTAGTGTTTGGATGGGATGTTTTGCACTCAGCCATGGCACTATCATCTGGTGATAATCTATTCACCACTTAGAGCCAAGATGAAATTTCTTCATCCACAGGGTTGTGAAGCTTTGACAATCTCGACTGCAGAAAATTGTTGATGCTGAGTATATTTAAGACTGAAATCAACAGATTTTTTGGGGAAAAAAAGAGCAAATCAAGGGATATGGGAATTGGGAAATAATAGAGAAAGGAGTGCTGACACAGCAGATCAGCCATGATATTATTGAACAGCCAAGCAGAAGCCTGGCTCGAGGGGCCATATGGCTACTCCTGCTCTAACTTCTTCAGCTTTTATGAAAGAATATTGAAGGATGTGTTGCCCACAATTTCTCAAACCAGTCTTACAGCATTATCAGCGAAGCTAGCTTATGCTGACTCTGACTCATCTTAGCTAACAGGAAGGTCACAAACAGAGAAGGGGACAAACAAACAGCCTTAATTAAAGCAAAAACAAAATACTGCGGATGCTGGAAATCTGAAATAAGAGGAGAAATGCTGGGTAAACTCACCGGGTCTGGCAGCATCTGAGGACAGACAAAACAGAGTTAATGTTTTAAGTTGAAATGAGCCTTTAATACTTAGAAAGATCATTTAGACCCAAAACGTTAGCTGGAATTTTACCACTCCACTTGCCACGGAATTGGACTGAATAAGACGCTAACAACAGAAATGTCTGTTGATCTCGACGGGATTTTACAGATTCAGGATGAGCGAGGCAGGAATATCCCGCCTGTTAACCGTTTGCCTCTTGCACGCCGCCAGACTGGCTGAGTTTACCCAGCGTTTTCTGCTTTTTTCCATCTTTGATCAAAGGCAAGCTATTTGGATTCCATTTAGATTGGATTAAATTATGGATCACTAAAACACCACCATTTATTCAGCATCAATGTGTAGAAATTGGATTCAAGACAGCAAAAAACATCAGTCTTTAAAAAAAAAACATTTGACTTGAGCTACTTAAACTTAAAAAATAGTATTGACTTCTGCAGTTCACTTCCATCTCTGGAGTCGATCCTTGATAATTCTCTGTCAATTAGTAAGTGCACAAAAACTATTTGCCCCAATTTTATTTATTGTATTGAAGAATTTAGGAGAATAGGCAGCTTGCTGCATAGGCTGAGGGAGATTTGAAAATGACAGAAATATTGTACCCAAAAAGGTATGGCTTACATGGAGCTAGATTATTGTGTTTCTAATAAGTAACAGTACTTTTTGAAGTTTGCTAAACCACTATCACATTTCTGCCAGCACAATTAATTGAACAGCCATGGACTGAGAGCAGGTGACCTTCCACACGTGCAACTCACTACAACACATTAGACTTCAATGTAAAGGGGCAGGGGCAGCATTTTTCAACTCCCAAAGATCAAAGGTTTAAGCCCAATAAAAGCACAGCTGCGTGGCATAAATTCTTTATTTGCACCAATAAATTGCAAACACTCAAAGTGTGATTTAATTAATTGGTCCACGTTCAAACTTATGTGGCCTTTCCGTTTTATAGAAGGAACTGGGCTAAAGGGGGTGAAGGCTGGATACTATCAGAGATACAAGAGAACCTGAGATAAATCAGGAAATAGCAGGTGGCGACCTGCCTTTGTTTCAAATGCCTAAAAATTGGAGGGGAGACGCAGTGTTCTACAAGTTTGAGGAACTGCAAAAGATGGGTTCAAGTAAGAAATTGTTTGATGATTTTTAAAGCTCATCATAGGGGTGCTTAAATACCAGTTTAAAAATGAACAGGGAGGCAATGGCCTAGTAGCATCATCATTAGACTATTAATACAGAAACTCAGCTAATGATCTGGAGACCCCAGGTATGATTCCCGCCATGGCAGTTGGTAGAATTTGAATTCAATAAAAAAAAATTGTGTTTAAGAATCTACTGATAACCATTGTCGATTATTGGAAAAACCCATCCGGTTCACTAATATCCTTTAGGGAAGAAAATCTCCTATTATTACCTGGTCTGGCCTGCATATGATTCTGCAGTCACAGCACTGTGGTTAATTCTCGACTGCCCTCTGAAATGGCCTAACAAGCTATTCAGTTTCAAGGGCAAATAGGGATGGGCAATAAATGCTGACCTTGTCAATGATAACCATATCGTTATTGAAACCTTGTTTGAGTCCTTCTTTTAAACTTCAGGAGTTATATTTTCAGGTTCTTCCTGAATTTTCCATCAAAGTGTCTGTGGTTGGTTGGGATATGCCCTATGGTAATGAATTAATGATAGGACTAGCTAGAAATTAAGGGTTCATTTTGGGAGGGGGGGGGCTGTATTTTAGTGAGCTCTGGAGCTATCATCTTTTAATCCATTCTTTTACCCTGATGCACAACTTACAATTGTCTGATCCTGATGAAAATCTTTGATCGTGGTGGTCAGAGATGGCTAGGATGGGATTTAGTTGGCAATGGTGGTTTCACAGGTGAGCGGGACTGTGTCCTGGTGATGTTGTTGGCGTCGTGAAGATGGCTGCCATTATGAGTGAAGTGTGGATGACAGTCTCGATTTCCTGGCACAGATTTTTGGTGCACATTTTGGTGAACTGTGAGATATCCTAAAGAAAAGGGACGAAGCGGTGGAGAAAATCCTGTCAATCAACAGGCCAGATTCCTCAGTGGAGGCTAAATTTGAATGGCACAGTGGTTAGCGCTGCTGCTTCACAGCGCTAGGACCCAGATTTGATTCCCGGCTTGGAATCACAGTCTGTCCTTGGATCACTGACTCTCTGTGTCTGCGTGGGTTTCCTTTGGGCAGTCCAGTTTCTTCCCACAATCTGAAAGATGTGCAGGTTAAGTGCATTGGCCATGATAAATTCTCTTAGTGTAGTTGGGATGTCTTGTTGAAGTTGTACAAGACATTGGTCAGGCCAACTTGGAATACTGTGTGCAATTCTGGTCACCCTATTATTGAAAGGATATTATTAAAGTAGAAAGAGTACAGAAAAGATTTACTAGGATGCTACTGGGACTTGCTGGATTGAGTTATAAGAAGAGGCTGAAGACCCTGGGACTTTTTTCTCTGGAGCTGAGTGGTGATCTTATAGAGATCTATAAGATAATGAGGGGCATAGACAAGGTAGATAGTCAATATCTTTTCCCAAAGGTAGGGGAGTCTAAAACTAGAGGGCAAAAGTTTAAGGTGAGAGGGGAGAGATACACAAGTGTCCAGAGGGGCAATGTTTTTCACACAGGGTAGCGAGTGTCTGGAACAAGCTGCCAGAGATAGTAGTAAGGGCGGTACAATTTTATCCTTTAAAAAACATTTAGATAGTTGCATGGATACAATGGGTATAGAGGGATATGGGGCAAATTGGGATTAGCTTAGGGGTTTTTAAAAAAATAAGGGTGGCATGGACAAGTTGGGCCGAAGGGCCTATTTCCATGCCGTAAACCTCTATGATTCTATGACTCTATGATCGCTACATGCTTGTTAGATGTATTGACTTTGCTGAAATCTCCCTCAGTGCACCCAAACAGGTGCTGGAATGTGGCGACTAGTGAATTTTCATAGTAACTTCAGTGGAATATGACTAATAAATAATCTTTATATATGCAGTACTGGAAAATTATAGAATCCCCGCAGCGCAGAAGGAGGTCACTCAGCCCATTGAGTCTGCAGTGACTCTCTGACAGAATATCTTACCGGGCCTTTTTCCCCATCCTATCCCTGTAAAGCATAGTTAATCATGATGTAAAGATGCCGGCGTTGGACTGGGGTGGTAAGAACTCGGTAAGAATTTAGCAACACCAATTTTAAATCCAACCGATTTATTTGATAGTAAATCTGTGAGCTTTCAACACTCTGTGTCTTCGTCAGGCAAATGCAGTGTTCTGGTCTGCAATAGCACACATCAGCACAGACAGTCAGAGATTGCTGATTAGAATGCGAATCCTTACATCTAACCTGCTATTCAAGTGTTAAAGTGGCTAACAATGTGTGTGAAGGGATCCTGAGCATTGTTAGAGAATTGTGTATTTTCTCCAGACAGCACAGTAAGTGAGGTTTTTTGCTAACCCAGGCAAGTTACGGGGGTTACAGATAGTGTGTCACGAAGCCAAGATCCCTATTAAGACCGTCCTCATGTGTGCGGAACTTGGCTATCAGTCTCTGCTCAGCGACTCTGCGCTGTCGTGTGTCACGAACGTCCCCTTGAAGAACATTTAATGTTCTTAAATTAAATGTTCTTCAAGGGGACGTTCGTGATACACGACAGCGCAGAGTCGCTGAGCAGAGACTGATAGCCAAGTTCCGCACACATGAGGACGGTCTTAATAGGGATCTTGGCTTCGTGACACACTATCTGTAACCCCCGTAACTTGCCTGGGTTAGCAAAAAACCTCACTTACTGTGCTGTCTGGAGAAAATACACAATTCTCTAACAATGCTCAGGATCCCCTTCACACACATTGTTAGCCACTTTACCACTTGAATAGCAGGTTAGATGTAAGGATTCGCATTCTAATCAGCAATCTCTGACTGTCTGTGCTGATGTGTGCTATTGCAGACCAGAACACTGCATTTGCCTGACGAAGACACAGAGTGTTGAAAGCTCGCAGATTTACTATCAAATAAATCGGTTGAATTTAAAATTGGTGTTGCTAAATTCTTACCAAGCATAGTTAATCCAAACAGCCTACACATCTTGGATCATGGAAGGGAAATTTAGCATGGCCAATCCACCAAACGTGTATACCTCTGGACTGTGGGAGAACACCGAAGCACCCAGAGGAAACCCGTACACTCACAGGGAGAATGTGCAAACTCCACACTGTCACCCAAGGCTGGAATTGAACCAGGGTCCTTATAATTGTGAGGCAACAGTGCTAACCATCTCAAGGGAAACATTCCAATAGAAATACGACAGGGAATTACACTCTCGATCTTGATGCCTCACTTTATTTCTTGTTCTGACATTAGGACAGCCATTATCAGGGACTGAAAAAGTTGGTGCAAGGCTGACCTACTCCAATTGAAAGATATGAAGAAGTTGGGTAGCAGTAATCTCTGGAAGCCTTGGAATATTGTTTTCCAACAGTAGCCAGAAGCTCCAAGGTTCATGAATGGTAGCCAACCTTGCAGCTGCGCCTATCCTCCCATTACTTTGGGAGATTCCAAAGTGTTAACGTGAAAGATTTGACCCCTCCAGTCAAAAGCAGCGTGAGAACACAATCAGGGTACAGCTTACAGAGTAAAACCACCTGAGGTGCAAAATGACAAGGGAAAAATTTACAGGGCCAAGCAAGAAAAGTGTGTTCACACCTAGCAACAGTCTTCTCCAAGTGTCTTATAACATTTTATATTGAGAGGAAGGGCCTTGTTCCAGCTATTGCTTAATGCAGGCACTGAATATCTGGAGACCTGTTCAATCAATGCGCTGCTTCTTAATGCCAGAAACACATTATAACTCACACTAAATCAGTGTTGAATATGTAATAGCGTTCAAGACACCAATGATCACATTCTTGGCCTTTTGTATTTTATTGTTTGTTTCACGCTTTTCAATAATAAACACCTAACAAATGAAACATGTGTGCACATTGTGTGCATATAAATTATTGTTAGCAAATACAAAAGATGCAGTAAGTCCAATAACAGAGTTTTCAAAGGGAGGCGATGGCCATAGGCCAGATTACAAATTTGATACTTGGTCAGAATTGCATCCGTCTGCAAAATTCCCCCCTTTGATAAATCAACAGTTACAGTAGTAATCACTAGTCATTGTCAAACTGTTGGCAGGTCTTTGTAGTTGATGTATTTGTGAGGCATATAACAGTTTAGAAGCTGCTACAAAGAGAACCTTGCCTTCGGCTTGTTGTGCACACCACAGTTTGTCGTTAGCTACGGGAGTATGTCAAATCCTGAAGCAACTTATCAAAGTTACTTCACCGGCATTTCCCTGTTTCAATGTCTCTTCCATCAAAGAAGAATGGCAACAACAGTATCAGGGGATATCACTGACTTTAAGCTGCAATCCAAGTCTCATACCACCTTGACTAGGAAATGCACTGCTGCCATTCCTTCCTCGCTGTCACATTAATCAGAATCCTGGAATTTCCTGCCAAATGCTATAGTGAAGACACCATCGCCACAGAGCCAGAGTTCAAGCTGAAAACCCATCATTGTCTTCACTGAGCACTTTGGAATGGGTCAACAATGTTACCTTTCCCGGGTCGTCCATTTGAGTGTCCAAAAACATATGCTGTGACATGCTGCCTTAGAATCTGAATGAATACACTAAAATGGTGCATTATTGTTCAATACCATTAATCTCTCCACCCTTCTCCCTTTCAATCCCATTCCTCTCCTCTTTAATCCCAGAGGAGAAATGAAAGGCAATGAAGTGGAGGGAAAGAGGAAAATAAGTTTTCAGATCAGCCACGATCTTATTGAAAGGCAGGGCAGGCTTGAGGGGCTGGATGGCCTATTCCTCCTGCTATTTCTTATGAGTTAAATATGAAGGGAATGCAGATGGTTGCAAAAAGAAAATATGCCTCAACTCAATGGCCCCAGGCCTTTAAATTGTTGCAGCAGTACCAAAAATACTAGCTCTAATCCTCTGGTTTCTCCCAATGGCCAGTAGAATGAAGACTAGCTGATCATGTTCATTTGATTTGATGTGATTTGATTTATCATTATTAATTATACTAGGGTGAAGAGAATTTATGGGTAATGTATTAGCATGGATAGAGGATGAGTTAACTAACAGAAAGCAAAGAGTGGGGGTAAATGGGTGTTATTCTGTTTGGTGATCAACGACTAGTGGTATGCCTCTGGGATCAGTGTTGGGATCACAATTGTTTACGATTTACATAGATGATTTGGAGTTGGGGAGCAAGCGTAGTGTGTCAACTTTTGCATATGACACTAAGATGAGAGGCAGAGCAAGGAGTGTAGAGGACACTGAAAATCTGCAGAGGGATATAGAGAGTGTAAATGAGTGGGCAAGGGTCTGGCAGATGGAGCACAATGTTGGGAAATGTGAGATCATCCTTTTTGGTGAAAATAACAGCAAAATGGATTATTATTTAAAAGGTAAAATGTTACAACTTTCTGATGCAGAGAAACCTGGATGAATCACAAAAAAATGGTTTGTGAGTACAGCAGATAATTAAGAAGACAAAAGGAATTTTGTCCTTCATTGCTAGAGGGATGGAGTTTAAAAACAGCGAGCTGATATTGCAGCTGTATAAGATGCTGATGAGGCCACACTGTGTAGAGTTTTGGTCTCCTTACTTGAGAGAGGATATACTAGCACTGGAGGGAGTACAGAGGAGATTCACTAGGTTGATTCTGCAGCTGAGACTGTTGGCTTATGTGGAGAGGCTGAGGCTATACTCATTGGAATTCAGAATAAGGAGATGTCTTCTAGAAACACATAAGATTATGAAGGGAATAGATAAGATAGAAGCAGGTGAAACTAGAACTAGGGGGCATGGCCTCAAAGTCAGGGGAAGCAGATTTAGGACAGAGTTGAGGAGGAATTATCTTCACACAAAGGGTTGTGAATCTGTGGAATTCCCTACCCCATGAAGCAGTTGAGGCTACCTCACTGAATATTTATAAGGCAAGGATAGATTAATTTTTGAACAGTAAAGGAATTAAGGGCTACGCTGAGTGGGTGAGTAAGTGGAGCTCAGTCCACAAAAAGATCAGCCATGATCTCATTGAATGGCAGTGTAGGTTCAAGGGGCCAGATGGCCGACTCCTGCTCTTAGTTCTTATATTCTTTCTTGCGCACTATTCAGAAGTAATTACTCATACTTCAAGCACAAGCAACCATGCAGATGATGTACTTCCCACTGTGCACTGTACCTGCAGGAACAATATCTACAGAGTCCACCCTAGTGTTTAAACTCTGTGTTTCCTCTTGTTAAGGAGAATTCAGAGCGGAATATCCTGCGATATGCTTGCATGCCCAGCACAGAGTTCAGTTGGGAAGGGTGGGGGGGGGCATCAGCTATGATTTTCTCCTTATTTCAGTCTGATCTGTTCAGCATAAGTCTGCCCTTTAACAGATGCTGATGGACCCGCTATCTTTCTACAACATTTTCTGTCTCTGGTTCAGACTTTCAGTATTTGCAGTTTTCGTGATCATTTTATTCTTGTCAAAGTGCATACTTGGCTGGTGTGATTAAGTGAAATCCCTGGCAGAATTCCTGCAGAATTTCTGCACTCCAGTAGATTTTGCAAACAAAAAAACTATCACAGAAGTTCCAGGATGATGTCTCTTGTCAGTTTTCACAACAGGCAATGTGGAATGCAGTAAAAAGTACAAATCAAAGCATGCAAACTGCTCACAAATGAGTATTTTTTTGGAAATCTGTCACCGCATTTTTCCCATATGTTTTAGGGGAGGCCTCTAAATTTGGGATGAGTATTTAGAATTTCCCTCTAGAAAGGGCAGATAGAGTACAATGTTGGTAAATGTGAGATATCAGCCTTCATGAGACGAACACAAAAGCACACGCACGCACACACACGCACTAAGAGTGTGTGTGTGTAGCTGATTTCACAAATACATGCACAAGTTTCGGTCAGGTATTCATGGTTTGCATTGAAAGGAATTAACACAAATCTCTGGCCCCTGGCTGCTAAAACTTCCTCACACTCACTAGATTCAAAACTTTGAGGAAAAGAAATGCTTTCTGTAGTCAAGGAGGTCATACAGACGAAGGATGTGGGAAAACAGGAGAGAAAACCCTACTGACAAAGCATAGAGTTTGAGAAACAGTAAGGGAGTTTTTTTTATTATGAAGCCTGCATCTGGCTGTCCTGTGCTTGACCTGAAAGTGCTCGTTTCTGGCACTAGAATGTCTGAAAGTGAGAAAAGTGGAAAAGTATTCCATTTCCCCAGCATCACCATCCATCATTTTGATAAGTCTGTGTGTGTGTATAAACGCAAACCACCAACTAAGATATGTGAGAGTTTGCCAAGCTGGCTCGCCCACCTCCCCGGGGATAAAGCACTTTATTGCTCTTTGAGATAATGATTTTGGCACATCCATTACACACTTGGCCTTGCCTCTACGGGATGGACCTGGTTCGTCCAAGGCAGGGCCACGTGTCTTTGAAAACATCTGCAAAATCCTTGAGAAGTGCAGTTTGATACAGTTTCCCACAAGTTGTGCGAAAGCTTCCAATTAAGTCATAAAGATGAATCCAAAAACATGTCAGAGGTAGTGTAGTTCAGAGATTAAAGCTTTTATAATTCTCCACAACTTGCTCCTTTATGTACAGTCCTTTTTATTAACTTCATAATTTAGGTTCATTTTATCTTGACAACATTTTTCTGGTAAATATCCCCTGCCTTGCTCTGCAAAAAATGACCTGGCCTGCTGTTAGCAGAGATTGGAAAATAGCTGGTATCTTCCCCATGATTTAAATGCTTATATATTTATGTCACAAGTACACTTATCTTGACGTGGCAATGAAGTTACTGTAAAAATCCTCCAGTTGCCACCCTCCCCATCCCCCGGGGCTTGTTCAGGTACACTGAGGGAGAATTTTGCATGGCCAATGCACCTAACCAGCACATCTTTCAGACTGTGGAAGGAAATTGGGGCATCCAGAGGAAACCCATGCAGACAATTTGGAGACTCTGCACAGATAATGGCCCAAGCCAGGAATTGAACTTAGGTGATTGGAGCTGTGAAGCAGCTGTTCTAACCCTCAGTGCTTGTGGCTGGACAGGGAAATTTTCTGTCATGAATTTTTTGCTTTCATTTGTTGTCAGCTTTATGGGATTTTTTTTAAACATTTTCATTTCAAACTCATTTATCTAGAAGCAAAGAACTAAAGAAAATTGAACGTCTCATTTTCTGATCGAAAGTGAAAAATCCAACAGAAATATTCATTGAAATTTCTTCAGAACTTCTTCATTCAATTCTGCCATTTTGACTTCATCAGAATGCAGTGGAAACTCTCTTTCATGTATTTGATTTACATTTCCAATATTTGTGTGCTAAAGTTACCGTTACAGAATGGAAGCAGCTCTGAGGAAACATTTGGCTTTGCCTCATGGTTTGTTTCCACCCATTTATGTAACTCCCTCAAATTGACCTCCATTTATTTTGAGATAGTAATGACGATATGGGAGATTTGGCCTGAGCTAACCTTAGGAGCTTTGGACTGAATTTAATGTAGGATAAGGCCATGTCAGCAGAGAGGAGGGAGAAAAAGCTGTGGGTGGGGCAGGTGACAGGAGTTTGTTCTGAATTTGTTTGGAGCTGCAGGTTTGAGTTGTTTTGTTTTAGAAGGGACAGCAAGCTAAAAAGAAGTGTATTCCTTCTCTCCCTGTTGTTTTAAAAATGCTGTTGGTTAGCTGAAAAGAAGATCTTGTTTTCCTGAAGGATGAAAGTCTGCTATTGTTGGGGGCTGGCCTAAAGTTTCTGACGTTCTGGGAAGCTGTTCTGACTTCAACCTCTTCTGAGTGAATCAAGACTGAGAGTTTTCAGTTCTCCATCCAAAGGCCTCAATTTCATTAGTTTGTGGGATTGGTTTGACTGGAACATTGTAGATACCTTGGTTAAGGGTTTTACATTATCATGATTGTTGATAATTGATAAAAGTTCTGGCTAATTTTTGCACTATACATGTTAACTATATTCTTAAACTTTGTTTGGTAAAAGCTTCCTAGTGGATCACTTGAATTATATCTGAAATGAAACATCTTATGTTTATCCTGGCCAAAATCAAGATGCAAAACTTATGTTTCAGGCCGGCTTCATAAAATACTTGGAGTTTCTAAGCTGAACTATAACATAACCATGACATGGTAACACGGTGCATCAGTTGTTATTACTGCTGCCTCACAGTGCCAGGGATCCAGGTTCAATTCCCAGTTTGGGTTACTGTCTGTCTGGAGTTTGTACATTCTTCCTGTGTTGCATAGGTTTCCTCCGGGTGCTCCGAATTCCTCCTACAGTCCAAAAATATGTGAATTAGATGGATTTGCCATGCTAAATTGCCCTTACTGTTGGGACTAGCTAGGTTAATTGCATGAGGTTATGGGGATTGGCCTGGGTGGGATTGTGGTCAATGCAGGCTCGATGGGCTGAATAGCCTTCTCCTGCACTATAGAAGCCTATGGATTTCTATCTATCAATATATTGTTAATTCATTCATGGGATGTGGTGTTGCTGGCTTTTCCCATCCTTAATTGCCTTTGAGAAAGTGATGTGTCATGGGAACACACAAAGTGCCATTAGGAAAGGGTTATAGGATTTTGGTTCAGTGACTGAAATGACTTACAGGGCGCTCGCAATACAAACTCCCTGATTGTTCAGGCAATAATAACCTCAATCAGGTTGCGTTTTCTGTGTATATAACTGGGAGTGTGAGGTCTCCTGGCACTCAGCATACTGACTGTGAACCTGAAGCACTCTATGAAAATGTACTAGAGTTTATAAATAAATGAGTTAATTTCTACAGAATTCTCATCTTCTGAGCTGCTCTTGTAAGCCACAGTGTTATAACCCCAGGATAGAGGATTCAGCAATAGTAATGCCATTGCATGTCCAATGGGAAGATGGTTAGTGTTGAATATTGGAGGATTGGCACGAGGAAGCATAGAGGATTAAAAATAATGGAACTTTATTTACAGGGTGGTGATTACTACATGGCTATTTCTTCACTCTGGCAGTTTCCCATGCTAATGTACTGTGACCGCTTTCGGATAAATATATTAATACACAGTGCTTAGTGCAGCTATCAAGAATCAATATTAATGCATAACTGCTAGATGGTCACTTCTTAGGGATGATCATTACCTGACACTGTGTGGCACAAATGAGTTTAAAGTGATGACATTTCAGGGTAGCAGGGAGAAAACAAAAAGATCACATGAATATTCTGATCAGGGGGCAGTTACAGCCCTTTGGTTGGATGATTGTGTAAAGTTAATGGGGCATTACTGGCAAACCAAGCAGCGAAGGAATGAAAAGCTGGGGGGAGCTGCAGCCCTTGTCCATGAGGTATAAGTTTCTTGATGACTGTATGGGTGAGGGTGAAGTCTGGGTAGGGTGAGCAAACTGACTATGCCACTCTGGTACTGAACACCAAAATCTAAGACAACGATATTCATTTCCCTTCCAGTTGGGAAAATGAAAAGGAATATGGTTCTCGTTGATTTTTTTCAAAAATTTGAAACTGCAATAATAATTTTCAGTCCTGAATGTTCCCCCACACCAGAACAATGATCCTATGGATAACTCTGCAGATCTAGAAGGCCCCAGGCGATTTGTCTCCTCGCCACTTCTGCTTTTTGTACCAACGTTGACAATCCTTTAGCAGCTTTACTGTTGAATTACCTTGAGTCTTGAGAGATGTCTCTGCCTTATGAGCAATCTCAGCAGTAGCATCAGTCTTTTGAGTCATAGGTCATGTGAGGGGGGATTAGGGAGGACGGGAGTGGGGATCAATGTACAATGACTGATAGTGATTCCAGACCAGAAATGGGCATCCAGGTTATTGCTTTCAGCAGAGAGAGTAACTCAAGTGTCCAGATTCACTCAGGAACTCAACAAGATTAAAATGCAGAGCCAATATGCTTTCTCAGACAAATGAACCTGAAAGATCTAAGACCAGGGTAAGATGATGGAGGGAAATAATTAGCTATGTAACCCTGACAAAATAACGTTTGATCCCATTTCCTGTATTGTTGCTAACAATTCATTGGATCCATTTGTTTGGATGAAGTAGAGTATAATATATCTCATGTTCCTCTGAACCACTTTAAGAGTTCCTTTTAAAACTAACTGCATGATGTGGGACCTGCATAGTAAATGTGTCTGTCCTGAATAATCCAAAGGTAGTGATCCTTAAATTTATCAGGCATACCTGTGGTTGATTTTCACTTGTCACTCACTTGTTACCACCTGATTTTTACAGTTTCAAAACAATTGGTGAAAGTATAAAAAGGATTCTATGTGTTGGCTACAAAAGCAAGGTAAATGCTGATTATATCACAAGCAATGACGTGTTACCCTGCCTGAGTATTTATACGGGCGATGGCATCAAATGTCTCCACTATCATTGTTTACTCAATGTGAATTTCAGAATATAAATGCTTCTGATGTATAGGTGTTATGGAATGTGAACCAGTCTGTATGTTATAGAATCATAAAATCCCTACAGTGCAGAAGTAGGCCATTTGGCCCATCAAGCCTGCACCGACAACAATCTCATTCTGGCCCTATCCCCATAACCCCAAGTATTTACCCTGCCAGTACCTCTGGTACAAAATTTAAAGCTAGCACGAGGGGACACAGCTTTAAATTAAGGGGTATGAGTTATAGGACGGATATCAGAGGTAGGTTCTTTACTCAAAGAGTGATTAGGGAGTGGAATGCCCTGCCTGCAGCTGTTGTAGATGCGCCAAGTTTGGTGGCGTTTAAGAGGTTAGTTGATAAGTATATGGAAGAGAAGGGAATGGTTTAGTTTGGAGGGGCATTGCTTTTTTATTTTGGTCGGCACAACATCGAAGGCCGAAGGGCCTGTTCTGTGCTGTAATGTTCTATGTTCTATGTTCTAAAATTGCAATTTACCGTGGCCAATCAATCTAACCCACACATCTTTGGAGATGATCTTTAGTGATTTAGTGTAAAAGCTACATTTATTTTGCCCATTCATGGGGACTTTGATGTCACCTGAAAATCCAATAGCGCCTTTTGAATGGGATAATGCGGGCAAAGCTAATTTCATTTAAAACATGTTCTGGGGAAGGAAGATTAGTTTTCATTGCCATGCCTTATCAAAATTAATGGATCGAAAATTTAGGCCAACAGACCTGCAATTTTCCAACTAATGCTTCTGGTCAGTATCAACTTACAAAAGAGGGTCCCAAATGGAGAACCAGCACTTTCAAGCATTATAATCATTGCGATGGTGGCGCTTATGTAGTCAGTCCAGTACATTCTTGCCTCTGCCCTAATTAAGTCCAGGGATGGAAAGGCTCAGGGATGACCACTGAGTCCCTTAAGTGCATGTCCACTACCCCCTTGCCCCCAGGGTCCTTGAGACTTACCTTTCCAATGGTACCTCTTCTAGCTTCTGGAACACTTTCCCCGGGCGAGTTAGTGAGCTGGCACCCAACCTGATGACCTAAAGGATCTCACTGGTGGGGATCCCTTTCAAGGACAGATGAAAGCCTTGCCCATTGCCTAGCAACACTCAGATGGGCATGAAATAGCAATCTTCACTATGTAAGTTTTGGTCTCCTTATTTAAAGAAAAGTAATGTGTTAGAAGCAGTTTAGAGAAGGATTCATGCAATTCATTCCTGAATGAATGGTTTATTTTATGAGGGAGAAGTTGAACAGATTGGTCCTATACCCACTGGAATTTAGAAAAATGAGAGGTGATCTCATTGAAACAAATAAGATACTGAGCAGACATGAGATGATGGATACTGGGAGGATGTTTCTTTTTGAAGGGAAGACTAGAATTCAGGAAAACATTACATGAATGAAAAATTTTTAAGATAGTGATGAGGAGAATGTTTTTCTCTCTGTGGAGTTCTCTGCACTGCAGCCTAATCATTGAACTTATTCAAGGCTGAACTAGATAAATTCATGTTGGACAATGGAGTTAGATATGGGGCACAGAAACGAAGGTGGTGTTGAGACCACAACCAGATCAGCTATGATCTTATTGACAGGCTGATGGAGCTTGAAATGCCTAATGGCCTATCGCTGCTCCTAAGTTATATGCTACTCTGTCTTGTTTAAGGTGGGCACAGTAAAATGTCTCACAACACCAGGTTAAACTCCAAAGGTTTATTTAGAATCATGAGTATTCGAAGTGCTGCTCTTTCATCAGGTGGAACTTTGAATGATTGTGATTCTAAATAAATCTGTTGGACTTCTACATGGTGTTGTGAGGCTTCTTACTGTGCCCACCCAAGTCCAATCCTGGCATCTGCCCACCTTCAACAAGATGGGGGAGCAGGTTGGTTGCCAAAACATTGGTGTTTATCTTGAAAGTAGGTGGGTTAATGATAAAATGCAAGTCTTCAACACACACATTCTTCGATGCATGAATCCTTCAAGTGCAATTCCATACTCTGCAAGACCAATGGTATTCACCATTCTCTATATAAAGTTGTCTTGGAAAAGTATTTTCCTAGATGCTGGATAACAAATGGATATGGTGTATATGAAAGAGAAAGACATAGGGACAGGAAGAGAAATAGTGTGCTGTCGAGGAGAAGGATCTTGACATTTCTGACAACAGGGATCAAAGAAAGAGAGCTTATATTTGTATAGCATCTTTTCCCATCACTGTTCATTGCAAAGAACTTCACAGCCAATTATATATTTGAAGTGTAATCACTGCTATAGCGTAGGGTCAGTAAGAAGTCTCACAATACTAAATTAGACTCCAATCAGTTTATTTGATAGTAATCTCACAAGTTTTTAGACACCTTTGTCAGGTGTGTGGAAAGTTCTGATCAGAAAAGGGCATATAAAGCCACACACAGTTTATGGAATACTGATTAGAATGCAAGTCTTTACAACTAACCTATTCAAGTACTGTAAGACTTCTTACTGTGTTTACCCCAGTCCAATGCCGGCATCCCTATATCACAGCGTAGGGTAATAAGGCAGCCAAACAGCACACATCAAAGCAATGAGATGAAATATCATTCGGTCAATTTTGGTGACAAGGTTGGGAGCAGGGATACCATCAGTGGCTGAAGAAGTGACCAAAGATACTTTAACCAGGAAAGTGAAGAACTTGTTGGAAGTCAGTGTTGGAGGACCAAAAGAAATTAGGAACATAGGCAGAATTTTTACTGCTCTACGGCAGTAGGTTTGAATGCTTGCAGGATGAGAAAGTTCTGGAAATTGATATGAGGAAAATGGTCTGGATACTGGAGACTTGAAATAAGAACAAGAAGTGCTGGAAAAATCGACAGGTTCGGCAGCATCTGTGGAGAGAGGAACAGAGTTAACGTTTCATCTCCAATATGATTTTTCTTTGAAATCAAAGGGAGAATAGGATTGTGATGAATCATATAATCTATACAATGAAGAAGGAAGCCATTTGGCCCGTTGAATATGCACTGACCACAATCCCACCCTATCCTTGTATCCTTTTGTATCATCGTGAATTGTTATTTAACAATCAAGGGGCAATTTAACATGGTTAATGAACCTACCTGAACATCTTTGGACTGTGGGAGGAAACTGGAATACCCAGAGGAAATCCACACAGACACAAGAGAATGTGCAAATTCCTGTCACCTGAAACCAGACTGGAACCGTGGTCTCTGATGCTGTGAGATAGCAGTGCTAACCAATATGCCACCAAGTCACCGCTGTTGAAAATGTGGAGAGAGTCAGATGGAGCAAAAATGAAGATCAGATTAAAGGATGGGGCAGATTAAATGAGGAAGATGTCATGGAATAAAAATAAATGGTTTGGTAATGATTGTAGTAAAGGAACAAAGCACTGGACCAATGTAAGAGTTGATAGCAGGGTAGAATTCCGAACTGTTTGACAGCAAAGCATGAGAATAAGAAACAGACTGGCACTGGGGGGAAATATTGAAAATGGAGGACAGATTCATGTTCTGAATTTCTTGAATGAAACACTAAATATAGAAGACTGTAAATTACCTAATTGGAAACAAGGTACTGTTCCTCAGCTTGCATTGGGCTTCACTGGAACATTATAGCAGGCCAAGGACAGAAATGTGAGTACAAGATCAAATGTTTTTGATTGAGATGGCAAGTGTGCAAAAGTTTACAGCCATGCTTGTGAATGAAATGAAGATTTTGCACAAAGTGGTCACCTAGTTGACCTTCAGTCTCCCCAGTGTAGAGAAGACCATATTGTAGTGGATTTCAGGGTCCAGAGTTGTGGTGTGATGGTGAGAGAATTCTTGGTTGCAGAAGAAGGAAAACATGATGGAAGTAACATTGTGGAAGGCAGCATCATTAGAACAGATGTGACAGAGACAGAGAATGGCATGGAATCTTGACAGGAAGCAAGGTATGAGGAGATGTCATCCAGATAGTAATGTGAGTTAATGGACTTATGATGATTATTAGTAGACATTCTCTTCCCAGAAATGGAGACAAAGAAGGCAAGGAAGGGAAGGGGGTTGTCAGAGATGGGCCACTGAAGGAGAAAAAAGTTTGAAACTTTGAAGCACGATTGATTAATTTTTCTAGTTCCGGGTGAGAGCAGGAAATGCATCAATAGTGTCAGTGCTGTACTGTAAAATAGTTGTGGGAGGTGTGGCTTGGTAAGACTTGGAGGAATACTTCTCTTACGAGTGTAAATATGACTGCAAACTTCAGATTGCTTGCCTCTTCAGCACTTTGCTTTCCAATCACATTACTGTCCTCAGCTTGCTGTTCAATACAAGCACTATATCGTATTTTGAACTTAATATTGAGTCCACCGATTTCTGACCATGAAACTTTAACTTTACTAATATTGATTGGAATAGCTATAGCTCTAGCTCGTTAGAGGGGTCAGTTTTCGTACAAAGTGTGCAGGAAGGTTTTTTGACTCAGTATCTAGATAGGCCTACTAGAGGTGAGGCTACATTGGATTTGGTGCTGGGCAATGAGCCAGACCAGGTGTTAGGCTTGGAAGTTAGTGAACATTTTGGTGATAGTGACCACAATTCGGTTACGTTCACCTTACTGATGGATAGGGATAGGCATGAAGCTGGGGGCAGTAGTTATAGCTGGGGAAGGGTAATTATGAGGCCATCAGGAGAGAATTAGGGTGCATAGATTGGACTAGGAAGCTACAGGGACTGGGAACATCTGGAATGTGGAGCTTATTCAAGGAGCAGCTGCTGCGAGTCCTTGATAAGTTTGTCCCTGTCAGGCGAGGAGGAAATGGTCGAGTAAGAGAACCTTGGTGTACGAAAAAAGTTGATTTGCTGGTTAAAAGGGAAAAGGAGGCTTATGTCAGGATGAGGATTGAAGGCTCGGTTAGTGCAATGGATAGCTATAGATTAGCCAGGAGGGAGCTAAAGAGTGAATTGAGAAGAGCTAAGAGAGGACACGAGAAGACTTTGGCTGATAGGATTAAGGAGAATCCTAAAGCTTTCTTTAGATATGTTAAGAATAGAAGATTGTTAGGACACGACTAGGGCCAGTCATAGACAGCAGAGGGAAGTTGTGCGTGGAGCCTGAAGAGATTGGAGAGGTACTGAATAAATATTTCTCTTCGGTATTCACGCAGGGTGATGTAAATGTAGTTATGGAGAACACTGAGGTACAGGGTAGCAAACTGGAAGGTATCGAAGTAGATAGGGAGGGTGTGCTAGATATTCTCGAGGGTTTGAAGTTGGATAAGTCCCCTGGGCCAGACGGGATTTACCCTAGGATTCTCTGGGAGGCAAGAGAGGCGATTGCAGAGCCTCTGGCTCTGATCTTCAGGCCGTCGTTGGTTATGGGTGTGGTTCCGGAGGACTGGAGGATAGCGAATGTGGTCCCATTGTTCAAGAAGGGGAAGAGAGACCTTCCAGGGAATTATAGGCCAGTGAGTCTTACGTCTGTTGTGGGCAAAGTATTGGAGAGAATTATTAGGGATAGGATTTATAGTTATTTAGAGAGAAATGAATTGATTGGGAATAGTCAGCATGGTTTTGTGAAGGGTAGGTCGTGCCTTACTAACCTCATTGAGTTTTTTGAAAAGTGACTAAGGAGGTGGATGGGGGTAAGGCGGTTGATGTGGTATATATGGACTTTAGTAAGGCGTTTGATAAGGTGGCCCATTGAAGACTTCTGCAGAAAATGCAGATGTATGGGATAGGGGGTGATTTAGCTAATTGGGTTAGGAATTGGCTAGCAGATAGAAGACAGAGGGTGGTGGTTGATGGGAGATATTCATCGTGGAGTTCGGTGACAAGTGGTGTACCTCAGGGGTCTGTTTTGGGGCCCTGCTGTTTGTAATTTTTATAAATGATCTGGATGAGGGTATTGAGGGATGGATCAGTAAATTGGCAGATGACACTAAAGTCGGTGGAGTGGTAGATAGTGAAGAGGGGTGTTATAGTTTACAGAGTGACTTGGACAAGTTGCAGAGCTGGGCCGAGAGGTGGCAAATGGAGTTTAATGTGGAAAAGTGTGAGGTAATGCACTTTGGCAGGAATAATAAATGTGTAGAGTATAGGGCTAATGGTAGGATTCTTAATAGTTTTGATGAACAGAGGGATCTTGGTGTATATGTGCATAGATCCCTGAAAGTAGGCAGTCAAGTCGAGAAGGTTGTTAAGAAGGCATATGGAGTCTTAGCTTTTATTGGTAGGGGATTGAATTTCGGAGCCGCAACGTCATGTTGCAACTGTACAAAACTCTAGTGCGGCCGCACTTGGAGTATTGTGTGCAGTTCTGGACCCCACATTATAAGAAAGATGTGGAGGCATTGGAGAGGGTACAGAGGAGGTTTACCAGGATGTTGCTTGGATGGAGGGCAGGTCTTATGAAGAGAGGCTGAGGGATTTGAGGTTGTTTTCGTTAGAAAGGAGGCGGCTAAGAGGGGACCTAATCGAAACATATAGATGATTAGAGGTTTAGATAGGGTGGACAGTGATAGCCTTTTTCCTAGGATGGAGAAAGCTAGCACGAGGAGACACAGCTTTAAATTAAGGGGTGATAGTTATAGGACGGATATCAGAGGTAGGTTCTTTACCCACAGGGTGGTTAGGGAGTGGAATGCCCTGCCTGCAGCAGTTGTAGATGCGCCAAGTTTTGTGGCGTTTAAGAGGTTAGTTGATAAGTTTATGGAAGAGAAGGGAATGGTTTAGTTTGGAGGGTCATTGCTTTTTATATTGGTCGGCGCAACATCGAAGGCCGAAGGGCCTGTTCTGTGCTGTAATGTTCTATGTTCTATGTTCTATGAATTCTGTCCTTTATTTTGTTTTTTTTGCCCCTTGTGCCATTCTGTATTAATATTACCATTCTGTATTAATATTCTATTACTTTTCAATTACATTCAGTAATTTCACCCAAAGATTGGTGAACATGGGAATGAGGGCCCTAATACATTGCTCCGAACACCACAACTGGAGTCAGGTCAATGGAAACAACTCATTAATCAGAGTTTACTGCCTCCTTAAAGAATGCAAGATTTTTTTTTCAGACAGCAATTCATATATAATTTTAACCAATTATTGCAAATTACTTATTTAATTGGAACAGGGGAAGTTTAGACTGTAGCCTTAAATTGGAGTTCAAAGTTAAATTGTATTTCTAATTTGATAGAGGTAGCAAGTGTCTGTTAATTTACATGTCAGGGGCAGCATGGGGCATAGCGGTTAGCACTGCTGCCTCACAGTACCAGGGACTTGGGTTCAATTCCAGCCTTGGGTGTCTGACTGTGTCAAGCTTTTGCATTCTCCTTGTGTCTGCCTGGGTCTCCATCGGATGCTCCAGTTTCCTCCCATAGTCCAAAGATATGCAGGTTATTGGGTTGACCATGCTAAATTGCCCCTTGGTGACCCAAGATATGTAGGTTAGGGGGATTAGCAGGGTAATCATGACATTTGAAGGATGTGTCAGTTTGATGCATTGGCTATACTAAATTCTCCCTCAGTGTACCTGACTGTGGCGATATACTGTAACTTTATTGCAGTGTTAATGTTGGCATATTTATGACACTAATAAATAAACTTAAAACTTTAAAGCATAAAATTCTGATAAGCAACTGCGAATGTCTCTGAATCTACCCACATTACTCGTTCACTCACTCATGTTCATTAACGAACTAATACCAGAATATGCAAGCTAGTGTCACAAAAGGGGGCAGGGGACATGTCCTCTCTTCCCCCACCTCCAATCTGTTCTGACAGAGTTCACCGAGGTCACCCAGTTTTCACGGGTGTCTCATTTTAAAGTATACGAGACGCAGTTTGGACCAGTATTCTTATTTTCCCATTTAGGGTGACACAGTGGTGAGCACTGCTGCCTTACAGTGCCAGGGGCTGATGTTCAATTCTGATCTCGAGTGATTGTCTGTGTAGAGTTTGTACAATTCTCTCTGCGCCTGCGTGTGTTTCCTCCGGGTGCTCTGGTTTCCTCCCACAGTCCAAAGATATGCAGGTTAAGCTGATTGGCCATGCTAAATTGTCCCTAAGTGTGGGGGGGTTAGCAGGGTAAATACACAGGGTTCGGCAAATAGAGCCAGCAACCGGTTGTTGTCAGTGCAGAGTAGATGGGCTGAATGGCCTCTTTTTGCAATGTATGGATTTTGTATTTTTAATCATCTGGGCACTATGCTGCACATTTCTTTGGGAACCGGTGTTGGAAGTTACTGGAAGAAATGTGTTGTGTTGGGAGAATGTTATGCACAGCAATGCCTCTGCTCGGAAGATTCAGACCATTATCATTGATACTTAAAGGTTCAACAGATTTCATTACATTTTAACATGGTAACTATTTGATTGTGTGATGGAGAAGTTTGAACAAGAACATCAGACATACAATTGGAACGGAAGTCATCGATATTGACAAGGAAGCAATGTTAAAACACAATTAAAACACTACACAGTGGCACAGTGGTTAGCACTGCTGCCTCACAGCACCAAGGATCTGGGTTCAATTCCAGCCTCAGGCCACTGATCTATGTGAAGTCGGCAACCTCTCCCTGTGCCTGCTTGTGTTTCCTTCAGGTGCTCCAGTTTCCTCCCAGTCCAAAGATGTGCAAGTTAGGTTAATTGGCTTTGCTAAATTGCCCCTTAGTGTCAGATAAATGTGTAAAGTTATAGGATAGAGCCTTGGAGGTTTTACTGTTGGTGTAGACACAATTGGTCGAATGGCCTTTTTTTGCATTGTAGTAATTCTATGAACTCGATGATTTGCAAATTTTACTTGAATTTCAGTTATAGAAAACGAAACCTGCTACATGATAAATTAAAACAATCCTTTTTAAAACGTCCAACCACTCCAGCAGTGGCAGAAACTTTAAAGATTATTTCTTCCAAATCAAATAGGAGCCAACAGAAATGGCACATGAAAGAGAATAGGTATTGGATTTACAATGTGAATGGGAGCTTAACTGCCTCCTGCTTGATTTGCTTTCTCAAGTTGCAGCAATATAAACCAGCTATTACTTTCCTTTTGGAAATGCAGGAACTGATGTCTGTATCAGGTACAGACAATCTTTACCAGATGCACAAAATGGTAAGTTGTTCCTTAAACTGCTGGACACGGATTCCCATGGTGACTGTCTTCAAGGGGTTGCGAATGACTGTGTCATGAAGCACGGTAAAGACTCAGGGCGAGGAAGTATCCTCAAAGAGCTGAAAATTAATCTGAGCAAAGGAGGTAACAGCTCACGGGGGTAATAAATCCCATGCTAAGTTCCTGAGATAATACAGGCCATATTACAGATAGTTAAACACAACATTAAGTGATCTAAGGCAAATCGAAACGTGTGTGCTTGAAACTGTTGGAAGTAGGAATACTTTATTTAACAGCCCATATTCCATTCTCAATGTTTCCTTTTTCCAACCCACTTACTCCCTCTCTGGGGGGATCACTCGGCAACCATCTAAGCTGGTCTCTCATCAAGAGCAGGATTCATTGCTTCCAGCTGCCTTCCACCTCTTGGCTTGCTAGTCAGACATCATCTTTAGAACAGAAATGTTGCCCTTTCCAATGCGGTGTTATACACAGGGAGAGAAAGATGTGGTTCACTCCCAAGAACTCAATGTTTGTTTCGCTTGCTTAAAACAGAAGCATTAAATTGTCAAATTATTCAGACGAAGCAACATCAATAAAATAGGAGATTGGTCATTTAAAGCTTAAAAAAATTCAATGATCAGATAATTTGAATTTAATGACTTTCAACTAAGAGGATTAGGATCCAGTGCGCACCATTAGCTCCTGACAAGTGGGATCACTCAGTGAGGAAATGAGTTGGATGCAGGAGGAGGTGGTAGAAAGAGATTTGCTAAGTAGGAGACAAAGAAATTTGGAGAAACTTCTGAAGTCAAGAACTGAAATACTTTTTCAAGCATTAGTGGTAAGAGAAGTCAAAAATAAATTTGATCATCAGAATAATTTTCCCCCATTTATTTTCCCTTTAACTTACTGTATCATGACTAAATATCATTTATCTGTAAGTAGCAGCATGCTATGAGTGGGATTAAGGATTAGAAATTAACTAGAAGTGCACTGCCCTTTATATTTTGAAAGGATAAAGAATCAATGCAACACTCTTGTTTAAATTGAAGGAAAGTCCCTCTTTCTTTGCAAGTAAAATGACAAACACTGATATGAGACCTGCACTACAAGATTGGTTTGACGTGAAGATTGTAAGATTTTAACAGTTGTATTAATTTTTAGTGTTTGTTGTTAGTCTATACACCAATGTGTTTTATTGCTTCACTGTTTTTTGAACGGTTTAGTTTGAATTTCTGCTAGTGAGATGGGAACAGTCAAGGCAGTTGCGATTCTTTACAGGAAGTCGAATTGCCATGTTTACGAAAAATGACATTTAACTATTTAACAACTTAAATTGTCTTATCAATCTGTCTTCATTAGCTGTGTTTGAAGGAATCATAGAATCATAGAGTGCAGAACAAGGCCATTCAGTCCACTGAGTATATACCGACCACAATCTCACCCAGGCCCTATCCCCATAACCCCATGCACTTACACCAGCTAGTCCCCTGACCTTAAGGAGCAATTTATCAGCGCCAATCCATCTAACCTGCACATCTTTGCACTGTGGGAGGAAACCAGAGCATACAGAGGATACCCAGGCAGACATGAGGAGAATGTACAAACTCCACACAGGCAAGCTGGCAATTGAACCTGTGTCCCTGGTGCTGTGAGGCAGATGTAATAGTCACTATGCCACTCTAAATATATAGTTTGTCCTGAGATTACCTTACATTTAAACAGGTCATGAATTGCTTTAAATGGTCTGTACCAGGACATAGCTTTTATTTTCTGATATTATAATTGGAAATGTTTTAATGTTTGTCCTTAATGGTTTTAATATCTGTTAAGGCTTGGTTAAAATACGTTGACATAAGAATATGACATGGCTGGTGACTTCTTGTGTCCAGAGGAAATATGTTATTTGTTCACAATGGAATGTAAACTTTGAAGGGCCAAAGGAAACAAGGGATGAACCCTTGTCTTTAGACTACGTGGGTGGGATTTTCCTGGCCTTGCTTGCCCGAAACAGGAAACTCCCACCTAAGGTCAATGGACATTTGTTCCAACTTTTCATTATCCCTCAATGGACCTTTCCATGGTCAGTCCCTCGCCTACTAGAATTCCTGTGATGGGTGGGATGGTAAAATCCACTCCAATGGGTCTGATTACGGAGTTGGAATGAAACAAGATGATTTACAACCTAGAAAAGGTGAATTTGAACTTTTTATAGATTAAGGGAGAAGGAATAATGGGAAGTTGG
The DNA here is from genome assembly GCA_024679065.1 of Sphyrna mokarran. NCBI lineage: Eukaryota > Metazoa > Chordata > Chondrichthyes > Carcharhiniformes > Carcharhinidae > Sphyrna > Sphyrna mokarran. The sequence goes on along the minus strand of JAGIQG010000015.1, from coordinate 18,277,767 downwards.
ACTAAAAATTGGAAAATCGTAATCAATGTTGGCACAGTATTACCATGGCTTCTAAAATACATCTTTGCTGTTCCAACATCATTTCAAAGCCAGAGAAGAAAGAGACGTCATCTGGACTGGTAATTCTCAAGGATTTTGAGGATCTTGAGGGATAAGGAACTTCCATGTTGTCTTCACTGCCGATTCCTGCTCCTAATTTGTACACCTCTGTGCCAGGGTCAGAGGCAGTTGCAGGACTCGGGAAACAGATGAGTTACTCCTTGCATGGGTAAGGCTATGAAGGGATTTAGTCACCTAAAATAACGTGGATATTGGTGAATGCAGTGGAGTTGCATGTTAATCAACAATAAAATATTCCGCAATGCATCCAGTCCTTCAAGATTTTAAAATAAGCTTCTTAAATAGGTTGCATCTATAAAACAGGAAAATATTGTTTTATGTAAAGCTGTTCAGAAGTCGAATTTTACAGACTGTTTTGATTGAGCAATACATTTAGGGCGTGCTGTTTATAAAAACTAGGTGCCTAATTTCTTTGGATAGGAAAGTAAACCATATTTAAGAACATTTTAATGATTCCAAAATGGCATAACACCATCAACATAATCCTTGGATGCAAATGTACAATCTTGCTTTGCCAATACTTATCATAGTGTTATCCTGTCTATTTCAATACTGCAGTGGAGGTTTTACTGTGAGAATCGTTTATTGAATTATTTTTGGACAAAGAGCTTTAGGGTTTTTATTTTTCATCTCCAGACCTTTAAATTATTAACTCATCTGGACACAGCAGGAAGGTTAAGTATGATAAATTGCATTTTATATCAGGTTTCCCTATCCACACTTTGAAAACACAGTAAGGTTAATGTGTTCTGTGGAGAATTTGGCCAAAAATAATCATTCATAATAGTGTAGTAATGTCTATACTGATGCTTTACTGACCAATTACATTCTTGCAGAGAGGAATTATTAAATTGGCAAGTGTTACAGATGGTTGATAGTTCATTGTACTCCCTCGGCAACTGTCACAACACTAAATTATTTATTGATTTGAGGAACATGAAAGTTCCTTTGACAGCCATCTTGGACCAATGTTGAATTCATGAACCGTAGGAAGAGGCAACGTTGCTTCCAGACAGTTTGGTTTGCACATTTTCCTTTTTGTCACGGATTTTGTATTCAGTGGCTAAATTGGTCACATCCCTCACCTCTGCTTCAGAAGGTTGTGTGTTCAGAGTCTAACTCCAGTTTCAGCATGATCCTCGAGTGCAGTTCTGAGAGACAAGTGCACTCTCAGAGAAGCCAGGCAAGATTTATGGCCTTGCTCATCCCGAAATCTCAGATTTCCCACCTGAGGTGAACAGGTCTTCCCAGTGTCGGCCCCTCACCCGCTTTAGTTCCCCTGGTGGGCAAATGGTAAAATTCCAGCTGCCACCTTTCAGAAAAGGAACAGAGTTCACATCTGCCTTCGTAGGTTAACATGGAAAATTGTGTGCCATCATTTCAGAGAAGAACAATGGAGTTCTCCTCAGTGCCCTATTCAATATTTGCCCTTCAACTAACATCACACTGGGATCCTATTGCATGAAATCTGGCTGTCGTACTTCCTACATCAGAACAGTCACCAAAATTCAAAGAGCATTCAGTTGGCTTTTGAAGCATTTTGGGATGTCCTGAGGTGATGAAAGGCAAATGTAAGTGTTTCTTTCTTCTTCTTCTTCAAACTACAGAATATTTGTGAGCAAGGAGAGAATACATCTAACTTTGAGACCCAATTATCATATTGAGGTCAAATTTTCACTATTTCAGGGGTTTATAAACAATAATAGCGTATTGATTTGCTGTCTTACATCCCATCTGCTTCTTTCGGTTAGTTGGAATAATTTATAGAGTCAGAGGTTTATAGCAAGGAAAGACCCTTCAACCCAACTTGTCCATGCCACGCATTTTTTTTAACCATTAAGCTAGTCTCACTTGTCTGTGTCTGGTCCATATCCCTTTGCAGCTATCATACCAATGTAATTGTCTAAAAGCTTTTTATAAGATAAAATTGTACCTGCCTTTAGAGTCCATACAACCATGGAACCTCCACAATAAAGAAGGACGCCATGTGGTCCACAGACTCTGCAATGACTCTCCAGAATGGCATCTTATCTAGACCCACCCATCGCTCCTCCCCCACCCTATCTACATAACTCCGCGTGTTTATCATGGCCAATCCACCTAACCTGCATATCTTTGGACTTTGGAAATCAGAGCACCCAGAAAAAGCCTACGCAGGCACGGAGAGAATGTCACCCAGGGCTGGAATCTTACCTGGGTCCCTGGTGCTGTGAAGCAGCAGTGCTAACTACTATGCTACCATATGTTCAGTGCCATCGTTTTTTATGGCATGAGGTTGAAATTGTTGGGGAATTGGTTTAATTGGATGCCATACCATTTTTATACCCATCCAATTTAGATTTCCATTGAATTCAATGTCTTCTTCTTATTCCTTGTGATTGGGCACCAGTCATGCTCAATCTGATTTGATGGTTTCTGAGATGACTGATAATTTCAATGCGTGATCTGCAAATTCCACCCCATGTGAAGAAGGCAATGCATAAGGGGTTGGATAATTCAGTTTTTGGAAGTTTGTGCATTGTCTCTGATGCCCTGTCTTCTGCTTTGTGAATTCCCAATAATGACTCTTGATGCGTACACTGCCTTCCTCATTGAGATTTCTCCATTTTGGTAGCTAACAACCACAATTAGTATAGAGTAGCTTTGGAAGGGACATAAAACCAGTGTTCCTGCCCAATCCTTAGGGTTTGGTATCCAGCACATTTGCTTAAAACTACCTCTCTTGGAGTGCAGACATAGGTAGGATTTTCTGGCTGTGCTAGCCCAAGACCAGAAAATCCCACCCGAGGTTAATGGATTTCTGCATTGTTCCCCCCACACATGCTACAATTCTTGTGGCAGGTGGACTAGGAAAATTCCACCCTTGCAGTTCACTGTACCTTCAGGCTGTTTTAATAGAACGTGATTGTGTTTCATTGTATGCTTTAAGTCCTTGAAATTTTTTTGCCTTTTTTTTGTTCTTTCCACCTATACACTTGCTCTGAAGGATAGGTTGGCTGCTGCAATCTGTAACACGGTTAGGCACAATCTTACTCGATAATTGACTGGTGATCTTTGAAACCCTCTTCTACTCAAAAGAAAATGCAAATACACATCTTCATTTCAAGCCTCAGCTCCAAGGTGAGAAGGGGCTATGTGACGAGTTTTGATTACTGTGCCAAGAAATCCTTGGCCTTGAACCTGCACTACTGGAAGAAAAGTTTTGTCTTCCACCTTCTGTGTTCTTCTCCTTCATCTTGTAGCTTATCCTCATCCCTCCCTCTCACTCAATCAAAGGAAATATCTTCCTTATTCATTGATGGGGTTTGAGGTTTAGGGCCAATTCCCAGCTTTCTGCTGCGGAATAAAACAGATGTTTGGGGATCGACCAACTATTATATAAACACCTAAATTTCCTCTGCCTTGATCGGCACCAGGCAGAAAGTTGAAACTCCATCTTGTTTAAATATGTTGCATGTAATTATATATCGCTCATCCATGAATAGTGACCAGTTGACAATCAACAGTCAAAGTACCTCATAGCATCAAAGTCACCCTTTCCTCTGAGTTGACTTGCACACTTGAAAGTTCTTGCCAAATGAGCCACAATTCTCCCCACTTGCACATTTGGAAGAATTATAGAATCCCTACAGCACAGAAAAAGGCCATTCGGCCCATCAAGCCTACAGTGACAATTCCATCCTATCCCCATAACCACACATGTTTGGTCTGCTAATTTCCCAGAAACTAGGGTCAATTTAGCACGGTCAATCAACCTAACCCGCACATGTTTGGACTGAAGAACAAAGCCCTCGTCATTGGTTCCCGTTACAAATCCTGAACACTCGCCTCCCAGTTCATCCTTTTTCCCAACCACTGTCTCGCGCTAAAGCAAGCTATTTGCAACCCAGCCATTCTATCAGATTCTATTTCAGTTATATTGTCCTTCTCCCCACCTCAGCCCATCTCCAGCTGAAAATACCATACCTTTTTCTTCACTTCCAGATTGAACTATTGCAATTTCTTCCTGCTGATTTCACACTCTCTACCCTGCATTGCACCTAAGCTCATCAAGAACTCCCAAGCCTGACTCCTAGTATGAACTAAGCACCACTTTCCCATTATGTCCATGCATATTGGCCTACACTGGCCCCTGATTCCCCAAAACTTCCAATTTTTAATTATCACCTTCATGATTAAATCTGTTCATGGTCTTGCACTGCCCTATGGCCATACAACGACCCTTCCTCCACACTGCCATCTTGTGCATCCTCCATTCTCTTCACTCCAGCTTTGACCATAGTGCTATCGGCCACCCAGACACTATACCTCACAATTCATTCCCTGCACCTCTCCACCCTTCTTATTCCTCCTTGAACTTTCTCCTCTTTGAATAAGCTTTTTGTCTACTCTCCTGATATGCTCTTTGGCTTGAAGTTGATATTTTTCAGTCATGCTCTTTTGAGAAATTTTGTCATTGCCAAGGACTTGAAAGCCGCTATTGTTGTATTAATACTTTCAAAATATGCACTTTCAAAAAGGATGCCATATATGTTGTTTTTTTTTATCACCTTATCGGAGACTCAGGGAGGAAACTGCAAACAGTTATTGGTTAGCTTAATTAACCAGTGAAGTTATTAATATAAACGTGGCATCAGGATAAGATGGTTAAGAGGCCACAAGTGAGCAAGATACAGAATAGTCTGTGTTCACAGAACAATGTACTTACCACAAAGTATTAATTGTAAATACCTAATTTAAGGAAAACTAAATATTGACAATATCTGAGGGCTCACGTGGTAAGAGAAACCTCAGTGAGTCAGAGGATAAACATGGTGACTGCCCAGAACAGAAATAGTTTTCAAAGGGAGTGTGGTTTTGAGATGAGTTATAGCATTGTAATCCACAACTTGTGCTCCTTTCCAAGGCCTGCAGCTTAGAACGTGTGACATTTTGTAATTAGACCATATCTATCGATCGACTAAATCCCACTGAGCTATTGTTGAAAACTTTCCTGGTCAAATTTGATATCTCGCCTACATTTCTCAATTGGTCCAGTTGCCTCAGAGTCAGAAGGTCATGGATTTAAGTGACTCTCCAGCTCTACAATACAGAATCTAACCTGACTCTCCAGTACAATGATAAAGGAGTGCTGCATTGTTGGAGAAATGAACTATCAGATAAGATACCATACTGAAGGCCTGGGTCTCCCTTTATAGATTGAGGTAAATTCTCCCATCAAGTAGTCAAAGAAGAAGAGAGGTTTCCCCCTATATTCTAGACAACACGTTGCCATATCCAAAATCAGACTGATCAATTATTCATACAATTTGCTGTTTGTTGTACATAAAATTACTACCATGGTTAGCTGGACAACTATTTATTAGTGTCACAAGTAGGCTTACATTAACACTGCAATGAAGTTACTGTGACAAACCTCTAGTCGCCATACTCCAGCACCTGTTGCTCATGCTAAATTCTTCAATGAACATAATTATCATAACGTTCGGACTATGGGAGGAAACCAGGGCACCCTGAGAAAACCCATGCAGACAACATGTAGACTCCACACTGACAGTGATTCAAGCTAGGAATCAAACCTGGGTTTTTGACTTTGAAGTGCTAACCACTGTGCCATCATGCCACCCCAGTAAGTGCATCTCAAAAGTACTGCATTGTTTTGTCATTTACTGCAATGTCGTCTTTCTTTAAGGTTTAAATTGGTTTTAGTCACTGATTTGATTGATTTTTTAGCAGCTTTTGCCTTTACAGGCTAACACTAATTAAAAATCACAAACCAATTCAGTAAAGGGTGACTGCAGGAATAAAAGATCTTTACATACATAATCCTATATTGGCTAGCTGACTCTCTCTCTGCCTACAAGGCTCTTTGATGTCTACTTACAAATACAACTCAAATCAGTCCATTGCATTAACTGTAGCTGGTAGAATTTTAATAATGCTACATTATATTTCAGTAATACATATCACTTTTGTTGTAATTCATTAAACTTGCCAAAATAAATTGTAAATCTAAAGTCTGAAAAAGATGGGACATAAAGACTAATCGTTTTTAAACTTCAAGCATTTATAGCGTCTGTTTGCTATGGCAACATAACAATGAGAGACCATGAATAGACATTTAAACACTTACAGCAGGAAAAGGATTAGGATCTCTTTGAACAGTGGGTTTATTTAAAGCAAGGACTGCATACCTTTTAGTGATGTCTAATGGTTTTTAGACTGAAGGGAAAAGATAAACCACAGGTTCATAACATGAAATATTTCAAATGCTTTGTTTTAGACTTAGGAGAACTGCCGATGGAATCAGTAAAAGCACGTGGGTTTAACTTGAAATTAATTTCTTTATTGATGCCCTGATGGAATTATTTGAAATTAAATGAGTTCATTTTTATTAATGATACAGCATCACTGGTGTATTATACTAATGCACATCATCTATGTGGGTGAGAGGCGCATTTTCATTTGTTTCTCTTCACCTTTTAACGTGTGGGTCTCACACATTAATATGATGTAAAATCAGTCAGATAATAATGTAATTATGAGTCAAGGCAATGATGGGAATAACACAGAAAGAGGCCATTGGGCCCATTGTCTTTGTGGGGTGGCATTGTGGCATAGTGGGTTAGCGCTGCTGCCTTACAGTGCCATGGACCTGGATTCGATTCCCTCCTTGGGTCACTATCTGGGCGGAGTCTGCATGTTCTCCCCATGCCTGCATAGGTTTCCTCCAAGTTCTCCAGTTTCCTCCCTCTGTCTGAAAGACGTGATGGTTAGGTGCATCAACCGTACTACATTCTCTCTTAATGTTACTAAACAGACACTGGAGTGTGGTGACTGGGGGGCTTTCACAGTAACTTAATTACAATGTTAATGTAAGCCTACTTGTGACACCAATAAATAAATTGAAACTCCCTGGAAGAGCTGTCCAACAAGTCTAATTCCTCTGTAGTTCTCCAAACCTCTTGGGCAAGATTTTACCATCTCGCTCACCCCAAAACCATAAAATCTCATCCAGGGTTGAAGGACCTTTTCATGGTCCAACCCTCATCTGCTCCGATGCCTGTGGTGGGTAGGATGGCAAAATTTAAAAAAAAAACATCCAAAAAACTCAAATTCAAATTCCAATTGAATCCACAAGAGAGATAGACAAGATTTAAGTTGGTAAGAAGAGGCATTGCAACCCATCTTGAGCTTGATCCAATGCTTCATCTTCAGCAAAGGGCTGAGGTGATTTTGAAAATTGCATCAGGTAATGCCTAGGTTAACCCTGATCATTAACTCTACCCTAACATAGGAGATCAACCTGTCTGATCATTAACTCCCCCCCTGCCAGGTAAGTAATCTCCAAACAATTTGCGGTTACCATCTAATGTCCTTTTGAAAACCATTTTGCAAACCATGTTTTACAGATGCACCGTAGAAAGCATTCTTCCTGGTTGTATCACAACTTGGAATGGCTCCTGTCTGCTCAAGATCATAAGAAACTACAAAAGGTTATGAACGTAGCCCAATCCACCACTCAAACCAGTTTCCCATTCATTGACTTTGTCTACACTTCCTGCTGCCTTGGCAAAGCAGCCAGCATAATTCAGAACCCCACGCACCCCAGAAATTCTCTCTCCCATCTTTTCCTTCGGGAAATAGAAACAAAATTCTGAGATCACGTACCAGCTGACTCAAGAACTGCTTCTTCTTTGCTTTGAATGGACCTATCTTGCATTAAGTTGATCTTTCTCTACACCCTGACTACAACTGTCATACTACATTTTGTACTGTCTCATTTCTTCTCTGTGATCGGTATGTTTTGTCTTTGTAGCGCGCAAGAAACAATACTTTTCACTGTACGCTAATACATTGACAGTAATAAATCAAAGTAAATCAAAGTGGTTGAATTTGCCTCCACTGCATCCTGAGGAGTGCATTCCACATTCTGGTAATATTTTTCACAAATCACCATACTGTTATATAGAGTTTGTTTTAGAAGAAGGGAGACAAAGAGAGAATGATCAAACTTCACATTTATATTGGCATCTTTCATGACCTCAGGGCACCCTTTCAAATATTTCACAACCAAAATATCATTGTTGAATTGTGGCCATCATTGTAATAAATTAGACTATTTTAATTAACGCTAATGCTTATTGTGAAGTGGGTAATTGAAAATATTCCTCCTTTTTGCCCACACTGTTTTACCAAACAGCCTAAGGTCAGTATTAACAATGGGTTAGGTGCAGAGTGAAACTTTATCGTTCACTTGCGCACAATGTGCTTTGATCGGTACTTCCAAACAGCAACATCCCCAGTTCAAATGTGACATTTTAATTTTTCTGTCTAATTATCCTTGGAGCTCATTTGACTGTGACTGGCAACTCGAGGCAATTGGCTGTTCTGCATTAGCAACCAGTAGGATGTGTCAACATAGTGTCAAAAAGAAATCTAAAGGTAATACCAGTCACCAGCTTCTGCACTCTCACTTTAGTGATACCTCAAATCTTTTTAGCTTGGACGGTGTATCATGAGCCTAATGACATTACCAATTGAATGGCAGGATTTTTTTTGTGTTATATATCTATACATATTAGGAACAGTAAATAGACCATCTAAGTTCAATTTTACTTGATCTGAGGCAAGAGAACAGAACTGGATGACTCTTGAGCCGGATTACTCTTTATGGATTTCTGACAGTGCCTTCCAGACCTGAAACACTGACCAGAATTTTACCAGCACGCTCATCCCGGTATCGGGGCAGGCAAGGTTCGCAGAACAGAATTCTCCATTGGCCTTGGGTGGGATTTTAATAAGCCTTGCTGAGCTAGGTCATAAAATTCTGGCAATTATCTCCGTTCTCTCTGCACAGATGCTGTCAGATCAGAGATTTTCCAGCATTTTCAATTTTTGTTTCAGATTCCAGCGTCCCAATAATTTACCTTTACCAATTTTATTTGCCCTCAGGAATCATTCAGTTTAGATCTAATTGGAATATTTGTCCAGAAGAAAGTGGCTAAGAAGTCGACCTGTCCACAGTCCCATTCGGCTCCCTCATTTATGATATCTATAATTTGTTTAAAATTTCAACTGGTGCAGCAGGATATTTTTAATAACATATCATTCAGCAAATATTTTTGCTGTTAACGAAGACATGTTAACAAAGTGATGACAAAATTGTAATCTCCTCCATGTCACTTTCAGGAAGAGTGACAAATACAGCAAATCAGAAAGCAAAATTGTACAAAACTATAATTCTCTCTGGAATTTTTATAAAGCTTACTTATTAGTGCCATAAATAGAGTTACATTAACACTGCAATGAAGGTACTGTGAAAACCCTCTAGTTGCCGGCCTCCGTCATCTGTTCAGGTTCACTGAGGGAGAATTTAGCATGACCAATGCATCCATGTTTTTTGGACCATTGAAAGAAACAGGAGCACCTGGAGAATGTGCAAACTCTGTACAGACAGTGACCCAAGCCGGGAATTGAACCCAGGAACTCTGATGATGTGAGGCAGCAGTGTTAACTATTGTGTTACCATCCCATCCTTAACTAAACATTATTGAGGCATCCTTTTAAAATTCATATTTTTAAATGGGCACCAATAAATATTGAGAACAACGCAATTAAATTAATCTTAGAGATATGCATGAGTGCATTTTGTGCCTGTAAACTTTTTTAGTTGAGAGCTAATTGTCAAAATCTGGATAAGTACAATTCAAACCCTTCTAATTCAGTGAAATCAATAAGATATTACTCTCCCTGAACAACAAAATAAAGACCCATAACTTTAAGTCATATTCCTTGGAACTTAGCTCAATATTAGTATTTACAACAATAAACTTGTAATAAAAATTGAATTCATTTTTCCAGTTTGTACACCAACTCCTTCACTAAACAAGCACAACGGAAAATTTGATTTTTTTTTAATGCAAGGCATGAGAACGGTGCCATTCCTGCAATAATCTGGTATTTGACATTGCTGGCCAATGGAACGATTTGAAATAAAGAGCAAAACATGCTTTTAATTTCTTATTTTTGTTCTTTCCTCACTAATAATTCAAATGAAGCCTTTAAGCAGTTGCATTTGCCACCAGCCTTTTGGTCTCCAGTGACTGTGAGAGACATCTGGCCGTCCTGAAAATTAGCCTGTTTTCTGTTTAAAAAGACAACATTGCCCATCAAATTATGACAGCTATATGGAAAAATAAACGGGAATACAGAGTTACTGGCAGAAGCTCTGGAGGACATAATTACCCGTCAAGTCAAACATAATTTTGTGAATGCAATACCACAGTGGCATAATGGGACAGTCCTGATATATCGCCTGGTGATTGGTGACATAAATTTTCCAGCTATCACATCTGCCATTTTATGCAGTTAAAATGTCCCCAACTGTACCATTAGTGTGCATTGACTAAGACGAATGATTGACAGAAGGCTTACTTTTATCTGTGATACTCTGGATGATTCTTCAGCAGTGATTTCCATAAATGGGCAACTTTTGAGAATATTCACAGCACCACAAACAACCATCCATATTGACAAAGGAAAACCTTGTAAAGCTTTCAGGTAATTCACAGATGGGCTGTAATACCTAGAGACAGAAAAGCAGCAGCATAATCAAGGACCCCATTTGCCCCGGCCTTATTCTATTCTATTTTCTTCCATCAGGAAAATAATACTAAAGCTTGAAGTCAGGTACCAAGCAACTCAAGAACAGCTCCTTCCCTGCTGTCATTAGACTTTTGAATAGACCCATCTTATTTTAAGTTGATTGTTCTCTACACCTGGGCTATGGCTGTAGCACTGTATTCTGCACACACCATATCCTTTCCTTCTCCCCTATATACTCTAAGAATGATGTGCTTTGGCTGCATAGCACACATGAAACAATACGTTTCACTTTATTCCAATACAATAATAAATCAAATTTAGGTTTATAACATAATGAGGGGGACAGATAGAGTGGGCGTGCAGATGTTATTTTCTCGGGTGGATGTAGCCATTACTAGGGGGCATAATTTTAAGGTTCATGGTATAGAAGGGGTGTCCTAGATAGATTCTTTACTCAGAGAGTGGTTGGGGCACGGAATGCACTGCCTGCTGTGATAATGGAGTTGGTCACTTTAGGAACTTTCAAGCAGTTATTGGATGGGCACACATAGAACTCACCAGAATGACAGGGAGTGGGATAGCTTGATCTTGGGTTCGGACGTAGCTTGGCACAACGTTGAGGGCCGAAGGGCCTGTACTGTGCTATACTGTTCTATGTTCTAAATCAAACACAAAACACTTAGGGCGAAATTTTCCCTGCGATTGGAATTGTACAGGCAGGACACGGACCATGTAAAGATCTATTAACATCAGGTGGGATTTCCCGGTTTTAGGGCGAGTATGGCCTGAAATTCCCACTCATAACGTGAAGCAATAGGTTTCTTAATATTACAGAGTAGATTATTTTTCATAGTGATTACATTCATACTGTACCTTCGAGTTATTGCAAAAAATGATACTGGGATAGAAAATCTTCCCTCAAGTTATGCCATTTGGATTAATTCGAGGCAAAACATTTTTACCCATTAACTCTCACATGGAGTAGATTAACTGTTGACAATGACTCACCCTTCCTGTCAAAAATCAAACATACCTCCCTGGATGAGTTGTTCTGTTGTGAAGATCCCAGGCTTGGTGCTCTGTGCTTGCTGTGTTAGCCAACTGTGCACAGTATAAAGTTTCTCAACAACAGGTTAAAGTCCAACAGGTTTAATTGGAATCATGACCTTTCAGAGTGCTGCTCCTTCTTCAGGTGAGTGGAGACGTGAATTCACAAGCACGGCATATATAGACAGAGGCACAATTGGGAGATAATCTTGCAATTGCATCTATGTCTAATCATTCCATATTTGTGAACCCACGTTTGCACTCACCAGCTTGTCATTCCAAATAAACCTGTTAGACTTTAACCTGGTGTTGTGAGACTTCTTACTGTGCCCTCCCCAGTCCAACGCCAGCATTTCCATATCTTAACCAGCTGGGATCAGGGACATTAGTCTCAGCTTGCCCAGAACCAGTGTGTGAAAAAGAGCCCTAGATTCTCGTTTCTGAATTTCATCATCAACTGCGGAACCCTCGACCATCAACAGTTTGGGGTCACCATAAAGAAAAAAAAACTTTACTGGACCAGCCACATAAAAGCTGTGACTAAAAGAGTGGGTCATATGCGTGGGAGATCCAAAAATGAATAACTCACCTCTTGATTTCCCAAAGCCTGTCAACCATCTACAAGGCAGAAGTGCGCTTCTGAAGCACTTCAGTCAGAAGTGCGCTGGAATGCTCATATTGCTGGGTGATACTCCTCAAACTCCCTGAAGGCACTGGGGTAAACAATATATGGACTGCAGTATTTCAAGAAATTGACTTGGCACCACCTTCTCAAGACCATAAAGGGATGTGCAATAAATACGGATCTCCCCAGGAGCACTCACATCCAGTGAATGAATATAAAGAAAATAGCCTTTGGATGAGAGCTAGATGTTGGCCAGGAGACTGGGAAGAATTCTGTTAGTCCAATGCCTTGTTCCAAAATGAACATAAACCCCTATTGACATGACAGCTAAAAATGTAGGCTGGTTTTGACTTTACAGCTGACAGCATAAAACCTCACCATCTAATAGCCCCAATTTATTATTTTCTAGCAATGTTTTTAAAAGGGTTGCCAGTTAATCCCAAGTTCTAACTGCCTGTGATGTAACGTGATTTGTTAGCAAGCATGTAAACAAGCAATCTGAATTAAACATCTCCACTTTTATTCTGTTTATTTATTTATTAGTCACAAGTAGGCTTATTGACACTGCAATGTAGACTCTGTACAGTGCAGAAAGAGGCCACTTGGCTCATTGAGTCTGTACTGACCACAATCCACACAGGCTCCATCCTCACAACTCCCTGCATTTACCTTGCTATTCCCCCTGACACAGTAAGAAGTCTCACAACACCGGGTTAAAGTCCAACAGGTTTATTTGGTAACAAAACCACATGGGTCTCCACATCAATCCCCATGATGCCAGGGTCAATTTGACATGACCAACCACCTAACCTGCACATCTTTGAAATTACTGTGAAAATCCTCCAGTCGCTGGTGTCTGTTCCTGTGCATTGAGGGAGAATTTAGCATGACCAGTGCACCTAACCAGCACACCTTTCAGACTGTGGAGGGAAACAGAGCACTTATAGGAAACCCACGCAGACATAAGAAGGACGTGCAGACTCCGCACAGCCAGTGACCCAAGGTGGGAATGGAATCCATGTCCTTGGCACTGTGAGGCAGCATCCTTGCACAATACAACTTGAGCCCTCTCTGCATTATAGCAACATATATTGGACTGTTATCCATTGCCTTCCCACTACTTTCCTCAGTGGGGGGGGAGGGGGGGACGTGAAAAATGGAGATATGAAGGTAAATACAGGATATAACCAAATTAAATGTGATCTAGTGGTTTAAACTGGCCATCAGATAATCAAAGCAGTTTCACCCCCAGGAATCTGTTGCAGATGGTGATTTTTTTTTAAAGCCTGGTGAAAAAGAGTTTCTTACACCTGATTTCTTCCACTTATAAATCAATGAGCTAATTTTGTGTGTGGCCGTGGAAGCAGAGAAATTGGTCTCTGCAGCCCTGGGCTATGTTTGACAATAGTGTTGAATCAAACAAAGTCCTTCTTTTGACATAATTGATAACCTGTAACTCCATCATCCCTTCCCCCAGCTAAACTGTCTGAATGCACTTATGTGTGAATAGTCAGCTCCACATTCTGATTGGCAACTGAATGACTGATTGGATGAGGTAACCTGGAATTGATATCTATGGGCTTGTATTCCTTGCAACATTGCTCAGTACTTTAAGGAAGTGTTTGGCCTCATCTACCTCGCACCACCTCAAACCCAGCAAGTCAAATGGTGCACGTGTCAAATCTGCTCGAGGGAAACACAGCACTGAGTGGCCTCTGATGAGAAAAAGTCATCCATTCCCATATGGCGGCACAGTGATTAACATTGCTGCCTCACAGCTCCAGGGATCCAGGTTCGTTTCTGGATTTGGCTCACTGTCTATGTGGAATTTGCATATTCGTAGAATCTGTACAGCGTGGAAGGAGACCATTCGGCCAATCGAGTCTGCACCGAACACAATTCCACCCAAGCCCTATTCCCGTAACCCAATCTATTTACCCTACTAATCCCTCTGACACTAGGGTCAATTTAGCATGTCCAATCAACCCAACTTGCACATCTTTGGACTGTATTAGGAAACCAGAGCACTCGAAGGAAACCTGTACAGACACGGGGTAAATGTTCTCCGCGCGTCTACGTGGGTTTCCTCCAGTTTTCTCCCACAATCCAAAGTTGTGTAGGTTAGGTGGATTGGCTGTGCTTAAATTGCCCTTTAGTGTCTGAAGATGTATAGGTTAGACGGATTAGTCATGATAAATGTGTAGGGGTTGCCGGGATAGACAACAGGAAAAGTCCTGGGTAGGAAACTCTCTGAGAGTCGGAGCAGACTCAATGGGTTGAGTGGCTATAATGTTTCTATGATAAAGGGTCTTCCATGCTCCTTTTGCTAATCTTCAAGTGAATTTTAGCTAACAACAAACATTTTTTGGTGTCTGTCTACCATTAGACTGGATCTGGTGTTGGAACATTAAGATTATTTAATGGACAAATGCACCATAAAGATGATTCACTCCAGAATGAATCTGGATGAGCTGATAGCCATCCATATCCATCTTGATTTCTAAACTTTGAGCAAGTTTGCTGCCTCTCAATCTTTCCTAGTCATCCCATTTTTTTTATCTTGAGACATTAGTTCTTTATATCATAATGCACAAAGCATTAGAAAGTCTATTAGAGGATGAAGTGATAATGGAAGAACCGCTTTTAAGACTGTTGGACTACTTCCATGCATTATCTCCAACCACCATCAATCACCAGCCGCAAAGCCATGCAAAGCTAAATGAGTTAGCACAATATGATAAAAAGCTAATCATATCTGCAAAATTAAATTATCATTTATATAATCAGCTTGTACCTCAAGGGTGCTCAAGTTTTGAAGCAGTATAAATTACCTCCTTTGCCCACTCACCGATGTTAACTGAAGCATAATGCAATAGCTTTGTAATCATTGCTTTCTGGCACTGAAAGAAAGACTCAAAAATGAGGATAGGTTGTGAGATTCACTTTAGCCAAATGGAATTACAATGTTGTACGACAAAGATATTTCATTGCTTCTTACACACTTAAACAAGTTGCTCATTAGTCCTTCACTCACTGCAGGAGAAGATGAGGATAGATGCCATGAGCCAGATGAGGAGATTCTATAACTGTACAGCTTGGGTCAGCTCGCTATAATCATTGTAGAGAGAATCTTTCCACTGCCTCTGATGGCATTCAGGTCCTGAAAGTGTTTGATTTCTGTTCTGGTTACAGGCACCTTATTGCAATGTCAGTAATATGTTGTAAACATGTACAGTTTCTCTTTTAAATTCATTTGTGGGATGTGCCACTAGCTAGGCCAGCATTTATTGCCCATCCCGAGCTGCCCTTCAGAAGGTGGGGTGGAGCTATCTTCTTGAATTGTTGTAGTCCATGTGGCAATATTTTAGTGTTCAACAGAGGAGAATTCATTTTTCAAGGTTACTCTCACAAGTCAGACCACAAATGGACCCTGGATGTCAGTGGGGATTTGAAGTATCTGATTCCCAAAATGAGAAACTTTATGTGGCAAAACAGCTTCCAGGTTCTTGCTATGGTAATGGCAGATGACCCCATTCTGGGTGCTCTGATGTCCTCCCAATTCCACCATCCCCTCTCGGACGTATAATACTGTTCGGGTCATCACCAATGGGTCAAAATCCTGAAACTTGCTAAGACCACTGTAGGAGAACTTAGTGAACTCATTACCACTTCCTCAAGGATGATGAATGCAACATGTGGACAATAAACATCAGCCTTTCTTGAGATGCCCATATCCCAGGACTTGGAATTATATCATTGTTCCTTCACTGACGTTGAGTCAAATGCTCCTGTAATGGTTAAAAGCATCTGCATATGTTCTTTGAGTCTCTATACTCAAGGATAGATTATGGAACTTGCTCCAACATAAAATGGTAAAGGTACATAGTATAGACAAAGGTAAAGGAAAGCTGGATACATAAATGAGAAGTAAAGGAATACATTGGTTGGGGTTGCAGTAGGAAATGGTGGGAGGTGAAATGAGTTTTGTGTGTAGCACACTGGTCTGGATCCCTGATGAACAGAACGGCCTATCTCAATACTATTTTAAGCAAGTATCATCAATTTTCGAATGACTTTAAATCGTTCACCTTGTGATATTAAAGGTGTTTGACTCACAATGTGAAACACGATGATGGTAGGATGGTTTACCCTCTGAGAAATTCTCTTGAAATCAATCAGTTGAAAGTCAGGAATTCCTGAGAAAAGTACATTCTTATTTCCACGCTCTTATCTTGCCAAAATTACTTAGAGATGAGCAAGGAGGTGAACTTCCACCAGCATCATTTATTTCAAAGTTCTTTGAAATATACTAGCACAGTTCTCCATGTTAAAATACTATGCATACTTACACTCAGCACTGTGCAATGCTAAGGGAGTATTGTTATGTTGGAGTTGCCATTTTCCGGATGAGAGACACCCTCTCTGGCAAAGTTGTGAAAAATTCCATGGCATTATTTTGAGGCATTTTCTTGACCTCCTGATTTATCCCTCACCCAAATGACTGAAAATCAGTTTATCTGGTCGTTACCACATTACTATGCAGAAATTGGCTGCCATGTTACTGGTTGGCACAATGTTAACATTGCTGTCTCATGGTCCCAGGGACCTGAGTTTGATTCTCAGCTTGAGTCACTGTTTGTACAGAATCTGTACGTTCTCCCCATGTCTGCATGGGTTTTCTCTGGGTGCTCTGGTTTCCTCCTGCTGTTCAAAAGACATGTTTGTTAGGTAGATTGGCTATGCTAAACTCTTCCCTATTGTGCTCAAACAGGTAACTAAGGGATTTTCACATTAACTTCATTGCAGTATTAATGTTAACCTACTTGTGACACTAATAAATAATCTTAAAACATTACCACAGTGACAAGATTTGAAAAGTCTGACTCGAAGGGCCAAATGGCCTTCCCTGTTCATAGTTTCTCATTGACTGTAAAGTTTGGAAAGGCACTTTATAAATTTAACACTCTCTTTCCTTTAGCAGTGAGATGGAATTTGCTGTTCTGCATTGTGGAATATTTGTTTATATGACTAGAGAAAGATAAAGTCAAAAACTGACAGAAAATCACATCTGACCAAACACAGACAGATGAAATAAAGATTTCTAGCTGAGATATTAAGTTCGACAGAACACTTCTATTAGTGCTCTTTTACAGCCTATACATATAGTGCCTGATTCATCATTTAGAAGCAGCAGTCTTTATGGCTATATGGATCTTCGATAGTTTTGACTGAGCTGTGGTAGACCTTTATGCTGCTTCTCTCATGTTTGATTAGCCCGACACCAGTAATACTTTGAAAGCTCTGAAGCACCATCTTGACACAATTAAGTCAATAATGAGCAGTGAGAGTTACGAGCTTTCTGATAACACAGAGACAGTATAATTATTCTGCTAATGTGACATGGCTTAGAGTTGCCTCAGGTCAACCTGCGAAGCACCGGATGAGTGTACAATAATTATTCTCACGCATAGAGTTCTTTTTTATATATTGTTAAACTCGAGTTTTCCTCAGTTAATATATCTTCACAAGAGTGGTGCACTTCTTGTTCTTACAATTTGATATATTTCTTTTCTTTCCATTTCTCTTTTTGATCCGTTGAGATCTTAATTTTGGTTAGAAGGGCCCTCTGTGTAGTTTACTTACCGCAGTTTTTATTCCACTAGAGTAAGCTGTAATTTGCATCAAATTACGAGGAATGACACCTCAAACTCAGGACGTCAAATGAAAGTACTGAATTGGAATAACTGTGAGACAAGACAATCTAAAGAATGTGATATTAGAGAAACCGTTGACCTTTTTACCTAGCTTAGGTTTGTTTCTGTTCTTTTCCTCTTGACTGAGCACAAAAGACTAAGGGATTAACATGCACTTCTTCCCACAGTGTTAGGACATGATTAGCCAAAGGACTTTTCATTTGTCAACGAGAGTGAGGCCAAGTGTAACACTTCCCATTCAAAAAAATATACAATTAGATTCAATTAGTTTGTGAGTTATTACAAGAGTGCAATCCTGTTAGTGGATTTTATACAAAAATTGAAATATTCCCTTTGTACTGTGAGAAAGTCATAAATAGTTCACGCCATGTGGTAGAAATAACTCAATTTCTCTGACTATTGGTACAAGATTCCAACTTGCTGTTTGGAATGGTATTAACTTATTTATTCATGCATATATGTATGCATTTGTTTATGTCACAAATAGTCTTACATTAACATTGCAATGTGAAAATCCTTTTGTCGCCACATTCTGGTTCCTGTTTGGGTTACACTGAGGGAGAATTTAGCACCTCTGCTGATGCCTGAGTTTTGCTTTGTTGAAAGTTCATCGGAAGCTCTATCCCTCGTTTTGGCAAACCAAGTAAATTAACTCAACGAGGGGATAAATTAAAAGGGGCAGCTCCCTAAAGGAGGAGAACTGCCTGAAATAAAGGACAAAGTGGAAAGGAAACTTAGAGCATCAATTCAAAATGTAATTAAAAGGGTCAATAATGCACCCTCGTTCCCGTTGTGCCCAGTGGGCACAGAAGGCATTAAAGGTGCCTTCAGACACTGCATGCTCTCTCTCCAGGGATACCCAGCTGCGAATGTAGCTATAATAGAGGGGCAGACAGTCAGGTCAGATGACCCTTTGGTCACCCATTGCCTGGACTTGTAAATGGTCTGAAATTTTACCAACCTCAGTCATTAATGAGCCTACTGTAATGGCTTTAACGATGCCCACGAGATGGACCTCTTTGAATATGAGCTTCCAGATTAAGGCAGTAATGGCTGGTCTAATTAGGAAGCCAGCCTTGCATATGTGAACATTCTGTGGAGTGTCGGGGTTGTTACAAATGGGTTAACAGATGGGTTAAGTTCTTAATTAAGTTCTAAATTAGCTGTTAATCATTTAATAGAAGTCATTGGGATATATAAAGAGGTTACAGCTGGCACTTGGTGTTGGGGAGAATTGTCTGTGAAGTTGGATCAAATGAATAAAGATTGTTTGTTTATGAAGAAGCAGAACTCTTGTCTCCTTTACTGAACTGCAACCAAGAGGCCCAAACAAGGGTTACTGGCACTCTGGGTTTATATTCTATATGAAGGAGTGCCTGGTTTGAGTGATGCTTACTATGTAAATAAATCCAACGGACACCGGCCTCAGGGAAGATTTTTCACCCATATTTTGATCCATTTGGATAAATGGAAAAGCACCTTTGCTTTTATAGTGATTTTTCCTTTGAGGGCAACAGAGCAGAGTAAGGGTCACTTGGCTTGGGTGACTAATTGGGACTCAGAGTAGGGAACCACCTCAAGGGGAGGAGCTCTCTTCAGCAGAAAGTATTCCAGCATTAGCTTCAGGCATTCTGCTGTTCTTGGGGAGTCTTGTAAATAAATCCTTTGCTATTCACCAATGAAGTCTCTCAAAATTTATCATTACAACTTTAATAACCACGTTAGTCCAATTTAAAATGGTTCATTCAAAACAACAATCCCAGTTGATATTATTTCCAACTGACTTCTTTATTAAGTGAAGCATAGTGGAATAATATACAAAAGATATATCAAATACAAACATTAAAATCTTCACTTATGAGGTCTGCAAAGCAATACTGGAAAACTTTTAAAATGTGAGACATTAGTAGATTAAAGTATATAGAAAGTCTGCATTTATACAGTGCCTTTTGTGAGATTCCAATGTTTTTTTTACCATTAATGAAGTACTTGCAAGTTGTTCTCTATGTTGTAATGTGGGAAATATAGCAGTCAGTTTACACATAGCAAAGTCGCAAAGTTCCACAAACAGCAATGTGATAAATACCAGATAAACTGTTTTTTGAGGGATGAATATTGGATGGGACGACTCCTCTGATACTCTTCATGGGATCTTCCATGTCTGATGTGGTTGGACTGGGGGGGTGGGCACTGTAAGAAGTCTTACAGCACCAATTTAAAGTCCAACAAGTTTATTTGGCAGCACAAGCTTTTGGAATGTTGCTCCTGAGTAAGGAGTTGTGTTCACAAACAGGGCATACATAGACACACACTTAATTTACAAGATAATGGTTAGAATGCGAGTCTTGATGGGTAATCAAGTCTTAAAGGTACAGACAATGTGAATGGAAAGAGTGTTAAGCACAGGTGTGTATTGTCTCCAGCCAGGACAGATAGTGAGATTTTATAAGGTTACAGATAGTGTGACATGAACCCAAGATCCTGGTTGAGGCTGTTCTCATGTGTGCGGAACATGGCTATCAGTTTCTGCTCAGCGACTCTGCGTTGTCATGTGTCATAAAGCCTTGGAAAATGTTTACCCAGAGATCAGAGACTGAATGCCCGTGACTGCTGAAGTGGTCCCTGACAGGAAAAGAACACTCCTACCTGGTGATTGTTGAGCAGTGTTCAATCATTCATTGTCGTAGCATCTGCATGGTTTCCCCAATATACCATGCCTCAGGATATCCTTTCCTGCAGCATATCAGGTAGACAATGTCGGCTGAGTTGCAAGAGTATGTACTGTGTACCTGGTGGATGGTATTCTCATGTGTCAACGATCCAGCATGTCTTGCAGAGGTTGCTGTGGCAGGGTTGTGTGATGTCGTGGTCAGTGTTCTTATGCAGGTGGGTAGTTTGCTGCAGACAATGGTCTATTTTGAAGTTGTGTGGTTATTTGAAGGCAAGAAGTGGGAGTATGGGGAAGATCTTGGCGAGATGTTCGTCTTCATCGATGACATGTTGAAGGCTCCGGAGAAGGTGTCGTGGCTTCTCTGCTCCGAGGAAGTACTGGATGATGAAGGGTGCTCTGTTTGTCGTGTTCCATGTTTGTCTTCTGAGGAGGTTGGTGTGGTTTTTCACTGTGTCACATCAAAACTGTCGATCAATGAATCAAGCGCCATATCCTATTTTTTATGAACAGCGTCTGTAGGTGTCTATTGTGATCCTCCTTATCTGAGCAGATCTTGTGTATACACAGTGTATGTAGAGTGTATTCTATGTCTACCAAAAAGGGCGGAAAGTGCCTGGGTTCAACATCTCATTTGAAAGACCTGTGGTAATGCAGCATTACCTCTGTTGTACACTAAGAGTAGCAGCCTAGGTCTTTGTGCTCAGATCCTGGAATGGGACTTACAACACCAGGATGACAGTGCTCATAAACATTATTAATGTAGTTGTTTCATTTACAGACAGGGGCTAACTTCTCAAGAAAAGGTAGAACACGCTGAGGAAATTACTATTATTGCTTTTAGGCTCCTGCTGAGTTCTGTAATAGACTGATCTGCCAAACAAAAGCCAAATGATTCTGTGATTCAATGTTTGGTAAGTGGGCCAATGAAAGAATAAATGCTCGTGACTGGTCAAAGTGCCTTTAAATTAATTATCTGACTCAAAATCCAATACAAGGTCTGCTGTGGGAAATAAGAATTACAATTCACTGATATTTCCTGATACGGTGGCACAATAGTTAGCACTTCTGCCTCATAGCTCTAGGGACATGGGTTCGATTCTAGCCTTGGGTCACTGTCTGTGTGCAGTTTGCACATTTTCCTTGTGTCTGCGTGCGTTTCCTCTGGTGCTCCAGTTTCCTTCCACAATCCAAAGATGTATGAGTTAGGTTGATTGGCCATGCTAAATTTGCCCCTTAGTGTCTAGGGATGTGTAAGTTGGAGAGATTAGCAGGTAAATTTGTGGGGTTGCAGGGATAGGGCCTGGGTAGTATTTATTATCAGTGCAGGCTCAGTGGGCTGAATGGCCTTCTTCTGTACTGTAGAGATTCTATTCTATGACATTGTTCTACATTTGAAGTCAGAGTGATTCGTATACATGATGGTCTGTGATTCTTATGTAAAAGATTTGGCTTTTGGTGAGGGGATGTTCGTTTAGTCATCATAGAACCCCTACAGTGCAGAAGAAGGCCTTTTGGTCCATCGAGTCTGTACTGTTCACAATCTTATCCAGGCCCCATTCCCACGTATTTATCCTGCTAATCCCCTTGACACTAAGGTGCCATTGAGCATGACCGATCAACTTAATCCACATATCTTTCAGACAGTGAGAGAAAACTAGAGCATCCGGAAGAATCCCACGCAGGCGCATGGACAATGTGCAAATTCCACACAGACATTGACTCAAGGCTGGAATTGAGCTCAGATCTCCGGCACTGTGAGGCAGCAGTGCTAACCACTGTGCCACCATGCCATCCAAATGTGCTGACTACATTTAAAAAGGAGAATAGTTTAATAAACTAGTTTGAATATTTTTCATCCAGAGTGCTCTAGCAACCGGCCCTCCTGCCTGCCATGCACATTAGATGCTGAGGCTACACTTTGCTGAGAAAAGTAAGTTCAGCAATTTTCTTCTGCCCAGCTTCCCCCAACCCCAGCCATCCTTCAGTGAGCTGCCAATTTTTTTAAAGCCTGCCTCTGTGTCACTGTTGGATTCACCATCTAACTAGTCTCCACTCTCATCCAGATGTCCACTCAAAGTTCATGTTTTCATGAAGGGAGGCCTTAATTGGCCAGCCAGCATGAAACTATAGAATTATAGAATCCCAATCACACAGCAGGAGGCCATTCAACCCATCAAACCCGCACTGATCTGACAGACTGTCTTACCCTGGCCCCCTCCTCTATCCTATGCCCATAACCTCGTACATTCAACATTGTTAATTCATCTAACTTGCATATCTTAGGATACTAAGGGGTCATTTAACTTGGCCAATCCACCTAGTCTACTTAATATGCACATCTTTGAACTGTGGGAAGAAACTGAAGCATACAGAGGAAACCTACATGGACACAAGTTGTGTAATTCTGTGTGCAATTCTGATCATCCTATTACAGAAAGGATATCATAAAACTAGAAAGAGTGCAGAAAAGATTTACTAGGATGCTACTGGAACTTGTTGGATTGAGTTATAAGGAAAGGCTGAATAGACTGGGACTTTTTTTCTTTGGGGCGTAGGAGGTGGAGGGGTGACCTTATAGAGGTCTACAAAATTATGAAGGATGTAAACAAGATAGATAGTCAATATCTTTTCCTAAAGGTAAGGTAGTCTAAAACTAGAAGGCATAGGTTTAAGATGAGAGGGGAGAGATGCAAAAATGTCCAGAGGGGCAATTTTTTTCACACAGAGGGTGGTGAGTGTCTGGAACAAGCTGTCAGAGGTAGTAATAGAGGCAGGTACAACTTTATCTTTTAAAAAGCATTTAGATAGTTACACGGGTACGATCGGTATAGAGGGATATGGGCCAAATGCGGGCAATCCGGATTAATTTAAGGGTTTTAAAAATAAGTATTAGGGTGGTATGGCCAAGTTGGGCTGAAGGCCCTGCTTCCATGCTGTAACCCTCTATTACTCTGTGACTCTGTACCATGCAAACTTCACACAGTCACCCAAGGCCAGAATTGAACCCAAGTCCCTGGTACTATAAAGCAGCAGTACCAACCACTGTGCCTCCATGCCACCCTGGCGTTAATAACACCATGTTGCCTGGGACTGGATACTATACCTGCTGGGGACCAGACCCATCCACCCATCTCAGCCACCAAGTGTGAATTTCAGGTCTCTAGCTGTGAGCTAGGCAACTGGAGAGGAGACTTTTGAACTGATTCACATGACATTGGATCCAATGATCTTTAATCTCTCTATTCACTAACTGTGTGTAACATGCTTCTGGTGTTAGGTAATAGACTGGGGGAAGCAGAGAAGAACAGCTGCAATGATTAATCCAAATATTCCCAAAGAGAAATGACCTTCAACAGGTGAATTAAACTATCCCGCTACACTGGAAAGATCAGGCAGACCTCCCCTGATGCCACTCATGCAGCATCAATCAAGCTCATTTTTGTGTCATAAATACTTCTCCACTTTATTTTCAGCAGAGGAGAGAATATTATTAGACAGTGCAATCCATCGGTTTAAGCCCAATGACAACAAATGCTCCTTGTTTATTTTGAAGGGCAAAATAAAATAATTGGAAAGCTAAATAAAGATGCTGCCAGCATTCGGGAATGTAAAGGATGCTGTCCATGAAATACCTGAAATGGCAAACGGAGACACTGATGATATGTATTAGAATGACATCACAAGAAGCCTATTACTAAATATTTGTACATTTACACCAGAAGGAGGCAATCTTGAGTCTGTGGGATTGGCAGCAGAAGGTCAAGATCTGAAATCAATCCCCCACCAAACCCCGGGGGCTACCTTTATTTATTAGTGTCGCAAGTAGGCTTACATTAACACCGCAATCAAGTTACTTTGAAAGTCTGCGAGTCGTCACACTCCGGCGCCTGTTTGGGTACACTGATGAAGAATTTAACATGGGCAATGCACATAACCAGCATGTCTTTGGAAACCAGAACATCTGGAAGGAACCCAAACAGACATGAGGAGAACGCGCAGATTCCGCACAGACAATGGCCCATTGAAGCAGGGTCCCTGGTGCTGTGAGGCAGCAGTGCTAACTACTGTGCCACCGTGCCTGCCCTTCCCCTGACCCCGTTTATGGAAGAAGTAAACCACACCTGCAACCTAACTAGCTGGATTAGAGTAAGAATCCCGCTTTTTCGGAACTTTCCATATTTTGAACCCATACCGTCATTCCTGCAGATGTCGAACAGGGGCTCAAAATCCTGCCCAGAATCTACGGCAACTATTGAATTTTTGCTGGATAAAGATAACAATAAGCTGATTTTTATGAATATACTTCCAGCTGAATATTATTTTTTTTCCTTCCTTCAAATTGGATAATACAAACATATGTATTCAACAAAATTGCTGTAAACTCTTTCCTTATCTCTAAGACATTTCCCATTCATCCATAAATCTGGTTAACGTTATAATACTTATTGTTCTGCCCCAAGACATTCCAACTTGCTTGCAGATTGAGATACAGTTGAAATGACATTAGGATCACAGAAAGACACCAAAAAAACCCACAATTTCCATTTATATAGTGCCTTTAAGGTCAAAAAGCATCTCAGAAATATAATCAAACAAAACTTATCTGTGTAATCTTTTGTATGATTATTCTCCCTGGAGGGAACTAAGTAAACATCCACAACTATCAGTAAGAACATGCACTTTATGTTTGACAAAGAGATGCGGTAAATAATGCAGCTGGAATACGACAGATGCAGATTGGTGGGCAATAATGGAAGAGTAACTTACACTAATGATTGAAGCCAGTCTGTCATGAAAGAAAGGTGGTTATTTAAGAAAAGAGATTAATTTATGAGTAAGTAGATTGGAAATCATGCAAAAGTCAATAAAAAGAGGTTGAAGAGCAATTGATTACTTAGAGGAAAAGCAAAAATGTTTTTGTTCCAAAAAGCTCTGATGGCCATTCGGTGAAATAGATGATTTTCCAACTGCTTTTGTGAATGGCACAGTGACGCAATGGTTAGCACTGCTGCCTCACAGCGCCAGGGATTTGGATTCAATTCTGGCCACAGCTCACTATCAATTTGGAGCCTGCATGTTCTCACAGTATCTGTGTGGATTTCTTCGAGTGCTCTGATTTCCTCCCACAATCCAAAAGATGAGCAACTTGGCTATGTTAAATTCTCCCTTGTGTACCTGAACAAGCACTGGAGTGTGGTGATTAGGGGATTTTCACAGTAGCTTCATTGCACTGTTTGTTAGTGTAAGCCTACTTGTGACACTAATAAATAAGCTTTAAACTTTTACTTTCATTCAGAGCATTGAAGAATGATTGAATCCTTTAAGACGAGTATGTGACAGAAGTTAAAATGTATAGCTGATTATTAAAACTTCAGCTCGGTATTTACCTTTAAAGAATTATAATTGAATGAGCAGCTAATGTATGTTCAGGAAGAACACGTGATTGGTGCTGCCTTGTTGCTGTAAATTTTCCAAAGTTTATTCGACACCACCTTTTATAAATTGCAATGTCGAATACAGCACTTTGAGCGAATGGCTGCAACCAAACTCAATGTTGACACAAAACCTTATCACATTAATTCACGGCAGCATTTGAATGGGATATAAGCAAATTACTGTGGATGCTGGAATTTGAAATCAAAGAGAAAATCTCAGCAGATCTGCCAGCAACTGTAGGAGAGAAAAGAGTTGACAAAGATCTTTAACAAAGGATCATCTGGACTCAAAACATCAGCTCTTTTCTCTCCTTACAGATGCTGCCAGACCTGCTGTAATTTTCCAGCGTTTTTTTCTTTTGGTTTCAAGTAGGATACATTATCCTTCTTTGGTCAAAGCTTTTGCCTTGCCCCAAAAATAATCCAAAAAAGATAGGTTGTTGGATTTATGTAAGAATGATGAGCTGCTGAGTGACATATATGACCTGGTTTGTCTTCACTTTGCACTGTATTCATATACGAGTTGCTCGAGACACACCGAACTGATATCCCTTTATGCTTATCTATGAGGGGTTCTACGCAACATGAATTGGCAAGATGGATGGGTGAATTGCTACAATCAGTTTTGAGCAAGTTTTCCATATATACGGTGAGGTATTCTTTCACACTGGGAAGGCCATACAGTACGTGCACACATATAGCAATGCTGGGCAGATTTAAGATAAAAACAAAATACTGTGGATGCTAGAATCTGAAACAAAAATAGAAGAATCCTGGAAAATTCTGATAGCATCTGTGGAGAGAGAGGAGAGCCAATGTTTCCAGTCTGCTCTGACTCAGGGTCATCTAGACATGGAACATTTGCTCTATTCTCACCCCATTGTTGCTGCCAAAACTGCTGAGATTTCCCAACATTTTTCTGTCTGGGCAAATTTAACATTTCTATCCTATACAGCTATGTTTCCTTTAAGGGAGCAAGAGATATTTACACCACAGCACTAGATCATAGCGATCAAGACTTATCATCATTAGTGCAAATTAGTATTCGACAAACTTATGAACCCAGCAATTCAGGGGGTGGAGGGCTAGTGTTTGAGCAGGTCCTGTTCTGGAATAACATTCTCTGATTATTCTGCTTCTGTATCTCCCCTATAGCCACTACCACAGGATTAGGCTACAATAGATATTGTACCTGAATCCTATGATTTATTGATTGTAGGATCGTATAATACACATTACCTTTATTGAATCAAAACTAAAACAAAAATATAACTAAAGAGTGCAGCCTGAAATAATTGGGTGATAAAATGGCATCACATTGCACAAATATACTAGCATAGTTTTTATTAGAAAGACAGAGTCTGAGGGGAGACCTGATAGAGGTCGACAAAATTATGAGAAGCATAGACAGGGTGGATGGTCAGAGGCATTTTCCCAGAGTAGAGTTATCAATTGCAAGGAGGCACAGTTCAAGGTGAGATGGGGGAGAGTTTAAGGGAGATGTATGGGGGAAGTTTTTCAAACAGAGAGTGGTAGGTGCCTGGAATGTGCTGCCAGAGGCGGTAGTGGAAGCAGGCACATTAGCAACATTTAAGAGACATCTGGATGGGTACATGAATAGGGATGGAATAAAAAGATGCAGTCCAAGTAAGGGCAAAAGTTTTTTTTAGTTTAGTTAGGACATCATGATCAACATGGGCTTGGAGGGTCAAAGGACCTATTCCTGTGTTGTCCTTTTGTTCGTTCTTTATTTTTATGCACATATAAATATGGAAACATATTTTGTAAATTACTTCAATATCATACTTTACCCCTTCAGGAACATGAGGAATTGAAGTTTACAAAGTACCAGGTTCAGATTATATGGATTTAAGAGGACTGAGAGAAATGACAGAAGTTAGAAGATGGAAGTTAAATAGAAGTTTGATAGAAATTAGAAGAAAAAAGTTAGAATTACTCTAGTGGATACTTTGCAATATCTTTTGGGCAAATGAATACGAATGGAATTCCAGTCTCTCTTTTATTCATAAAATAATGCAGTAATTAACATATGTGTGAGTGATGAAAGTGATGAATTAAACAATTTGGGGTGTTATAATTCAAGCCAGAAACTCCAAAGTATTTTATAAAGCCCACATCACCTGGATCATAAGTTTTGCATTTTGAATTTGGTTAGGATAAAATATGTTTCACATCAGGTATGATGCAAATGACCCACCAGGAGCTTTTATGTAAAAGTGTTCATTTAAGATCATGTATGAAAAGAAAATTAGGAATAACTTTTATTAATTACAAACAAACAAAATAGCTATTATAATGTATAAATGTTCCAATCAGATAATTTTTCCCGTAGAAAAAAACATTTTCACAGGTTTAACACAGCAAAGATTAATGCTCATGTAATACTGGGACTGAGTCCTTTGGATGAATGCTGCAATTCTCTTGAGACACACACACACACACACACACACACACACACACACACATGCCCACACTCAGATCAACTCCCCAGAACACAAGGGAGAAACTCTGGCCGAGCCACCAACAGCAGATTCACTACTGCAGGGAGACAAAAAACCTTGTTTTCAGCTAACCAGCAGAATTTCTAAAATCAGACAGAGACAAACACTTCACTTCAACTTGAAGTCCCTTCTAAAGCTAAACTGCTGCCAGCCAAAACAGGAAATGAAACCTTAAATTCAGTAGGAAAGAAAAAAAACTGTCCAACATACATGACCTTCCTCTGAAAAATACAGGGTCATAAAACATCCTCGGGTAAAAATAAGCAAACCCCAATTA
Organism: Sphyrna mokarran; assembly: GCA_024679065.1. Classification (NCBI taxonomy): domain Eukaryota; kingdom Metazoa; phylum Chordata; class Chondrichthyes; order Carcharhiniformes; family Carcharhinidae; genus Sphyrna; species Sphyrna mokarran. The sequence continues at coordinate 18,248,748 of JAGIQG010000015.1, read as the reverse complement.
AGGAGCAATAAAAGGACTTCTACAATATCATACTTTACCCCTTATCAACGCACCCTTCATAATTGTACTTCAAAATAGAAATTGGAAATTTCAGTTTTAGGGAGAGTACATTTACAGCAAATCATGCTCGTGGTGAATCTTTTTCAATAAATATATCCAAAATCTTTTGCTGCGTTTCAATCATGAAGTTAATTTTCAGTTCCCTGGAATCCAGTTGTTTGCTTTCTAACCGATAACACAGCTATCTCAGTGACATCCATATTAAAGGAGAACTTACTCAAGACATTAGAACGTGTGCTTCAAATTGACCTGAGGTTGATCACACACACAGTATTTGCTACTCCTTTTCCAACCTTGAAGTCTTTGACAAGCTACAGCAATAGTGCGCACTTCATTTTCTTTTAGCATTTGTATGCATTACTGTAACACTTTTCATTATAGAGTCCGTACAGTGCAGAAAGAGACCATTTGGCTCATCAAGTCTGCACTGACTCTCTGACAGAAAGTCTCACCCAGACCTTATCCCTGTAACGCTGCATACATACCCCACAAATTCCCCTAACCCACACTACTCGGGATACTTAACGGGCAATTTTGCATGGCCAATCCACCTATCTTGGATACCTTTGGACTCTGGGAGGAAACCCACACATGCACAGGGAAAATGCCCAAACTCCAAACAGACAGGCAACCAAGGCTGTAATCAAACCCAGTTCCTTTCTGCAGTAAGGCATCTGTGCCAACCATTGTGCCACCCTGCAGCATTGCATGCCATCTGACTTAGCTGCCCAATTAATTTGCTTCTATAATTCTTTTCAATACTGAGAGCTGAGAACTGCAGAGAACATGATTTTTAAGAAATCTCTTAAATGTACATTAACGTCACAGGTGGGATTAATAAAAATTAAATTCAAAATGATGGGTTTTGCCAGGCAACTTGGTTGATATTCTCTCAGCCTGAAATCCAAATATTGATTGAAGTTATTGTGGTTGATATTACAAGTCTATGTGGCCAGCGAGGAGTCATGTCTGCTGGCAATGCAAGCTCATGCGCTTATCTCTGTTGTTTCATAAAGGGTTCTATAAAATTCCTTTTCTACCTTTAACACAAACAGAAATTACAGCTGAAGTGTAAAATCTCCTAGAATAGAAGTGAAAATTAGAAATTCGATTGAATAAGCAACTGCATCAGCTCCTATCAGAGTGATGAAACCTTAGAAGATGGAACAGAGCTGAGGCCTCAATTAAACATGAAAGAGGTGATTCTGTTATTGGGCTATCCCAACGATTGCATTAATGCTGGGTGAAAAATTGCAGACCTGTCCATTTACATTAGATGGCAGAGATTTAGGCACTGATTTTCCCAATCATAATCTTTGTGTGCATCACACTGTGTCAAGGGCACCCAATTGATTGATACTTCATTAATGGCCTTATTGAAGGGCAATGTCCACAATAATACCAAATTATATTGGAACATATGTTCATTCATGGAGAAAGGCAAGTGCTTTGAAAAGAATTATAGAAGCAATTTAACTGGGCAGCTAAGCCAGATGGCATGCAATGCTGCTGGGTGGCACAATAGTTAGCACAGATGCCTCACTGCAGAAAGGAACTGGGTTTGATTACAGCCATGGTTGCCTGTCCGTTTGGAGTATGCACATTTTCCCTGTGTATGTGTGGGTTTCCTCCCAGAGTCCAAAGGTATCCAAGATAGATGGATTGGCCATGCAAAATTGCTCTTTGTGTCCTAAGTAGTGTAGGTTAGGGGAATGTGTGGGGTAAGTATGCAGGATTATAGGGATAAGGCCTGAGTGAGATTTTCTGTCAGAGAGTCAGTGCAGACTTGATGAGTCGAATGGTCTCTTTCTGCACTGTAGGGACTCTATAATGAAAAGTATTACAGTAATGCATACAAATGCTAAAAGAAAATGAAGTGCACACTATTGCTGTAGCTTGTCAAAGACTTCAAGGTTGGAAACAGAGTAGCAAATGCTGTGCGTGTGTGATCACCCTCAGGTCAGTTTGAAGAATAGGTCCTAATGCTTCGAGTAAGTCTTCCTTTAATATGTATGTCACTGAGATGGCTGTGTAATCAGTTACAGAACAAATAACTAGATTCCAGAAAACTGAAAATTAACTTCATGGTTGAAATGCAGCACAAGATTTTGGGAAATATTGAAAAAGAGATACCGTGAGCATGATTTGCTGCAAATGTACTCTCCCTAAAACTGCGACTTCCAATTTCTATTTTGAAGTACAATTATGAAGGGTGCATTGATAAGCCAGGGAGGAGGGAAGCAGGAGTAACTCTTGTGAGCCAAGAAATGAGAAAGTGATATGTAACTTGACGAGAAACATCTTTACACTTGTAAACTGACAGAATAAATGACTGAAGTGTTCAAAAGATCCTTCATAGGTCACTTGATTGACAAAACCCACAGGCATGATCTCATTATAAAATATGAGTTGAAAACAATCATTTTGCCTCTGCGACTGATACAAGAAAGGCAAATAGCCAATAGTTGCAGCAGTTGTGTGGAGATGATGGCCTAGTGGTATTATTGCTAAGACTCAACTAATGTTCTGGGGACCTGGCTTCGAATCCCACCATGGGATGGAATTTTAATTCAGATTTTAAAAAAAATCTGGAACTAAAAATCTATTGATGACCATGAAACCATTGTCAGAAAAATCCATCTGCTTTACTAACGTTCTTTAGGAAAGGAAATTTGCCGTCCTTAATTGGTCTGACCCATACAGCAATATGGTTGATTCTCGTCTGCACACGGGCAACCAGGGATGGTCAATAAATGCTGCGCAGCCAGCAATACCCATGTTCCACAAATGAATAAAAGAAAACAAGAAAAGATCAATTGCAAATAGTTGCAGATATCAGTGTTTTTCCAATGCTAGAGTTAAGGATAGAGTTTTATTTCATACCTGGCAGTTCTATAACTGGTATGCGAATGCTTGACATTTTACTGACACTTCCTTAGTATTGTCACCTTTGATAAATCTAACACTCGTCTGAAAAGTATTGAAGAATATAATAATGGTTAATAATAAAACAGTTCCCACTTTAAATATGATCCAACAGAAATTATACACTTCTGTAGACTTTGACTTCACAACGCCAAGCAGGAACTGTAACTATGGTGAACAGATTCCTTTTCTTTTAGAAGTGTGCTATAAAAGCAATTGAATACAAAAGGAGTTTAAAAGGAATGCAAGTCTTAAAAAAATTGCACACAATGCAATGACTAGATTATGATTGTGGGGAAGCAACTTTTTGTAGCTCCTCTGAAGTGGTGCTAATCATCAGTTTAACTGTTTCACTATTAATAGACTAGAACAAAATTCACCCAAATTCTCCTTTGGAGGCACAGTGACACAATGGTTAGCATCGGTGCTTCAGAGCTCCAGGAACACAGGTTCGATTCCTGGCTTGGATCACTGTCTGCGTGGAGATTACACATTCTCCCTGTGTCTGCATGGGTTTCCTCCCACAGTCCAAAGATGAGCAGGTAAGGTTGATTGACCATGGTAAATTGACTCTTAGTGTCCCAGGATATGTTAGCTAGGAGGATTAGCAGGTAAATGTATGTGGTTATGGGAATTGAGCCAGCGTGAGATTGTTATCGGTACAGACTCAATGTGCTGAATGGCCTCCTCCTGCACTGTATGGCTTCTACATTTCCTTGGAGTTGCTATTTACTCTGATACTGAGATGTTGGCTTAGCACTGCCTTCGTTGTTAGAAAATGCTGGAAGTACTCAGCCGGTCAGGCTGCAATTGTGGAGAAAAAAATAATGGGGGTGATGCTCCCAAAAGTGTTGAATTGCTGAGAAAACTGGTCTAAATCCTGACTATTTTTTCAGTTCATCTTCAGGTCAAATCTCCCACACTCTGTGCACTGTAGAGCTCACAACCGTGAACATCATTAAAAATTTGAGGGATGGGGCTTTTTCACAATGGAGCCTAACAATTCTAAAAAACACTGCACGTGTTGGCCCTGATCTGTCAGTCTCCCTGTTTGTTGGCTAGCTCGATTGCTGGCCAGCCCAGGAGCCCCATGCTGCTAGCCCTCCAGCCAACTCCATGGCCCAATTATAGCTCCCACAAGCATTCCTGGCCAGCCCTGCTCATCCCTGTCCTGGAGCACCCCAATGTCTAACCACTTCCGTACCCAGCCTGGGAGGCAGACCCCTCTCCAGGCAGATCACCCTACTATGCCCCCTCCCCAACCCAGCCTGCCCCAATCATTGGCCTTCCTCCAGCCCCAACCGATCCCAATATGGAGTAACAGAGAGACTCCTCAAGCCTAACAATGGGCACCCTCCTTCACTCCGGCGCGATCTCCTGCTAGTTCCCTGCAAGTGTGCACAGGGATGGGAGAATCACCCTCAATAATTCAGGTCGCCTGTTTCTGGTTGAAGTGCCGGAGTTTTCTGGCTGTTTACATCAGCAGTTTCTCTGGTCCCGCTGCAGTGAGTGGAGATTTGGCTGAGCACCAAATGGTCCATCCTTGCAGTGATGGTGGGGTATGGATGGCTGAAAAATTCCGGCCAAGTTCATGTAAATGTATGTATGTATTTATTTATTTATTCATGGGATGTGGTACATTAACCCTAGTGTCAGGTGGATTGGCAAGGTAAATATGATGGGTTCTGGGAATATAACCTGGATTGACTTGGGGTCAGTGCAAACTCGATGGGCTGAATGACCTCCTCCCACATTTTAGGGATTCTATGATCAGAGATTAACCTTTGATCAACCTTAAGATATGCCTTTTAACAACATTTCATCTTTGTGTTTATAAAGAGGCAATGTGGCCGTTACACAACTCTATTTTAGGAGGTGAATAACGCATTGAATATTATGTACACTGCTTCTCTCATTAAAGATCAGAAACTCATCTAACTTAACATTCTGTCCACATTTGCACAAATAAATTTCCTATAGTGTTCCTGAATGTTAAGCCAGATGAATTGCTGTTCTCAAATGAGAGAAGCAGTATACCGTGTCACAATCTGCATTATTATTCTGCTTCCATGATGGAGCTGTGCATAGCCTATTTTATTTCAGGACATATCTTCCTAGTTTCATCTTCCTACAATCCACAGACTTTCATACAGTATGGGAGCTTGGAGTAGGCCCCCCAATTCTGCTCTGCCATTCAAGTAGGATTCCTGCCTATCCTCAATAACTTTCCACCCCCTTGTTAATCAATAATCTATTGAAGTCAAACTTGTCATTACCCAACTTGACTTACATTCTCTTCTTACCATCTCTTTTCATTCCTGATGCTGAAAGGGAAACACCTAAAAATCTTGGCCAAAGTGTATATTTTTGTAGAACACAATACTGCAATAAAATACTTCTGACATCTCACTCTCTCTGTTATTGAAACGTTATGATTTGTTGTAGAGTTAGACAGAGACAGGCAAAGATCCAAGGTAACAGAAAAATACGACAGATACTAAGAGCAGGATCTCGGGCAGGATTTTCTAGTCTTGGAACAGTACAGCTGGAATATGCCACCCTGAATCTCTGAAATAAAAAACAGAAAAAGCTTGAAATACTCAGCATTTGTAATGAGAAGATTCAAAAACGTTCTGGGACCCAGGCTCGAATCCTGCCACGGAAGAGGTGGAATTTGAATCTAATATAAAAAAAAATCTGGAATTAAGAATCTACTGATATCTTAGAATAAGGCATAGCAACTTTAACACAGGGTTGAGGAGAAACTACTTCTTCCAAAGTATTGTGAATCTGTGGAATTTGCCACCCCAAAGTGCGGTGAATGCTGGGGCAGTGAGTAAATTTAAGAAGGAGTTAGACAGATTTTTGATTGGTAATCGGTTGAAGAGTTATGGGGAGAAGGCAGGAAAATGAAGATGAGGAGCATATCACCCATAATCAAATGGCAGAGCAGACTCGATGGTCCAAATGGCCCAATTCTGCTCCTATATCTTATGAAGTTATAAAATTATGATGACCATGAAACCTTTGTTGACTGACAGAAAAACCCATTTTGGTTCAGTAATGCCCTTTAGGGAAGGAAATCTGGCATTTTTAACCAGTCTGGACTACAAGTGAATCCAGATCCATGGCAATATTCAGATCCACTCTTAACTGCCTTCCAAAAGCAACTAGCAATGGACAATAAATGCTGGCCAGCCAACAATCCCATGCCCCATGAATAAAAAAATACATACGTACATTTACATGAGCTTGACCGGAATTTTCCAGCCAACCACTGTGCCACACTGCCACCTTGATGTTGCAAGATGTTCAAAACTGGGAGCTGCTGGTGAAATCTTGGTTTTGATTAACAAGAAGCTAATAGGAGGTAACTGGCTTTCTTTGTTTCTATTAATGACTTTTAAAAAGGAGTGGAGAATGTGACAAAAAAGTGATGGATAAATGTTTACAGACATTGAGTGAGATTCTTCAGTTTCCCAGCCAACAATTTCCCGCCAGCAGAAGGTGGTGCGCTGTTTGGTCGTGACTGGAATTCTTTGGTCCTGCCACTGTTAATGGGAAACCTGCAGCCGGGGGTGTGCTGCAGGCGGGACCGAAGAATCCCACCAGTGTGAACGGTCAGAGAATTCTGGCCATTGCATTCTTAAAAATTCTGTTTTGTCCTCTCAACAAAAGATTCAGCACCCCCCGGGACAGGGTTTTGGCGTTTGGGTTAGAATGTCAACTTTGGAGTCGAATAAGCGTCACATCACCAATCCCCATTGGAAACAGTCACCCTGCAGTGATTTTCCCCAAATTGGTCAATTAGGGGCCAGAGAGTGGGCTTGCTGTATAGTTAAAACAGGCTTCCGATGCCAAAGGGCCAATATGTGACTCTTCAGCTCAGGTGGAACAACAGCTGCAGTAAGAGAGAGTGAGAGTTCATGCTCATCCTGAGGCATCCTCCCACCAACATGTCAATGAGCAAAATGTCCAGAGCAACTGGATCAACACTCTAATCAAACAGATGTGGGTGGTCACAAGGCCTACCTGAAGTGCTGGTCCTCCAGTCTACTAGCCTCGATCGGCAATTGGAAACATCTCCATCACCTCAGAAGATTTGCAGTCCAACTAGAAAATTCCAGTCAGCTTCTGTGCATGATCAATTAAAGCTACTTTTCACATCCCAACTTGTGGGTAAATAGCCCTTTGAACTCCTTATCTGGGAAAAGAGCCTAAGAGCAGGATGATGCTGGGAAGCCAACATATTGATACCAGGGATTGAATTATCGGCCCTCACTGAGGTGGACAGATACACATATTCACATAGCTGGCCAGAATTACACATGCTCAGGGTGGGGAGGGGCAAAGATATTTGTTCATGTACAAATGGAGCGACAGTGTTTTAAACCCCCAACTCGTTATCTTTTACATTTGTTGTTCCAAATGTTTAGTTGCATTGTTATAAACCATCCCACTGGACAACTCCTTAATACGCTGGCCATGCTTACCCCCAAATCCCACCCGAGATTAACAGATCTTTGTATGTCCACCCCCTGTCTGCGATGATTCCCGTGGGAGGCGAGATGGAAAATTCTCTCCAAAGGCTGGTACAAAAGGAAAGTTATCTGTCTGATTATTTAGTAGACTTATGTATTTTAAATATCAAAAACTTATATTAGAAAATATACAGAAAGGGTTAATTGGCTTGGGACACTCTGCAGGAAAAAGCTAATTCTGTGTGACTGTTGGTGAACAACTGAGCTATTGGAGTGTTCCAGAAAGGGATCACATGCTTCAATAAATGCATGGTCAATTGATTTTGTTAGGCTTCTGTGTGAGTCACCGCGCTGCCATGGCAAAGAGTGAAAACCATAGAAAACAGATAGGAACCAAATCAAACTCAGGCTAAGGGGAAGGATATTTTCCTGAGTTAAAAATAAGCAATGTCACAGAAGTTAAACAGCAATAAAACTTTGCCCTTAATTCAGCTGCACGAGACATCTCACAATTGTGAGGGATTGATGAGAAAATGAGAAAACGGTTAAAGGCATAGGAAGTCTCAAGGAGTAAGGTTGAAGTTCTAATGAGGGGATAAGAAAGGCAGAATGCAGGAGTCTAATAGTTAAGACTTTGTCACTCATTGAATAGAGAGAGAAGGGAGCTGTTCTAGATTCGGAGGCCAGAACATTGCATTCTTGAGCCCAAAGAAACTTTGGAGAGATTCTCAGTGTGGGTCAGCAAGATTAACCACATATGATCTTGCACAGTTCAGCTCTACAAGGAGCTCACGATTCGCACACTAGGGGCAGGCAGGGAGTAGCAGCTAATGTCATTATCTCGTGGGGTTGAAGGTCCTGGCGCCATATCTCTTTTGCTTTTGCCTGTTCCAGTGTTCCACTGTTCCCTGCTAACTCTTCCTTCCTTGATGCACCTTGCAATGTCACTATCCAGACTCAAGCACAGGTTGGCATTCATAGACTCTCCTTAAAGTGGAAGATGCAGTGGCCAAGACACCATTAATCATGGATGAGTCTACTTTGTCAGGTGCAGGCGACTTTTGCAGTCGTAAAAGTGAATGTTCTAATTTCTCACTGGCAGAGAAATTCATTTGGAAGGAGAACTTAATTCTGGTGAGGTGGACTTTTACTGAACATGCATGACTTGCTAATGCATGCAAAAGGACTTCTGGACATTATTTATTTGTTGCCTTTAACCCACCTTTAAAGTTTTGAGAATTTAATTGTGTTAGGAGGTTGGAATAAAAGGGAAGATAAAGAGCTATAAGGATTGGCAGGTTTTGTGGATTTTGTATGCCATAGAGGATTTGTGGAATTTGTGAAATGCAGATTAAACTAAAAGTAAGGTGAAACTGATAATATGTTAAGCAAAGTGGAGTCTTGCAGTCTAGTGGCCTAGATTATAGTGACACTCCGCAAACTGAATATTTTTCTCTCTCAAAGTCAAGTTGTCGTGTTGAAGGCAGAAGAGCTGTTGGTGTTACATCCCAGAAGCTAGAAGAAAGGTTTCCCAAAAGCAAGTGATAGGCCCTGTGTGTGGAAGTTATTTGCTGAATTTGGCTCACAGAGTTAAAGTCTACCGGATGTTGTTTTGGGAGTAGATGTATTTTCGGAATTTAGGAAAGTGGATAAATTAAACTGGACAATAATTCATGTTTTGAGGTAAAAGTAAAGTCCTCATACTGATTCTGTGGTGTTCCATTTTGCACTATTAGATTTTTGTACTAATTTCTCTGAATATTTGAATAATGGTAACAGTTAACAATAGGAAAGATCTGTTACATTTTAATGTCTTCTCAATAAAATGTCCCAAAAAGAAGTTCTTTACATTTTAATGTCCTGACTAGGTGAACAGGCTAGCTTCCACTCTTGGGCAGTTTCATGTATATTTGGCCAACACAAATGCAGAAAGGTCCCTAACCTTCACCTTTTCATAAGTGTCCATTTTCCATAAAGCCACTAGTACACAGATGGGGAGGCAATGACCTAGTGGTATTATCGTTAAATTATTAATCCAGAAACTAAGCTAATTTTCTGGGGACCCTGGTTCGAATGTCACCGTGGCAGATTGTGGAATTTGAACTCAATAAAAAAAATCTGGAATTAAGAATTGACTGATGACCGTGAAATGATTGTTGGAAAAATCCGTTTGGTTCACTAATGCCTTCGATCACTGTCTGTGTGGAATTTGCACGATCTCCCCGTGTCTGCGTAAGTTTCCTCCGAATGCTCCAGTTTCCTCCCATAGTCCAAAGGTGTGTGCGTTAGACTAATTGGCCATGTTAAATTGACCTAAGTGTAAGGGGAATTAGCATGGTAAACACATGAGGTTACAGGAATAGGGCCTTGGTAGGATTGTAGTTGGTGCAGACTTGATGGGTTGAATGGCCTCTTTCTGCACTGTAAGGTTTCTATGGGATAATGCCCATAGGGAAGGAAATCTACCTTTCTTACCTGATTTGGCCTATATATGACTCCAGAACCATAGCAATGTTGTTGACTTTCAACTGCTCTCCAAGGGCAACTAAGGATGGGCAATAAATGCTAGCCAGCCAGCGACGCCCATTTCCCATGAATGAAAAAAAATACAACTGCCTGTATATGATAATGGGAGACTTGGGGTTGAAATATTTGAAACAAATGTGTATATAGATAAAGCCATAAACAGTCTAGCAGAATTTTGGACTGAACAAGTTGGGATTTGAGTGTAAGAGGAAAGGAATTTGTGTAATTATTAGTCTTAGAGTGACAATATGCTGCACAGTTCTGATATTCCACCGCAAAAAGACATTAAATCTTTAGGGTATGTGTATGGAAATTCACTAGAATGCCACCAAGAAGGGGTCTTCAGTAATATGGAGGTACTTTTGACATAGAAACAATTTTTGTTAGAGCAGAGAGATCTAACATATATAGCACTGAACAGCCTGAAGAAATTTCAAAGCATTTAGCTGCCAATTAATTAGCTTTGACATGTAGTCATAGTTGTAATGTTGGAAAATGTAGTAGCCAATTTGGACACAGCTAGGTCCCACAAACAGCAATAAAGCAGACTCTCAAAGGGAGAAATTTATCCCCTGGCAGATTTCAGTCTCCAACTTCAGAGAGGGGAAAAGAGAGACTTTGCTCTTTCTCAACTCCAAAAGCAATATCTAAACTTGATTATTCTGTGTAAGACCAGCTTCTCTATCACATGACCATCCCCACCAAACATCTCAATCAAACTCCACTCTGCAAATTTCCAGGGGAAAATGGCAGAACAACATTAGTTCAAATTGAAACCAACATTTCAGCCATTAGAAATAATTATGCTATTGCAGCAATGATACAGGATGCCAGAAGACAGAATGACTCCAAGTATGTGAAACAAATCCTGCACAAGAACATAGCACAAATAATTTCTTAAAGACACAGCATCACTGCACACAGAGTGGGACAGTCTAGTTTAGTATTAACTTCATTCCCGATCCAATGTGTAAATAAATCTGTCAAAGCAGGAATAAATAGTTGTACTGTCCTTGATCAGTCTTTACTTTGTAATGGTCTAATGCAGTGTTTCACATCTTCTGGGGAAACCAATAGATTAAAAACATAAAAGCAGAAATAGATTATGAAATGATTAATGAATTAGATAGGTATCATCTTCACATTGAATTAATTAATGTCCCACAGTTATCATCTCCTATGGATATTTGTGAGTTTCATCCCTGTTCAGGAGATTTGTAATCAGATTTTTTTTTGTGCTCCAGTACCTTGTCTGTTTTTTAGCATTACTCCCTGATTTATAGAATTTGCCTTTTTAACCTTGTTTTAAAATAAAAATCATTATCTTCCAAAACAAAAGATAATTTCTCAACTGCTTTCACCCCTTTCATCAGCTTGAAGGTCCTCCAGGAATGAAGGAGATCATCTTAAAGTTTCTAATCTGGTTAAGATTCCTAATGAAGTTATAATTTAGTTTGCTTGCACTTTAATATGCGTATTAGCCTGACTGTTCACTTTCACTTCTGAAATGATTACGATTTCGCTCTGTTTTCTATATCTCTTGGTTGTTAATTCCAAGCATTAATACTGTTCCTTCATTTCTGTTTTTAGATGGTTCAAGATTGCCTCAGTTAATCATTATATTTACCTTTCCTAATCAAAGAATAGAATTGAAGAATAACTTCATCTATCTGTCCTTCCATCTGTATCTATCAGTGGCCAACTCTGTCTTTGTGGAATCATAGAATCCCTACAGTGCAAAATGAGGCCATTTGGCCCATCAAATCAACACATCCTACCCAGACTCTATCGCCACAATCCCACACATCCACTCTGCTAGTCCCCCTGACAGCAAGAGGCAATTTAGCATAGCCAATCAACCTAACCTGCATGTCTTTGGAGTGTGGAAGGAAAAATTGGAGCAACTGGAGTAAACCCAGGCAGACACAGAGAGAATGTGCAAACTCCATACAGACAGTTTCTCGCAGCCAGAATTGAACACAAGTCTCTGACACTATGAGGCAACAGTGCTAACCACTGTGCCACTGTGTGCCCAGTTTGAAGTTTTCTCATTCTCCTTGTGTCTGTGTGGGTTTCCTCTGGGTGCTCCCACACTCTGGTTTCCTCCCACACTCCAAAGATTAGCAGTGCTAAATTGCCCCTTAGTGTCAGTGAGATTAGCAGGGTAAATATAGGGGGTTACAGGGATACAGTTTGGGTGGGATTGATGTCATTGCAGACCAAATGGCCTCCTTCTGCACCATTAGGACTCTATGATCTGCAAAAATAACCAAAGTGAAAGAACTCACAAATAATTGTAATGGTGGCTGATTATTTTTACAGGACTCTCCTCCAGTTCTAAGTAAGGCTTTTGTCTTTTGAAGTTAGGTTTGGTCAAATTTATTTTCAGAAAGGTTCTGCTCCGCATTATCCTATCAACAGTTGGTCAATTGAACAGATTTCAAAACTAACAGAGCTCAGAATGGTCTTGAACTGACACAAAAGGAGGTGGAAATAGTGGCTTAGAGGCATTTTACAGCATGGAAATTATTGCCCATCCTTCAGTTCTGAAAGGTCTCCCACCATAACTTGCTGGAGGTACGCACTGATGGGAGGGCAAGCAAGAGAGGATAATGGGGCACCTGACATTCTGTAGAACGGTGCAACCTGCGTTAGATCTTCCAAACTGATAAGAAATACAATTTGAGGAAGTAACAATGTGTTTTTTAGAATCCTGACAGTGCTGAAGGAGGCCATTTGGCCCATCAAGACTGCCCATCCACAATCCCATTCAGACTCTATTCCCAATCCCCGATGAGTCCCCTGACACTGGGGGCAATTTAGCATGGCCAATCAACCTAACCAGCACATTTGGACTGTGGTAGGAATCCGGAGCACCCAAAGGAAACTCATGCGGACGCAGGGAGAATGTGAAAACTCCACACATACAGTGACCCAAGCCAGGAATCGAACACAGGTCCCTGGCACTGTGAAGCAGTAGTGCTAACCACTGTGCTAGAATCTGCTGGCAATGACAGAGAAACAAACAGGGCAAATTAGAATGAACTCAGCTGCAGAAAGAGAAATCATTACTTGGAAAACACGGGAGTTTGTGGGTAAACTCCCATTCTAATGAGACTAAGAGTGAATCACCCAGCAACAAATTGCTTTACAAAACAAATTGGGGCCACACCCAAAGTATTACTCTTTCAAATTCTGGCTAAGCTGTAGAACATTGTCTGTTTTAATTTAAAAAATGGTATTGTCTGTTAAAAGCAGGTAGATGAAGCATACAGACTGTAATTATCGTATTATTTAACATTGATTATCTATAATTATAGCATTGCCACATGATGCTATTCACTTTTATCTTCAGTAGGAATGATCTAAAGCCAGAGGTAACATTAAAATACAAGAAGAGATAACATTCCAGTTGACCTACTGAGTCACTGTCCATAAATAATATTTCTTGCCTCAGAGGAAAGTTTGTTCAGTCTAATTTGTAAAATAAAGAATGATTTTTTTTTGCTTTCTAAACTTTATTGTCTTTTTCCCTGTTTACATCTGTCTGCTTGTAAACACACTGTCTCAGTAATATCCTTTAAAAAATATATTAATTCCCGTTGAGCTGGAGAAATCAATGTCAGAATTGGAATGCCTATCACTTTGAAAAATAAAATTTGTCAAAATTGAAATTATTAGTACATATGTATGTGTCCATTATTGGTTTCAGATCCAAATTACTGTACTTCAATTTTCTTGGACACTCTCATAACTTTCCGATGTAATAAAGGTGTATTGTGTGGCACTCAGGGTAATTCTGACCTAATTTTCCGGGTGTAAAGCTCGTGGCAGCGTGATGGTACACGGTTAGCACTGCTGCCTCACAGCATCAAGGATCCGGCTTCAATTTCTAGTTTGGTCACTGTCTGTGTGGAGTTTGCACATTCTCTCCACGTCTGCTCTAGTTCCCTCCCACAGTCCAAAATAAATGTGCACTGGTTAGGTGCATTGACTATGCTAAATTGTCCCTCAGTGTACCTGAACAGGCACAGGAGTGTGGCGATGAGGGGATTTTCACAGTAACTTCACTGCAGCGTGAATGTAAGCCTACTTGTAACTAATAAATGAACTTTAACTTTAGATGATGTGTTCTTGTGGTTGTGATTTGGCAATTTAAAGTGAAACCAATCTCCAATGTCAAATCATGGTTTCCCTATCTGTACTCCCTTGTTAAAGCATTCTTTTGCTTTACCTTGTTACTGTGTGATTATTTCTTCTCTGTTTTCACTCTGATATTCACATTGGATAGTAAGGCTTAAAATCAGTCAGCAGCATATCAAAGTAGTGACCGATTGTGAGTTCAGTTAGTGTCTATCTGATCAGGTGTGTGTAGGGTTAATCGATATGTGCACAGTGGATTATGAATGGATTGTTCGAATGTTCCCTGACCTGCTACATCACAGGCTGCCTTTGATCATACTGATGTATTTGCCACCATTCAACTGTGGGTTGTTCCATGATGTAAGATGGTGATGAATTCCTCAGGTTGCTAGGAACTCAATGAACTAACTGGAAGCAAAATCCTTTGTCTGTAATGATAGTCTCCGGTAAACCCCATTTTATAAACAATGTACCAACACTGTCAATGACCAAAGTGATGGTTATGGGAATTGTTGTAATGATTTCCAGCTATTTGCCATGTAGACCATGAAAAACAATCAAAATGCCAACTTAGAGTGGTTGCCATGGTTTGGTTGACCATGGGGTCAGTCGTCGAAGGATCATTTAGATCCAAAACATTAACTCTGTTTCCACCGATGCTGCCAACAATGGTTTCATAGATTTTTCACTGACTCAACGTATTTTGTAGGTTCCATTGAATTCTTTGATACAATGATCTATTGATGGCCACCAGAATGCATAATAGGAGCATCATTTCATTTTAACAACGTCTGAAATATTTTCAAGAGTAAAATGCCATCTGAATTGTTGCTACAATTTTGAGCTAATTATTCGAATTCTGCATGTGTTACAGTGGTTGACAGGATTTGGAGGGGCAGGCAGAACTGCACAGGGCAGCTCGATGGCACAGTGGGTAAAACTGCTGCCTCACAGTATCAGGGACCCGGATTTGGTTCCCAGCTGGGTCACTGTCTATGTGGAGTTTGCACATTCTTCTCATGTCTGCGTGGGTTTCCTCTGACCTCTCTGGTTTCTTCCTACAATCCAAAGATATGCAGGTTAGGTGGATTGGCTATGCTAAATTGCCCCTTCGTGAAACAGGGGGCTAGCTAGGTAAAATGCATGTAGTTATGGGGATAAGACTTGGGTGGGATTGTGGTTGGTGCAGACTTGATGGGCTGTTGGTTTCTATGACTCTATGATCCAATGTTAGTTGGTGATGTCTAAACAAAGATACAGAGCCTTTCCCTTCAGAGTTTATTGACTTTGTGTTGAGTGTCAATACTCCTCAGTCGTCTCTAACAGTGAATCATCTGTCTCCTCATTATTCAATATACAATATTAAAAAAACAGAAAGTACTGAATAAACTCAAAAGGTTTGGCAGCATCTGTGGAAACAGAGTTAGCTTTTTGGACCTAAATGAATCTCCGACAGAACTGTACAGAGTTTTGTAGAAAGATGATATGTACAGGATATAAGGATAGGAATAAATGGTTCATGCTCACATAGCAGGCTGTGGTTGGTGGATTACTGCAAGGATCAGTACTTGGCTTCATTCGCAGTATATATACAGCAATTGATTTGATTTGTTATTGTCACATGTATTTGTATATAGTGAAAAGTATTGCTTCTTGTGCCCTAGATAGACAAGGCATACTGTTCATAGAGAAGGAAACGAGAAAGCGAGAATGGTGAGAAAGATAAACATAGTGCGAGGAAAGTCCATTCTAAATCTGAGGGCAACGGGGAAAAAGCTGTTCTTGAGTCGGTGTTACGTCTCCTCAAACTTCTATATCAGTAATTTGGATGTGGAAACCAAATGGAATATTTCCAATTGCACGGATGACGCAAAGCTTGGTGGGAATGTGTGTTGTGACGAAAATGTAAAGCCATGAATGAGGATTTGGACAGAACTAGTGAGTGGGCTGGAACATGGCAGATGAAATATAAAGTGGAAAAATGTGCGGTAATCCACTTTGGTAGAAGAGACAGATGTGCAGAGTAATTCCTAAATGATAAAATTTAGAATGTGTAGATGTACAAAGGGACCTGGGTTCTTGTCCATAAATCACTGAAGGCTAGCATGAAGGTGCAGCAAGCCATCAGGAAGGCTAATGGAATATTAGCCTTTAACACAAGAGGATTTAAGTAAAGGAGGAGTGAGGTTTTGCTTCAATTGTGCAGGAGCATGATTAAGCGAGCAGTTTTATTCTCTTACTCAGAAAGGATATTATTGCCATTGCAGGAATGCAACAAAGGGTCATTAGAATTATTTTTGTCTTTGAAGAGACCTTGGGCAAACAGAGCCTGTATTCTCTAGAATTTCAAAAATGAAAGTTGATCTTATTGGAACCTACAAAAAGCTGGAAAGAATAGATAAGTTCGATGCGGGTAAGATGTGGTTCTATATTCCCATTGGTTAGTGAATGTTCCCATTGGTTAGTGAATCACAGGGCACAATTTTAAAATAAGGGGGAAGCCACTTAGGACTGAGATGAGAAGAAATTTCTTTACATAAAGAATTGTGAATCTTGAATCTATCCCAGAGAGCTGTGGAAACTTAGACGGTGAGTATGTTTAAGGTAGAGATTGATAGGTTTCTGATTTACACTACTGTAAAGCATTATGGGAATAATGTGGGTAAAAGGCATTGAAGTTTTCAGTCGGCCATGATGGAATAACAAGTTGGTTTGATGGGCTGAATGACCTGGTCCTGTTCCTCCATTCCTATCTCTTTAGCTATTTCATCATTGATATTCAATCCATTACAATGTCAGAAATGGGGATGCTCACTGATGATTACACTTGCATCGCTTGAATGAAAAAGTGATTTACTTTTGTGTCATCTCTTAAGTTGGCAAAAAATAGTGGGACACCTGAGAGAGAGGGTAAATGGATATTAAGCAGGGATAAAAGAAATGGAAGGACTGATGAAAATCTGGCTGACTGTGCTTTAAAATCAGGGGAAGGAGTACCATTACCACACTCATGTGAAATTTCTTGACATGAACCATTTTCATATAAGTGGCTTCATGAGAAAATAAATTACAATTAATGATGAACGTCTGTTTGATTTTAACTTCTATGATTGCTGAGGTCCCCACCTAAACACAAGTTGACCCATCATTGTCTTTCAGATACTTACTAACCTGAACTCCTGTGCACTTCTGGAATTTTCAGTTTTAATTTCCATTCTAACCTTTGCATTTTTGACCCCTTTTTCTTTTATTCTTGTCAGAGGCAGAGAGTTCAAATTATTTTGTGTTTTATTCAATCAAAAGAAATTCTGCTTGTGTATTTGTCACCATAAGACCATAAGATATAGGAGCAGAATTAGGCCATTTGGCCCATCGAGCCCACTCTACCATTCAATCATGGCTGATAAATTTTTCAACTCCATTCTCCCGTCTTTTCCCCGTAACCTTTGATTCCTTTACCAATCACGAACCTATTTATCTCTGTCTTAAATGCACAAAACGGCCTGGCCCCCACAGCCTCCTGTGTCAATAAATTCCATTCTGGGACAGCTGTGGAACAGCCATTGTATTTACCGCTTCCAGATGTTTACCAGATTGTATCAGGTGATTTGACAGACTTACAGGAATCTCAGAAACTTTGACAGTTAAATGAGAATTTGGTTCTGCAAGGGTCACTTTGCACCTCTGATGTCCTTATGTCAATGGCTTCTTGGCTAAGTTATCTTAAGTAAAATACCATCAATGCTGTTACATTTGCTCGGATTTAAAAACTGTTTTATCAAGATTCCAAGTATCAAGTTTCATCAATGCTTATCATTGTGTTATCATAGAAGCTTGATTTTCTGAGTTATTCATCTCAAGGGTGCATTATTTAATCAGTATTTACGCAGGCATGCATACTTGACATCGGCATTGCTCATAAAATGCAGTTATATCTCACTTGGGGGTCTGAGGGATCACCATAGCTCAAAACACAATATATATCAATTCTTTAAATGACATGTCCTTTGTCCCACCTTTCTACACAAATGGGTTACTCATGCACTGCATACCATGCCGCAGTACTCAAATTCCAAAATCTAGAATAGTAAAAACTTTAAGCAGGTTTTGGAATTTTATCTTGTTTCTTTTGGTGACAACTCTGATAAAAGGTTGTTGGTTTTTGGCAGTGTACAGCCAGATAGCTGTCTGCAGGCTCTCTGCTACCTTTGGACAACATTGGGGCACAGTGGTTTGCACTGCTGCCTCACAACGCTATGGACCCAGGTTTAATTCACTTGTGTGGAGTTTGTGCATTCTCCCCACACCAGCTCCTTTCCTCCCAGACTCCAAAGATATGCAGGTTTAGGTTGTTGGACATCCTGAATTGGGGTTAGAGGGATTGGGCCTGGGTGGGATTGTTTCCTCCCTCTGCAGTGTCAGAGACCAGAACTCTTCACTCACCTGACAAAGGGGCAAACCCCGAAAGCTTGTGAGTTTACTGTCAAATAAACCTGTTGGACTTTAACCCAGTGTTGAGAGACTTCTTACTGTTTATCACGGTCCAACGCTAGCATCGCCACATCAAGAATTCTATTATTCCATGATTCTACTTGTAGACTGGTCATTCTTTCTGAGTATTGTATTTTGGGTGCTGAATGGCTATTTGACCAAGGGAACCTGACACTAGCCTCAATTAGCATTCTGCATTACAGGTGCTATTTGTTCCTAATGCCATCCTTGGAAGATATTGACTTCTCGTTACAATACTCTTTGGGTATGCATTGGGTGAATTGGCCATGTGAAATTGCCCCTTAGTGTCAGAGGGACTAGCAAGGATAAATGCGTGGGCTTATGGGGATAAGGCCTGCCTGGAATTATAGGCAACACAGATTCAATGGGCCGAAAGGTGTTCTTCTGCACTGCAGGATTCTATGATTCTATCAAATTATCCTCTACGAACTCAGCCAAAGCACAGTATTGAATCTGTGAGATTTGACAATCAAAAATCACAGACTATTTTGGTTTGCTTCATAATCAAATAAAAACCCCTGCTCTAAGCTATTGTTCATTTTTTGATTTAATTTGATTTGATTTATGTTTGTCACAGGTTTTGGGATACAGTGAGAAGTATTGTTTTCCATGCGCTATACAGATAAAGCGTATTGTTCATAGAATACAGAGGGGAGGTGATGATGGAGAGTGTAATGTTACAGTTTAGCTAAGGTGCAGAGAAAGATCAGCTTAATGTGAAGTGGGTCCATTCAAATCTGATGGCAGCAGGGAAGAAGCTGTTCTCGAGTGGGTTGATACATGATCTCAGACATTTGTATCTTTGTCCTGACAGAAGAAGTCGGAAGGGAAAATGTCCGGTGTGCTTGGGGCCCTTGATTATGTTGGCTGCTTTTCTGAGGCAGAGGGAAGTGTAAATGGAGTCAACAGATGGGAGGTTTGTTTGTGTGATAGACTGGGCTTTGTTTATGACCCTTTGTAGCTTCTTGTGAAGGAGGAGCCATACCAAACTGTGTAAATACTTGGAGCAATAAGAATAGGACCTGGGTACAGTGAGTTAGTGCAGGCTTGACAGGCCAAATGGCCTCCTTCTGCACTGTAGAGATTTTCTGATTCTATGATAGTAACTCAGCCATCAACTCCCATTAGACACATCTCACAGCTGCTGAAGCCCAGATGGAAATTGTTGGATTTATATTATAGAATCCCGACAGTGTAGAAGGAGACCATTCATCATGCCTAATCTGCAGTGACCGTTACATTGCACCTTACTCAAAGTCTTTTCCCCACTCTAACCCCATAGCTCAATAACAATTCACCATCCAATTCTCAAATCATGGGGCAATTTAGCATGGTCAATTCACCTAACCTTTGGAAACCAAAGAAGTACACAAAGACATGGGGAGAATGGGCAAAATCTACACAAGACCAGAATTCAACTCGAGTTCTTGGCACTGTGAGGCAGTAGTGTGAACCACTGTGCTACCCTGCCACAAGTTCAGCTTTCAAGAAAACACCATAAGAAAGCTACAATCTAAACAGTTATGCAGTGAAAGATAATAAATGTTACCCCATGTCACTTATAGATATTATTTTGTTTATGTTAACCTGAAACATGAAGGAAGAAATTTATTTATACACCTGTCCACAGTAGTGTGAGGGCAATGGCTTAGAGGTTCTACCAATTTCCTGTCACAGTTCTAGTGGGAGATTGGAGAGACTTCTGCAGAATATTGGGGTCTAGTGATTTATGTCATAGGAAACAATTAAAGGTATTTACTTCTCCATCTCTGGAATCTTTTACAAAACTCTTTCTAACTTTTTTCTTGAAGATACCTCAGTTTTACTTCCATGCAGCAATACTCCATAACTCCTGCAGCAGTCTAACCACAGTATGCTGTGTCACTACAGATCAGCCAGTTTTGCAAAGCTCTTTGTGACGGATAGTTGATGTGCTGGAATGGAGATCTGTTGGTTCAGGATGTGTATCTTGTAACATAACACTGACAACAGGGGAGTACGTGTGTGTAGGTTTGTGTGTGAATTCATGTGGTGAATTTGATGTGGGCTGCTCATTAACAAATGCCTTTATTTTTGTCAGCTATTTGTAAAATACAATATTTTACCCTCTCAAAGGAGCTTAGGTTGGATTCCTGATCAATGATGTGTTAATGGCATTTGGAGATTAAAGCTGTACCAGCAATAGCAGAAACGGAACTGACCTCAATGACTTTGTGTGAAAACTGAGACAAGGGAGTAGTTCGCGCTCCTGTTCTGTATCCCTGGGACTTTTTCTTATATGTCTGTTTGTGAGCTTTGCCAAGAGCTAGTTTGTGTTTCATGGAATCCCTACAGTACAAAAGGGGGCCATTTGGTCCATTGAGCCTACACTGACTGCAATCTCACCCAGACTCCATCCCTGTAACCTTACATATTTACTCTGCTATCCCCTTAACACTAAGGGACAAATTTAGCATGGCCAATCATCCTAGCCTGCACATCTTTGGACTGTAGAAGGAAACCTATGCAGGCACAAGGAGAACTGTGTGTAAACTCCGCATAGTCACCGAAGGCCAGCATTGAACTCAGGTCCCTATTGCTGTGAGGCAGCAGTGCTGACCACTGTGCCGCAGTTTGAGTTATAGACACTCCTTGTGAAAATAACTTGCAACCCTGGTTGTCTAGGGTCACACATAGTGGATGGATGCTTGACTGAGGCACTGGAGGATTTGGTAACGCACACATGCACAGCAATAGTCACTTTGTTTGGGAAAGTTAGGAAACAGAGGCGGAGAGGAGCAAGTAAGTCAAGCATTATCTTTTGTATTATCACACAGGCTGGTCTCCAGTGCATGAATATTAGAACAACAGTTCCCTCCATAAATCTGCCCACTGAAAGAGCTCACATGGCGGAAATCTCTGCCACTGTGAGAAAGCATCCATCAAGCACACCTTCTCAATAACATGGGGAGCACATTTATGCATCCCTGCCGTATTCAAAGTGATTAAAGTTCCGCCATTTGTAGAAATGCATCTGTCAAAATCCATAGACTACAAATTAATCGGGCATCAAACAGTTTAATCAACAGTAAATGATACACATAGATGACTTGCACGTGGATTTCAAGAGTTAAAAAAAACTTATATAACCAATTAGCTCACATTAGAATAAAACAGGCCATCCATATTGATTTATTGAATTAAACTTCTTAGTTGATTTATTTGCCTGGTGCTGTGAGGCTACAGCCAGCAGATTTGGAATTGGCTGGAATTGTTTCTGGAGGCCACAATGAATCGGAGGAAATGACCATTGCCACTGCTGAGGCATTCTTCTGAAGTTCATCCTGATCATAAATCAGCAAAATTGCTGCCAACTGAGATTATGAGATCCCACACATGTTTTGCCATGGCAGCAGTAAACTATTCTAAGCACTGAAATATAAAAAACAAAACCTGCATGGTTATAAAGTACTACGTTTAGAAGTGACTACATTCAGTCTGGTTTCCTCCCACAGTCCACAGACGTGTGGCATGGTGGCACAGTGGTTAGCACTGCTGCCTCACAGTACCAGAGACATGGGTTTGATTCCCGGCTTGGGTCACTGTGCAGACTCCGTACATTTTCCCTGTGTCTGCGTGGGTTTTCTCTGGGTTTTCCAGTTTCCTCCCACAATCTGAAAAATGTACTGGTCATGTGGATTGGCTATGCTAAATTCTCCTTCAGGGTACCCAAACAAGCGCCGGAGTGTGGCAACTCGGGGATTTTCATAGTAACTTCATTGTAGTGTTAATGGAAACTTACTTGTAATTAATAAATAAACTTTAAAAAAAAAGTGAATGAGTTAGTAGATTGGCCATGTTAAATTGACTCTAGTGTCAGAGGATTAGCAGGGTAAATGTGTGGGATTATGGAAATAGGGCCTGTGTAGGGTTGTGATTAGTGCAGACTCTACGGGCCAAATGTCCTTCTTCTGCACTGCTGGGATTCTATGCTACATATATTTATTTTATTCATTGGATGCAGCCCATCATTGCTCATTGGTAACTCATCCCAAATTGTCCTTGAACTGAGTGGCTAGCTAGATCATTCCAGAGGACAGTTGAGAGTCAACCACATCATTGTGGCTCTGCAGTCACATGTAGGCCAGACCCGGTAAGCATGGCAGATTTCCTTCTTTAAAATTCATTAGTGAATCAGATAGCTTTGGAGACCATTAACAATGGTTTTGTAGTCATCAGTAGATTCTTAAATGCAGATTTTTATTGCATTTAAATTTCACCATCTGCCGTGGTGGGGTTTGAATCCGGATCCCCAAAGCATTACCCCAGGTCTCTCAATTACTAATCCAGTGACAATATCATTATGCAATTGCCTCCCCAATCTTACTACAATCTTTGTAGTAATTATCTCCTAAATAGCTCAGATATATTTAAATTATTATTTTTAATTGCTAGATGACTTGCATGGACCCTCACTTACCAGTAGCATTCTCCAGAGCTGTACTTGTGTTTGACACTAATCTCATTCCAGTGATTTTCCAGGAACTATGCCTAGCATCGCAGTCAAAATTTATATGCATATATAATCTACTACATCACTTTAGCCCATATTAAAATGTTGATGATTTTCCAGCTCTATCACAGCATGTTTTTCAGCATGACGGTGGCTTGCTGTTGGCAACTGGCGGGATCTTCTGGTACCATTAATGTCATGATGTAGAGATGCCGGTGTTGGACTGGGGTAAACTCAGTAAGAGTCTGGCAACACCAATTTTAAATCCAACCGATTTATTTGATAGTAAATCTGAGAGCTTTTGGTGTTTGTGCCTTCGTCAGGCGAATGAGGGTGACTGACGAAGGCACAAATGCCGAAAGCTAGCAGATCTACTATCAAATAAATCGGTTGGATTTAAAATTGGTGTTGCCAGACTCTTACACCATTAATATCTACAGCATTTTGCATAGTTCATTCACCTAACCACTGGAGAGCTTGCTGCGGTGGAGGAGGGGGACATGCTTTCGGCAGGACTGGAAGATCCCTCAGATAGGAAGGGCTGGATATTAGTGAACCAGATGGCTTTTTTTTACAACAATGGTTTTCATAGCCATTCTTAATTCCAGATTTTTTTTACATTGAATTCAAATTCAACCATCGGCCATGGTGGGATTCAAACCCAGATCTTCAGAACATTAATTAGGTTTCTGGGTTAATAGACTAGCGATAGTGCCATTAGGCCATTGCATCTCCACAACAACTTCTAGATCTCAGCTAATGCCTTATAAAGAGACGCAAATCTGAAGCCATGGCTGTTGCAAGGATGGAGATTAAGTTAGATGGCTGCTGATCTCACATCATCTTCACACACATTCTACCATATGGTTATAGTGTGGCATTGGCTCCAGAATCTTGACATTAAAGGAAAGATTCCAGGAAAGATAAAAAGAGAAAATAGTCAAGTGACTTAAAAGGCTGAAGAAAGTGGAATGCTGAGATAGAAAGTTGAAACAAGAGTTGCTGAACATTACAAAGTCACTTCTTATAACTTAAGAACTTAAAAAAAACAGATAAAAAGGAATTTGTGGCTGGGATTGTGTTTAGCAATTGAAATTCGAAACCCAAAGCTTTGTGAAAACAGGTCTTTGCTCAGTAACTTAATATTGTGTTCATATGAATTGATTCGAGTTTAGAATTACTGTTACCATAAAATATGCTTCCGCGGGTTTCAGAACAAGGAAATTCTCAGTCGTCTATTGTTTTGCTGAAGCAGTTTTCTGTGTTGCATTCTTCACTTTACATAGTTCAGCCTTGAATTAATTATAACTGGTGATTGTGGCCACGCAAGGAGCCAAATTCTTCCATGTAGGGCACTCCAACTTGCCAAAAAGTATAAAATTAATTGTCAGATAAGAGTATCGACATACACCATGTCATTTGGTTCCCGCGAATTGGATGAAGCAGTCCATTTTGGTTGGATTTAATGCAGCATATTTGGAAACCTATGCTGTCATCACAGAACCTTGCTTAGGGCAAGTATGAATTGTGAAGTCTATCGCAGGCCCACACACGCTACATTTCACAACAAAGCAAGCTGTCAGGCATATGGAAGATATACTCGTGGTCCAAGTTGCTTTTGAATATGCAAATGGTGTCGAAAGGCTTCAATGCTTTTCCCTCTGAACTCCATCCCCACATTCATCCTGCCCATGTCAACCTCAGCAGAATCATGCTTTGGACTGTGGTCGCAGAAGTCGGATTGTTAATGTTGAGATTTGACTTGTTCCTTCAAAACATATTCCTCAATCTAATCTCTGCAGGGATGACCTCATCTTGACAGATGATTTCCAAATTCACTATCTTCAGCAACAGTACCACCTTTGTCACTGCAGCGACGGCTAGTGGCATTTACATTTTTCAGGCAGGGACTCGGAATTCTTTAGCGAGAGACACAGCTCCCATATTGTGTTTTGTTGGTGCCTTTTCGACACCAACAAAACACAAGAGGAAGTGGTGTGAAGCCCTAGTAGTATTATCACTAGACAATTAATCCAGAAACTCAGCTAATGTACTGGGGACCTGGGTTTGAATCCCAATATGGTAAGTGGTGAAATTTGAATTCGATTAAAAACAAATCTGTACTTAAGAATCTACTGATGACCTTGGAACCATCATCAGAAAAACCCATTTGTTTCACTAATGTCTTTCAGGGAAGGAAATCTGCCACCCTTATTTGGCCTGGCCTACATGTGACTCCAGAGCCACAGCAATGTGACTAAATCTCAACAGTACAATGAAATGGCCTAACAAGCCTAATTCAGTTATATCAAAAACTGCAAAGTCAATTAAAAGGAATGGAACCGGAAGGACAACATTGCATTGGCCTCGGCAACAGAAAAGAAAATGGCAAAAAAGAAGCTATACTCACCCTGCAAAGTACTGCAGCATTTCAAGAATGCAGCTCATCACAACCTTCCCAGGGGCAACAAGGGATAGGCAATAAATTCTGGCCTGCCAGTGCTGCGCATTTATGATTGAATAATAAAAACCTTTGATTTGATGTATTACTGTCACATGTATTGCGATACAGTGAAAAGTATTTTGCACACTATATAAACAAAACATGCCAGTCATAAAGTACATAGGGGAGTCAGAAATGAAAGCATGAAACATGTTGTGTTTCAGTCACAGCTAGGATGTGGAGAAAGATTAGCTTAATATATGGTCAGTCCATTCAAAAGCCCGATGGCAGAAGGGAAGAAGCTGTTCTTGAGTTGGTTGGTCTATGTTCTCAGACTTTTGTATCATTTCCTTAATGGAAGAAAGTGGGGGGGGGGGTCCTTGTTTATGCTGGCTGCTTTTCCAAGGTAGCAGGAAGGGTAGACAGAGTCAATGGGTGGGAGGCTGATTTGTGTGACGGACTGGGCTACGTTCACAACTTTTTGTCATTTGTTTGGTGGTCAGAACAGGAACCATACCAAGCTGTGATGCTTTCCATGGTGCATCTGTAAAAATTGGTGAAAGTCAAAGCTGACATATCAAGTTTCCTTTGCTTGCTGAGAAAGTAGAGGCATTGGTGGGCTTTCCTAACCGTAACATCAGAGTCACATGAATGAGTACAAATCCAACAACACTCGAGAAGCTCAAAGTCACTTCGGACAAAGAAGCCCTCTTGATCATTACCCCATTCACCACCTTAAACATTGACCATTGTTGTAGCAAGGCTGTGGTATACACCATCTTCAGCATTCACTGTAGCAACATGCCAATGCTACTTTATCAACACCTTCCAAACCCACAACTTTGATTGCCTGGAAGGGCAAGGAAAGGAGGCACATGGGAAAATCACAAGCATGTCAGACACTGGTTACTTTAGCACATGAGATCAAAGTTTTGACACTACCTCCCAAATTGTACTTGCACCACACGATGACTGAAACATAAGCTCACTGCCACCTTCTTTGGCATTTAGAATTTGGCAATAAGTGCTGGCCTTGCAAGAAGGAAACACATCCCATGAGTGCATTTAAGACAAAGGATGCCTTAGAACTTTAAATTATGACACATTACCATCTTTTTTGTTCACTAGTGAATAGGATGGGAATAAAGGAATAAGGTCCCGGAAGGTTCAGGGGTTTTAGTTAAGTCGGGCAGCATGGTCAGTGCAGGCTTGGCGGGTTGAAGGGCCTGTTCTGCTGCTGTAATTTTCTTTGTTTTTTGTTCAATGGATAACCTATTGTCACAAAGTGTCCACATTATGTGAGGGTCCAAGTGGATGCCAATATATTCTACATTCAATAGAAACAGAAATTCTGGAAGAAAGAGTAGACCATTTACTCCTTCAAGCTTGCACCATTTACTCCTTCAAGCTCACGAAATGTTGGCTCTATTCTTTCCCCACAGATGCTCTTAGACCTGCTGATATTTTCCAGCATTTTCTATTCTTATTGACATAGAAACATATCTGTCACCCAGTTGTCCATATGAGTGATTAAGACAAATCCTTCTGGGCAAATATCATGCTTTGTAGGGAAAATTTGAAACAGTTTAGTTTTGAAGTAGAGTGACAAAAGAGGTGGCTCATTTGTATACTGGCAAATTGTACTTAAAAATAATTGGAATACAGCACATCAAAATGTTATGTAGTAACGTGCACTCAAATATAATGCACAACATATGATGGTAATGGATGCTGAGTTCAGTGAGTGGCTTTTTATTAAATCGTTTTTTTCAGATGCAGGCAACGAAAGTAAGCACTCCTGGCATGAGTTCAGAGAATGTCCAAAGGAACCTCCTTTTAGTACACAAGGTTAGGGTAACAAAGGAAGTGAAGTAAGGGGGGAGAGGGGAGAAGGAAGGAGATGGGATATATGAGTATTCAGATAGGAAGGTAGAATTGGCAGGAGAAACTCTAAAATTGGGCAAGGCAAGAAGCCAAGAAAAAGAAGGGAAGTTTGTCACTGACTGACGTCTGACTAACAAGACATTACACCTCAGGATATTTGGAGTCGATGTTAGGTTAAATGAGGAAAACAGACATGGATTTATGGAGTATTCTGAAATAATAGATGATGCACTAATATGCCTACCTCAACCACAGAGTAAGCTGAAAATGCCTTCTCACATCTGGATATTGCACATAACTAACTATTGCAAACTGAAGGAGAGAATATCAATGAATGAAGAAATGTGATCCTTGGTCCTTGATGAGTTTATAGATATTGGCTTGAAGAAAGGATTCTTTTCAAAGTTTTCATTCCAGCTGAAAGAAATAAAATGTCACTCCTTTTATAAAATCCCAAAAGTGCAGAAGAGGCTATTCAGCTTATTGAGTCTGCACCAACTCTCTGACAGAGTAACTTATCCAGGCTCTTACCCCATAACCCCACATATTTCCCATGGCTAGTCCATTAATCTCCACATCTTGGGACACTAAGGGGCCATTTATCATGGCTGATCCTTCTACCCTGCACATCTTTGGACTGTGGGAGGAAACCAGACCACACAGGCAAACTCACAGGAGGAGAATGTGTAAACTCCACATAGACAGTGACCCAAAGCTGGAATTAAACCCGAACCCCTGGAACTATGAAGAGCAGGGCTAACCACTGTGCCACCATGTCACCCCATATGAGTGGGATAAAGCACAGTTATTACCACAAAATAATAGAAAGGGAGACCCTCATGAGGTAAGAATAATACAATGATAAAAGGTGCAGAAGAAAATGCTAACAAAGGGCTAAAAATGATTCAGAAAGTCACTGAAAGCACACAGCATTTAGACAAACAAAAGTAAAATTACAGAAACAAAGAAAAGGTTAAGAGTAACATCAGATTCCATCCTATAACATTCTTAGTTACTAGTCAAATTTTTTCTTTTCTTACGCTTTCCTCTCTCTCATTAATCAATGCAGACTGGCTATAAAATATACTATTTGTTATATTAGGTAATGACGGTTACAAAAACGTTATGCCTGTTCATGTTTTACATGTATTTGTATTCTGACATTTTTATGATAAATCTAAGACCAGAATATTATGGATAGTTGGTGGCAAGATTTTCCTCTCCCTCCGCAGTGAATGGAGTCCTGGCTGAGCAGCAAATTCTGCAATCTCATAGCCATAGAGTTATTAAGTCTACAGCATGGAAACAGGCCCTTCAGCCCAGCTTATCCATACTGCCCTTTCTTAACAACCAAGCTAGTCTTAATTGCCCATATCCCTCTGTACCCATCATATCCATGTAATTGTCTAAATGCTTTTTAAAAGACAAAATTGTACCTGCCTCTTCTACTACCTCTGGCAGCTTGTTCCAGACACTCACCACCCTCTGTGTTAAAAAATTATCTTTCTGGATCTTTCTGTGTGTCTCCCCTCTCACCTTGGACCTATGCCATCTAGTTTTAGACTCCCCTATCCTTGGGAAAAGATGCTGATTATCTAGCTGATCTATGCTTCTCATTATTGTATTGACCTCGAAAAGATCACCCCTAAGCTCCTATGCTCCAAGAAAAGAACTTGCAGTCTATCCAGCCTGTCCTTATAACTAAGACCATCAATTCCTAGTAGCATTCTAGTAATTCTTTTCTGCATTCTTTCTAGTCCAGTGATATCCTTTCTATAATAGGGTGACCAGAACTATACACAGAATTAGAATTGTGGCCTTAATAATGTCTTATACAACTTCAAAACGACGTCTCAACTCCTGTATTCAATGTTCTGAACTCACTGTATCAGGATTGTGGCATGAATGACCGGTAAGATTGTACCCTAAAAGGATAGTTTCCTTAATAAAGCGTCACAACACATTTCAATACCCAAAAGAAATTTGTTAATACCCTGGTCTATGAGCTGCTTATCACACCTCTTCCCTCAGAAGTACTTGTGTTTTTTATACCTAAGGGTATCAAAGGACATGTACTGTTATCTTATCCACCGCTATCCTATTTATTTTACTTAATCCGCTTCTGTTGTACTCTAATTCACACTTTCAATTGTTCTGTACAAATCCAGGTTGTTGGCAACACCAATTTCAGTTAAATCATACAATGAACATCCATCTTCTCTAACTTCTGCTTCTCACCTACTGGGGTTTTCTTTTGAGGGAAGTTTGCCTGTTGCTACACTTTTGACTTGACATCTATTCTGTTGTTTGCGACAGCATTTTCGCAACCCAGCACTCCTTGGTAAGAACAAGCATATGTATAACCAGGCTTGTTCAAAACTGACATGCCAGCAATGCTGTTCCTTACTCATCTAAGATAAGTTATAGGAGAAACAAGCTGTTGGTAATTATGAAAAAGATATTTTCTGTCTGTCAGACTTCACAATGGGTCTGTAGGGATAATTTAGGCAGACTGCACTAAACACATACTTCTTTAGCAAATTAATCTTGTTCTTAGGGTTAAGATGTACGTCATAGAGAATTGAAATATGTAAAAATAAGGACTTATAAGAATTCGCTCCCTCAACGATGTTGCAGTGTGATGATTAGTGAAACAGTCCCAAAGTGGGGTCTGTGACTTCATACTATAGGTTGGTGAACTGGCAAACCACAAACCCAGAGCAGTATGCTGGCGTCTCAGATTTGAATCTCACTATGATAGAATGGTTCTATTGGAATTTCAACCCCCCTGCAAGAGCTGAGGCTCATCCAATTTATTAATTGCCTTGGAGGTGTGGTATCTTCCTGGTAGGCTGGACCCTCTCCGTGTTCAAGTTCAACATCAGGGCTTGCTAGCTGCTGCAGGAGATCTTAATGTGGTTGACAAGTTACAGATTATCTATTCCGCTATGGATAAGCGATGGTCGAGTGGCATTATCACTGGACTGTTAATCCAGAAACTCAACTGACCTTCTGGGAAGGCGGGTTTGAATCCTGCCATGGTAGCTGGTGGAATTTGCATTCAATAAAAAATAAAAAAATTAGAATCTAGTGATGAACAAGAAACCATTGTCGATTGTTGGAAAAAACCATTTGGTTCACTAATGCCTTTTAGGGAAGGAAATCTGCCATCCTTATTTGGTCTGGCCTATATGTGATTCCAGAGCCACAGTGATGTGGTTGGTTCTCAACTATCCTCAGGCAATGAAGGATGGGCAATAAATGCTGGCCAGCCAGCAACTCCCATTTCCCACAAATGAACAAAAAAAGATTCACCATAAATTATAAAGATGTGCAAAAAGATAGACTTGGCTCACCAATATTAGTTTCCTACGGCCTATAAGTCACTGAACTGCTGATCCATAAACCAAGAGCAATGCTCTGGGGGACACTATCTTGAATACTATCACAGGAGATTAATCAGATTCAATAAAAAATTGTCCTGTGGCAGGCAGGGGTGAACTGAAAAATGTAATGTTCCATTTGTGACCTCATGCTATAGTTGACTGAACTGTTAAACCACAGTTAAACTTAGTTTAACAGCAATGCTCTGATTTGAATCTCACCATGGTAGATGATGAAGTTTGAATTTGAATTCTAAAATAAACCTAAATGAAAAAGATCCCTA
Source organism: Sphyrna mokarran (assembly GCA_024679065.1). Lineage (NCBI taxonomy): Eukaryota > Metazoa > Chordata > Chondrichthyes > Carcharhiniformes > Carcharhinidae > Sphyrna > Sphyrna mokarran. The sequence continues at coordinate 18,217,615 of JAGIQG010000015.1, read as the reverse complement.
TGCCTTCACAGAATCAAGCTCTAGAAACAACCCCTGTGATTGATTTGGTTATAAAGGAAGAGAAATTGTCACAACTTTGGCTGTACTTATTTCTTCTGTACTCCAGATCTGAAACTACTAAAGCTCATTTGCAATTGGTCTTGTTGCTAAGGGTTCAGCCTCTGTGACTGAGTTATCCATCCTTGTCCTCAGGATTTCTCTTCTGCCTTTGACCCAGTCGATCGCACTGTCCTCCTCCAAAGTCTCTGCCCTGTGGACTGGTCCAGTTGAATTGCCTTCGCTTGGTTGCACATTAACCAACTCAACCTCAGATTGAGTAGTTGCAAAATATGTTTCCTTTCCTCTACAATACCATTTGATCCAAAGTATCCAAAGAGCTCTTGTTACACACACCTCTTGCCCGCCTACGTGCTGATCCTTAGTAAAAGACTTTAGAAACATAGGCCAAAATTTTCAGTCCTCGTTGGCAGGTGGGATTCTCTGATGTCGCTGAACATGAATGGAGTTTTGGCTGGAATGCCCAACAGCAGTGTCAAATTGCTCCTTTAACGTCAGAGGAACTATCATCATAGAATCATAGAATCCATACAGTGCAGAAGGAGGCCATTCAGCCCATTGATCCTGCACCAACAACAATCCCAGCCAGGCCCTATCCCCGTAAGCCTGTATATTTACCCTGCTAATTCTGCTGACACTAAGGGTCAATTTAACATGCCCAATCCATCTAGTTGACCCGTTTTTGGACTGTGGGAGAAAACCAGAGTGCCTGAAGGAAACTCACACGGAGATGAAGAGAACGTGCAAACTCTACATAGACAGAGTGGCTAGCACAGAAAATACATAGGTTACAGGAATAGGACTCGAGTGGGATTGTGTTGGTGCAGGCTCATTGGACTGAATGGCCTCCTTCTGCACTGCAGTGATCCTATGATTCCAAAGGTGCTTTACACGTGCAACTTGTTGCTGATGAAACAGCAATGGTCAATGCAGTAAAGTTTCTGAAAGAAGGCCTGAATTAAAAGGTTGTTTTTACAAGTTGCTCATAGATATACCCATTAAGTGTCCAGGCATCACCAGCCTCACAATCCAACAGAGCCTTTCAAAGCAGCATTCCCTTTAAGTAGCTGCTGCATTACAAACTCCGGATCCATCCAGTGACGGTTCACCTTCAATCAAAGTCACTAAAACAGATTAACGGCTCATTATCTCAGTGCTGTTTGTGGGACTTTGCTGTTTGCAACTTGACTGCTGGGCTTGTCCATGAAATCCCAGTCACTCTGCTCGGAAAGTAATTCATTGGTTCTAAAGTGCTTTGGGATGCCCCGTGGCTGTTAAATGTGCAATATAAGTGCAAGTGATTTCTTTTTCCTCACCTGCTGCCTGAACACTTTTTGTATATGAGGAAACTGTGCAGGGAACGTGTTTAATTTATCCAACCTAACCTAATCTGACATGGCCTCCAGCAGTTGGTGCATTACCTCCTTCCTCTGTGACTGGAGAATCAGCCCTTTAATTTTAAACTCTATTTTACTGAGCAGAGAAGCTCCAATGGAGGCCAGGCTTACTGAAGCAATTGCAAAAGGACATTAAGAAGTGGGGCTAATGGCATTTATTTTATCCCATTGCTTCAACTTCAACTGGATATTCTGTGAGTGTTTGCATTGCAGGAATGAGAGAAGGCCCATTGAGTTTGATTTATTCAATTATTTTCAATCACAAACAGGAACCGTTTTAGATTTACTGTTTGTAAAGATTAAAGATATGAGAAATACTTCAACTAAGAGAAGCCTTTTTTTTAAATATTGATTCTTTGCTCTGCACTGAACTAATATCTCAGAGGCCAGTGTCCCGTCATCAGATCCCCTTCATTTACAAACTTATCCATGCTCCTAAGAATGTTTCAGGAACAAAGTCAGATTCTGGAATGCCAGTAGAAAATACATGCCCATCTCTATGTGCATGTAAGACTCCCTCATTGGGTAGCAATTATGACCTTAATCAAGGAGTTCATACTCCAAGAGGCCAAACTCATTGGCCTCATTGAAGTCATTACGTACACTGAAATCATAATTGCTATTGCTTAAGGAGTTAATTCAAACTGTGTTATTTGCTCAGGGCAATGCAATATATATTGTAAGTAGCCTCACAAGACCAGGTTAAAGTCCAACAGGTTTATTTGGTAGCATGAGCTTTCGGAGTGCCACTCCTTCATTGGATCAGTGCACCTGTAAAGACTTGATTACCTGTTAAGATTCGTATTCCAACCATAATCTTATAATAGAGTTTACATTTCTCTAACCTGTTTGTGAAACGAATCCTGTGCTCACATGGTGATGGAGCAGCACTCCGAAAGGTCATGCTACCAAATAAACCTGTTGGACTTTAACCTGGTGTTGTGAGACTATTTACAGTACCCACCCCAGTCCACCACCGGCAGCTTCACGTGATAAAAAATGTATCATCACAGGAAGCGATGAAATGTCAAATGATCTTTCTCTTGTTGATTCTTGTGGCAACATATGAATATATGAATCAGAATCAGCTACTCAGCCCCTCAAACCTACTATGCATTCAATAAGATCATTGCTGATCTGATTGTAACTTTAGATCCACATTCCTGCCTTGCGCCAATAACAAAAAGATGAAAGGTTAATCAAGAATCTATCGCATTCTGCCTTAAAAATATTCAAAGATTCTGTGTCCATTTCCTTGTGAAGGGAGTTCCAAAGACTCACGGCCCTCAGAGAAAAACATTTCCCCTCATCTCTATCTTAAATGAATTTTTAATTATTTTTTAAACTCTGACATCTAATTCTAGATTCTCCCACAAGAAGAAACATTCTCTTCATCCTGTAAATGAGATAAAGAATCTCTAGTGTGGTAATAATAATCTCTCCCTCAATGTGAACAAAACAAAGGAGATTGTCATCAACTTCAGGAAGAGTATTGGAGAACATGTCCCTGTCTACATCAATGGGGATGAAGTAGAAAGGGTCAAGTGCATCAAATTTTTAAATGTTCAGATCACCAACAACCTGTCTTGATTCCCTCATGACAATACTATTGTTAAGAAAGCTCACCAATGCATCTACTTTCTCAGAAGACTAAAGAAATTTGGCATGTCAGCTACGACTCTCACCAACTTTTACAAATGCACTATAGAAAGCATTCTTTCTGGTTGTATTAACAACTTGATATGGCTCCTGCTCTACCCAAGACTATAAGAAACTACAAAAAGTCATGAATGTAGCCCAATCCACCATGCAAACCAGCCTCCCATTTATTGAATCTATCCACACTTCCCACTTCCTCAGCTGAACAGCCAGCATAATCAAGAATCCCATGAACCCAGGACATGCTCTCTTCCACTTTCTTCCACCGGGAAAAAGATACAAAAGTCTGAAGTCATGTACCAGCTGACTCAAGAACAGTTTCTTCCCTCCTGTCATCAGATTTTTGAATGGACCTAGCTCTCATTAAGTTGTTCTTTCTCTACATCCTAGTTATGAATGTAATACTGAATTCTGCACTGCAGAATTTCCTTCTCTATGAATGATATGCTTTGTCTGTATCGTGCACAAGAAAGAATACTTTGCATTATATACTAACACATGTGACAATATTAAATCAAATCAAAATCAATATGCCTCAAGGTTTTAAAGCTTTTGATCAAAACACCTCTTACTCTTTTAAACTGTAATGGGTACAAATTTAGCCTCTCCAAGCTTTCTCCTGAATGCGATCGTTCCCGCTATTAGTCTAATAAACCTTCTCTGAACTGTTTCTAACACATGTACATTTTTCCTTAGATAAGGAGATCAGCAGCCTCCTTATGTCCCCTTCACAATTTACTTTCTTACCTATTTTTGTATTATCAACAAGTTTAGCAAATGTACCTATAGTCCCTTCATTTATATATAATTGTAAAAAGTTGAGGCCCCAGCACTGATCCCTGTAGCATACCAGTCGTCATATGCTGCAGACCAGAAAATGATCCACTTATGCCAAATCTCTATTTCCTCTTGGCTAGCCAATCTTCAATCTATGCCAATGTGTTATCCCCAATAACATGAATTTTTATTTTCTGTAATAACTTTTTCAAATGCCTTCCAGGAACCTAAGTATGGTAAATCCACAGGTTTCCCTTTATCTACTATGTGCCTGCTTCAAAAGACTCCGATAAATTGGTTAAACATCAATTCCCTTTTACAAAATCATATTAACTCTGCCTGATTGCCTTGAATTTTTCCAAGTGTTCTGTCATAAACATCTTCTAACCTTTTCCCTATGATAGATGTTAATATTTTCCCTAGCTCAGCAGGCTCCTTAAATGTTTTATGTTAATACAAGAGGGCCAAGAATACCACAACTATTTTATACACGGCTCCTACTGCCAAAATGATGTTCAATACAAAAGTGACACACACTCTGGGCGCAGACTGTCATCCTCTGAGATGGACAGATAACATCATACGTAGCAAAAGACAAATTAAATTGTATGTATTTTCTATTAATAGCCTTTAACTATTGAACAAAAACTGAATGTTTTATTTTGCACCATGGTCTTTAGTCAGTTGGAGGTTTGAAATATTGATGTTTTGTTTCTTGAGACTGTGTGACCCAACACATTAACAAATTATTCTTTTAACTCTGAGGCCGTGATATGAATCAGATCAAGTTTTGGCAACTCCTGACACACTTTAACAAATTCTCACAGGCTGATAGATAGCTGTACGGAGAAAGGTGTAAAAAAAACATACATGCAAACATTTCTGCGTGTGTTACCTCGGGCAATGGACTATTATCTATGTGTTGATCTCGTGTTCCAGACACCTTAACATTAAGAAGAAATCTTGAGTCAAAGTTGCCTTCAGTTGAAGTACAGTGGAACGTTCTTTCATAAGACAAGAGCTCATAATGAGACCACAACATAGAGCAAAGGAAGCAAAGGAAGAAGCGACATTGTGAAAAGGTGTATACCTGAAAGAAAATAATCATAAACTTCCCTTTCAACTTGACATTGGATTTGAGAAGAATTTGCCTGGTTTGGTGAATTAGCGAAGAAAAGACACTTACACAATCAACTCACCTGAAATTTTATTTTGAAATTATATATTGAATTGTTTCCAGCGAAAATTACAGATATGCCTCACAGCGCCAGGGACCAGGATTAGCTTCCAAGCTTAGGTCACTCTCTGTGGGAGTTTGCACGTACTCCTCATGTCTGCATAAGTTTGATCCGCGTGCTCCAGTTTCCTCCTACAGTCCAAAGATGTGTGGGTTAGGTGGATTAGCCATGTCTTAGTGTCAGGGGGACTAGCTGGAGTAAAGACATGGGTTATGGGGATAGGGCTTGGATGGGATTGTGGTCGGTGAAATCTCAATGAGATGAATGGCATTCTTCTGCACTACCGGATTCAATGATTCTGTGGACCAATTATTATGATGTTCTTGCCATAGCAGTCATTGATTCTGTAGATGTTATTCCCTGAAAGGTGAAAAGATGAAAGTGAGTTTAATATTCTGACATTCTTAAATGCATACATTTCATTTTTCACTTGGCCCCATAGGATGGAAATACCCCAAGACTACTTCTGTTACATTATCTAAGTAACTTGTACATTACGTTGAAAAGAATCCCTATTGTGTAGCAGAAGCCATTCGGCCTATTGAGACTTTCTGACACAATATCTTACCTTCACCCTCTTCCCATGTTATCCCTGTAACCCCACATATTTACTAGAGCTAATCCTTTTGACCTACATACCTTGGGACACTAAGGGACATTTAGATTACCAATCCACCTAACCGGCACATCTTTGGAATGTGAGAGAAAACTGGAGCACCGGAGGAAGCCCACGCAGACTTGGGGAGAACATGCAGACTTTGCTAAGTCTGGAATGGAATCTGGATCCCTGGAGATGTGAGGCATCAGTATTAATCTCTAAGGCACCTTGCTGCCCCCAGGCACTCCAAAAGGGGTACTTCTGTTCAGAAGAGGAGAAAAAAATCTTTCCAGTACTCCTCCTGCACGTGTCAATTGAAGGCAGCATTCTGAAACTGATCAACTCTATTTATTTCCTTGTTCCTGCTGATCTCTCTGCTGCTGTTATATCAAAACTTAATGGATTTACGCAGCAAGGATGACTTTTAAATGTACTTAGCAGCCCTTTAAAAGCTGTTGCAGACCAGCTATTTCAACCTCTTAAGCAGCATCCTCCTTCATCTGCTCCGATGTCTGTATATACAATTGGATTAAGCTGCCCTCATAAAATCATGCAACATCATCTGTGCTAATAAAATGAAAATGGTTTTCACATTAAGCTGGAATATAGCTGTGTATAATGGGACCAGATAATCAACGTGAAAACACAATATTCTATTAAATATTTAGAAATTGGCATTCCAACTGACCTGAGGATGAAATACTAAACTGTGATCCCATCTGCCTGTTCTTTGTGGCTCAGATAGATATTGAAGACCCTGCTCAGTCTTGGTTCAGAAAGGTAAATATTGTCTCAGTCTTCCCGAATTACATTCCTCTTTTAAACAACAGTGAGTAAAAATAATAAATCATTCATCTATCCTTAGTGTGCAAGCAACAGACAAATGCAACTCGTTTCATGGGACAATGGACTTTGAAGTAACTTAAACCTAACTCAGTTGATGGGAAAGAGAAGGATTTCAATGGAAAACTGCTCCTACTTCCCATCCAGTACTGATCTACTCTGATTCTAATGGAGAGGAAAATTTGTTAGAGTGTAAAACCAATCTTGCTGCCTATACTGTGAGCCAAATTAGATTAAAATTATTCTAAAAATATGCAAATTAGGTTGATTGGCCATGCTAAATTGCTCCTTAGCTTCAGGAGGGTTAATAGAGTGAATTTGTAGGGATTACAGGGATAGGGCCTGGGTGGGATTGTTGGTAGTGCAGACTCAATGGGCCGAATGGTCTTGTTCTGCATTGTTGGAATTTGTATCATTGTATTATTTTGCATTGGGCTCCCCAGAGTTGCTGAAGGTGATGTTGTACAAAGAAAATCTTTCCTCACTGGTTATAGTGCCACAGCGTTAACAGTATTCAATGATAAAACCTTGGGTTGAATCACTTTCTCTGGGTGTACCTGTACCAGATGGACTGCAGCTATTCAGAAAATCAGCTCACCACCACCTTCTTAAGGGCAATTGGGGATGGACAACAAATGCTGGTCTTGCCAATGAAGCCCACTCCAATACATAATTTGAAACAGAAATTCTATGATCATATTGCTGTTATTGTGCAGGGTGACTCAGAGAAGTACATGGTGCTGGCATTTGAAATCGATGCATATAGCTAATGGAGGTCCTCGGCAAGCAAAATAACTTGCTGGGCAAACATGCCAATCCTGGTTTCAATCTTTATTCAAACAGTGGAATAGCATCTGACACCTTGCTTGCTATTTGACACCTTAAGCAAAGATGGTAATGCATTGGACCAAAACTGTACTAACACGGAGGTCACAAAAATGTGAAACATAGATGCAAGCGTTGGTCACACCACATGAAGTGAAGAAGGTTTCATAGCATTTCTGTGCCATAGCCTTTCTGTGCCAATCGTTAAGTTATGTTGATGCCACAATGCCACTGACTGTAACACTATGTAACAGTGACTTAGGGAGTATTCTATCCACCTTTCCTGCAGTCAATTCAATTTAAACCACGTCACAGAGAACAGAACCTGCTTACCCTCGACATAGCAAAGCCTTTGTGTTCGGAGAACTCTGGAGTCTTAGCAATGTGAGAATTATGTCTATTGCTGGTAACCATCAGCATTGATTGGTCAGGACAAATCTACTGATTTATAACCAATAAGGAACATTGGAATTTGAAGTGTTTTAAAAGATCTTTTTTATGATGTCATTGGGGCCCCATCAAACTCTGCAAAAGCACTAATTACTCCTATTCTATGCTTTTTGTTCTCTCAAAAATCCTGGAGAGATTGACAAAGTCCCTGAACAAAGTGACAAAACATCACTGATGGTTGACTGGGCAAATTAGAACACAAGAACATGAACTCTCCTGTTTGATGGGTGAAGAATATTGCCAATTGTAGACTACATTCTGGAATGTTTTCCTTTTACTTAACTGAAATGATAAAACAAACAAATTTTTTTGGCACGTTTTACTTCAGTTTATTTCCCTTCCTGTCAAGATTTGTGTTCCTTTTCCTGGCATTCCTTTCCAAGTTTTTTCTTTCAACATGTCTTAACCTAGATTTCCCAATCCTCGGTGTAAATGATAGGTCAAAAAGAGATGGAGATCTTCACATATACAGCTAGCCCTGCACTTCTGATCATCAGGGGCAGACATTTGACAGGTGTTAAGAAGTTTCCATTAGATATAATCAGACATTTCACTTTAATATAAGAACATAGAAAACCGAGTCAGGATTTTGATTTGTTAATCAAAATCAATATCTTGACCCGCCTTCCAGCTCCCCCCCCCCGCCCCACCACCCCACTCCCCATCCCCTGCCAAATCCAGCCATATCCTTTATTCCCTTTAGCCCCAAGAATCATAAAATTACAGTATGGAAGGAGGCCATTCAGCCCATCGAGCCGACAATAACAACAATCCCAATCAATCCCTACCCCTTTAACCTGGGGATTTACCCTGCTAATCCTCTTGACATTAAGGGGCAGTTGAGCATGGCCAATCAACCTAATCCATGCATCTAATTTCTTCTTAAAAATCACGCAATAGTTTGGCCTCAACTATTTTTTGTGGTCATGAATTCCACAGATTTATCACTCTCTGGGTGAAGAAATTTCTCCTCACCTCACTCATAAAAGGTTTACCTCACATCCTCAAAACTATGATCCCTAGTTCTGGACTCCCACATCATCACAATCTGAATCTAATCTGTCTAATCCTGTTAAAATTTTCTCAGTTTCTGTGAGATCCCCCTCACTCTTCAACTCCAATGAATACAATTCTAACTGACTTACTCTCTCCTCATATCCAGGAATCAGTTCGGTCAACCTTTGCTGTATTGCTTCGATAGTAAGGACATTCTTCCTCAGATAATATGTTGACATCATAAGACATCTACATGGTGTTGATATTCACAAGTGCTGAACTCTAATCTGCCCAGTTAAAATAGGCTGTTAACGATGGAACTGGATGTAAAAGGTCTTTTGAAGAGGACAGCAAAGACTTCCTTCCATGATCTTCAGTTTCTTAACTTACTTCTTTCAACACTGGTGGCACTTAAACATTCAGCAACTTTTATTGTAACTGGGATGCATCAAGATTCCTACAACTCTGGCCCTTGCTGACAGCAGCACTAACGCCTTATTGGGTTTCCCATGAGATTTCCTATGAGGAGGGTGGCACACTGGTTAGCATTGTTACCTCACAGCACCAGGGATCTGGATTCAATTCCAACCTTGGGTGACTGCATATGTGGAGTTTGCATATTCTCCCTGTGTCCTTTGGGGTGCTCCAGTTTCCTCATATTCTGCAGGGTAGGTTGATTGACTGTGCAAAATTGCCCCTCAGTGTTCCAGATTGTGAAGGTTAGTGGGAATTAGCAAGGTCAATACGTGGAGTTGTGGGGATAGGCTGTGGACAAGATGGAATCATGGAATCATAGAATGTCTATAGTGTAGAAGGAGACCATTCAGCCCATTAAGTCTGTGCTGACTGCAGTCCCACCTAGGCCTTATTCCCATAACCCCACATTGTTACCCCCCCTAATCCCCTGAGACTAGGAGCAATTTAGCCTGGCCAATCAATCTAATTTGCACATCTTTGGACTGTGGGAGGAACCTAGAGCACCTAGAGGAAATCCATGCAGACATGGAAAGAATGTGCAAATTCACACAGATAGCAGCCCAATACTGGAATTGAACCCGGGTCCCTGGTGCCGTGAAGCAGCAGTGCTAACCACTGTTCCACCATGTTACCCTAAGATGAGTCAGTGCAGATTCAATGAGCCAAATACCCTGCATTTGCACTGTAGTGATTGTATGTCATATTCTATATTCCTGTATCTGTACTTTTAGGAAGGAGAGAGTGAGCAGATCCTTTTTGCCAACAAGGCTCCTGTGACATTAACAACATTTTGCTATCATGGAGGCTCCATTCTGCTGTGGTCATGTGATCACATGATGGTGTGTCTGTTTAAAGAAACATGTGTTGGAAGCACAGGAGTTGTCCCCCAACCATGGGCAGTATGGAACTATGTAAGAGCTGTCCAATGCGTTTAACAAAGTATTGTTGCTATGACTCCTTGGTGACTCTTTGGTGATGCCGGAGTCACTGGAATCCAACACTTTCACTTGGTTTCAGGAGTTATGATACATGGACTTTACTGCATTGACACATTCATGTTCATTGAAAACATCGTGGATAATTGGGCCAAGTTTGAAAGGAGTGGGGCATCTATTATGGTACTAGAACACCGGATAATTCTAAAATGGCATAAGAATGCACTTTATTAAATCTAGCTGGACCCTAGATAATTAAGAGAAAGCAGAATGACATGCTACTGTGATTTGGAAGCCTGTCAGGTGTCCAGGAGACATGGGGACTAAAGTGACCAGGCCACTTGAAAGTTTTCACAGTCGCAGACCAGAATGAAGACTTTGATCAAAGAGATGTCTGAAATCACAATGCAAAGAGTGATATACAGATTTCCAAGGGCTAAAAGGAGCAGTCCAGTCGCAAGACCCCTATCCCGGAGATAGCGTTGAGGTCAAATCTTTGCCCCTAGCACGACCCCATCAAACCCCAACACCTTTTGAGGACCCATCCTCAGTAGTCTAGCAGCAACACATGGACACATGGGCACTGCATTTATCCTCTTGTCGCCACTGTCCCATCCCTCCCTTAGGGACCAACATGCCAGCCCCATATTGGTCATGACCAGCACCAAATCCACCTGGTGCGGTTCCTGCTGGAGACGTGTGTTAATAGTAGGAGCACACTGAAAAGGCTGTCCAGTCCACTAATGATGGGCAGGATTTCATGGCCTCACTCATTCCGAAAACATAAAATCCCATCTGAGGTCAACAGACCTTTCTGTTGTCCATCCTCACCCGCTCCGATTCTCACGGTAGGCAGGGTGGTAGAATTCCAGGGAATATGTCAGTGGAGGGTTCTACATAATTATTGGGTTGCCGCTCACTCTGAGTTGGAAACTGACTGGGGGTCAGTAGGGTAGGCCCATTGAATCCGAAATGTTTTGCTACCTGTCGTGAATTCCATTTTTGGCCCGGTGCTCCGTTCTCCGGATGATGAGGATTCCTGTTTATGGTGAAAGGTGCCAATGCCCCCCACTGTTACATCTCACTATAATTGGTGGCTCCAACTTGCACAGTGACAAAATAGTTCGCACTGCTACCTCACAGTGCTAAGGACCCAGGTTTGATTCCAGGCTTGGGTTACTGGCTGTGTGGAGTTTGCGCATTCTCCCCATGTCTGTGTGGGTTTCCTCCAGGTGCTCCGGTTTGTTCCCACAGTCTGAAAGACATGCATGCTGGGGGGATTGGCCATGCTAAATTCTCTCTGTGCATCTAAACTGGCACCTGAATGTAGCGACTAGAGGATTTTCACAGTAACTTTATTGCAGTGTTAATTTTAAACCTATTTGTGATACTAATAAATAAATGTTAAATTTAAGAATGGTCATATGCTGATGCAATTACTTAAAGGGCCACATGTCAGAAGCATGGAAGTTCTCTCTGAAGCAAGAGCAATAAGGAAGCATGTAAGAGCTACTGAGGGTATTTCAGAAGCTTCTGTTGTTGTAAGTCCTCAGTTACCAGTTACTGGAACCCACCATTTCTACATTGTGCATTATATGTGCTCAATCCAAAGTAAGGGATGCAAAACTAGAGAGGGAATTCAGTGCAGCAATGTGTTTTAGATTAGAATATGCCAGTTATGTTAGAGACAAAATTCTGATGACATTGTAAAAAAAAAAGCACACCTGGAAGATCTGAGCTTAAATCAAAGATCCAAGTCTCAAATTTTATTTTGCTTTGACAAAGTTCCAATCTGTCAGTTTGAAGATTTGTTTCTTTAAACAAGCACCTCATCCGATTTCATGAGTACAAAGCGATGGCAAACTCAATGTTTGATACTTCAGTTTCGATTATCATCTCAGGAAAAAGTGGTAACATTATGATGGCTGGGCTTCGTTACTGGAATAATGTTCCTGAAGGTGTGACCTAGGCAGGACAATGGGGAATTTTAGAACAAATGCCACATTTTTTTATTTGTTTGTGGGACATGGCTGCTGCTGGCTGGTCAGTGTTCACTGTAAGAAGTCAGGTTAAAGTCCAACAGGTTTATTTAGCAGCACAAGCTTTTGGAGTGTCGCTCCTTCATCACTTTAACCTGGTGTTATGAGACTTCTTACTGTGATCACTCCAGTCCAACACCAGCATGTCCAAATTACAACATTTATTGCCCATCCCTAGTTACCCTTGTTCAGAGAGCAGTTGAGAGTCAGCCAGATTGCTGTGGCTCTGGAGTCACAAGGGCAGCACAGTGGCACACTGGTTAACACCATTGTCTCACAGTGCCAGGGACTTGGGTTCAATTCAAGTCACTGTCTGCATGGAGTTTGCGTATTGTCCATGTCAGTCTAGGTTTCCTCATGGTGCTCTGTTTTCCTCCTACAGTCTAAAAGACGTGTGGTTAGATGCATCAGCCATAATAAAATTCTCCCTCAGTGTATCCGAAAAGGCGCTGGAGTGTGGCATCTGGAAGATTTTCACAGTAACTCCATTGCAGTGTTAATGTAAACCTACTTGTGACAAGAATAAATAAAACTTAAAAAAAATGTCGGCTAGTCCAGGTAATGAATGTAGATTTCCTCCCCTGAAGAACATTGGTGAATCAAATGGATTTTTTCCGACAATCTACAATAGTTTCATGGCCACTGATGGATTCTTAATTCCAGATTTTTTTAAAAATTGAATTCAAATTCCACCATCCCGTGTGGGATTTGCACCCGGCTCCCCAGAACATTAGCTGAGTTTCTGGATTAATAATCTCGCAATAATAATACTAGGCTAGGTTATGCTTGTAAAATCTAATGTGGAGGTGTTGGACTTGGATGGGCACAGTAAGATGTCTCACAACGTCAGGTTAAAGTCCAACAAGTTTATTTGAAATCAGGAGCTTTTGGAGCACTGCTCCTTCATCAGATGAGTGGCCCACTCACTTGATAAAGGAGCAGCACTCAGAAAGCTCGTGATTCCAAATTAACCTGTTTGACATATACAACCTCACTTTTCTTTCAGTTAAATGGAGGTATCCTTTTAAAATCCAACAAAAATGATAGTCTGCAAGTATGCTGAGCACTCAGGACATTAATATCACACATTATTTTCAAGTCTTATCTTTTGTTCATGTAGCTTGAGTTTCCTATCTTCTGTCATGTTTTGGGTGGCAACCAAACAGACAGTCAGGAGCAAAAAAAAAGCATTTTCAGTACTGCAGTTAAAATGGTAATGCCAATAGTGAAAGCATTTATTTGTTGTCTAGAAAGATTTGCAGCAAGAACAATCGCTTTCGATTATGGTGCAAAATGTACATGTGAGGCAAAAAGAAAAAATAAAATGAAACGAGGTTAATGCTTTCATGCATTGCAATTAATGTTTTGTTGTGGCTGGAAATTCTATTTTATTATTTTCCAGTGTTTAGTAACCATACAGCTTCACAGAAGAACTAAAGCAATTTAGAGACCACTGAGCTTACATTGCTAGATTTACAAAATAGAACTGAACTGGAAGATCAAAACTACAATTGTTCAACTTATCGAAACCGGGCACTTTAAAAAGAAGGAAATCAGAGAGTCTTTATTAGCTAAGTCAAATCTATTTGCAGTCGTCATCTGCTTAAGCCCACAGGAGTCGTGCATTCTTAGCATGTCTCTGCAAAGCTTTTGATAAGACTTGATTCATCCTTCAGGAGAGAACTAAACAGGTCGGAGTGCACAATCCCAGGGTTTGTTTCTTTTTCTCTCTGTCTTGATGGTTGTCAACAGCCCCCATTCTGTCAAAGAAAAGGTCAAGGAAACTTTGCCAGCTGGAGAGCATTGTTACAGATAACTTATTATGTCCAAGTAATTATAAATTGCTTCATTTTTTTTAACTGCTGTCAAAGAATGCTCGCTGTTATGTGGCAGATGGAGACATTTGGTGCATGAGAGAGAAAATATTCAATGCTTGAAATGAGTGATATTTTACCTGATTATCTAGGCTTTACAGAACTATCTGCGAAAGGTGTGAATGAAGAGCTGGCACAGAGGTTGCGAACTGAGCACTTTATCTTCTTATTAATGATTGGAGGCAGTTACTTTAGCTGTTATTTTAAAAAAACACGTCCTTCCAAAAGGAAATGGATTTTTTAATATGCATTCACGGGACGTGGGCATCGCTGGCTGGCCAGCATTCATGGCCCATCTTATTCTTGAGAAGGTGATGGAACAATTGATAGAACCGAATGCCTTGCTAGGTCTTTTTATAGGACAGTTGACAGCAAACCACTTGGCTCTGAAATCAGGTGTAGACCAGACCGAGTAAGGGTGGCAGATTTCCTTCCCTAAAGGACATTAATGAACCAGATGAGTTTTTTCTAAAAATTGACAAAGGTTTCAAGGTCATCAGTAACCTGAGTTTCTGGATCAATGGTCTAGGGATAATATCACTCAGCCAGCACCTCTTTTATGTACTTGGAAAGGAATTCATGGCCATGGCAAAAGTGAAGAAAAGTGAGACCAATTAGATAGATCTTTCAAAGATATGGCACAGAAAAGATGGGCTGACTGTGTGGCCTCTTTCTGTGCTGTACAATTCTGTTGCCTAGATTTTGAAGTTGAGATGGAGGATTACCAATAATCCTACTGAATGGTGAAGTAGGTTCAAAGGGCTGAATGGCCTGCTCCTAATCCTATCTTCTATTTCTTGAATCATTCGTTCAAAGCCAAAAGATGGGCTTATTTGAGTCTAGTCCCATGCTAATAAGTTCAAACTGGGCATTGGGAGGATTGGCTGGGACCGAATGCAGGAGGCATATTTCCAGTGGTAGCCAATTAAGAGACCACTGTCAGGACTGAGGTCCAATTAACCATGGCAGCTCTCCCTTTTGGCTCAATAAGAAGGCCAACAGCTCAGCAGCCTCAGCTACACTACTGATGAGACTGGAACACCAGCAAGAAAGCCTCAGTGGCCGGGAACCCTTGAAGTCAGGCCAGTGTGGTTGACTACTGCCAGGCAGAAAAGCCACAGCACTCTGGGAATGGAGGCACCATTGAGGGCAGGACATTTCAGAGATAATTATACTGCCGAAGAGGTCCTACTGTCTCCCCATGTGATGGCAGGCCTTCCCAGCATGGAGAGTGTAAGTGCCTCTTAATTATCCACTACCATATAGAACTGCCCACCCCCAATCGCTGGTCTCCTGGATGTCTCCTCCTATCCATCTTATTGCCCTCTGCCAGGTCCAATTTCCCTGACTCCCATCTTCCTCTCTGGCAGTCCAGATCCCTCCCACCGCCCCAGCAGTCTACACATCTCCTCCTCTCGCCATTCCAATCAGCCTCTTCCCCTCTCTCTGTCACTGATCCTTATGCAGAGTGGCAGTGGGACCTCCCCACACCCACTGATCTGTTCCTCATAGGTTCCACCATGAGCACCTCCCCCCTGTGGCACGCCCCCTTAGCACTGCCCAATGCCCAGTGGACGGTTTTGAAATATCCCGCCCACTATTTCTATATTAGAAATTACAGTAAATGTTGATGAGGACTGTAAATGTTTTAGATTTTGAACTTATTGCACATTTTTAATGTGAGACCATTAACAAATTAAATATTGTCAAATCAGGGTTTAATTACACAATGCTACACATTTAGTTCCAACAACTACTGAGTCTTTTTACTTAAAAAAAACAAAGACGTCTGTCATGATGATGGCTGGTTGAGTGTGTGGATTTGAATATTAGATACTATATGCTGCTCAGATAAGATATAAGGTACATTCTGTAACGCATTTGGAGGTCACCTCACCTGAGGGTCGAAGGTCAGATAGCTAGCACACGATAGAGTATTTGGCAGAATGGGAAACAAAATAAGCTTGTTCTTGCAATTAAATAAGTTATTTCAACCTGAGATTTGGCAAAATGAAATGGAACTACTTTTTAATACATGTCTTACGTACGAAGAGATCACAGAGGAGGTGCACGAGAGGAATTCTATACGATGTATTAATTTTTCATTTAAAAATGGTTGGCTCTCACAATTTTATGAAGTATGGCACTTCAATTGTTGCATATAAACCTTTAATTATTGCAGTACCTATTTAGTATCAATTTAGAGATTAGAGCAGACAAGAAATACCTTCTGAAATTGCAACTCCACTATTTCACATTAAACAGGAACACATATGTCAAGAATCAGAATAGATAGCAAGTGATAGTCAGCCATTTTTTTCTCTCTAAAATAAATTATCTGTGTCTGCCTCACTATCAAATCCTTCACACGGATGCTGTAAAACTGTGTAAAGACATTACAAAGCAGTTAATGTCTGTGGATGTACAAGCTGTACCAATGATAGCGGTGCCATTTTGCCTTTATCATGTCGCACAATTGTGGATTTCTCAGATTAATATACAATGATGAATGTTTGCTGTACAGAAGTTGCTCTACTGCTACATCATAGACATTTATGTGAATGGTAAAATATGTGTGGCTTGTGGTACACAGGTCCAATATTAAATCTGTACAAGTGTTTGGTTTTCAACAGTGTTAAAATTTCATCTTATCTCCCCTAAAGTGCAAATTAACAATAAAATGATAGACTATAAGATCCATTTGTTAGATGGACGTTTTGTTCGGTCCAAACAGCAACAACACTTTTCTCATTGAAGCATTAACTTGCCGTCTCTAATTTGTCTTGTAATAGTTCACTGGCATTTCTTATTCCTTGTACAGAGAATGTTGTAAAGGCCCATTTAAGTATCACAGCATCCCAATGACAGCTCATTTCTGCTGGTAATGCGAGGTTAATAGTGTCACTGGGAGCTTGTGTCTCCAGTATAAAGGTCACTGCTTGTCATCTGCATATTCAGTTCCCTTGAAGGGTGATTTTGGCAATTATAAGCTAGATATCTAACAATGAAAATATATTATTTATCCATGTTTACAAAAGTGTCAATGTGATTCAAAGATTATTTCAGAGCTCTGGTAGTTCTCTATCTGGTTCAATTCCAGACTTGGATGACTGTCTGCGTGGAATCTGCATGTTCTTCCCATGTCTGCATGGGTTTACTTCAGGTGCTCCAGTTTCTTCCTACACTCCAAAGATGTGCAACTTAGGTGGATTGGCCACACTAAATTGTCCCTTAGTGTTCCGCGATGTGTAGGTTAAATGGAGTGGTCATGGCGAAAATTAACTATGGGGTTCCAGGGATAGGGAGGGGAGAGGACCTGGGTAAAATGCTCTGCCAGAGATTCAGTACAGATTTGATGGGCTGATTGGTTTCCTTCTACATTGTAGGGATTCTGTGATCCTATGATAACTGTGATCCTGTGATCCTGTCAACTCTGAGTTGACAGTTGATCAATTGTCAATGAACTTATTACATGGTTTCTTTTACTAGATCAAAGAATGGACCTGTTTCAATGGAAATACTTTACACTGGTCACACTGTGCCCGATAGCAGAACAGGAAGTGGGTACCACTTTCTCTCTTGCTTTTTGTTGGTTCCTACATAAATAGAATTAAAATATAAAGTACTTTTGGCATGCACAGGACAGGCAATCCTACAGCAGGGCAAAATTTCAGTGGTGAAACCCAACATCAGCTGACAATTCAGCAAATAGAGATGGGCTACAACAGAGATTTATCACAACCACAGCTTCCCTTACTGATGAGAGCACCATCAACTTCAGATCAATTGAGAGAATAACAATGGCATTGGCCTTTCCCAGGTCTAACTTGCACCTGAAAATAATTCACTTTACATTGGGTTCACTTTATTCATGTGTGCATCATTGTTATTGTTTGAATGAGCTTGGCTAGAGAGCTCACGTATTGGCATGCCTTGTGCTTGGCACACATTGATGGTTGCAGGTTCATGAGGGATACTTCTTCATTGGGAAAGAAAGAATGATGTGTTTTTGTGTCTTTCTTGAATGTTTGTCTTTGCATTGTACTGGCCGTTTTATGGGACATAGCTGAGCTTGGGTTCATTTTAAAGGACATTGCCTGAGGTCATTCCCCGAGGAGATAATTGAAATTTTTTAAAATTTTTATTCCATACCAAAAAATCAAATTCAAATTGAATTCAATTCATTTCTCCCAAGAGACAGACAAACAAGATTCAAGCTGACAAGATGAGGCATTTTGCCTCATCCTGGTACTTCATCTTAGCTCAAAGGCCGAGGTGACTTTGAAAAATTTCATCAGGTGATACTTTGGTTGAACATCATTAGCTACCTTGATTATTGACTCTACGCTAACCTGGGAGATCAACGTGAATGATAATTGACTCTCCTCGGTCAGGTAAGTATAACTGAAATGTCATAGTTGAACTCAAAAACCCATAAAGACTCTGCCAACCTGTGGTCTGTTGTCAATACTAAAGCCATTCTCTGGGCTCCTCATTCTTACTTTGACTGACTGTTCCCACCATAATAAGGATACCAGGCCTTTCCTTTTTCCAATTCCCAATGACCTTGATTGCACTCTCGGCCTCCCTCAGACCCCGCTTCCATTCCTCCATGTCTCGAACTCGATTCCAGACATTGTCATCTCGGCTTCCTGAGTCATCCCTGTCAATCCTGAGCCTTCACACAGTTCAGCTGCCTTCTCCTGCTGCAGAGTTTAGTAAGGAAAGTCTCTGACCTCAGACACAATTGAAAGCCAATAGTTGCAGGCCATACTTAGATCATAACCATGTGCAATGAGATTCTAGTGAGCAGCTGGCTTTCTTGTGAAGGTAGGTCATTTAATGCTAATGAGTAATCATGGAATGCAACTACAACGTAAGTGGGAATTCACCGCATACAAATATGAGGCCTGAAAGATCATAACCGCGTTGCTGATTTAATCTCTCCATCTCTACCTGTTGACTGCATATCAAAACTTTGGCTCTGGTTTAATTTTACCCCTCACACAATATTTTCTTACTTTTGTAGGAAATTGCCCACCTCACAGAATTGTTACCCACT
Source organism: Sphyrna mokarran (assembly GCA_024679065.1). Classification (NCBI taxonomy): domain Eukaryota; kingdom Metazoa; phylum Chordata; class Chondrichthyes; order Carcharhiniformes; family Carcharhinidae; genus Sphyrna; species Sphyrna mokarran. The sequence goes on along the minus strand of JAGIQG010000015.1, from coordinate 18,198,388 downwards.
TCAATTCAAGTTCCATTGCCTGATGTAAACCAGCTTAAAGTTTAATAAATTAATCTTCGACAAAGGGTCAAGCAGACTCTAAACATTGGCTCTATTCTGTCTCCACAGATGCTCATGATGTGGAGAGTCTCAACAGGGATCTTGGGTTCATGTCACACTATCTGTAACCCCCATGACTTGCTTGGGTTTGCAAAACCTCACTTTCTGTACTGTCTGGAGACAACATATATCTCTTTAACCTGTGCTCAGTGCTCCTTCCACTCACATTGTTAGCCACTTTAAAACTTGAATAGCAGATTAAGTGTAAAGATTCACATTCTAATCAGTAATCTGTAAACTGTCTGTGCTGTTATAAGCACTGTCTGAAGGCAGAACTCTCCATTCACCTGATGAAGGAAAGCTTGTGAGTTTACTATCAAATAAATCAGTTGGACTTAAAACTAGTGTTGTCAGATTTCTTACTCTGTCCAAAGATGCTGTCAGACCTGCTGAGATTTTCAAGCATTTTTCTGTTTCGCTTTCAGATTCCAGCATCTGCAGTATTTTGCATTTATCCTAAAGTTTAAGTTTATTATTAGGGTCACAAATAGGCTAACATTAACATTGCAATGAAATTACTCTGAAAATCCTCAACTGATTGATCTGAAAAATCAGGTTTTTTAAACACAAAGAAGTTCCTTTGACATGAATGTAAGTTCTTTATAGATCGCTATGTATTTATAGATCATGTTTATGTACTATTTAAACATTTGTAAATGTAATTAGAAAAAGTCTTATAGTCCATGACCAATTCATCAAGCTGTAATCTAAAGAAACCATTAATGTGATAAACATAGTCTCAAATGACAATGTTTAAATGAAATGGAATGTACTTTAGAAACTATAGCAATTCTGGGATATAATTTTCATAGCTATACAAAGTGCAGACAGTTCAAGCTACACTATCAATAAAAATTACATTACCCTCAGTTCAGAAGATTACATTAAAACTGCATTATTTGATCCATTTAGTAAAACAGTCTATGAATAATGGAAGCAGAGAAACACATCATCAGTCGAACTGGATTTGTGCCATTTCTATTTTAGTCTTTTACGCTATGTTGTTGCTAAAGCTCTGCATTTTTATTATTTCAAGAAATATTATTGTAGCAAATTACTCAAAGACACATATTGTGCATCAAAGAATTTCAGAAATGTTGGAATTATGTTTAAAGGGTCGTATCATGACTTGGTTATCACAGCAAGAGCATAGGATGGAAAGGCAGAGAAACACTTAAAAAAAGTTACGCTATTCTTAGTTACAAAGCCAATGAATGGAGTAGATTGAGAAAGCCTCTAATCCATCTCCTTGCTTGCTCCAAAAACCAATACAAATTCGACTTGAATCTATTTTATGGTTTTCCACAAGAGAGGCATAAGATTCATTCTGGCAAGATAAGATATTGCACCTGATCTTAGCCAGGACACCAAGAAGTGATCATGAAAGTTAAAGTATTAGTCACAAGTAAAGCTTACATTAACACTGCAGTGTAGTTAATTCCCTAGTCACTACTCTCTGGTGTCTGTTTAGTTCAATGCACCTTATCAGCTCATCTTTCTGACTGTGAGAGGAAACCAGAACACCTAGAGAAAACCCATGCAGACACAAGGAGAATGTGCAAACTCCACACAGAGCCACCTAAACATAGAATCAAGCCCAGGCCCCTGGGGCTATGAAGCAGTAGTGCTAACCACTGTGCCACCGTGCATGCCAAATCATGTTCATTTGATTTACCGCTATTTGTTTCTATTAACCTAAGTTCAGCAGTATTGTCACTTGGGCCAATAGACTGTGGCCGAAATCTTATCAATGTTCATGCTGGCAGGATCTTCCCATCTTTTGGCGAGTTGCCAAATCTTCCAATTCTCGCTGCGCTAGGGGTGTGGCATGAACAACAAGTAAGCTCCACACCAGAGGCAAGCATGAAAGCCGGTACATCAGATCTGAGCAAGATGCAGGTTCTTAATCTCTGTACAAAATCCCAGCGTATGAAGAGTGCTGCACATGCCTATCAGGACAATAAGGAAATCACAACACATGGACATGTGCTCTGAAAGCTCACCATGTTTAAAACTCCATTTCAGTTCTTTAGACGCATCGGAATTGAAACGCTGCACTGAACTCCCTCAAAGATAAGTGGTAGGACAGTGCTAGCTTCATTTACTTGCTCCAATGATGTGAGTTTTAAACCTACTTACTCACACACTTTTTTCTGCTTCAGCTCCAATGAGTAGGGGCAGCAGGCATTTTAGATTTTTATTAATGTTTTTAAAAGTTGAATCAATATATGTAATACACAGAGAGTGAAAGATACATTTTTTTTTAATTTTCACGGTCATGATATACTGTTAATTGCATTAAATAATACTGTCATATGCATGGGTTTGAAGTGTCTGTTTCAGTTAAAGTTCATGTGGATTTTGCTATGTATTTTAAGCAGCATTGTTCATGCCAATTTTAAGAGTCTCTCTGATGCGAATATTGATCCTTCGAAGCTTCTTAAGATACAAGGTCAAATGAGTTTCACATTTACAGTGGAAAATATGCAACTTGGTTATTTCAAATGCTTTAGGAAAGTGAAATCCTTAAGATGACATATAAAAGCTGATGTGAACTATCTGTCTGATGAGAACTGCAGAGCAGGATCCAGTGCGGTTCGAAAATCTGGAGTCATGTTCCATCACTGTTGCTACAAAACAGTTTTACCTTGGCTGCTCCTTAAGATCACTGAAGTTTTTCTGAGGCTTCACGATAGCCGCAGAGAACATAAGAGAAGAGTTATATCTTGGGCTATAGAATCCCTACAATGTAAAAGGAGACCACTTAGCCCATTTGGTCTGCACTGAAAAGAATCTCATCCAGGACCTATCCTCACATTTACCCCATTAATCCCTGTAATTTAGACATCTTGGGACACTGAGGAGCAATTTAGCCTGGCAATGCACCAAACTTGCACATCTTTGGACTGTGGTCGAAAACCCAAGCAGACACGGGGAAAACGTACAAACTCCATGCAGTGACCCAAGCTGGAAACCAAACTCAGATCTCTGGAGCTGTGAGGCAGCATTGCTAACTACTGTGCTACTGTGCCATCCCTAACGTACATGTGAAATGTGCAATTAATATGTCCCTCCTTTCCCCTCCTATCCTTTATATCCTTCCCTCCAACCTTCCCTCACTTCCTTGTTTACAGAAAGACAAGCGAACCATTGTGTTCGAGTAAAAACGTATTTCACTGATCATGTGTTAAAGCGAAAAAAAAGTTATTGCAAGAAATTTGGAAAAGATTACATAATTAAACAAAATGTCATACTGCAGCTGCTAAAGTTAAATATTAGCATGGTATCAAGGTTTTGGATTTATAACTGGATAAAAGCAAATTACTGTGGATGCTGGAATCTTTGACAAAGAACCATCTGGGACTCAAAATGTCAGCTTTTTTCTGTCCTTACAGATGCTGCCAGGTCTGCTGAGATTTTCCAACATTTTTTTCTTTTGGTTTTGTATGTATATCATTTTTATTAATAAATGTTTTCCATTAAGTTTTACAAAATTTGTTTTGTTGAAACATCAAAACATGACATTTAAATATGAGATAATTATGACTGAACAACATAATTGAGGTAAACAAGGCAGGAGAATATTAATGATAAATATGTGGTAGTTTAGACCTTCTAAAGCTCAAAATGTGAACCCTCAAAGGTATTTGATTCTTTGATTTCATTTGGTTTATTGTCACCTATTCGTATACAGTGAAAAGTATCGTTTCTTGTGAACTATACAGACAAAGCAAACCGTTCATGGAGAAGGAAAGGAGAGAATGCAGAATGTAGTTTTACAATCATATCTAGGGTGTAGAGAAAGATCAACTTAGTGGTAGGTGGAAGATCTAATACAGATAGAAAATATACATTAAATGGCAGAACCCTTAAGAGTATTGATAGGCAGATAGATTTGGGTGTACAGGTACATAGATCACTGAAAGTGGCAATGCAGATGGAGAAGGTAACCAAGAAAGCAGGTTTGCCTTCATTGGTGGGGCACTGAGTTTAAAAATGGGCAAATCTTGTTGCAACTTTATAGAACCTTAGTTAGGCCATAGTTGGAATATAATGTTCAATTCTTGCCGCTGCACTTCCAGATGGATGTTGAAGCTTTGAAGAGGGTACAGAAAATGTTTACTGGGATGTTGCCTGGTAACGAGGGCAGTAGCTATGAGGAGAAGTTGGAAAAACTTGGTTTGTTCTCACTGGAACGGTGATTGAAGGGTGACCTGATAGAAGTCTACAAGAATATGAGAGGTATGGACAGAGTTGATAGTCAAAAGCTTTTTCCCAGGTTGGAAAAATCAATTACCAGGGAGCATAGGTTTCAGGTGTGAGGAGCAAGGTTTAAAGGAGATATTCAAGGCAAGTTTTTTTTTACACAGAATGGTGGGTGCCTGGAACTTGCTGTCATGAGTAGTGGAAGCAGATATGATAGCCACTTTTAAGGGGCGTTTTGACAAATACATGAATAGGATGTGAATGGAGGGATAGAGTAGGAAGGTAGGGCTTTTATTTAAGTCGGACAGCATGGTCAGTGCAACCTTGGAGGGCCGAAGGGCATGTTTTCCTATGCTGGTAATTTTCTTTGTTCTTGATCTTTATTCTAATACATGTGACAATAATAAATCGAATCAAATCCATGCCAAACAGTAGAAGCAGCACGTTATGGACCAAGCTAAGGGAACCCACAACCAACACAGCAGATTAAAGATCTGCAGTCCTGCCACAACCAGTTGTGGATGGTACTAGATAGTTAAACCACTGGGCCAAGGAAATGATTCCACAAATGTCTTCATCCTCAGTGGTGGCGAAGCCCAGCACATCAGTAAAACAGCTGAAGTATTTGCAATCACCTGCAGCCAGAAGTGCTAAGTGGATGATCCATCTCAATCTCCTCTTGAGATTCCCTACATCCCAATCGTCAGCCAATTCAATCCACTCCATGTGATATCAAGAAAAGGCTGAAGATACTGGATACGGTAAAGGCAATGGGCCCTGGCAACATCCCATCTGGATTACAAAGCATTTGCATATCCCTAGTCAATTTGTTCCAGGACAGCCAAACGTTGACATCTCCAAGAAAATATGAAAAATTGCCCAGGCGTGTCCTATCCGCAAAATGTAGGACAAATCCAACCCAGCCAATTATTCTTCCATCAGTCTACCCTCTATCATCAGGAAAGTGGTGAACAGTGCTATCGAGTGGCACTTACACAGCAAAACAAAAGCTGTCTTTTTCCGACGTACGGAACACTGCCAGCAGCCCCCCCACCCCACCCCCCAGTAATCTGAACTTAAACGTTAAAAAAGTTCATTTATTAGTCACAAGTAGGCTTAGGTTAACACTGCAATGAAGTTCCTGTGAAAATCGCCAAGTCACCAAACTCTGATGCCTGTTCAGGTACACTGAGGGAGAATTTAGCATAACCAATGCCCCTAATCAGCACGTCTTTTGGACTGTGTTCGGGAACCAGAGCCCCTGGAGGAAACCCGCACAGACACGGCAAGAATGTGCAGACTCTGCACAGTCACCCAAGCTGGGAATCACTTGTGTCCCTGCCATTGTGAGGCAATAGTGCTAACCACTGTGCCCCTGATGTGGAAATAAATGTGATCTGTTCAATGTACCTCCACCAATCACACACATTGAAAGTTCAAGGCTAGCTTCTCACAATTGTGGCTAGTTTCCAGCATTGTAACAATGAAGATATGACGGGATAATATTGGAATGGGCTCAGATTTTGTAGTGTCTCACTGTTTACAAATGAAGAGTAAATGAGGCATACAAGATGATCAGAGAATTAGATAGAGTGGACAGTGAGAGCCTTTTTTCTTGAATGATGACGGCTAACATGAGGGGACATAGCTTTAAATTGAGGGGTGATAAATATAGGACGACAGAGGTAGACTCTTTACTCAGAGGGTAGCAAGGACGTGGAATGCCCTGCCTGCAGCAGTTGTGGACTCACCAACTTTAAGGGCATTCAAATGGTCATTGGAAAGGCATATGGATAATATTAAAATAGTTCAGGTTAGAGGGTCATTAGATTGGTTCCACTGGTCGGTGCAACATTGAGGGTGAAGGGACTGTACTGTGCTGTAATGTTCTATGAATAGTCGTACAGAGAGGGGGTGGGGCTCCCAATGGAGGTGTAAATCAGGTCACAAATCACTGAAATTAGTCACTTTAGGTGGGAAAGCCTTCATGTGTCTCTCGCCATTTCTGTGTGGGTTTTTGGAGATTGGAAAGAGCTGCTTTTAAAATGCACATGCTTCTCTTCTGAGGTCAGGGTCCACATTGCATGGACTAAAGGAAACTAGTAGGGAAATGGAAGAATGGATGATATTTAATTAACGATCCTCTATAAAGCCTGCCCAATTCCCTCTTCCATTAACTTGAACACAAAAGAAAATTGAGTGTTATGCATAAAGAGTTGAATGGCCCAATTATGCTCCTACATCTTCTGGTCTTACGGTGACAGACCTACTCAATATCACCCATTCGGCAAAGTTTAAATTGTTGCAATAATGTTCTGGAAAGTAATAACTAACTCAAACCATTTATTATGAAAGGACATCAATTGCGTTCACTCATCTGTCATCATTATTACTGAATTCGATCTTCTCATTTGATTAGATAGTGCACACGGGACTTGACAAACTTATGAGAAAATATCCAAAATTGCATTGGGAAGGCAAATATTTTTGTTGTGGTGTACACAGGAAAGAATGTAATCAAACGTCACGTACGACACAGATACTTACAATGTTTTGGGAGTTGCAGGAGAAACATTGCACTGTGAGACAAAGATTATTGCATTTTGAATATGTTAATATGATGACACTGCTTGGAGAATTTAAGACATGCAGTGCCTCTAGAAATGGCTGCTGTCTCTCGCACACCTGGGAACGGCATCAGGAGATGCTGTCATTCCTGTTTGTACCTGCCATTTTGAAGCTAATAACCACACCTGAGCCAAATGGGAATAATGGAATGATTGATAAAATCCTTGCCCTCTGGAATGTTATTGCAAAATTCACAACTCTGACTGGGAGTCTCATTCATGATGACAATGATTGCCTTGCTCAACTGCAATCTCACAGCAGATTCAAGCGTTCCAGCACAGCTATATAAATGATTGAAACAATTTCTCATTGATGTATGATTTGCTGCAGGCAAGAAAACTCCTAAAGTAAATTTGTTTCATGTAATTAGACACACAAATTTCTTCACCATCACCAGAGTGATTGAAAACTTCTGAGTGCCTTTGATCAGATTCTGGTCAACAGTAAGTAAGCAATTTAAGAACATTTGATACCAACAGTACACCGTTCCAACTTTACTGGTGCTGTGTAGAGTAGAGCAGACTTGTACGGTTAGGAGCAATGAGAAATGCCTATTAATGTAAGATTAATGATGGAGTGACATCCGTACTGCCATAGAGTACTAATGGTTTATCTCTCATCAAAGTACTGTTTGCCACAGTTTATCTGTTTCATATCCCAGGGCGTAATAAAAATGTTAACTAGTTTTGGCAACGATTCCTGATTGAAACGCAGCCCACAGGTGCAGTCACAAACCATTGTGCACAATTCATCCTTTTGGTTAAATATTGCTGTAGCCCGGAAAGGGATTGTAATGTTTCTAATGTAAATATGTTCAGTTAAAATGAGATTCAGAAAAGCATTGACCTCAGCGCTGTTATCATTTTATCCATTTGATGATATTATGTTCCTTTTCTCAAATGCTAACTGGGGAATAGGAAACTGGCGTGGCATACACGAATTGAAGGAACAATGCATCATAAATCAACCCAAGATTGAATAATGCAGTCAGTGTTTTTCTCAAGTTTCCATTGTTATTAAAGGGCTTACAGATACACCACAGAAGCATCCTTTCCCGATATATCACAGCTTGGTGTGATTCCTGCTCTGACCAAGACCACAAGAAACTACAAAGGGTCGTGGACGAAGCCCAGTATATCACGTAAATCAGCCTCCTATCCACTGAACTGTTGCCACTTCCCACTGCTTGGGAAAAGCAGCCAGCATAATCATGCACGCTGGACATTCTCTCTTCCACCTTCTTCCATTTGGGAAGAGATACGAAGGTTTGAGGTCGTGTACCAATAGACTAAAGAACAGTTTCTTCCCTGCTGCCATCAGACTTTTGAATGGATCTACCTTACATTAAGTTGATCTTTCTCTACACCCTAGTTATGACTGTAACACTACATTCTGAACTCTCTCCTTTCCTTATTTATGTACAATATCTTTCACAAAATGAAGCAATATCTTTCACAAAATACTAATACATGTTACAATAATTATTCAAATCAAATCCATATCAAATACCATTTTTAGTCTGAGTGAATCTACTTGCATATAACTACCTGATAGCTGTGAAAGGGCCTAACAAGAAATTTGTGACTTACTGAAAAGGGAGGAGTTACAGGAGCCCAAATGTTAACACAGTGAGCAGGAAACAGGGATGGAAGAGCAATGGTGTGGCCTATCTTGGCTTGCTGACGTATAGTCTGTGTTATTTCAACTCCTATTGTTAGAAGAAGTCTGACTACCATCTTAATCTGCTATCAGTGGCATCAGTTGAGGGTCAGGCAGTACTCATAGAAATTGTTTCCACATGGGCAGTACAATGACACAGTGCTTAGCACTGCTGCTTCACAGTTCCAAGACCTGGCCTCAAATCTCCACTTGAGTCTGTGTGGAGTTTGCACATTCTCCCCGTGTCTGCTTGGGTTTCTTCCGTGTGCTCCAGTTTCATCTCACAGTCCAAAAATGTGTGGGTTAGGTTGATTGGACACGTTAAATTACCCATAGTGTCCTGGGGTTAGCGGGATAAATGTATGGGGTTATAGAATAGGACCTGGTTTGGGATTATTGTTGGTGCAGACTTGATAGGCTGAATGGCCTTCTTCTATACTGGAGGGTTTCTATGATGTCTATGGTAAAGAGTGGGCAGGATCCTGAGTGATTTAAGTGCTATCAGGGTAATGTGGGGTGAGACTCCCAGCCACTGACAAAGTTGGAGAATTCTGGCTGTTAACTCTGTTTCCCTCTCCACAGATGCTGCCAAACCCGTTGAATATTTGCAGCTCTTTCTGGTTTATTTAAGTGTGTGCTTACATGACAGCTCCAGAGAGCATATGCATAAGATTGGTGTTGTATCAATTGTGGTTCAAATTTTGGAGGCGAATGCTGGAATGGAAAGCAGTAGAATCTTATTTTTTCTTTAATTTTTGTATGTGTTCCAAAATATAGTACGAATGGAAATGATGGCCACAATTTAAATCGAATAGTGGCTAGAATTGAAATACTGACCCAGGACTTGGTGCTATTGATTTAAACTGATTTGATAGGTGCCTGAGCTGACTGTGGGACCGGTGCATTGCAAGCTTTAAATTTCCTTGAAATAGGAATGCGAAAAGTTGTTGATATTCCAGGAGTGATTTGAATTGGCTATATAACATCAACTCTGAACTATTAATAGGCCTTTTCCTGAAAATCCAATTCGGCGGAGAGGGAAGTAGGATGTCGATTGCACTTTCTGAATATAAAGGATTGGAATCTGAATGGAAATGTCTGTGGTTGAGGAACAAACTACAGAAACAAAGAAAATAGAAGTAGGAGGAGGCCATTCAGCCCTTCAAGCCTACTCAGCCATTCAATATGATCTTGGCTGATCATCCAACTCAATAATCTGATAGCATTTTGTTGGTAGTCCTTCAAAAGGCTAATACTATCCAGTTGAATAATCATGGAGTCGAGAAGCAGATTCTGAGGCCGGAATTTTATCACTTCATCCACCCCCGGGATCAGAGCAGGTGAGGCTCACAGAATAGGATTTTCCATTGGTTTCAGGCAACAGAGCGAAGCTGTAAAATTTCGGCATGTATATCTGGCTTTTTGGAGAAATAGTACAGTGTCACTTCTCCAGTTTGATAGATGGTTAATTGGAGTGATTAGGGCAATATAGTGGCACAGCGGTTTGCATTGCTGCCTCATAGGGACCCGAGTTCGATTCCCGTCTTGGGTTACTGTCTGTGTGGAATCTGCATGCTCTCCCCATGTCTGTCTGGGTTTCCTCTGAGTGCTTCAGTTTCCTCAGCAAGACACGCAGTTTAGGTGCATTGGCCATGCTGAATTGTCCCTCAGTGTACCTAAAGAAGCGCCAAAGAGTGGCAACTAAGGAATTTTCACTGTTAGTTCATAGCAGTATTAATGTAAGCCTATTTGTGATACTAATAAATAAACTTTGTATCTCAAAATTATTTACTGGCTTGCAAGACAGGATGGTCCTTAACACAAGGAAACAAGGGCAAGGGAATTACAGGCTCTTGATACATTTTATGGAGGCCATATTGAATGTACTTGGCTATTAATGGGTTTGGGAAGATTAATCACTCATACCACCTTCATTCGCAGTGCTCATTTAATCAGATTATTCCATTAAATGTAGATGTAGGTGAAACTGAGAATGGATTATAAAGAAAGGCAGGTTTGTCAAATGGTTGTGTGTACTTTGGCAGTGGTGGGTGATGGTAAAATACCTGTGTTCAAAAATTCATAACAAATTGTCAAGGGAAGGAAATTACTAAATTTAATAAAATGAAATAATGATAATGGAGAATATAAAATCTCCAAGTGCTGATAGTTGTCACAGTAGAGTATTAAAATAAATAAGTAAGCTTATGAGCTTTAATTTTTTAAAGCTCTATATTCAAAAACTCATGCCTTTTGAATTGAGAGAGTTGGAACTAAATATGCCAGCTGAAATTTCTTCTCTCTTAGAATCCCTACAGTACTGAAGGAGGCCCATTTGGCCCATCTAGTCTATACCAATCACAAACCCAGGCCCTATTCCCATGATCCCATACATTTACCCTGCTGATTTCCCTGATACTAAGGGTCAATTTATCATGGCCAATCAACCTAACCTGCACATCTTTGGATTGTAGGAGGAAAATGGAAACCCACAGAGACATGGGGAGAATGTGCAAACTCCACATGGACAATGACCAAGGCTGAAATCGAACCTGTGTCCCTGGCACTATGAGGCAGCAGTGCTAAATGTTTTGCCACCCTTCTATGTTAACTTTCAGACACAGCATTACATATTTCATACAAGTAACTGCACTGTCTCCAAATTACAACTTCTTACTGAGCAATACCCAGGATCCAGGGAATTATCTTCCAATAATCAGTGATTGCCATTGCCCAATAATAATGCCAAATCAGATAGAAAATCTTCGTTAATCTACCAAATTTGCAATATATAGTCAAGCTATTTTCTTCTGTCAAGCTGTTGATTTAACATCTCAAGCATTATGAATTCTAATCAATAAAAGCGAGCCACAAACAGACTTGGTATTACCTCAATTAACTTTTACAAGCAGGGCTTGATAGCACTGCCATCAAAATGTATAATGCCAAACAGTGTACCAAGGTAAAGAACCATCTGAGGCTGAAATGTGAATGTGGATCTCTGATGAATTATTCAGGTCAGATAACATGATCATATTCAAAAGAGTATTAAAAAGATATGAGGCCATTTCATTTCAAAAATCACTGTCATTGCAATTTCTCATTGGATTTGTAGAAGTGTTGGAGCTATTCAAAGCATTAAAAATACAATACTGACATGAAGAAAACTGGCAGGCAAATCTGAAGACTAGTAAAGGCCATCAATTCTTTTATTTTTCATTTCTAAAAGTCTGAGGCCCTGAATCTTAAAAGACCATGATTCCATTGGCAATAATGGCCCCCTCAGACCTGAAATAAATTGCCATTCTTCATGTCTGTGCCAATATTGAGTGACACAAGACTTAGGGTTGTAGAGGCTACCGCAGCCGAATTCAATCATGCACACAAAATAGTAACAATGGATAGACAATGGGAGTGAGATAGATAGATTTTTGTTTTCACTTAAGGACACCTTTAGACTAAATTTTGCAGTAAAGTTAATCACGAGGCTATTGGCACTTACAATGACAATGGGGCCGGAAGGGTTTGGTGGAAGAGCAGGACTTGTTACAAAGAGAATCAAAGGGCATGGTGGAGGAGGGTAGGTAGAGGGTTAGAACCTGGCATGCAGGGGGATGGGAGCATGAGGGGAATCTTTTTAAACTTACCTTTTCAAAGGCCCCCTTATGTTTGCTAGGGTTCATAACTCCTCTAAAAGGACAGTGAAGTGCAGCTCTTTAAAAAATCTGGTCCAGCTCCATGAAAATTAAAAAGAAACATATTAATTTCTGTATTGGAGCTGGTCAGGTCAAGAGTCCTGGTTTTGGGCTTCTGAGATGGACTGCATTCTTTAAAAGCACCGCAAAATTTGCACAACACAATGCGGTTAGGAATATCGGAACCTGGGCCTGCCCATTATTTTTAAATGGCTTTTCAGTCAATCTGACTGAATAAAATTCTAGTTAAACATAGAGATCATGAAGTTACGATTAATGCCATCCTCGTCCAGTTAAATTTATGTTTACTTATTAGTGTCATAAGTAATATATTATATTACTTATATTAACACTGCAATGTAGTTACTGTGAAAATTCTTTACTTGCCTCACTCTGGCGCATGTTCGGGTGCATTGAAGGAGAACTTAGCATGGCAACTCATCTAACCAGCACATCTTTTGGACTGTTGGAGAAAAATGGAGCATCTGGAAGAAACCCATGCAAACATGTGCAGTCTCCACACAGTGACTTAAGCCAGGAATCGAACCCAGGTCCCTACTACTGTGAGGCAGCACTGCTAACCATTGAGTCATCATGCCACCATAAACTGAAGCTTAGTGCCAGAGCTACAATTAAAAAAAAACTCACTAAAGTTTGACATTGAAAGACATGAACAGTCAGTAAGTTGTAGTAATTGCATGATAGATGCTCACAAAGCATGGTATTAAATATTACAGCTTGCTACCAAGCATCCTCTCTGGTACTGTATGCTAACTTTCACATACATGGAGTTTTTTTTGTCATATCTTTTTGTTTCTTTTATATTTCTCCATTCAAAGAACAAAGAACAAAAACAGCACGGGAAACAGGCCCTTCGGCCCAACGAGCCCGCGCCGCCACCCCGATGTTCCCACCTCTACCCGCGATCCCTGTCCGTGTTTATAGATCTATGGATTAAAAAACAAATCCGTCATGTCTTTCCTTGCTTCTCCGTTTCAGTGCATGATTAAACATTGAATTTGCTGCACTAACTGACACTTTCTTATTCAGACTCTGAACTGCTTATTGACAATTTCTAAGTCTGATTATTAGGGAGGATGCACAGTTGTGAACCATATTCAGATAAATTCCAGGCCCCCAGTGAGGGACACCATGTTAAAGCCAAAAGAAAGCAACAGGCATGTGCAAGAGTATTGAATGACTGATATTGTTAATTTATCCTAACCAAAAAATTCTGGACTGTTCATCTTGAATAAATTATTATCAAGTGCAGCCAGTGGACAAATTGGCAAACACAGCAGCATGTTTTTCACAAAGCAGATGGAAATAACAAATGAAATGTCTCACTCTTACAGCATGGATTCAGCCTGGAGAGAACATTGTATTCTAAACAGCCACCATTAAACACCTGATAAGTAGCAATTCCTTCTAACTTTGCAACATTCATATGGGCACTAGAAGTAGTGATCAAGTGGTCACATGATCAAAACTGATTTCAGAAACTATCGAGCCACGTAAAGACAGATTATTTTGGCAACTACTAAGACAAGAGCGACTCTTCCTCCAACCAAAATAGCAAAACCTGTCCAGCAAGCAGGCAGTGTGAGGGGGGATTAATTTTTTTTGGCCTATGAAGATTTGCCTCACCAGAAACTTGGCTGTAACATCATCAGAAAATCCAGCGACTTGCAACTTCAATTCATCTACAAAGAAACACAAGCAAGAACCTGTCCAGGTCAATGTGTGCATCTTAAATGACTATTCAATGGTGTAATTGACTTCTTGCTACTCTGTCAATAATTTCACTACATGTTTCATTCTCAGGTGTGAATGTGTCTCGATGCACAAGGGAGTGAGTGCTTTCTGTTGCATTTATATTTGAGAGCTGCCTCACAGCTCCAGGGACCCGGGTTTGATTCCAGGCTTAGATCACTGCTTGTGTGGAGTGTGCACATTCTCCCCATGTCTGTGTGGGTTTCCTCCAGGTGCTTTGGTTTCCTCCCACAGTCAAGAGATGTGTAGGTTAGGTAGATTGGCCATATTAAATTGCCCCTTGGTGTCGCGGGATGCATAAATTAGAAGGATTGTCAGGGCAAATATGTGTTGTCGGTTGGGCTGAATGACCTCCTTTTGTGCTGTAGGGTTTCTATAATTCTACAAATAAATCTTTTCTTCTGATTTAAACTCACCAGAAAACCTGCTTTGTGTCTATTACTAAAATTCGCAACACTCAATAAGGTTGGAAACCCTCTTTCTAAAATCTTCATCTTGTTGTGGATAATGAAGAGGTGAGAATGGCACAGTGGTTAGCACTGCTGCCTCACAGCGCAAGGGGCTCGGGTTCGATTCTGGCCTTAGGTGACTGTCTACGTGAAGTTTGTACATTCTCCCCATGCCTGCCTGGGTTTCCTCCGGGTGCTCTGGTTTCTTCCCATATTCAAAGATGTGTACATTAGGTGGATTGGCCATGCTGAATTGCCTGTTAGTGTCCAAGGATGTATAGGTTAGGGGGATTAGCGGAGTAAATACGTGGGGTTACTAGGACAGGGCCTGGGTGTGATGCTCTTTCAAAGAGTCAGTACAGGTTTGATAGAGTGAATGGCCTCCTTCTGCACTGTAGGGATTCTATGAGGATAGAGGAAAACAAAGTAACCTCACCATCTCTCCTCTGTAACAAGTGTTCAGCAGTCTTTAATACTCAAAAATATACAAGTACATAGATTTGAATTGAGTCTATAGACTGGCTATTTAATGCCATTCACTTGTCAATTATTTAAGGAGTCTAATCCTAAATGAATCTCACTGACTATTATCAATCTCAAAACTAATCTCAAATGTAAATTTGTAATTAGCAAGTAGTTAATAGTGAATTAATGTCATGTAACTGAATCATCTGTGTGACCTGTAATTTATTTCATCAATTAATGACTACAAATTATTTACATGCTCAAGATTTCAGTTTAACTTGTTACGATCACAGATCAGCTCCCAAATTTCCTTAGGATTATTGCTGAGAAGCAGTTGCATCATTTTAAAGTGGAAAGAATTAGAAATCCTTATTATTTACTGAGAGAATAAAGCCAACAGATATTACATTTTCGAATAAGTATAAGAAAAGTGTCTAATGCAAATACTTTATACTATCAATCTTGTACCCAACTGTCCAGAATTAATATGAAGGAAATATGTATTAACAGGCGAACTGTGTCAAACGTACCACAGACAAAAGACACACTCAAAATGGACCCCATGGGTTCCTCAGTGACTCACCCAAACATCCAAAGTGACGCAAAGTGATCACGTGTCACAAAAAATCCTTTCAACTGTTTCCTCATCATTTCAGCTCCTCTCCTTTCAAGATATAGCTTCTGATCGTCTGCAAAAGCTAGACTGCCCCAATGGCTGCTGGCCTCCCAATTATTCAATCTCTTCTCACAAAACTGCTTTTCACTGGATTCACAATACTGCAGCCTGCATCGAAAGAACAAAGAACAAAGAAAATTACAGCACCGGAACAGGTCCTTCGGTCCTCCAAACATGCTGCCCATCTGAACTAAAACCTCCTCCCTTCAGAGGACCATATCCCTCTATTTCTATCCTATTCATGTATTTATCAAGATGCTCTTTAGAAGTCACTAAAGTGTCTGCTTCTACTACCTCCATCAGCAGCAAGTTCTAGACACCTATCACTCTCTGTGCAGAAACATGTCTTGTACGTCTCCTTCAAACCTTGCCCCTCGCACCTTAAACCTAATTACTAAAATAATTGATGCTCCCACCTGGGATAAAACTTCTTACTATTAACCCTGTTCATGTCCCTCATAATCTTGAAGATTTCTATTAGGTTGCCCCTCAATCTCCATTTTTTCAGTGAGAACAAACTTAGCTTCTCCAACTTCCTCTCATAGCTAATGCCCTCCATACCAGGCAACATCCTGGTAAATCTTTTGTGCACCCTCTCCAAAGGCTCCACATCCTTCTGGTAGTGTGGCAATCAAAATTGGCCACTATTTAATGACCAGTACGATTCTAACTTCTCTGAGCAGAACATTATATCTTTCCTGAGTGCCAACTCTTAACATTACAGAGCTATGTATAACTGCTGGGGCTTTTCAAAACAGCAACCCTCCCTTAGCAACATAGAGCTAATGGTAGCTCTTCAGCTACATGGCGTTAGTCATCCTCTCAATTCGCTCCCAACTGACTTTTTCCTATAGGTTTATTTTCGCGCTGTAAGACCCCAGTCCAGAGGCTGGTGTTCCGCTGCATCTCTGCATAGGCTGTCCATGTGCCAGCACAACCTATCTCCCTTTGCCATTCTGTACTTGTGCCAGGTGTCCCAGGCATGTTTGGAATTCTAGCCCTCAGCCTCTGCCCCAGAAAGCACATGAACCCAACAATACCAATTAGTTCACAAAGTACTGTGATGCTTCTAAAGTTGGTAGACGTCTCTTAGCCCATAATTTTGTTGTCTGACTGCTTTAATAATTGAAAGTAAGAAGTTAGTTTATTCACTCAAAGGCTTCTGTGAGCCTGATGGTAGGTTGCTAGCATTAATGCTAGTAAGATTTGAATGGTTTGAAGTAAGACAATTCGGTTAAATGAATTTAGGTATCATAAATATATAGGGTGATAAGCCCCAGTTGATTCCTTGATGGGGCCTTAAGGTCAATGGTTAAAGAGTTGTCTGGTTCTCTTGATGGATACCTTTCAGATATTAATCCTAGCATTCTTATGCAGTGTTTGATCTACTGATAAAAGGAGATTGTTAACTGCATGGGATTATCTTTAGAAATCGCTGGAGTCCACACAAAATATGCCAGGATGTCTGTTCAGATTTATAGAGGAGTCCACCATTCCACATATCTGCAGACTACAGTGAAGTGTCATCTCCATGGCAACAATCATATGAATGATTGGTCGCAGATTCAAAGGTTCCTAACTCTGAAGATGACGCTAAAAGATGGAAACAATAGGTGGATATAGCTCTCGACTTTCTTTGGTATCTAAGCCATTGACACATTTACAAAACCAGAAAGTGCTGGAAAATCTCCAACAGGTCTGGCAGTATCTGAGGAGAATGGAATGGGTTTGACCAATTTGGTCAGAGTTTCCTAGCCGTTCACACCAATGGGATTCACTGGTCCTGCTACAGTGAATGAAGATTTGGCTGAAATTCTCCTTCCTCATTTGCAATGGTGTGGTGGAATGTGAACAGATGGAAAGTTTTGTCCATTAAGTCCAATATGACTTCTTTCAAAGAAGACTCAGCTTGCACTCAATGCGAACCCTATTTCTCTCCACACACAGGCTGCAAGACCTGTTGCAAGTTTTCAACACTTCCTGCTTTTATTTCAGATCTCCAGCACCTACAATATTTTATTCCCATTAATGCAGTCATTGGATAGTCCCAATTCCTGCAGAGATGCACAGACAATACCTCTAATAACTTCCTTCCAATTCGCATAAACACCAATTATCCTGATTCTCTGCCTTAAAAGACCTAATCCATCTCGTAGTGAGGTGAATAATTTGCCTTCCCTTCCACGGGCTCGTTGATGTGAAACCTAATCGAATGCCTCCTGGAAGTTCACGTAGAATTTCTTCTGTCTACTGCTTCAGTTAACTACTTAAAGAAAAATCTCACTTAGACATGAATTGTGAACTGTGGCAATTCCAGAGAGATTACTGGCAGATATCTCAGTGACAAAGTAATTCCAATATCTCACTACTGATCAGGCAGTCGGAGACTTTGGGGAGAATTGTAAATTAATTTACCAGGTGAAAAATACTGGTTTTACAATTGACTTTGCAGAGTGTAATCAGGCAGAGCGTAATGCTGGCAATCCAGTGAAATTATCAACCATGTTGTACAGTCAAAAGCAAAGATATTGACCATTCTGAATGAACTATTGGCCATCAGTCTATTTCCTTGGCAAACAACGAATTTTCTGATATTATTGATGTTGCTGAGTTAGGAAAAATGTAAGAAGACGGGGAGACCAGTGGCCAAGCCCTCCCGACACTGATGTATGATTGAGGAAACCCCAAACGCAGATGACAATTGCTCTATAGATGGCTCCCTTCTAAACCTAAGATTCTGGGAGTACAGTTCATTAAGCAACATACAGGGGTTTGTGTTAGGGCATGCAGCTAGTGTGTTCCTGGAGCCACCTGGACTTTCTTGGCAACTCCTCCCTGCCCCGACTCATCCTCAATCATTGACTAAAATGCTTGGGGTGAACTGTAAGCACTTTCAATGGTTGTGCAATGCCTACCACTAAACACTGCAGTTTGCTTCTGTTTTCTGGCTTTGTACCTGGCCAAGCTTTCATAGCCATTTCATAAAAGTGAAATCACTACACATGCGGTGCATAATTCTGCCCTGAATTACCTATAATAATCTGGTTTACCTGAACCGTTTGGGTCTGAAAAATCTTGCTGCTATTTTAAAGGTGAATGTTGATTTGATACAAAGCACCTTAATTGCAGAACCCCCGGGAGTGCTGCCTCTGGCTGCACAGTTGATAGTGATGTAAAGCTTTATACTGGGGGCAGTTTCTTAATGTTGATGAAAATTTGTACCTCACGGTTATCGTCTGCCCAGTAGACATTACACAAATAGTTTGAGGCAATTTTGCACTGAACCCTGACCAAGATCACGAAGGCATCTACGAATAAACACAATAATGAGAATGGCTCTTGTTGTTTCCGTTCGAAACACTTGGAGCAGGTTGTGGCATCACAATTGCTCTATGCATTGTTAACCACCATGGGGTTTGGCTTCCTTCAACAGTGCACTAGTAAACATATTTGCGTAAAGTTCCTTTGTGTGCTATTTTAACTCAGTCATTAGCTTTAAGAGGATCAACAACAACATTAAAATAGGATACAAAGAATTTTTTATTCAAATACGTCGACAGTGCAGTACCAGCAGAAATTAAGTTCTTAAGCATTCATTCTTTGCGCATGAAGTAAGTTATTTAATGAGAGGCCATAAAAGATGTTATTGCCAGTATTAGTCCCATGAGATTGGCAATGCAGATGGAAAGTCAAGCCTTGCTCACTCTACAACTGCTGCTAACCAACTTTTTTTCTTTGATCAAAGGGTCAAACTTATCTTCTTCCTTCACAAGCCCATTTTTGCCTTTACATTTTATTCCGTAGGACATCCATTTCAAACAATTCTTTTTTCAAACCCAGGTGAATAAGAGGATCACTAGTTTCGCAATGTCAGAAGGTCAACTGTGCACCAAAACTGGTCTCATTCCTGACGTAGACCACTGGAAAGGCTCAGCCGTCTGCGATTTGAATTGAAGATAGCATTCCAGAAATATTCAGGGCTCCTGGAATTCTAGCAGCTCATAAATTAATTGAATCAAGTTGCAGAAGCTACTTTACTGATGAACCCAGGAAGTTAAACTGAAAACAACCACATTGTTGGCACCAAGTGTTCTTTATCCCTCTCGAAAGTGTCATACCTTTTCTAAACTCTGTTTTTCTTACAGTTTCATCTTCTATACTTCTGTGAAAGTTGTCAGGTAATTTCTAAGTAGTTATAAGTAATCAGTAAGAAAAATATCTGCTGCTGGTTTGTAAACCGTAGAATAAGTTTTTCTCCATTTTATTCTCATGAATTGAAACAATGCGATGACATTTGACCTGGAAGTAGTACAGTAAACAAAATGTGCAATTTCTTTAAAATATCTGCAGGATCTATAATTCATCTTAAGAATGTTTGAAAAGGACTACCTATTGTATGAAAGGTATGAAAATGATCAACTGCTGTTGTATCATTGAGAAGGTAGCTGCCAAGTATTGCGAAGTACCAGTGCTTTCTCCCCAAAGCTTTGTGTCTGAAATAAAGCTGTATTGGTGAACCTCCAATGTGACTCCAGTGGTAATTTCCCACAACAGCAGTAACTCAGTAAGTTGAAGGTTGATATATTTCTCACTACTCTTTATGTGGTGATGCCCACACACTGTCCAAATCATGCTGAACCATCTCTGCATCCTCCTCACAGCTCACCTTCTTAACCAACTTTATATCATCCACAGATTTGGAGATTATACATTCAGCTCTCCTAAATCCTTAATAGATAATGTGAACAGTTGGGATTTGAGCACAGATCCCTGCAGAATCCCACTAGTCACTGACTGCTAATCAGAAAATGACCCATTTATGCCAACTCTTTGCTTCCTCTCTGGTAGCCAGCTTTCTATTCATCTCAAGACCTGCACTCCCAGGTGTTTTAAATTTTCAAAACTTTTAACTTGTCAAAAGCTTTCAGAAAATCTAAATACACCACATCTGTTGGTTCCCTTCAGTCAACTCTACCAGTTACATCCTCACAGAATTCCAATGGATTTGTCAAGCATGATTTCCCCTTTGTCAATCCATGCTGATTTTGATTATACCACTGCCTTCCAAATTATTAGATGGATAATGAATTCTAGCAACTTCTCCAGCACCGATGTTAGACTGACTGCTCTGCAGTTCCCTGTTTTCTCTTAACCTCCTTTTTTGAATAAGTTTTAAGACAAGTTTTAAAGAGGCCAGCTTATTAATGACAACTTAAAGCTTTGAATCAGGTCACAGTCGACACAGCAGGCCAACAAGATAAAGGGAAATTATAAAGAAAAGCAAGAAGCTTTTCTCCTTGAGGTTTAGGAATGTGTTTCAGATTAACGCTAAGCAGGAATCTTCCCCTACAGGTTAATGGAACTATACTTCACGAACAAAGCACTTCAGTCATCTCATGTTCCTAACTGGCTCAGATTCTCACTATTTCCTCTGAAATCAATCATGTGTTCCTTCTTAATGCGTGGAGATTCGGTCAAGAAAAACGAGAATGGAGGCATTTCTTAAAATAACATGTAAAAGGCCGCCTCTGATAGCATGATGGCACCACTTATTGCCAAGATGCTACACTTGAGAGGCCACTTCTATAGAAGTACATTCAGTTAAATGACAATGATATTGTAAACAAGACATCAGGTCGCAGCTATGGATAGGAAATGTTAATGGGCTGCTGCTGAACTTAGTCATAAAAAACAGATTTTTGAAATGTTAATACAGAATGTGCAACACAGATGGAATCCCAGTGAACTAGCTGCTAGCTATTTTCAGCACATTTGCAATGACTTTGAAAAATTTGCAACTTTGCAGGAAAAATATTAGCAATATTGGTTGGCAAATTTGGGTGGCATGGTAGTGCAGTGGTTAGCACTGCTGCCTCACAGTGGCAGGGATCCGGGTTTGATTCCGGCTTAGATCACTGTCTGTATGGAGTTTGTGCATTCTCCCCGTGTCTGCATGAGTTTTCTCCAGGTGCCCTTGTTTCCTTCCACAGTCCAAAAGATGTGCAGCTTAGGTAGATTGGCCATATCATATTGGCACTTAGAGGGTTAGTTAGGATAAATGCATGGGGTTATGTGGATGGGATCTGAGTGGGGATTGCGGTCAGTATAGATTCGATGGGCCAAATGATCGCCTTCTGCACTGCAGGATTCTGTGATTATAATATCCTGAATGTATACAGAACTGTTATTGCTGTAAAATGCTACAACCAGTGAAGTCAAATCAAACCTGACACCAAGGCAATAGAAAAAACATTGGGACAGCTGACCAAAGACTGGTCAGAGAGCTGATTTTTATAGAAGATCTTAAAGAGGAAAGAGAGGTGCAGAGGCAAAGAATTTTATGGATGGAATTCCAGAATTTAGGGAATACACAGCTGAAGACTCAAATGCCAGTGATAACAACGAATGAAGTGGGAGATTGACAAGAGGCCAGAGTTCTCAGAATGCAGAACTCTGAGAGGGCCGTAAGGCTGGAGGACATGGCCATGGTCAAGAGGGGATAGCGCATCACATCAAGAGGGGATAGGCCATGAAAATAGTTGAATATGCAAATGAAAATTTTATAATAGGCTAAGGTCCGTTAATAAACCTAGATATAATTGTTAAATACGACTTTGTGCGAGTGAGGATATGGACAGCAGCGATTTGGATGAATTTAATTTCATGCATGTTGTAAGATGAAAAGTCAGCAAGAAGAACATTGGCATAGTCATGTTCATTGATAATAGAGGCATGAATGAAGCTTTCAACAGCAGCTGAGACAGGCAAACCAATGGGTCATTCGTATCAAGGCAGGCTCAGATCTTTTGCAGAATTATAGACCGGAATTTTTCCATACCCCTTCCCTCAGGCTCTGAGATGGGGAAGGGGGAAGTGTTAAATTCCATGGGATGTGATTCCCTCTGGGATTTAGCTTGTCTTGACCCAGATACAGTTTTATGTGGGGAAGACCAAACTTCAGATGAGAAGCTCAACCATGCCTTTATTAAGGTCCTTAAGTGACCACTTAACGGGACTTCTGGGTCTTTTTTCAGCTAGCCTCAATTTTTCAACTGACAGGCGCTGGTTGGATCAAGGTGTGAAACAGAAGAGGTTTCCACACTCAATTTTGGGCAATAGCTATGCAAACTCTTACCTATGAACCCTCCCCCTTCCCTCAGTACAAAGCCCTGCAGTTCAGAGTTGACTGCCCTGTATGTTTTGCAATTTGATCTTTAAATTGAGGGTAAAATGAAAGGGGCCATATGATGAAGTCTGCCTGACAACAGATCTCAGTGTTGGAGCTGCTAAAAGATTAAAGGAAGGCCTAGATTATTTTACTAAGAAAAAAAAGATACAATGCATCCTCACTTCCCTACAATGCTAAAGGCAGCGGTGATTCCATTGGACAGACTGTATTCAAATCCATGGAAGTTTATGAATATCATGTTGTAAAATGGTTTACTTTGAACTGTCCAGCTGATTCCACTCTAGCGTAGAGTTGGCTCTAAAGAATAGCTAATCTGGATACAATGTCTATGTGATTCACATTGCTTCAGGATAAGATGAAGAGGAAGCCATTGCAAAGATTGAGTTACAGGCTTTATAAAATATGGCTGAATATTATAATTAATCTTTCAGGATATTAAGATTGAGAAAATATGAGAGCCAACAGACAGACAGACATTCAATCAGTTCTGAGGTTCGAGCTTATTTGCTTGAGAAAGGAAAAGGACAGAAGTAAAATCATTGGGCTGGTTTTGTGAGAACTGAATGCCATAAATACTTGTGAAATTCAATTGTTTTTCAGTTGTACTAAAAATAAGAGAGGAGAGTGGATTCCATTCTGCAGTTTATAGTATAAATTAAGATAGTGTTTTGTCATAGTGTTTTTGTTCTTTTGTTATAGTAAATGTCTTAAAGTATAAGCTTGCCAAGCCATCCTTTCACCTATTAATGAGAAGTTCAAATTTATTTTCAAATAAATATTTCTTTCTTTCACTCCCCCCATTTTATATTTTATATATAATTGACGTAACTAGTTACATTATGATATCACACCCTGAACTCTGCAAGACCAAAATAAATGTTATTGTTGATAACAATAGTGCAACTAAGCTGGTTCAGTGAAGAGTGAAGGAAGAAGTAGAACTAAGCAATGCAGATAAAGACAGGCAAAAACATGCCACTGAAACATTGAGAGATATTTGATAAGGAGTATTTAGTCGTTGGTGCTGGCAACTATGTGACACCATTCACTTGTAATTTCCTTTTAGCAATGTTTTGATTTTTGGACAAGGCATTATTACTGCTAATATTATCAATTTGACAATAATATTGCAACAGTATCAGATGATAATGGCCAAACTGTAAATTCTCTTGCAGGTTTCCAGACACTGCCTTTATGAACCCATGACTGAATTTTTCATTTCCAAAACTTTCCTAACACTGTCACCAATTTTAATCGCTAAAATCTTTTCACAAGAGGAAAAATATTTTTAACACTATTGTAGACTGAGTGGTCACATGATGATACAGCTAATTAAAGAGGTCATGTGACAGAAGTGCAGGCAGACGCTTTCCCTGGAGAACAGACAAGATAGCAAACATGTAAGAGCTACTCTGGCTTGTCAATAAAGTATTGTTTTTTTATAGGCCCTTGGCCGCCAGACTTTGCGAACGCAGCATTTCTTTCAACCATGTTATTTTACATATGTTAGAAGGTTTTAGCAACATAATGCAAGCAGTTGGACATAAATTTATCCCTGAGGTGATAAAATCAAATAACTGCGGATGCTGAAATCTGAGACCAAAGGAGAAAATGCTGGAAAAATCTCAGCAGGTCTGGCAGCATCTGTAAAGAGAGAAAAGAGCTGACATTTCGAGTTCAGATTGCCCTTTGTCATTGCATTTCTTCTACAGTAACTGCACCTGACAACTGCTTTGACAAAGGATCATCTGGACTCCAAACCTCAGCTCTTTTCTCTCCTTATAAATGCTGCCAGAGCTGTTGAGAGTTTCCAGCATTTTCTTTCCCGAGGTGATAGTTGCTTCCGTATTCTATCGATTAGTTAAACAGGTATATATTTTTATCTAACCTGGACAGTCAGAATCCCACAGCTTTGATGTCAAAAGTAATCTAAAAAAGACAGCCAAGAAAGGAAATTGACTGTTCCTGGTTCACTATTTGAAAAAATTTTCTTTTCCAATTTGATTGCAAAGTGTTTAAACCTGAAATGGAAGATTCTAATCTGAGTCATTTACTGACACACAAACCATGAGATCCAAGAGTCACAAGAACTTGGCCCAGAAACTCATCTGCGTACCTGCTGTGAGCTGCCATGCATATTGACCTCACAGACAGCTTGCCCCGAAAAATATTGAGCTCATTGGAGCCGTCATCAGGTCATTTTCGGGGAGCACAGTTGGAATTTGGAGCAGGTAATGGGCAGAGAGTGGATGGCGACAAAGCCAATGGAAGTCAAAGAGTATGGGAGTTTAATCACCACAACTGCTGAATTTGAGGATCTCTCTGGTTCATCTTGGCTCCACAAAACAAGATTTCTCTTTTAAAAGCGTAAGCTATAGTGAGCAGGAGACAATTATGTGCAAGGTAGGCCTGACAGCTGCACTGGTCACAAATCTTGCACAGGGGTCATTCAACTGGCAGTAAGTTTCTCATTAACATATACAAGGGGGCTAATAATGTGAACTTAGCTCTGGACCAATGCCTAATCAGCATGGGCGCAGGACATCCCACTGCTCAAATGGTATGCTTAGCACCTGTTCCATGCTAATTAAAACAGGCACAAGTGCATTTCAATTCCGACTCGCAAATCTTTCCTCTATAGTGTGATTCTTTTTAAGGTCACATCAAAAGGCACGAGTTATTGTTCACATTTCTAACTGCAGGAGAACAGCATTGTCAACCTTGAAGGGTGCTTGGGCAGGAATCAGAGGATCACATCATCATTATAAAATCACATTATTCCGAACCAGATAAATGAACAGAGTCTGAACAGCAGAGTGGTCTGATTTCCAATATATTCCCCTGTCCACTATTCAGGGATGGTCAAGCAAAAAACTGACCTCCAAGAGCTGTCACAAATCAATAGCATAGACTACACAAGCAGGGAAACCATGTTAATGTTGTAAGGAACTTTGGGTGAGGCCACAGCTGGAGTACTGTGTGCAGTTCTGGTCACCACATTATAGGAAGGATGTGATTGCACTGGAGGGGTTGCAGAGGAGATTCACCAGGATGCTGCCTGGGATGGAACATTTAAGTTGTAAAGAGAGATTGGGTAGGCTTGGGTTGTTTTCATTAGAGCAGAGAAGACTGAGGGGGGTGACCTGATCAAGGTGTACAAGATTATGAGGGGCATGGACAGAATGGATAAGGAGCGGCTTTTTCCCTTAGTTGAAGGATCAGTCATGAGGGGACATACGTTCAAGGCGAGGGGTAACAGGTTTAGGGGGGACGTGAGTCGAAACATTTTTACCAGAGGGCAGGAATGCACTGGCTGGAAGGGCAGTAAAGGCAGATTGCCTCACATCTTTTAAAATATCTGGATGAATACTTGTCATATCATAACATTCAGGGTTATGAACCAAGTGCTGGAGGATGGAATTAGGTGAGAATTCAGATGCTTCTAATATGTCGGTGCCTACTTGATGGACCAAAAGGCCTCTTTTGCACTGTATGATTCTACCCATATATGACATAGAGGGATTTTTTTGGTTTGGTACATTCTCCTTCCCTTCATTAGCCAAGAACCAGAAGTGTTCATTTTGTAAATTTATAGGCAACATCTAAGTGTAATTGTAACACTTTGGAGTGGACTTAATAAAAATGGAGAGTAAATCAAGGTGCAGGGTGTATATTGGTTGGATGATCTAGTCTTGATCATTTACCACCAAGTGAAAGAAGATGCTTTGAGTTAAAAGGAGAGACTGAACAGACTGGACTTTTTTCTCTGGAGCACAGAAGGCTGAGGGATGATCTT
Organism: Sphyrna mokarran; assembly: GCA_024679065.1. Taxonomy (NCBI): domain Eukaryota; kingdom Metazoa; phylum Chordata; class Chondrichthyes; order Carcharhiniformes; family Carcharhinidae; genus Sphyrna; species Sphyrna mokarran. Next base: position 18,171,753 of record JAGIQG010000015.1, on the reverse strand, counting down.
ATAAAGGTCTATAAAAAATGAGGTTCACAAACCAGCTAGGTAGTCTATATCTTTTCCCAAAGATAGGGAAGCCTAAAACTAGACGGCATAGATGGGAGAGATAGAAAAGGGTCAGAGGGGCAATTTTTTCACACAGAGTATGGTGAATGTGTGAAAGAAGCTGCCAGAGATAGTAAAGAGGTGGGTACAATTTTGTCTTTTAAAAAGCATTTGATAGTTACATCGATATGATGGGTATCAAGGGATATGGGCCAAATGCAGGCAATTAGGATTGGCTTAGGGGTTTAAAAAAAAGGGCAGCATGGACAAGATGGGCTGAAGGGCCTATTTCCATGCTGTAAACCTCTGTGACTCTAAGTTAAACTCTCATTATCCCTCAAAGAAGGGTGCAAATGATCTTCTTTAAGTAGAAGAATAGAACCAAATTTTACCTGTTCCCTGGGAAGGCGTTGAAGGGGGAGCCCCTAAAATGGAGATGAAAGGTGAAGGTGCTTATTGGTTTCCTGTTGCCTTGCTATCTTTCCATCAATAGAGAAGGTGGCAGACAGCTTTTCCAGAGGTTAACTGAGTCACTCAAGTGATCAATTAAGTTCCTCTTTGAGCTGCCATTAGCATTTTACCAATTGCCGTCCACCAGATAAGGAAACTACCAGGTGCCACTGAGCATGCTCAGTGGAGGTGCTCCAGTTGAGAGTTTCTTTCACCCACAGAAGGACTGCCCTGGTGACAACAGTGGATCCTGCACCATTGGCACACTCACCAACACAATGTCTTGAGTCTCATATCTACGCAGATATGACACAAGTTCTTATGTGTAACAGATTTTGTCACAGTCCTTCAACACAGGAAACTTCCGACCTTGCCCATGGCTGGAACTCTCTCCTGCAGTGAATGAAATTTTGGATGAAGGCCAAAGTCTCCATTCTCATTGGCAGTGGAGATGGGAGGAACAAGATCGGAGAGTCCTGCCCCAAGTATTAACTTCAGTTCTGGCTCTGGTTTCCAGCTCTTTCAAAGCTTTGTTGACTTTTCTCTGAGTTCACTGTAGGCTGAATCAATCAAGCACAGTGAGCATCAATAGTCAACAGGCTTACATGAACAAGCTAAGAACAATTTAATATGACATCCTGGCCAATTTCATTCCTCACCAACATTACTAAAATGGATTAGTTGGCTAATTATTTAATTGTTATTTGTGACACTTTGATGTGCGTAAAATTGGCAATCATATTCTCTGTAGTGTAACAAAAATACATAACTGGCTGCAAAGCACATTGAGTTGTCCCTTGGTGACTGACAGTTGATGATTGGATTTTCCATGGCAACCCCTCTACCAATTAGAATTCAGTTGCCAATCAAACAGCATTTTCCTCATACAGTGGCTACTTTTCCCCCCTGACATTGGTATTCTTGTGATTGTTCAGATGAGTGCAAGTCTAAAAGCTTCAAGTTAATGGCCAGAACTCTACTACCTCACCCGCCACGGAATCAGAGCAGGTGAGTGTCTGACAATAGAAATCTCTGTTGATTGTGGGTGGGAATTTCTAGTCTTGCCTGAATGAGGCCTTAAATCCTACCCAATTTCTTTCATCAACGATAAATGGTTGTTTCTCGGATTGAAGGAGGTTTGTAGTTTAGTTCCTCAGGAGTCATATTTGGGAGACTTGCTCTTCCTGATACAGTTGAATGAGCTGGACTGTAGTGTTCAGGGCATGATTTCAAAATTTGAGGATAATACATAGGTTATAAGAGTTGTCAACTATGATGAAGATAGTTTTGAATTTTAGAAGGACACAGACATGTTGATAGCTTGGAAAGACAAGTGACAATGAAGTTAGTTCAGTGCAGTAAAATGTGAGGTGATTCATTCCGACAGGAGGAATATGAAGTGACAGTATAAAATAAAGAGAAGAACTCCAAAGAAGGTACGGGAATAGAGGGACCTTGGTGCTTATGTGCATAGGTCATTAAAGATACAGAACATGCTGAGAGTGCAGTTAATCAAACATATATAGTTTCTTATGTTTATTAGTAACTGCATTGAGTATATGACTAAGGAGATCATTAATTAGATCTCATCTGCAGTACCACATCCAGTTCTGGGTGCCATATTTGAGGAAGGATGTTGAGGCATTGAAGAGAGTGCAGAGAGGGGAAGTATGGTGGTACAGTGGTTAGCACTGCTGCATCATTGTGCCAGGCTCCTGGGTTTGATTCTTGCTTGGGTAACTATCTATGAAGAGCCTGCATGTTCTCCCTGTGTCTGTATGGATTTCCTCCCACAGTGTGAAAGGCATTCTGATTAGGTGCATTGGCCGCACTAAATTCCCCCTTAGAGTACCCGAACGGGAGTGTGGTGACTTGGGGATTTCACAGTAACTTTGTTGCAGTGTTAATGTAAGCCTACTTGTGACTAATAAATAAACTTTTACTTTTTAAGAGTACAGAGGAGGCTCACACGAATGATTCCAGAGATAAATAACTATAGCTATGAGGGTAGGTTGGAGAGTTCAAGACTGTTTTCCTTGGAGAAAAGAAGGCTGCGATGATTCTAGATACAAGTATTCAAGATCCCCGGGGGTGTGGACAGAGTAACTAATGAGAAACCATTCCTACTCAAGAAAGCATCAAGGACTTGAGGGCCAAGGTTCAAATAAAAGTGAATTGAGGAAACATTTTTTGATCCAGAGGATGGCTGGAATGAATTTGCTGAGAGTGTAGTGGAGGCAGGTTTTGTCAATATATTCAAAAGGGAGTTGGATTGTTAACTGAAAAGAAAGAACGTGCAAGGATACAGAGATAAGGCAAGGGAGTGGGACGAGGCCAAATATTTTTTCAGAAAGCCAGCGCAGGCTCAGTGGGCCAGATGATGTCCTTCTGCACTGTGATTTTGTGATTTCACGATGAGTTTATTGACGACTTTAGATTTGCACTGTACTCCAACTGAAACTATTTTGAAGTGGTACACAAAACAGCTGTAGCTTCTCATTTTCTTAATTTGATGACTAGTTTAATAGCAAATATTAATCTTCAGTGTATGGGGATTACTTTTCTGAAATTCAATCAAGGAAATTAAAAGTCATTCTGTATATTGTGAAAAATCACAAATTTTGCTAAATATGGCAAAGGAAAAATAATTATTTCACCATGATTTGCTGCTATCGAATGATGCTAACCATTTGCTGATGGCCAATGAAGCTAACACTCCCCACTATTATTCATCATAAATGATATTGTAACGTGAGATAAGAGCAAATAAATGGTTAAACACAGGCATCCAAAAATGTTGTATCAGGCTATTCCACCAATACCCTCCTGATAATGGCTTCTCACTACCTTATACGGCTTTGACACGGCACGGTGGCACAGTGGTTAGCACTGCAGCCTCATGCCACCAGGGGCTTGGGTGCAATTCCTCCCTCGGCTCAGTGTCTGAGCGGAGTTTGCACATTCTCCCCGTATCTGTGTGGGTTTCCTCAGGGTGCTCCAGTTTCCTCCCACACCCTAAAGATGTGCGGGTTAGATTGGCCATGCTAAATTGTCCCTTAGTGTCAGGGAGATGTATGATTAAGGGGATAGGACTTGGGTGCAATTGTTGTTGATGCAGTTTGGATGGGCTAAATGGCCTCCTTCTGCATTATAGGATTTCTATGATTGTCTATGACAATTAGTGCTTACATTAAATATTTTGAACCACCCAGAGTTCCTACAATAGCTCATGTAGGCCAATTAACAATGTGATAAATATTAATTATTTCTAGTCATCCTCTTTTCCTGCACAATAGAGTCTCATTCCCTCAGGTTTAATTTTTGTTAGAAATGTTAAAAACGTCTTTAACGAACACTTCCTTACTCTTCCCTTTTCCTTTCTCTTAGTCTGAACTTTCCTTGCTTCTCCTTATTCCGTAACTCATTTGACATTCAATTCACCCACTCTAATTTACATTTTCTTCTCACACCTTGGTACTGTTGATTTCACAATCCTTCAAGTTGATTGGCAAAACAGTTGTTTGCCCTGTTGACTCCTGTCCCAGGTGCACCTGTCTACTTGCTGCGACGCTATCGGTTCACACTTCCAACAACTTGCCGGGTAAAACACTTCAAAACCTAATCAACTTGCAAGGGTCAGTCTAACCAGCAGCAGATACTATTAGATGTGCTGCCACAACACATTATGGTGCAATGAATTTGTTGCACACAGTGAGATTTCCTGATATAAGTAGGGCACACATGCAAGTTACTGTAGGAAAAGGTTACTTAACTCATTATTTTGGTTGCTATTGCTACCATATTTATCTGTTTGTGACAGAGCAGCCCAGGAAGCTCAAATATTTCTAGCTTAAGATTCTTCATTGCCTTCTCATTGATGATATGTTATAATCTGTAACAGGCAATGAACTTCACTAAGGCAGTGCTAACCTTGTAATATTTTCTTCCAGATTTGGAGAATTCAATATTCTGAACCTGATGTATCTTATTCAGAGGTGGTTGTTGATTATGAGGAGTACATAATATATCAAAATGACCCATTTTTGTTCAGAAGGTTAATTGGACTTTCAACTCCACTACCGCACCACTGAAAAATAAACATGGCCCATTGGGTTTATAGCGTGAGTAACCTTTCATGTTCTTATTTGCATGTGTGTCAAGGCAAAAAGATGAATCCTTTGGAGCCTTAGTTTTCAAACCACAATTTAAACATTACATTCAAGATGCAGGCCAAATTGTTGTTCAAACATTTCCTGCGATGCGCGATTTACTTTTGCACCGTCTCTCTGAAGTGGACACAATATTTTGACAGGTTAATTTTTTGATTGCTGGATTGTTAAAAGCACCCACAAGAAGGTACTGTTTTTTAACTGAGTCTGCCAGACATGTTTGAAATATCCCCCAATGTGGGCAGCAATAGCAATCGGTGTTTATTGACAAGGATGAATGGGCTTTCATCTTTGTCGATAATTATTTGAACCACTGAGGGACTCGAGGGGCCATTTTGGAAGAGGTGAAACGCTCGTAATTTGATTGAGGAGAGATCAGCCTCAAGCGTGATATAGAGGCCAACCACTGATTCCCGGGAGCGTGATGTGTTGCTGATCCATTGCTACACAGCATTATAGAAGAAGACAAGGAGCATAACGTGTATGTTAACATGGGTAAGAAGACTTTGCATCAGGGCTAATCTGAAGTAGCATTGCTGCTTGGATCATGTAAAGCCGAGATTCCAAATCTGGGCCACCGTAGTCTAGTGTCCATAGTTGTTTATCACTCCACACAAGCCCAACATGAAGTTCAAGGATAGACCGTGCATGAGCATTCCCTACATCACCAAGCATCCAAATTGGAAATAAGGTCACTTATAGAATCTCTACAGTGCAAAGGAGGCCATTCGGCTCATCATGCCTGCACTGACAATGGTCCTCATAACTGCATATATTCTATGATTTCATGATGAGGTTTATTGACATCAACAGATTTGCAGTGTGCCCCAATCAAAACTATTTTGAAGTGTTGTCTGAAACAGTTGAAACTTTTTATTTTCTCAATTTGAGAAGTCTTCAAATATTAATCTTCATTATACAGAGATTACTTCTCTGAAATTCCATCAAGAAAATTGTTTAAAAGTTGTTTTGTATATTGTGAAAAATCATGTATTTTAGCTAAATATGGCAAGGGAAAGATAAAGTTAAATTATTTCACTATGATTTGCTGCTATCCAATAATGCTAACCATGTGCTGACAGCCAATAAAACTAATTTCCCCACTATTATTCATTGTAACATTGCTAATCCCCCTCATGTTATCATAGTCAATTCGCCTAACCCGTGCACCTTTGGAGTGTAGGAGGAAACTGAAGCACCCGGAAGAAATCCACGCAGACATGGGAGAACACGCACACTCCACACAGACAATGTCCCAAGCTGGGAATCAAATCTGGGTCCCTGGCGCTGTAAGGCAACAGTGCTAACAACTGTGCCACTGTGTCACCCTTTTGACAATGTTTTTTATTGCAATGTGTCTGTAAGTATTCTGGAGTGTTCCCAAATACTTTTAGTGCGCCTGGTCCCCACATTATAAGAAAGATATGGAGGCATTGGAGAGGGTACAGAGGAGGTTTACCAGGATGTTGCCTGGTATGGAGGGCAGGTCTTATGAAGAGAGGCTGAGGGATTTGAGGTTGTTTTCGTTAGAAAGGAGGCGGCTAAGAGGGGACCTTATCGAAACATATAAGATGATTAGAGGTTTAGATAGGGTGGACAGTGATAGCCTTTTTCCTAGGATGGAGAAAGCTAGCACGAGGGGACACAGCTTTAAATTAAGGGGTGATAGTTATAGGACGGATATCAGAGGTAGGTTCTTTACCCAAAGGGTGGTTCGGGAGTGGAATGCCCTGCCTGCAGCAGTTGTAGATGCGCCAAGTTTGGTGGCGTTTAAGAGGTTAGTTGATAAGTATATGGAAGAGAAGGGAATGGTTTAGTTGGAGGGTCATTGCTTTTTATATTGGTCGGCGCAACATCGAAGGCCGAAGGGCCTGTTCTGTGCTGTAATGTTTTATGTTCTATGTAAATTTTAAGAACATAAGCAATAAGTGAGGGACTAGTTCATTTGACACTTCAGCTACTCAGAGTGTTGCTGCATCGTCTAGGGAGGGCAGAGAAGTTGATGACCTGTCCACACAGAGAGGCAGCACCTAAAACAGCATCAAAGAATCCTAGCAAAACTGGAGTCAATGGGAATCAGGGGACAAACGTGCACTGATTGGTTTCATACCTGGCACAAAGGAAGATAGTTGACAATATCACTGCAGGAATTCCTCAGGGTATTGTCCTAGGCCCAACCATCTTTAGCTTCTTAATCAATTGCCTGCCTTTTATCATCAAAAGTGGGGATTTTGACAGTTACATGAGTCAGAGGAATATAGAGGGATATGGGCGAAATGCGACCAATTGGGACTAGCAATTGGGGTTTTAAAAAAGGGGCGGCATGGCCAAGTTGGGCCAAGGGCCTGTTTCCATGCTGTAAATCTGTATGACTCTATGACTGCACAATGTTCAGGATTATTCGTGATTCCTTAGATACTGAAGCAGACCATGTTCAAATACAGCAAGATCTGGACAAAAAAGGCTTGGGCAGATAAATAATAAGTAACATTCACACCACACAAGTGCCAGGCAATGACTTTCTCTAACAGGAGAGAATGTAATCATCACCATTGATATTCACTGGCATTGCCATTATTAAATTATCCACTATCAACATCCTGGGGGTTACCATTAACCAGAAATTCAACTGGACTAGCCATGTAAATACTTTGGGTCAGAGCAGGTCAGAGGCTAGGAATCTTATGGCGAGTAACTTATCTCCTGAACCCCCTCAAAGTCTTTCCACCATCTGCAATGCACAAGTCAGGTGTGAGATGGAGTACTTGTCCTGATGATTTTAGCTCCAACAACATTTAAAAAAACTCAACACTATTCAGGACAAGACAACCCATTTGATTGGTACACCTTGCACAAACATTCAACTTCTCAACCACCGACAATTAGTGGCGGCTGTGTATATCATCCGCAAGACACATGCAGCAGCTCCCCAAAGTTCCAGAGGCAGCATCTTCTAAACCCATAATAGCTTCCATCTAGAAGGACAATGGTAGCATGTACCTGGGAACACCAACCACCACCTGGAAGTTCCCTTCCAAGTCACTCATTATCCTGAAATTCCCCCCTGTACAACACTGTGGGGGGTACCTATACTTCCATGACAGCAGCGGTTCAAGAAGGTAACTCTCCAGTGTTTTCACAAGGGCAAATAAAGATGGGCAATAAATGGTGGTTGAGCCGGCAACGCACAAAGTGAATTTTTAAAAATGTATTTCATGGAACTACTGCGGTGACGCATTTCAGTCTTGCTGTTTTGAGCTTGGGTATATATATATATATTTACATCTATATTTACTGAAGCTGCACAAAGACTATCAAATGTTTTCACTGAAGAAGAAAATTGCTTATTTTCTTCTGAAAAGCAGTTCAAATCAAAGTTCACAAAGGTACAGAGTGCATGAAGCAATGTGACCCCTCCAGCTCATTCTTCCAAAATAACCTGCAATCTTATCTCATTCTTTTATGGGATGCGGGTGTCTCTGGTTAGGCCAGCAATTATTGCCCATCCCTAATTTCACTTGAAAAGACTGTGGTGAGCTGCCTTCTTGAACCACTTAAGTACACCCACAGTATTGTGAGCATGACTGATTCCAATGAAATCTTGTATTACTCCAGGACACTTTCCCTCAACTACTCCAAATAGAGTGTTTATCAGAATGATTTTAAGGGAATTGCCTGATTGTTTTCTTTCATTAACTCTTTGAAACCTGACTTTATACTCCTTTATACAGTGGCACAGTGATTAGCACTGCTGCTTCACAGCACCAGGGACCTGGATTCGATTCCTGGCTTGGGCCACTGTCTGTTCGGTGACTGTACATTCACCCCATGTCTATGGTGGTTTTTTCCCAAGTGCTCCAGTTTTCTCCCACAGTCCAAAAGACATATTGGTTAAGTGCATTGGCCATACTAAGTCCTCCCTCAATGTACTCAAATCAGGCACCAGAATGTGGCGACGAGAGGATTGTCACAGTGACACTAATAAATGAGCTTAAATTTAAATTTGTCCTGCATTAGACTGTTCAATACTCACCTACAGAACATATGACTCTATTCATGAGTAAACTTGTATAATTGTCTATTTTGTGACCAAATTAATTGTGTGTTGCTAATTGTGTTCTCCTAAAGTAACTTGAAACATATTGGGATTCAACCTACTATCCAGTTGCAAATTTAAAGTAAAGTGGACCTTTCTGTTTGTCTGGTGGTATGTTATTCTTAAGGTATAAACTTATATTCCACATTACAAAGTGCAAGCTTACCTGTGGAAGTTGGCTTATGTATTGTAAGTGAAAGGAAAAGAAACATTAGATGGAGGTCTGAAAGTTAAGACATTTATCTCGCGAGAATGTACCACTTTTCTTGGATATTTTTCACTACCTCCATGGAAAATGATAAAAAAAACACACAATATCTTGCCTACAAATCAATTTCTTGATTAAATGTGGGGGTATATATTGCTGACTAGTTAAGTTATACCGATGAAATTGGATCAGAATTGACTAATAGGCTTGCACAGAAAGGCTAGATGATATACATTGATTTATGGACACTTTTTTAATGAGGGAATCTGCTTAAGGGCCCATTTGCTCACAAACTATTTCATTACCTTTAGATTCTAAGACAAAGGCTAAAGGAACCAATCTGATTTTGTTGTTCTTATCTGTGGATGATTTAGCAAACACTCCAACTGACACTTCATGCACTTGATAAAACTGCAATCTACAATCAATTTAACTCAATGGAAGATTAACCAAGTTGGTTGATATATTTGTAATGCTCAGCTGATGTATAATTTACCAGTGCAAGCAATAATTCCATAATCTACCGAACAGACCCAATCTAAAGAGCTCTGTGGCATTAGTTTGATACTCTTCCTTTTCTCTTCATACAAAACTACCAGTAGACATCTTGCATGTAATTTAGTTCTAACTGTAATGGGATAATTATGTTTGTGCTATGTGGGGAGTTATCCTTCAGGACTTTTGTTTGAGGCACAGTGGCTAATACTGCTTCCTCACAACTCCAGGAGCCCAAGTTCGATTCCAGTCTTCGATGATTGTGCAGAGTTTATGCATTCTCCCCCTGTCTACGTGAATTATCACCGGGTGCTCTGGTTTCCTCCCACTGTTCAAAGATGTGCGGATTAGGTTGATTGACCATGCTAAATTGCCCCCAAATTTTTTTTTTGATTTGGTTTGATTTATCATTGTCTCATGTATTAGAATACAGTGAAAAGTATTGTTTCTTGCGTGCTATACAGACAAAGCATACTATACATAAGGAAGAAAAGGAAAGAGTGCAGAATGTGGTGTTATAGTCATAGCTAGGGTGTTGAGAAAGATCAGCTTTATATGAGAAAGGTCTATTCAAGAGTCTGATGGCAGCAGGGAAGAAGCTATTCTTGAGTTGATTGATACATGAGCTCAGACTTTTGAATATTTTTCCCAATGGAAGGTGGAAGGTAGTATGTCTGGGGTCATGGGGTCTTTGATTATGCTGCTGCTTTTCAGAGGCAGTGGAAGGTATAGATAGAGTCAATGGATGGGAAGCTGGTTTGCATAATCAATCGGGCTTCATTCATGACCTTTTGTGGTCTGGGCAGTGCAGGAGCCATATCAAGCTGTGATGCAACCAGAAAAGTTAGTGGGAGTTGTAGCCGGTATGCCAAATTTCCTTAGCCTCCTGAGGAAGTAGAGGCATTGATGGCCTTTCTTAACTATGGTGCCGGCATGGGGGGAAACCAAGGAACATTGTTAGTGACCTGAACACCTAAAATCTTGAAGCTCTCGACTATTTCCACTTCATCCCCATTGAGGTAGACAGGTGCATTTCCTCCATAAGACTTCCTGGAGTCGATGGCTATCTCCTTCGTTTTGCTGACATTGAAAGAGAGATAACTGTTGACCACATGTGTGGATTTGGGGGTTATTCAGGCAATGTGTGGAGTTACAAGGATGGAAGAGGGTTTGGGTGGGTGGGGGCCTGGATAAAATTCTCTGTTGGAGAGTCAGCGCAGAATCAATGGGCCAAATGGCCTCCTTTCACACTTTAGGGATTCTATGATTCCATAAGTAGTGGAAAGAGGGCAGTGAAAATTCATATAATATGTAGAATATAAAATACATGTAATATGTAGAATATTGCAGTATTGTCATTTGTATATCCACCATGATCAATTTGCTTCCCTACGTCATACTTTGTGTCTCATTTTGCAACCTACAAAGACAGTGAAATGTATTGTTTTAATCAACCAAGCTTGGCTTTGACTAGTGACATTTTACACCGTCACTTAAATGTCACATCTGTTCAGTTGTAAGATATTGATACATAACTGGAAATGCTTTGGTCCCAACTGTATTTGACAAATTTCACTGTAATTGTTTCTTTAAAAAAAAATCAATGAAATAATACTTAAATCAATTTTTTGGCAGGAAAATCTCAGTTTTATGAATATTCATTTATTTTCATAGCAGAGATTGTTTAATTCCTTAATTGATATTAATATTTAATTTGGGGATTGTAATATGATTTTGTTATGATCAGGTGAAGAGAGATCAAATGATTCTATTTTCCCCCCCTTCCCATTTGTCTGCAACATGCTTTTGTTTAAAAAGAATATACTTGCCAATTTTGAGAGTTTAACTATTTACATGCTGTGACAGATGGTTTTCTTGATTTTTTTACAGTCACGAGTTTCCTTCTTTGTTGTGTTCAACTCTTATCAATGTAATAAAAGAACCTCCTGTGCATTTCACTCACATTTCACATACACACACACACACACATACACACACTCAGTAGTTAGCACTTCTTCCTCACAGCAACAGGGACCCAGTTTTGGTTCACTTGGGCCACTGCCTTTGCAGAGTCAGCACATTCTCCCATGTCTATGTGCGTTTCCTCTGGATGTTCTGATTTCCTCCCAAAGTCCAAGAGATAGAACATAGAACATAGAACACTACAGCATGAACAGGCCCTTCGGCCCACAAGTTGCGCCGATCATATCTATGCCTACCAAGCCATAGACCTATCTATAACCCCCAATCCCATTAAATCCCATATGCTATGATGTGATATAGATGTGCTGATTAGATGCATTGATCATGCTAAATTCTCCCTCAATGTCCCTCAGTGTACCCGAACAGGTGCTGGAGTGAGATGACTAGGGGATTTTAACAGTAACTTCATTGCAGTTAATGTAAGCCTACTTATGATACTAATAAATAAGCTTTAAACTTTAACACTCAGATTTCACATAGACACAAATAGATTAGAGAGAGGGAAGAATAGATTAAGTAATTCTGAGTTCAGTAAAGTTAAGGGGGTATACAACTTCGAAGTAACTTGGCTGCTTTCAGGCTGAAATTGATAGTTCTGCTACTTTCGACATCAAAGCGCTTTAAAGATGTAGACAGATGATATATCTGTTTTCCTGAAGAGAACAGTGCTGGGTTGATTTCTTTCCAAAAAAAAGTCTTTTTTCCAGCACGTGGATGGTCAAAATCAGCAAATAGGGTTCAAAAACCAGCAAGCTGTATGGAGAAAGAGAGAGAAAAGGAACGACTAACACTTTTGTGTTTTTCTCAGCATCTCAGTTGCTTGTCTAGTTCTGCAGAGTAAGCAGGTACCCAAAGCATAAAAAGGGTCAACTTGTCACATGACCTTCCTTTGCCAGCTACCATATAAGATCATGGCTAGTATATTCCAATTATAATTTGATTGTATTCCAATTGTTGTTTCCAGCATGGCTGGAAATTGTTCACTCAGCCAGGGTCCAATTGTCCCACTGATTATATCTAATAGTTGTTTCCATCCACTTGAGTGCACCAGTGATTGTCCGAATATGTTGCTAATGGGAAAAGAGATGGCATCCCGATCTCTGTTCAGCCAGCTTTGTCTTCATGTTTAGGCCTTACCTGTCAACACGATGGTGTGAAGCAGCCAGAAGCTTTTTAGTTTGACAAAGTGTCAGAAGAATAAGAGAAAACTACTGTGTTTCTCTGGATGCTGCATTTTAATCAAATCTTAACTCTGACACTTATGGTAAAATTTTATTCATTCATTGTCTTCATTTCAATTGGCTATGAAAGGTAGAAGGTACAGTGACTCCAACGTGCAACCACCTTTTACCACGATTGAGTGGCACAATTGAGAGAAGTTAGCTCTGCTGTCTCAGGAACCTGGGTTCAGTTCCAGCTTCGGGTCACTGACTATGTGGAATCAGCATGTTCTCCCATGTTTGAGTGAGTTTCCTTCAGATGCTCCAGTTTCCATCCACAATCCAAAGATGTATGGGTTAAGTTGATTGGCATTAGCAGAGTTAATTACCTGGGGTTGTGGGGATAAGGCCTTGGGTGGGATTGTTCTTGATATAAGCTTGATGGGCCTAGTGGCCTCTTTGTACACTGTAGGGACTCTATGAATCTATGATTCCAAGTCACTGAAATGTGGCCTTAGCCTTTGATTTCAGCTACTAAATTCAAAAATCATTTTTGATATAAAGCTTTTTCTGCCTTAACTCAGCGTCGCGAAACCATTCAGTCAAGTTCCCGCCGACCAAAACAGAAGTAAACAACAAGCGGCAATGATGCAACACAAGTGGTATTTTTAATTAAGCATGACTTTCTGATAACTGGTAGAAAATGAAAGTTTGAAAGAGGTGCCACTTTTCAGTAAATTACTAGTTCCTTAAACAAAGTTTATGTTAAATTTGTACAAAAATAAACATGAAATTCAAGCCCACCAAGATGTGTAATCTTCAAATGAATTTATATATTCCAGAAATTGGAAAGATTCAGCTTATTTTTTTTTCCCTGATGCAGCTTTAGACTCTGGAATGTGTTGGTAACAAACTCATAAAGGGATGATTGCAGATAATTATAGGAGTGTTGAAGTGTATTATCAAAATCATTTGATAAGATTGAGACTCGTGACAAGAGAGACTGTTCAAGGCTTGCATTACTATGAGGAAAAGGAAAATTAGGACCTAATTTCTAAGCAATTATTTTTATTTTTTGCATTTTTTTAATATCTGAAAGCCTTTTTATCCTCCTTGCATTTATGGAAAACAAGGAACATTTTTTTTTCCCACCAGTTGAAGTCCTTTCGTCAGAAATCAAATTAATCTGTTTTCAATTGCTTGTTTTCAGAAGTCAATTATTCAAGCTTGAGTAAAAAAAAATCAGGCATTTAGCTTCCACTGGCTTCAAAATATTGCAAGATATAAGTTACGTACATACAAAAGACTGTTTATGTAGTTTGTGACGATAGAAGTGGAGGACACAGATATAAAATTATCGACATTCATCCTGTGGCAAGTTAGAAAAAAATTGTTGCCCATACAGCAATGAAAATGTCAACCAGAATCCCTCAATAAACAAAAAGGTTACAGATGCTGTCTCTCACACCTTCAAAAAAGAAAGCATGATAGTGAACTAAACTGAAAGGCAGCTGTCTACCTAACAGATGTACTTTGAGATACATGATGACCTTTCTTGTAGGGGCTGGGGTGGTTGGGAAGCTGGCAGGAATTAGCAACAGTTGGCTCAGTTTATTAAATTTTACTTTAAGTTAAAGTTTATTTATTAATGTCGCAAGTAGGCTTACATTAACACTGTAATGAAGTGAACTGTGAAAATCCCCTAGTTGCCACATTCTGGCACCTGTTTAAGTATACTGAGCGAGAATTTAGTATGACCAATGCACCTAACCAGCACACCTTTCAGATTGTGGGAGGAGATCAGAAGAAAGCCACACAAATACAAACATGCAACTCCATACAGATAGGGATATAAGTCAGGAATTGAACAGGAGTCCCTGGTGCTGTGTGGCAGCAATGTTAACCCTTGTGTCACTGTGCTGCCCATTGTGTTCTGGAAATAAAAGTCACTCTGAGTCTTATGCTCAAGCAGTGGTGCACTGGGACGCCGGCAAGAGACATCCTCAAGCGCTTTCCCACCATGGAATACCTTTCACAACAGTTAACATCAATTTACAACAAAAGTACAATACAAGAACAGAGTTCAGGTGACTGGTCCTTATAAAGTCTAGGAGTTGCAAATTATTTACAGCAGCAAGTAAAATAAACAGGGTTTATTTGCATCAGAAGCTTATTTTTTTTTAGCAAACAGCACGGGAACAGCAGGCCCTTCGGCCCAACGAGCCCGCGCCGCCGTCATGACTTATAGTAGCAAATCCATTATTCGACCCATCTACATACCCAACCCTGTATCCCATGCGCCTTCACCTTCTCTATCAGTCTACCATGAGGAACCTTGTCAAACGCCTTACTGAAATCCATGTAGACGACATCAACCGCCTGTCCTTCATCAACTGTTTTTGTCACTTCTTCAAAAAATTCCACTAGATTTGTAAGACAAGACTTCCCCTTGACGAAGCCATGCTGCATATCCCTGATCAGATCGCAGCGCTCCAGATGCTCATACATCCTGTCCCTAAGGATCCTCTCCATTAGCTTACCTATAACTGAAGTCAAGCTCCCCGGCCTATAGTTCCCTGGGTGATCCCTCTGACCTTTTTTAAACAACGGTACTACGTTTGCTATCCTCCAGTCCTCTGGGACCTCACCTGTGTCAAAGGAAGAGACAAAGATTTGCGTCAGAGGCCCAGCCAAGTCTTCCCTCAACTCCCTTAGCAGCCTGGGGTAAATGCCATCAGGCCCCGGAGCTTTATATGTCTTTAAGCTGCCTAACAGCCCCAACACCTCTTTCCTCTTAATCCTTATTTCCCTCAACCGATCCTCAACTTTGTCAACATCAGGCACAGACATCTGTCCAGTCTCCTGCGTGAATACCGACGCAAAGTATTCATTCAGGATCTCCCCCTTCCCTCAGGCTCTAAGCATAGATCCCCTCCACTGTCCCTAAGAGGTCCAATCTTGCCTCTAACCATCCTTTTGCTCCTTACATAGGTGTAAAATGCCTTTGGATTTTCCTTTATCCTACCTGCCAGAGCCACCTCGTGGCCCCTTTTTGCCTTTCTAATACCCCTTTTAAGATCCTGTCCACACTCTCTATAAGCTTCCAGTGCTGTCTCAGCCCCTAGTTGCCTAGATCTAATGTAAGCCTCTCGCTTTTTCTTGATCAAGTCCTCAATCTCCCTGGTAAGCCAAGGTTCTCTAATCCTACCTTTCCCATCCTTCCTCCTTGCCGGCACGTATCTTTCCTGCAGAGAGTTTAGTTTTCCCTTGAAAGACTCCCACATGTACCTTGTCGACCTGCCCTCAAAAAGCTTATCCCAGTCGGTATCTTTAAGATCTTGCCTAATCTGGCAGTATCTAGCCCTCCCCCAGCGTCCTTTTCCATTAATATCCTAAAGCAGACAGAGTTGTGATCACTATTTGACACCTGCTCTCCTACCTCGACGTCAACCACCTGGCCTGGCTCATTTCCCAGAACCAAATCCAGTATAGCCCCATCTCTAGTCGGGCCATCCACATACTGCTCCAAGGACCCTTCCAAAACACACTGTACAAAGTCCTCCCCATCCACTCCTACAGCCCTGGGCACACTCCAATCTACTCCAGGAAAATTGAAATCTCCCACTACTACCACCCTATTTTTCCTACACTTATCTAAAATGTCCCTGCATATCCCTTCTTCCACGGCCCGCGGGCTGTTGGGCGGTCTGTAGTAAACACCCAACAGAGTAACCACTCCCTTCCTATTCCTCAACTCCACCCATAGAGACTCAATTCCTAAATCATCCATACCTCCCTCCCTCTGCACTGCTATGACATTGTCCTTAACTAATAAAGCCACTCCCCTGCCTCTCCTCACACCAACTCTGTCACGCCTAAAACACTTATACCCTGGAATATCCATTATACTATTATGCTCCATCCAAATCTCCTCCCACCCTCTTACATCTAACTTAACTAACGTATCCTCCTCTTCTTTTCTTTTTCATGGGTGTATCTAGCTTCCCCTTGAATGCATCTATATTATTTTCCACAATTACACTTTGTTGTAACAAGTTCCACATTATAATCACTCTATTAGTGAAAATGTGTCACCCAAATTCCCTATTGCATCTCCCAGTGGCTAGCTTTTATTTATGATCCCTTGTTCCGGGCTCTCTAGTAATCACACACATTTTCTCTGCATTTTACCCAATCAACGTTTTCATAATTGAAAACCCTTATCAGGTCTAAAACAGCAGTAGAATTCTATCACTAAAATCACTCCAACCTGTTTGACCTATCCTGATAGGTACAACATTTCACTTCCCCGAATCATTCTAACAAAATAGCAGGTTGACATTTGGAGAGAAATATTGACTGGGTTCATGTTTAATGAGATGAATTAATCACTTGTGTGAGAGTCTAAATGAAAACAAGATTTACTGTTCCAGATTCCTCAAAATTATCTTGATGTTAGGCAATGAGGAGTTCACCATCACAATTTTGTGAGAGGTATATGGCTGAAAGGTATCCTTAAGATTATTTTACATTTTATCCTTCCTCTTCCTGCTTCAATGAGGGCCTTGGGATGGAAAATAATGAAGTTATCTCGGTCACCAGTTTTCATTATCATGATGACTCCATTAACTGTTAAAATAAGGCATTAAGGGTATTGTATCTAGGGTTCCCTGGATAATTGCTAATTATGAAAACAAGATAATACTGCTTGTCTCAAAGCAGCTCATGAGGGTTTCATTTTCTCATCATTAAGTTCCTGAGAAAACATCTTGAACTATTCACTTGGCTTCCGTGTTCCTTGCGAGAGTCAGCAAGAGCCATCAAAACAACGACTGACTGCAACGAGCATGACAAGGGTGATGATATCCTTACTGATTTATGTGACATGAATAGAGAAATAAATATCCCAGTGCACAAGTGACAGGATGTATGCGTAGACACAATAAACAGAAGATTTTGGCTGCCTGCCCTAGATTTCTCCCTTGGCCATGAATATCTTATGGAAAATTACAACCAAATATCGAGTAGAATTAGGGCAAGATAAGTTTATTAAATGCTTTGATAGCACATCATTTTGTAAGTACATTTTGAAATATTTTAATGCTGGTTCACTATTTTTCCAGTTCAGCATTGCTGGTGAGAAGCCTTGTCTGCTTCAATTGTGTGTCAGATACTTGAGGGCAGGTTGAATGAAGAATGAAGAATCCCAGCAGATGACGTTACTTGACATTGACTCTATTCTCTCTCCACAGATGTTGTCAGACCTGCTGAGATTTTACAACATTTTTGTTTTTGTTTGAGATGACATTTCTTGTTGTCTTTGAAAAGCATAAATATTACCTCTAAGGGGTATGCTACTTTTCCAAGAACTCTATAATCCTTCAAAACTAATCTCTTCTACATGATGGAATCTCTTTGCCTCATTGTTGAAGGCTAAGCTTTGATTTGATTTGACCTGATTTATTTTTGTCACACGTATGGAGCATACAATGAGAAGTACTGTTCCTTGCATGCTATACAGACAAAGCATACCTTTCATAGAGAAGTAAAGGAGAGAGTGGAGAATGTAGTTTTACAGTCATAGCTAGGATGTAGAGAAAGATCAACTTAATGTGAGGTATGTCCATTCAAAGACTTGATGGCAGCAAGGAAGAAGCTGTTTCTGAGTTGGTTGATACATGATCTCAGACTTTGCATGTTTTCCCAATGGAAGAAGGTGGAAGAGAGTATGCCGGGTGGGTCCTTGATTATGTTGGCTGTTTTTCCAAGGCAGCAGTAAGTGTAGATGGGAGGTTGGTTTGCATAGTGGACTGGGCTTCATTCACGACTCTTTTTAGTTTCTTTGTAGGTATCTAGGGCCCTTTTGAATTATTTCCCTTCATCATTATGTGGCTCTGTTGGGAGCATTCTTACATATGAATTATAAGCTTCTCAGTTCAAACCCCACTCCAGATTCAAGTACAAAAATTAATGCTAACTTTTTAGTGCAGCACTGAGGAAGCATTGAGCTGTCAGAAGTGCTGTCATCTCAGATGAGATATGAAACTGAGGCCCTATCTACCCCTGCTTGGGTAGATAGCCAAAACCCTGTGATGCTAATGAATAGTGGTTGAGTTATTCCTGGTGACCTGGCCTATAGTTATCGTTCAATTGACGTTGCAGAAAAAAGGATTAGCTGAGAGGGAAGGCAATGACTTAATGGTATTAGGGCTAGAATATTAATCCAGAAACTCAGTTTGTGTTCTGAGGAACTTAGATTCAAATGCTGCCACGACAGATGGTGGAATTTGAATTCAATTTTTAAAAGATCTGTAATTAAGTAAGAATCTACTGATGACCATGCAACCATTGCAGATTGTCACAAAAACCCTTCTGGTTCACGAATAGGGAACTAATTACGGAAGAAAATCTGCCGCCCTTACTTGGTCTGGTCGACATGTGATTCCAGAGCCACACCAATGTGGTTGACTCTTAACTGCCCTCTGAACAAGGGCAACTAGGGATGGGCAATAAATGCTGGCCAGCCAGTGATACCCATGTCCCACGAATGAATTAAAAAAAACTCTTACTCAAACTCTTGTTTGCGTGAATTTGCTCAGCTTAAACTCGCTGTCCTACTCTACAATGATGGCTATACTTCAGAAAGTACTTAATTAGCTGTGAAGTGCTTTGGGTCATTCTGTGGTTTTTTAAAGGACTGCAGCAATGCAAACCTGCCTTTCCCATCTCCTCTTTTAAGAACATACTTAATTTGAGTCTCCTGCCCCCTCCACACACACACACACACACATTTCATTTTCTCATCCCCACACAATACCTGTTGTTTTGGGCTCAGTGCTGTTCAGTCAACTTGAGTGTCTTGGGATGTGTTTCTGTGTGATGGATGCTAAATAAATACCATTTGACATTCTTTTGACATTGAGGAGATCCAGAATCTGGATCCTGGTCACAACCTGCATCCGTTTGATTGTATTTTTTTGACTTTCTCTGTAACTGTGGTTTGTATTTCTTACTTAATCTTGTCAGCAGTGTCTTCTGCAGTATTTTCACGATTCAAAATAGTTACTTTCCACCCAATTTAAATTGGAAGGCATTTCCTGAACTGCAAAAAAAGCAATATTTAAGTTGAACAGACCCAATCGTTTCTTCAATGTCATTGAGGCATTTTTATATGAATTTGGCCTTGTACATAGGTGGTACTTTTATTTTCATAGAATGAGGAATCCTGAAATCTAACAGGGAATATTTAGAACATGTTGGCTGTATTGCAAATAATCACCTTTCTCCTTTATACAAGAATACATAAGAATTGAATCTGCTCCACCATTTGATAAGAACACGGCTGATCTGATTGTGGCCTCAACTCTACTTTCCTGCCCATCCCCGTAACGTTTGATTCCCTTGTCAACCTAGAAACCATCTGAATCAGCCTTTAAGATATTCCAGCCTCTGCTTGGGAAGGGAATTCCACAGATTTACAACCCTCTGAAAGAAGGAAGTTCTCCCCATTTCCATCTTAAATGGGAGGAAATGTGTGCCGTGGTTCCAGTCTCTTGCACAAAGGGAAACACCCCTTGTGGGCAGCACAGTGGAATTTGTGGTTAGCACCGCTGCCTCACAACGCCAGAGACCTAGTTCAATTCTAGCCTCATGTCTGCATGAGGTTCCTCTGGGTGCTCCAATTTCCTCCCACACTCCAAAATATGTGCGGATTAGGTTGATTGGCCATGTAAAATTGCCGCTTGATGTCAGGGGTTTTCTCAGAGTAAAATACATGGGGTTGTGAGGGGTGTTGTTGGTTCAGGCTTGATGGGCTGAATGGCCTCCTTTTGCACTGTAGGGATTCTATGATTCTCCCTCCATTCACCTGTCAAGTCCCTCATCTCTTTCAATAAGATCATCTCTCATTCTTGTAAATTCTAATGGATACAGGCCCAGCCTATTCTCTTTTTCCTTTTAAAATAATCCCTTCATCAGATTATTTTTAATTTTTTACTCAAAGCCGAATTTGAGTAGAACTGTTTGTGGTGGAACAGCAGTTTTCAAAAGTAGCTCGTGAACATGTTAATTTTTAGATTAAAGTTTCTATGTGTATCCTTTAGAAAAAGCATCAACCCGTTTGAATTCATATGTGAATCATTATCTCAGTCTGATCTCGCCTCAATCACTTTTCTTTTTGTGAGTAGGGATTATCTTTGTGGTAATTCTATTATAAAGTCAGTAAACAATTAAAATTAGGGACTATGTTTACCAGCTTGGAGATTTTAGAGTCAATTTGAAGCAAAAACAGGCATTGATTCCAAGGTCAAAGATAAATGGCAGAAGTACGATTCAGATTGGAAACTGCTTTAATTTTTAACACTTGGGTTGGAGTGAATTGATGGAAATCAGCAGGGGAGAATTGCATGTCCCTAATATTGACCATCTGATCTTAGGTCAACAGAAGGAAATGGAAAAAAAAATGAAGGACTATATTGGGAATACTCAGACACATGCCCAATTTTGTCTTGCTGTATCCAATCCTTAGAACTATAGAGTCCCTACAATGCAGAAGGAGGCCATTTTGGTCCATCAAGCCTGCACCAATAACAATCCCACCCAGGTATTAGCCCCATAACTCCATGCATTTACCCTGTTATTCACCCTGACACTGAGGGGCAATTTAGCATAGCTGACCAACCTAACCTGCACGTTTTTGGAGTGTGGGAGGAAACTGGAGCACTGGGAGGGAACACCACAGGCACAAGGAGAATGTACAAGCTCCACACAGACAATCATCCAAGGCTGGAATTGAACCCGAGTCCCTGGTGCTGTGAGACAGAAGTGTTAACCACTGTGCCACTGTGTGCCCAGTTCTTATGATGCTTTACATTTGTAACGAAAATCTATCCCATTTTTGTTACATACCAGGCCCTTGCTTTGGTAGTTTTAGCTCTGTTTAATATATATATGATATCCATTTTCTGTATCTATACGTGCTGGATTTGATTATCGGTTTCCACATTAGTCCCCTGGATATGTATCATAAAACTTTCTCAACAGCTGCTTTACATAATTTATTGCACAAGAAAATTATTACAAAGCATTTACCCTGGAATCAGTTCCTCCTAACTTGATCTAAATCCTTACAATGTTCCATCATTCATAAATGAATGATCTGTTCCATATTTCAGCTGATAAGAGCTACAAGCTTCAACCTTGTAATGCACTCCTCCAGTTCCTATCTGCCCTATTTACTCTTTATGTTTCAGTGAAGACAGTGAACGTTGGCATGAAGTCCAGTGGGAATGGACAAAGATCGATAGGAGGAACCTCATGTTCTTTTGAAATATTTGTTCTTGTCAAATCCAGTATTTATTGCCCATCACTAATTGCCCTTGGGAAGATGGTGGTGCTTTCTTGAACTGCTGCAGTTCACATGCTGAACATACACCCAGAGTGCAGACAGGAAGGAATTTCAGGATTTTGTAGATCCATAAAACCATAAACATGTTACATCACAGAAGGAGGCCATTCTGTCCATCTTGTCCATGCCAGCATGAGGATACCCAAGTGCCCTTTCTAATCCGACCTTTCTGCACCTGACCCACAGTTCTGTAGCTTACAGCACTTAAAGTGCAAATCTAGGTATTTTTGAAAGGAGTTTAGGGTGTCTGCTGCCACTCATGCAGCAAATTCCAGACACCAACTACCGTAAAAAAGTTCTTCCTCTAATCCCCTCAACACTTATTACCACTTGGCTTGAATCTATGTTCCCCAGTTCTAGAACTCTCTACCAAGGGAAACAATTTTATCTTCACCACTCTATCTCTCCCCCTCATAATTTGGTACAACTCTATCAAGTCGCCCCTCAGCCTTCTTCATTCCAAGGAAAATAATCCCAACCTAGCCAATCTATCCTCATATCTACTCTTTTCTAGCCCTGGCAACATACTTACAAACCTCTTCTGTATTGTCTCCAGAGCAATTACATCCTTCCTGCGTCGTTCCGAGTCAAGATGGTTTGTGACCTGGAGAGAGACTTGTAAGTGATGGTGATCCGTATATCTGCGATCCTTGTCCCCTAGGATGATGGAAGGCATGTGCTTGGGCTGATTTTATCTTCTCCTCTCCAGGTCCGTCATTAGAACAAAGAACAGCACAGCACATGATTAGGCCCTTCAGCCCTCTAAGCCTCTGCCAATCACTGTAACTATTGCTTAAGTTGAGATCTGCTATGTTACTGACATTTGGGACTTTCTGATCTGCATGGTTTAATATTACACCGAGCAATTTGATCACTGGGTAAACTTTGTGCTTTGAGTACTTTATCAAAACTTCCATCATTTCCTAATTAGGTTAACCTGTCAAGCAGGCAATTATTCACCATGCATACATTTCTTTAAATTAACAATCTGTTTTGAATCTAGCCACATTCACACTGTTTTCTTTGCATCGTTTTGGAATATATATATATTACAAATGAATATGTAGAGCTTTGGATTCAGATTTCTGGAGATATGAATGTGGCACATATTCTAAGCCCAATTCCAACTGCTCTCTTAGCATGCATCGCTTCCCAACTGATCAGGGGGCCTGGAAACAGTTTCCTTCCACTCCATGAATGGGTTGCATAGTTACTACCAGTTTTTTCCCCCATCATACCTTTATGACTGCCAGAGAACACAGATGCACAAGTGCCAAAGGGTATCAAATGTTTATTTTCAACAAGCAGCCTTTTGTTACTGTGGCTCCAGATATATATCTTCTGCTGGCATCTTGTGAGGAAAACGTAAATTTGGATACAGCAAATATCATTGTGCGCGGATTTAAGAGTAATAAACGACATTTGGAGAATGTTAAAAAAAAGGCCACTGTACTAACCTGAAGCCAACTCTGTTACAAAGGACACAGTTTCTTCAAATAAAGACTCGATTCTCGCTTTGTGGTCACCAAAGTGAGGTCTGGTTGTAAAAGGGAATTGAACGATTTTCTGAACTCTGCATCCAATGTCAATGCCTAAGCACTCAAAGGTCAAGGGGAGCCAATCTCTTTGTGGCATTGTCACTAAACTATTAACCTCAGTTCCCAGAAACTCAGCTAATGTTCTGAGGACCAGAGTTCAAATCCTGCCACAGCAAATTGGTGGAATTTGAGTTCAGTGAAAAAACCTGGAATTAAGAATCTAATGACCACCGTGAAACAGTTGTTGATTGTCGGAAAAAAAAACCCATTGGATTCAGTTATGAATCAGGGAAGGAAATCTGCCATCTTACCCAGTCTGGCCTACATGTGACTCCAGAGCTACAGCAACGTGGTTGATTCTCAACTGTCCTCAGGCACCTAAGGATGGGCAATAAATGTGGAGGCTTAGAGGGCTGAAAGGCCTGATCCGGTGCTGTGCTGTCTTTGTTTGAATGATGAACCTGGAGAGGGGAAGATAAAATCAGCCCAAGCACATGCCTTTCACCATCCTGGAGGACAAGGACAACAGATGCATGGATCACCCGTGCCCCACAAATGAATAAGTAAAAAGTACGACGTGGACCAGATGTAGGTGGATGCTCTGTCTACATTTCTCCAGTAAGAGGTCTGACAACACCAATTTTAAATCCAACCGATTTATTTGATAGTAAACTTGTTTATAGATACAGAGCTATCTGTATAGATACAGAACTGTCTGTGCTGATATGTGTGCTATTGCAGATCAGAACACCTCATTCGCCTGACGAAGGCTACAAAGGTCGA
Source organism: Sphyrna mokarran (assembly GCA_024679065.1). Lineage (NCBI taxonomy): Eukaryota > Metazoa > Chordata > Chondrichthyes > Carcharhiniformes > Carcharhinidae > Sphyrna > Sphyrna mokarran. The sequence goes on along the minus strand of JAGIQG010000015.1, from coordinate 18,147,426 downwards.
AAGCTCGCAAGTTTACTATCAAATAAGTTGGTTGGATTTAAAATTGATGTTGCCAGACCTCTTACTGAGTTTACCCCAGTCCAACGCCGGCATCTCTACATCATGACTACGTTTCTCCAACCAATTTCTTCCCAACTTTAGAGTAGCTTGCTACTTCAATGGTGTAACTTTTTGATTTCTCTATACCTTTTGGCTTCGGCTACCAATTTTCTACCTCGCATTGAAGAGCTTTGGAGCAATTTTATTAAAGGACCAATGCCCACTGAGAAAATGTTCAAATTCGTTCCATTTAACCATTATATTCAACCGATCACTCTGAGCTGCTTGCATGGCCATGTGCCTGAGGTGAGCAGCTAAAGTTCTGTGCTATGCAGTACCAAACGATTAGACATGATTAATATTTGAACAAAAAAAAATGTGCCAGGGATGAAATAGAATCTACAATTCACAGCAGCAAACTTCATATCTGCAGGACCACAATGCTTTGAAGCGCCGGCTGCTATTTTGTTCAAAGTGGCTGTCGACAAGGGAATGCAATCCTGTTCGGCGGAAGCCAGGTTGTAGCTTGGGGAAGCCAAGCCATGAACAAAGGAATCTGAATTGAGACCAGGGATATATAATCTCAACAGTGGCGGAGGACACACGTGGTACAGATAAAAACCTCACTGGATTCAAAGCAAAAATGTCAGCTTTGTGCACAGCAGGGGACATGAAACTTTAAGGTCTTTTTTTTTGCATTTGTTCAGCAGACACTTATGAACAAGCTGACAAAGAAATAGATGAAGGATGACCTTATAGGGGTTTATAAACTCATGAGGGGGCATCGATAATATGAATAGCCAAGGTCTTTTCCCCAGAGTACAGGGAACACAAAATCAGAGCGCATAGAGGTTTACAGCATGGAAATAGGCCCTTCTGCCCAATTTGTCCATGCTGTCCCTTTTTTAAAACTTCTAAGCTAGTCCTAGTTGCCCATATTTTGCCCACGTTCCCTTATAGGTTTAAGGTGAGAGGAGAAATACTTAAAAGGGACAACATTTTCACATAGGTTACATGGAATCAGCTGCCAGAAGAGGTGATAGAGGCAGGTATAATGACAACCATTAAAAGACATTTGGACAGGTGCATGGATAAGAAAGGTTTAGAGGGATATGGGCCAAATGCAGGCAAATGGAACTAGTTCAGTTTAGGAAACCTGGTTAGCATTGATGAGTTGTATATCTCTATTGTAGGAACAGGAGGAATAGAACCTGGATCCGTGGCACTATGAGACAGCAGTACTAGCCACTGTGCCTCCATGCCGCCCTGTAGGAACAGGAGTGGGCCTTTTAGTCTCTCAAGTCTGCTCCACTGTTCAGCAAGATTACGGCTGATTTGTGCTTTTCCCCATTGTCCAGAATACCTTCAGTTAACAAAACTTTATCTCGCTCCGATTGAAAATTACAATTGATCCAGCATTAATGGAAGCAGCTTACAAATTTCTTGGACACTTAGTGTATAAAATTTTCTTAACTTCATCTCTGGAAAGTCTGATTTTTTTTTCAGGCTATTCTACAAAAGAACACAGGAATTATGACCAGAACCTAGCGGCAAGTACCGCTGGGATTGCAAGTAGGCTTCAGGAAGAAGAGAACATAGATCCTAGAGAGAAGTAGATTGGTGGTTTTGTACAGGGATGGCTCGTGAAGTTTATGAAAGAGAGATTGGGGGCCAATTCTGGAACTGAGGTGAGGAGAAACTAAGGTTGCGGGTAATATATTGTTGGGAGAGGGGAATGTACCTGATATGCACAAGAACAACCACCTCTTTCTTTCCCATCTTTTCCACAAAGTTGGCTAAAAAATGGCCTTTTCATTCTTGTCCACCTTCCCATGCTGATCATGTTATATTACGGGCTATATAGAGTTCAGATCAATTGGTTTTGTAACCTTTTGGTGTCCGATCATCTCTTATTTTATAGAGATCAGATTCGGTGGGAAGATGATGAGCTATTTTGTGTAGCCTATGCATCAGAAAAAATGCCCAGCGAGGGAGGCAGGGGGCCTTAAAAATCCAACCTCACACCACAGAATCTTGTAAAATGCCACCAGTCACTGGGTGGGATTCTCCAGCCATTCACACCAGTGGGATTCTCCCATTCCACTGCAGGGAACATAGATTTAGCCAAATGCCAAATTCTTCAGACGCTCTGGTGGCAGCAATGGGGCATGAGCAACCAAAGAATCCTGGTCATTATTCCAACCAGGGGATCTGTCAGGTACCTGAATGCCACCCCTCCTGCCCCATCTCTCCCCTTCTGTCTCTCACTGCTCAGCCAACTTCCTAACCATATTAATATTTGCCTTCAGATCATGAGATTCATCTTTAGCTGACAATGGCAGTTGAGAGGGACTTCATTCAATGCTTTGTGGGAATCCAGACAGATAACATTGCCGTGTCCACCACTCCAGCTACCTGCTCAAACAAAAAAGAAATTAATCTCAGTTAATCAATCGTGACCTACTCTTTAAAAATCCATTCTGTCTTTCCCTGATCACTTCAAAATGCCTCTTTAGTAAACATGGACCCTTTTCACAAAGCTAACCATAATTGACATTAAGGGGATAATGGCAAGCATTAGCATTCAGCTTTTGGGGCTGGACAGAGAGGGGACTTGTCCCCTTTTCTTTCGGCTCACGTCCAACCCTTGTTGCTCCCTGTGATGCCTTCCCCCTATCTTGTGGCTACCAAGTTGTCAGCTTGGAGGTGTAAGAATGGGAGGTAAAAGAGACAAGAACAAATAGTTGGAATATTTGGAAATACAAATTGGCCTTTATAAAATTTCTGATTTATCCTGTATTTGATCTGAGGTGTGGGTGTCCAGTCGGTCGATAATAAGAAATGGAAACATATTAACTCCTCTAGGCTAACAAACTTTGCTTTAATTGTTGCCAGCATCCACTTCTGTAACAACCGCTTGTAATTCAGACTAGGCGATTTTATTAAAATATGGGATTGTGAGGGGGCGTGACAGTTTATTGAGAGGATATTCCTCCTCTTGGGGAATCAAGGGTTCAGGGGCAGTGTTTAAAAATAGAGGATCTCCCATTTTAGACAGAGATGAGGAGGAGATTCTCCTGTCAGAGGGTCAATAGTCTTTGAAATGCTCTTCCCTAAGGAACAGCCAAAGTTATTTCACTGATTATATTCAGGTTAAGCTGAAGATATTTTTGATCTACCAGGCTTATGAAGTGGGGGGAAGCAGGGCGGAAAGCAGGAATAAGATCACAATCAGATCATTGAATAGCAGAGCAGAATCAAGAGGTCAAATGTCCCTCTTCCTGCTCCTCAATCAGATCTTCATAAGTAAAAAAGCAATGGTTGTTGTGTCAGTAAAAGTGGTGAAAAATTAAAATTAACACAGGGCGAGATTCTTTGGCCTCCGCTCAGCATTTTCTTGGCGCCAGGGGAGGGGGGGCGTGCAGATGGGTTTGGTGATGGTGGACACAGCATTCAGTGGGGTTTTTTGGTCCTGCCACTGTCAATGGAAATTCCCATTGGAGCAACCCCACTCCTTGAGAAATGTGTGGCAGAAGGTGCACCGCCGGCAGGACCAGAGAATCCCATCAGCGTGAAGGGCTGGAGAATGCAGGCTGCAGTCTCATAAATAGCCCCAAGATAAATGGTCAATCACTGATGTTAATTGAGGGAGGAATTTTGGACTGCACTCCAAGAGAACTGCCCACATCATTTTTCTTAAATGATGTAACAAGATCTCCAAAACCTACTGGAACAGGTCTCAGTTTAAGATTTCATCCAAAGGATGGAACTTTCCACCCCTTAACTCCTCCTCAACAGCAGAGTCTCAGTCTAGATCAGTTGCTCATGTACAGAACTGGGAATTTAACCCCTCAGCTTCCGACTCAAAAGCAAAATTGTTATCACCTAATCCTGGCCGGAATGATGGGGTGTCCACATGGTTGCGATCCACAATATTGTTTGAATAGTTTCTTTGTATCAGTATCTCAATTGATCAAACTTGGTTGGTCAGAAAGCCATGGTATTGTTTTATCATGTCATATCCACAGAATTACAAGCTTTCAGTTTGTTCTCTTCCGATAGATTCATGCCAAACAGATTAAATCATGTTCCTGTATAAGCATGCAAAAGTAGTAGAACCTAACTTAGTGTTAACCAACATAGTGTCACCAATATCCTCGGATTGCATAACTTGGGAAAGAAACTGCAACCCATTTCCCCCCCCCTCCCCCCCCCCCCCCCCCCTCCCCACACCCCCCCACCCCGGCCACCCCTCTCCCCACAGATCATTTTAACATTTTTAAAAAGACAATTTCATTTGTCAACCTTCCTTAGTATTCAGGCAGATTATTTTCTTAGCGATGTTTCTGAATGAATGTCAACCGTCAGTTGTCACTCAACATAGAGGTTAAGGTCAACTCTTTCAATTTCTAAACAGTTGAGTTGCCTGCCTGCTGCATCTTTCTTCAAGGCAAACTATATGGACCACATTTTAACTCATCAAAGCCCATCGAGTTAAAATCAAAGGAAAAGAACAAAGAAAATTTCCACTCACGAACAAGCCCTGCGGCTCTCCAAACCCCCAATGCTGTCTGTCTAAACTAAAACCCCCTTACCTTCCGGGGACCATATCCCTCCATTCTCAGTTATTTTAAACCACTTCTTTTCTATTTCTGAATGTTCCCTGCAGACACTGTCAAATATCCAGAAACCACATACCAGAGGTGTCCACTCTCCAGATCAATGATGTGGCTCAAGGTGGTGATGTAGCAATTTGCAGATGATACCAACATAGAAATTAAATCTCAGAACCATAACATGGTAGAATGGGCAAAGAAGTGGCAAGTGTAGTTACATGGTAATACATTTAAGCAGGAGAGTTTAAGTTTATTTATTAGTCACAACATTAACTTCACATTGAAGTTATTATGAAAATCCATTAATTGCCACACTACAGTGCCTCACGCATGTACACTGAGGGATTTAGCATAGCCAATGCACCTAACCAGCACATTTTTTGGACTGTAGGAGGAAACCGAAGGAAACGCACACAAAAACAGGGAGCACGTGCAGACTCCGCACAGACAGAGATCCAAACTGGGAAGGAGTACAGAGAAGGCCAGATGCAAGGAGAACAGTGACCCGTGGTTGGTATTGAACCCGAGTCCCTGGCACTGAGAGGCAGCAGTGTTAACCACTGCGCCACCCTGCCATCCCAAAGTTATGTTGCAGTTATAAATCGAGTGAAGAGGAAGAACAGCTTAATATATGATAAGACTATAGGATGCATGATTGGCAGAAGCATTGAGAATCAGAACTCACATAGATTAAAGTGATTAGCACAAGAAGCAATGACGGGTGATGTGAGAAACATCTTTTTCACTTGGCGAATGTTGGCATTTGGGGTGCACAGCCTGACAGTGTGGCAGAGGGAGATTTAATCAAAACATTTGAAAGAGAATTTGAGAAGTATTCAAAGAGAAGAACAAATGCAAAAGGGTGGAGGAATGTGACTAGTTAAATAATTCTTTCAGAGACCTGACTTGGATGCCTTTTGTGCAGTCATCATTCTACTATTCTATGATTTGGTTTTAAGGATTAATATATTGGAGTCAGTTTTCTGGTCCCGCTCACTTCAGGAAATGTCATGGGCAGGACAAACAATTTGTCAGACCATTTTAAGGTCTGTTGAGCTCAATGGGTGCGACCGGAAAATTCCACCCATTGTAATTTGCTCTGCAATTCTAGCAAATTTTTAACACTTGCACTTAAAATCTAAATGCCAGCGATATCTTAATGGAATCAATAATTTCAACATTGTCACTGAATCACATTAACCCATTGTGCTCATCAATAAGATTTAGAATCAGGGAATCCTACAGTGCAAAAGAAGTCCATTCGGCCCATCATCTCTGCACCAACAACAATCCCCAAAATCCACTCATTTATCCGAGCTAGCTCCCTGCCACTGATGGGCAATTTAGCACGGCCAATCTACACATCTTTGGAGTGTAGGCAGAAACTAGAGGAACCCCATGCTGGCATGGGGAGATTGTGCAAACTCCACACAAATAGTGACCCAAGCGCGAATTGAACTTGGCTCCCTGGCGCTCTGAGATAGCAGTACTAACTATTGTGCCGCCCAATTGTATACTTATCATAGATCACAAACAGGAGACTTTGACCAACCAATTCCTGAGATATCATTGTCAGAAGTCAGTGTATAAATGAAACAGCATTTGTTTTTAGGTTATTCATTAGTGTCACAAGTAGGTTTACTTTAACACTACAATGAAGTTACTGTGAAAATCTCCTTGTCACCACACTCCGGCGCCTGTTCGGGTACACTGGGGGAGAACTTAGCATAACCAATGCATCTAATCAGTATGTCTTTCGGAATGTAGGAGGAAACCGGGGCACCGGGAAGAAACCCACACAGACATGGGGAGAATGTGCAAACTCCGCACAGATAGTGACGCAAGCCAGGAATCGAGCAGTCCCTGGCACTGTGAGGCAGCAGTGCTAATCACTGTGCCACCATGCCAGCCATTTCAAAGTAATGCAAAAAAAAGTTATTGAGTTAAATAGTGTTTCTATTGAAAAGGGGTACTGACATGGAGGCTTTACGGTAAATTTTGATAGGCCCCATTGCAATGGATAGAAACTTCTTGATACTGTGCCCATAATTGTCTCACACACATGTGAAGGAATCTTTTAAGTAATTCCAGAAAATAGTGTCTGGGATTGTTTAATGAGGCAACCTTCTACAGTGGCCAAGATTACGCTCTAATCTCTAAAAGTGAAGCTATTGAATTAAATTGTCTGAACTCTGAGAGTTTTGTAGCTTCCAATGCAATACATCCAAAACTTTTTATTACTTCTAAGTGGATTTCCTGTGGTCATTCTCACATTGAGTGGAAAGATGCCTGGTTTTATAAGCAGGGGAATAGAGAACTGGGATTGTACATTGCATTCTTCTGTTGGAGAGGTGGATCAGTGAGCAATGCCATCCTGACCAGTGCTGTGATGTCTAACTGCTGGAAATAACTATATGGCAAGATTGATTGGAGGCTAATTGCTGTTGCTGAAGAATTTTCGCTGCAGGTGGGAAGCAACTTGGAAATTTCCAGACTCCTTCCCAAGGTCAGAGAAAACCAACAAGAAGTAAATGCCTTTTGATTAAAGCTGCAGCTTGCCTCAGTTGGTAGTGGCACTTGAGAGAAAAAGAATATGTGAGTTTGGCTAACAGTAGTGGAGCATGAATCTACTACCCTATCTCAGGAAGGCAGTATTTGTGCTTCTACTACTTCCGCTCCACCAATGCCCTTGCTATTGCCTCCAGATTGCCACCAATACTGATATGCCCCTCTGCCAATGGCCAGCCCCTTCCCTCCCCCTGTTACCAGTCCCAGGTGCCGAGTGGCAGCAGGACCCCTCTTACTCTCATCCCCCACAGTCTCCGTCCTCATTAGGCCCGATTCCCATTAAGCCCTGCTCCTTTGGTAAAATCTGATGCCCAGTGGGCATTGCCAAGGTGCCCCTTGGACAGTGCCAGGTGGTCCAGGCTAGCAATGCCCAGGGAATCACCTCCTTCTTTACCCCCAAACTCCGGGGGAGGGCCCCAATATTCATCAGTCAATCCTTAATTCCAAATATTTCTTATTGAATTCAAATTCCATCACCTGCCATGGTGAAATTCGAACCCGGGCCCCCAGAACTTTAGCTGAGCTTCTGGATTAATAGTTTGGTAATAATACCACTCGGCCATCACCTCCCAACAAGTTGCTGAAGAGATGCATTTGTCCAAGATGTTGCTCGGTCCCAGTGGTGAAGCCAACTGGAAATTTAATTTAAAGCAGCGTAGGTTTACTGTTCTCTCTATAATACACTCATGGCTTGTATTATAAATCAATCAGTCCAATTATATTCTGGATTTTATACTGATACAAAAGGGAAGCATCATTTCAATACAAGAATGGGAGCATAATTATGCCAAAATTGATATTTCTATTGATGTTGAATGTTTCCCTGTGAAACTGAACCTATGACAGATTCCATTCTCCTGATGTTAAATTTAAGTTTAATGAGTGAGGAGGGGCTTGAGGGGGATGGGTGGAGGAAGAGGTCACCGGTTGGCTATCAGCAAGAAAGGAGTTTTTTTTCAATGACATGCCATTTTTCAGAGGAACAACACCTGTGGATATTACTTTTCTCAATGTCGATGAAAGGGAGTTATCTCAATTTGGAGAATGTTGTCTCGAGGCCTTATTTCACGCAGAAAACTGGAGCCAAGCCATTTAACAGCTGTTGAGATAGTCCAGAGACCAAACTGTCCAAAGAGATAGAACACCCTCTTATCAACATAGTTTATACAGGAGTGTTATCCCTCCACATACTATTTCCATGAATCATTTTCATAAATGAATGTTAACATTGGCAGCTGGCCCACTCTGTGTGTCCACACATTACGTGTAGCTCCTAGCTTGCAGTAAATGTGGCAACGTAGGTAAATTTCAGCGTGTTATCTGGAATCGAAAATTAGGATATTTTCTCCACTGCTGCCTGACTCACACCCCAGGCAGCAAACTGAAAATCTAATCCAGAAAGTCTGAACCAATCCTCTGGCCACCACTCCTACTGCAGATTTAAGTTGATCAGCATTGGTGACTTGCATGTGGTTCAGAACAGAATAAGTAACTTACTCCAACAGCTAAACCAGGCATATTCAGTGTGTTCCTGTTTCCTCCCACACTATAAAAATGTATGGGTTAGGTTTGGTTGGCCATGCTAAATTATGCCCTCGTGTCAGGAGGGTTAGCCAGATAAATAAGTGTGGAGACAGGGATTGGACTATGAGAGGAAAACCATGTAGACATGGGGAGAACATGCAAATTCCACACAGACAGTCATGTGAGGTCAGAATTGAACCTAGGTCCCACCTTAAAACATAACAGCAACAGATGCATGGTGTTGCATATTCTGCCTGTATATTCCATTGGGATTATTATCAGTGTAGGCTTGATCATGGAATCTCTACAGTGCAGAAAGAGGCTATTCGGCCAATCGAGTCAGTACCAACCATAATCCCATCCAAGTTCTATTTCCTGAACCCCATATATTTATCCTGCTAATCTCCCTGACACAGAGGGCTATTTAGCACGGCCAATCAACCTAATCCACAGATCTTTACACAGAGGGTGGTGAGAGCGTGGAATGCCCTGCCTGCAGCAGTTGTGGACTTGCCTACTTTGGGGGCATTCAAATGTTCGGTGGATAGGCATATGGGTGATATTGGAATAGTTTAGGTTAGAGGGTCCACTGGCCGGCGCAACATCGAGGGCCGAAGGGCCTGTACTGCGCTGTAATGTTCTATGTTCTATGTTCTATCTTTGGGCTGTTGGAGGAAACCGGAACACCTGGAGGAAACCCATGCGGACATGGGGAGAATGCGCAAACTCCACACAGACAGTGACCAAAGGCTGGAATTGAATCCAAATCCCTGGCACTATAGGGCATCCATCAGCACTTCAGTAGGGATTCTATTTTACTGTAGAGATTGTGGGTTTGCAAGGTGCTGTTTAAAGACTTCTGGGGGGTTGCCACAGGGCTTCTTGTATACAGCATACACTTGCCTCTTTACAGCACTGGTGGAGGAGATTAATGCTCAAGGTAGTGCGTGGGGTGCCCATCAACTTGACTGCTTTGTCCTAGACCATGTTGAATGTTGCTGGAGCTGCACTCATCCAAGCAAGTGATTCCTGACTTGTGCCTTGCAGATCCAGCTGTGACCTGCCATATCCCTTATAATATTGAGCCTTTAATTGATAAGTATGGGTTTAATTATGCCTGCACTCTCTGATTGTGGAAATCCCGCGATTGAGTTACAGAGCAGCAGCAAAGCCTACCTACTGAGTTCCCAGTCTGCTCCCTATGTCTCCAGTGCAAGCTGGCTGGATTTGTTAACACTCTGCTCTTTACATCTAATCACCACAATCACCTTTTAGTAACCTCAGCAAACTGCACGGACAAACCATGTGATGTACAAATTGATTTGTAATGAGCATTCTTTGTAAAGAACATCACAAATGCTCTCGGGGAAATTTAGCTCGCTAACCTTTTCTTATAATTTTATCGCAGTTCGAATTCTGTTTTTAATTAGTTTTGATCATTTGTGACATTGCAGAATATTTCATTTCATTGAACATGGCTTTGGGCAGTCAACACTTCAATGCTATCTACCTATCTGAAAACCGTAATAAGCCCACTAAAGACTGCGACCCTGCTTCTGAGCTCCAACCACTTCTAAAACATCCTGTTGCTTAAATAGATTTAAAATCCTTTATTTGTTTATCGCTCTAGGACTTCTTGAAGGATTGTCGGGTGGATTCCAAACATCTCTTCTGATGAGACAAACAGTTCCAAAACCATCAGATTGACATGGATTTGGTGAGACTAAATGGCTGGTTAGATCTCCAAACATATTCACCAGATGGTGAGGCAGACGGTACCAGTCTGCATTTGTTTTGTTGCCAATGAATAAGGACAATCAGCCCAACTGATATTGGCAGTTTGTGTTGGCACCCGATCCGCGCCATACTTATCACTTCCATAGATAAAAGCAGCACGATAACTCACAGTCTGTACGTTTTCAACACTAAACAAAATTTACCGAAAATATAAGAAACTATCTGGTGCACTAAGGATACCAGTTTGCTCAGTTCTGCTGAAGATCAATTTACCTTCTCTCCATCCCACTGGAATATAGGAATTAAGAGTGAGAATAATCCTTTCGAGCCCACACTGCCATTGAACATCACCATGGCTGACCTTATCCTGGTCTCAATTCCTGGTCTCAAAAAAGAAAATAAGCTTTTTTTAAAGCTTATTTATTAGTCGCAAGTAAAGCTTATATTAACATTGCAGTGAAGTTACTGTGAAATTCCCCCAGTCGCCACACTCCGTGCCTGTTTGGGTCAATGTTACCTCACCAGCGCGTCTTTCAGAATACGGGAGGAAACCAGAAAAACCCATGTGGATGCGGGGAGAAGGTGTAAACTTCACACAGACAGTGACCCAAGCTGGGAATCGAACCCAGAGCTCTGGCACTGTGCTAACCGCTGTGCTACCGTGCCATCCTGCCTGCCTGCTTCCCGTAGCCTTTTATCCCACTTTTCAGCAGGAACATATCTATCTCTTTCTTAATCTGTTGACTGATTTTGCCTTCACTGATCTCTGAGCAGTGAGTTCCACAGAGTCACAGCTCTCTGAGAGAAATAGTTTCTCCTCAGCTCAGTCTCCTCTCACTCAATATCTATGATCTCTTGATCTAGACTGTCCCTCAAGGGGGAACTTCTGTTTAACGTTGTAGCAAATTTAAAACAGAGTTGAGGAGAAACTACTTCTCCCAAAGGGTTGTGATTCTGTGGAATTCACTAGCCCAAAGTGTGGTGGATGCGGGGACAGGGAGTAAATTTAAGGATGAGTTAGATCGATTTTTAATTGGTAATGGGTTGAAGGGTTATGGGGAGAAGGCAGGAAAATGGGGCTGAAGAGTGTATCAGCCATGATCGAATGGCGGAGCGGACTCAATGGGCTGAATGGCCTAATTCTGCTCCTATACCAGAATGATAAAGAGTGGGATTGCTTGATCTTGGGTTCGGACATAGCTTGGCACAACATTGAGGACCAAAGGGCCAGTACTGTGCTGTACTGTTCTGTGTTCTATATCTTTTGAATGTTCACCTTTAGGTTTTTGTATCTCCTTTAGGTTTTTGTATCTCCTTTTTCCCTTCATCTCCCTGAAATTATTTTGTTCAGAAGAATAATTTGCTCGGTGTTTTTGTTTTATCTTTGGAAGTTTCTCCTTCATGTGTGAACCAGCCAGACAATATAAAACCAATCCATCCACCACCCAGTCTCATTTCGTAAATGGATGATAAAGATAAAAGCCTCTAAATGGGGGTTGAGATGAAAGCAGAATAAGGCTGAAAGTACACAGAAGCTCCATCATTATCTGAAGGAAAAGACAGGTTGACATTTTACCAAAAGATATTTCCTCAGCGTTCCTCAGACACGAACTCTGAAGAAGAATCGTTACTTGAACTGCAGATTTACCTATTTCCCTTGGAAGCTGGCTGGTCTTATGTACTTTGTAGCATTCCCCATTTTTAGCTTTGGTCATCCATTTGGCAGGGAAATCACATGGATACTATGAAATTTAACTTCTTTCCTGATCTATGGTCACCCAGCAACAGCCTCTTCCTACATAACATTCTGCCCCACAACTGCCAACCGGCCGCAGGCTAGAGTGATTACGGTAGTCACCAAATTGATACCCTGCCTGCCTAAAACTTGCCTCAAGTTGGAGATGATATTCTTTTCCTTGTTATAACAGATAATGATAACAATCAAACAATCTATGAAAAATATCCCTCTCATGAACTGGACTCGTTCATCTTCCACGCTAATTATGATTTTGTTTTCTGTTGCTTTATTTTCAAGGTTGCTCACCAGTAAGTCATTGAATCATAGAGTCCCTACAGTGCACAAGAAGGCCGTTCAACGCATTGAGCCTGCACTGACAACAACCCACTAAAGCTCTGTCATTTATCTGGCGAACCCCCGTGACACTAAACAGCAAATTAACACAGGCAGTCAACCTAACCCGCACATCTTTGCACTGTGGAAGGAAACTGGAGCACCTGGATGAAACCCAGGCAGACATAGGGAGAACATGCAAAATCCACACTGAGAGTAACCCAAGGCCAGAAATTGAACCAGGGTCCTTGATACTGTGAGGCAGCAGTGCCAATCATGCCACTGAACACCTGAAGATGTTTTGCCCATTTGGCTTCAAGATTAAAGTTTAATGTAAAGTATTTTTATTAATCACAAGTAAGGCTTACATTAATGCTGGAATGAAATTATTGTAAAATTCTCCGGCAGCCACAGTCTGGCGTTTGTTCAGGTCAATGCACTGAACCAGCACATCTTTCAGAATGTGGGAGGAAACTGGAGCACCCAGAGGAAACCCACACAGACATGGTTGAAGCCAAGGGCCTTTAGCCCTTCTCTAATATTCCTGTGTTACTACAAGTACCAACAGTCTGGTGAGATAATGGAGATAACTTTAACATAATTTGCCTTGTGGGAAGCTGGTTGATTCATGTTGGATTTTATCTTCCCAGGCATTAAAGTAAAATCAATCAGTATGATCAATGTTTGCTCAGGTGAATGGCAAGCTGAAGTTTGTTTTCTTTTTGAAGAACCAAGAACTGATGTTAGTGTTTGAGAAATATTCTGAAGTGCAAAGTGAACAGTTGTGGTGCTGAGGGCAATCTTAATCCCGTCAAAACTTTTGGGTTTGGTTGAACACAATGATTTTAAAAATCTCAAACCCAATCCAAACATCTTAGAATCCCTACAGTGTAGAATAATCCATTCAACCCATAGAGTCTCAACCGACTTGCTGACTGAGTATCTTACCCTGTCTCTGTTCCCCTCTATCTCTGTAATCTCCACACATTTCCCGTGGCCAATCCACCTAGACCGCACATCTTTGGACTATTGGTGGAAATTGGAGAACCCAGAGAAAACCCATGCAGACGCGGGGAGAACATACAAGTTCCACATAGTCAGTATCCTGAGGCTGGAATTGAACCAGGGTCCTTGGAACTGTGAAGCAGCAGTACTAACCACTGTGCTACCATGCCACCCTTGACTGTTTCCACTTTGAACAGAGGTGAGAATGGTGGAGGGGTTGACCAATCTATTTTCAGGACATGGATTCACCATTTAAAGATTAGGTATGATTTATATTTTATTTCGTTTCTATATATAATGCTGGCCAATCAGGTTTTCTGGAAACAGTAGAGAAATGGAAGCAAGGATAGCTGTGTGGAAGACATAAGCTCTTTTCACCTTCTTTCTAAGTCAGGAAGAGCAATAGTACTCTGTCTTGTCCTGAGCAAACCTCCTTCCCATCCTGCAGATGGAATCCTGCACTTCCATAATAACCAGCTCTCCCCTTTCTAGTACTGACTCCCGTTTTGCTATGTTTGGGCAGCTTCTATAACCACCATCCCTTCCCCATGATCACTGCCCTTCTATAATCATTGCCCCTTCCCACCCCACCATCAGAATGCTACTACAATTAATAAACCTCTGGCCAAGGTGACTGAGAACTTGCAATGATTATTGAATGCCCTCTACTATCTAATACCCAATAATCCACTGCCCTTGATCTCATTCTAACTCCCCGCACCCATTGAGCTCCAACAATTATCTCTGACCCTCCAAGTGAGCTCCACTGTACAGCCCGTTCCCTTGCAGTCTCTACTCTGCAACAGCTTACATATTGCTCCTGGACCATCGTATCTGCTTCAGGGAATCAAGTCTTTCGATCAGGCTGGATTCTGGCTTGGGATATATGGTCAAGAGGTAAAACACACAAACTGAAACCATACACCTGTCTTCTTGTTTAACCAACCTCAACTCATCTTCCAGTTGGAAATCCTGCCCCTGTAACAATTAAGGTTCAAATTCGATAATTTGTAGACTTCTACCAGAAAATTATTGCGGAAATTTTCAAATTAGCGCAAGCCCTCATCCCCCAGTCATGTTTAAGTACCTTTTGAGGTGGTGTAGCAAGCTGCTCAGCTGGTGGGTTCAATGAGGCTTGAACAATCAATCCATCTTCACTAATGCTATTCTCATTCTGAGAATAGAAATAAAATCCATGCCACTAGTATCAACAGTGTCAATTTCGTGCTTATCCATTCTGCAGTTTGTGGATGGCAAGCCAGTTTGCATGATAGTCTGGGCTTCGTTCACAACCCTTTGTAGTTTCTTGCGGTCTTGGCCAGAGCAGGAGCCATATCAAATCATAATACATTTGGAAAGGATGATTTCTATGCTTTGACATAGTCTGCAAGATTTTTTTCCACTCAGAAGTGTTCCACTGCCTGAAAAGCACTTTGGAAAGCCCCACAGAGGTGCAAAGGTCACATGAACACAAGTTCATTCATTCTTTGAAAAACACAAGATACTGCGGATGTTGGAATCTGAAACAAAAACAGAAAATTCATGGAAAATCTTTGCTGGAACAGTTTTGATGAAGGGTCATCTAGACTCAAAATGTTGGCTCTACTCTCTCTACAGATATTGTAAGAAGTCTCACAACACCAGATTAAAGTCCAACAGGTTTATTTGGAATTACAAGCTTTCAGAGCGCTGATCCTTTCTCAGGTGAGTGGAGAGGTAAGTTTCACAAGCAACGCATATATAGACAAAAATACAATTGCAAAATAATGGGAATTTCAAACCATTACCTTGTAATTGTGTCTGGTTCTATATCTGTTGTGTTTGTACCTTTCCACTCACCTGATAAAGAAGCAGTGCTCCAAAAGCTCATGATTGCAAAAAAACATGTTGGGCTTTAACCTGGTGTTATAAGACTTCTTTGTGTGCCCACCCCAGTCCAATGCTGACAACTTCACCTCATGGCTTCCACACATGCTATCAGAGCTGTAGATATTTTCCAGCATTTTTCTGTTTTTTGTTTCATTCATTCTTTACCTCTGCACGACAGCAGAACAATAAGTAAAGCTGATGAGGTTGATACTTGTTTTATTGACTAATTGCTGGAGGATTTGGAATTATGGACTCGCTCCTGATCTTTTGATTAAATGTTGGTAGTAGTAATTGGGTCAACGCAAGCACTCAATTTTAGGTCGGGTTTATTGCATTTTGGCATTTATGTGTATGGTATTTTGGCATGGGAAATAGAAATAGATACACGCAGGCATGACACTTATGCTTGCACATAACACACGTAAAATCTCATACCTGCACAGAATGTTTTTTAACAGATTCATTCACCAGATATTCAACATGACACTTTTGTTATTGGCAATGTCACTCACATATCTAACATAAAGCCCGCAAACACATACTTTGGAGTTTATTTAAAAAATTTAAATTACTAGCCCGCCCTGGCAGTTAAAAACCTCCAGATGCCGGGAAGGCAGATTTAATGTGAGTGATAGCTTGTTAGTGCTGCTTTGTATACAATTTCCAGTGTGATAAATACTCTTGAACAGATAAATACATCCAAGTAAGAGTGCTGCAGTGATACTTTGGAGAATTGTTGCGGAAGTAACAGTGAGCCGAAAGGATGCAGATTCTGGTCATTTTCATCAGATTCAGGAAACGCAAAACTTTTCGAATTTACAGCATAATATCTTTTCCAAATATTCAATCTGCAGCACGGCAGCTTCCTTTGAGCATCGTACTGAGGCAATGTTTGAATTCTCAACAGCCACTGGCACAATTGTCACGTTTTATCTTCCAGGTGCCTGTGTAAATCCATCACCTGTTTTACACGGGAAGTCTATCTCTGTGATTTATGGCCTCAAAGCCTAATCATTTCACTTCAAGCTTGAAATGAGATAAATACCACGATATGGAATAATGGACAAGTGAAAACATTGTGAGAGTGACTCAGTCAATTAGCATTCCACTACTTTCTTGTTGCTGCGGGAAAGAATGTAACAGAAACAGGAGGGACAACCCGAATACATGAGGGCAAAGCCCCATGCTGGAACAGAAATATAACACAGTGGCACAGTGGCACCAGGGACCTGGGTTTGATTCCCGGCTTGCATCACTGTCTGTCTGGATGTTCTCCCAGTGTCACGTGGGGTTTCCTCCGGGTGCTCCGGTTTCCTCCCACAGTCTGTAAGATGTGCTGGTTAAGTGCATTGGTCATGCTAAATTCTCCCTCAGTGAACCCGAACAGGTGCCGGAGTGTGGCAAGTAGGGGATTTTCACAATTACTTCAATGTGGTCTTAATGTAGGCATACTTTTGACACTAATAAATAAACTTAAATATATTTTCTAATTGCTTCTTTCTTTTCTCAGGTTTATTTAGGTTATTTTATCACAACTGAGGATTTAGGAGTCTAGCAAACATGCGCAAGCCAGTTTCAGATTCAATTCAATCATGGCTGCGGTGTTCCTTCACTCCATTTATATGTCTTTGTTTCATAACCTTTGGCAAATTGACTGAACAATTTCATCGCAGTGCTGGGAATTTCAATTGACATCTACAAAGCTTTGGTGGTCTGGGTTGAAGAGGTTGGTGGGGGGCAGGAGGTTTCACATTTCCACTGTTCTAATAGATGTCTACAAGATTATGATATATATATCATATATATAACATATATATGATATATATATATGTTATATATATCATATATATAACATGATATATATGTTATATATCATAACATATGAATGATATATTCTGTCATATATCCATTCTATATGACAGAATGGATAGTCAGAAGCTTTTTTTCCAGGACGGAAGAGTCAATTACAAGGGGGCACAGATTAAGGAGCGAGGGGTAAGATTTAAAGGAGATGTACGAGTCAAGTTTTCTACACAGAGGGTGGCGGGTGTCTGGAAGTTGCTGCTGGTGGAGGTACTGGAAGCAGATACAATAGTGACTTTTAAGGAACATCTTGACAAATGCATAAATAGGATGGGAATAGAGGGATACAATCCCCAGAAAAGTCGAGGGTTTTAGTTCAGTGAGGCAATTGAGCAGGCTTAGAGGGCTGAAGGGCCTGTTCTTCTGTTGCAGTTTTCTTTGTTCTTTTGTTCTTTATTTTTCATATAAAAATGCATTTCCTAATCTCTTCTTTCCAATACCACTAGCTTGGTCCATGAGGATATTTTCCTTACTCTCCTGCTCCTCCTCGTTATTTCCTGGTTCCAGGACTAGAATCTTTCAAGTCATGCCATAGCCTGCCCCTCTTGGGCTGCATGGTATTTAATATCCGAGAAGCAACTCTCTTGATTCTCAGATCTGTTCGTGTAATGGTGTCATCTGAGTGTACCTTTAAGAAAGTTTTTTTTAATCATTCAGCTTTCAGTGTCAGTGATGCCATTGGTAGGTGGAGCTAAGTTGTTCAATCAGGTGATAAGGTTTTCAGTTTCATTTGTGGCAGTCAGGTTACAGGGATTTTTTTCCTTTGAACTTTCAGTTTCATTTTGGCAGTGTGTTGGAAGCAGTTTTAGCAGCAAGCTAAGAAGTGGTCTTCCCTCCCTCTTCTTCTCTTTAAGAAGCTGTGTTTTGGGAAACAGATTTGATTACAACCTCTTCTTCGCAGGGATTTTCAGCATTCAACCCAGGAGGCTGGATTCCTATAACTAATGTGCATTTATTTATGCTGTATTATGTTTATTTGGAACATTTTATGTATTGGATGTTGGCTTTGGTTGGAACACATTAGAGATATTTCCTTAAGAGTTATACATTGTGATGATTTTTGTGTTTCTTGTTTGTAATTGTTAAAAGTTCTTGCTAATTGTCTGACTATATATGCCAGCAATATTCTTAATTAAACTTTGTGTTTGATAAAAGCTCCTCGTGGGTCAGTTAAAATATACCTGAAGTGAAACCTCTCATGCCCATCCAAGCCAAAATCAACGTAAAAAGGTACAGGTCAGGCAAGTTTCATGGAACACTTTGGAGTCTCCAACCTGAGTTGTAACAATGGCAACAGTGATTCTACAACAAGGCCAAATGCAGAGGGTGGGATCTGACCCTGTATCTGCACAAAGAAGAACCTGTAATGCAGTTTGCTAGTTGCAGCCAGGGCTGCCATCACTTGTAAAGACAATGGTCTGCCCCCAAGCCAACCCAATCAGAGGACTGGCAGCTCATTTGCCTCAGTAGCACCACCACTAGTAGTGGTCATTGCTGGTACTGCAGGATGAGGGCAAATTAATTGCCATGCTCCCTCAGTATCAGGTACGTGGTGTTTGGTTGTGTCAAAGACAATCATGCAGGCCGTACCAGAAATAGGGCACATAGTTGAGAGAAGGCAATGCAGTTGCTTTGGAGAAGGCCATTGCTGCTGGAGGGTTCCTCCATTGGTCAAAGAGTGCTTGCCAGGAGGATGCCAGTGTGTGCCTAGCAGTCTGCCCAAGCAGATATAGGAAAGAGGCTCTCATTTATCCACTGAAGTGGCTCAGTTAGGATCCGAGTGGATGGAATGTAGCCTAATTTCCTACTTTTGGCAAAATGGTGTTCTGATGGGAAGACTATGGGCATGCAATTCAAATTATTTTGCACCAGCGTTTCTGGTGCCCGACTCATTCCTGAAGGGCAGGTAAACTTCAGCAACCTGTGTGTCTGTTGGTAAATTTCTTTGCAGTGCCTCAAAACCTTTGGCTGTGTGTATGTGTGAGTGAGATTATCATCTATCCCTCCCACAAATGTTTCTGATAACCAACCATCTGCTCATCCTCTGGAGAAATCCATCCGGGGAGGTCTGGTGTTAATTGACCCATGTGTGCGTGTGTGTGTGCGTGTGTGTGTGTGCGTGTGTGTGTGTGCATGTGTGTGCGTGTGTGTGCGTGTGTGTGTGAGTGCGTGTGTGTGTGTGTGTGTGCGTGTGCGTGTGTGTGCGTGTTCTTTTCAACTGCTTCTGTGCAATAACTTTGCTCTGCCTTCGGGCAAATCTTTCCATGGAAACAATTTGGGGAAAAGGGCATAAAATTGCACAAGAGCTTTTTCCTTTGCAGTTACCTGACAGTTGACCTCGGCAGATTAGATTGAAGTTTGAGTGATGGTTCAAGAAGGATTATATGTCAATTTAGCTGGCAGTTGTACACTTCTTGCAATTTTCCAATGATGTGTCATGGCAAAAGTAAACAAAAAAATCCAATGAAGAAATGAAAATGTTTTTCAATGCAAAAAGTTGTTATAATCTCCAATGCACCTCCTTAAAAAGTATAGAGGATTATTTAATTGTAGACTATCAAAAAACAAAAGAAAAGTTTTTCTGAGCTTTGGGAAAAGAGCTGGGAAATGAGACTCATTGATTGCTCCTTCAAAGAGCTAGCATCGACATAATGGCTGAATGGCCTCCTTCTGTCCTGTGATATGAGTCTATGATTCCCTGTACATTGGATGGCTGAATTGCTATTTTCTATTTTACTTTGTGGGCAGGATTTTATAGCCTCGCTCGTCCCATTATCTGCCCCACACCCGCTCTGATACCCATGGCAGGCACAGCAGTAAAATTCCAGCCTATCACTGAAAGTCAAAATTACTACAACAGAGTTAACAGTGTGGCAGATTTACATAGTTCATTCATCATTTGTGACAGGCATACATTTTCGAAAGGAATGAAAATTCTACAGGAAAAGTGGTGTATCTATGACTAACAACAGAAATTAAAAGTCAGGAAGAGGCATGTAAGACCATAAGAAATAGGAGCAGAATTAGGCCATTCAGCCCATTGTGTCTGCTCTGCCATTCAATCATTACTGATACTTTTCTCATCTCCATTCTCTTGCTTTTACTGCATAACCTCTGATCCCCAAGATCCTATCTATCTTTTAAAGACATTCAATGACCTGAACTCAACAGCCTTCTGCAGCAAACAGTTCCACAGATTCACCTCAATCTAGCTAAAGAAATTCCTCCTTACCTCTGTTTTAAAGGATTGTCCCATTAGCCAGAGATTGTGCCCTCTGATTCTAGTTTTTCTTACTAGTGGAAACATCCTCTTTACGTCCACTCTTTTAAGGCCTTGCAGTACCTTGTAAGTTTCAATCCTTCTAAATTCCACTGACTACAGACACAGAGTCCTCAACCGTTTCTCATATGATAAGCTCTTCATTTCAGGGATCATTCTTGCGAAACTGCTCTGGATCCTTTATAAAGCCAACATATTTTACCTTAGATATAGAGGCTTGTAATGTTGCCAAAAAGGGTCAGAAGACTCATGATTGGGAGAATTTAAATATTCAGGCATGGATGACAAAGAAATTGATAAAGAACTAAATAAAAAGAGAATACCAGGGTAACCGAGAAAGAGACATAAAAATAGATTACAAGAGATTTCGTCAGTATGTAATTAGGAAGAGATTAACAAAGCATGGACCCCTTACAGATATGAGCAAGGTGGCACCATGGTTAGCACTGCTGCCTTACGGCGCAAAGGACCTAGGTTCAATTCTCAGATTGGGTCATTGTCAGTGCAGAGTTTGCATGTGCTCCCCATGCCTGCATAGGTTTCCTCTGGGTGATCCAGTTTCCTCCCACAGTCCAAAAATGTTAGGTGGATTGGCCATGCTAAATTGCCCCTTAGTGTTCAATGATGTATAGTTTGGGTGGATTAGCCATGGCAAATGTGCAGGGTTACGCGGATAGATTGGGTAACATGGCTTTCGGAGAGTCAGTGCAAATCTATGGGCCAAATGGCAACAACAGCAATCCCACCCTATCCTCCTAACACCACATTTTTATCCTGTTACTATGGGGCAATTTTGCATGACCAACTAACCTAACCCCCACATTTTTCAATTGTGGAGGCAACTGGAACATCCAGAGGAAACCCTCACAGATATAGGGAGAATGTGTGAACACCACTCAGACAGTGACTCGAAACTGGAATTGAATCCGGGACCCTGGTGCTGTGAGGCAACAGTGCTAACCATTGTGACACTGTGCCACCCGCTATCTGTCTACATGGTAGAAATGATGTTGAGATGCTGCGTTGGACTGGGGTAAGCCCAGTAAAAAGTCTCAGAACTTCATTTTAGAAAACAAGAAGCATTCTGGAAATAGTAGGGAATCGAGTGAGAATGCAGAATTTGAACAATGATACTAGTGACCAAAAGAGGTGGATGGGAGTAAGGCGGTTGATGTGGTATATATGGACTTTAGTAAGGCGTTCGATAAGGTGTCCCATGGAAGGCTTCTGCAGAAAATGCAGATGTATGGGATAGAGGGTGATTTAACTAATTGGATTAGGAATTGGCTAGCAGATAGAAGACAGAGGGTGGTGGTTGATGGGAGATATTCATCGTGGAGTTCGGTTACAAGTGGTGTACCTCAGGGGTCTGTTTTGGGGCCCCTGCTGTTTGTAATTTTTATAAATGATCTGGATGAGGGTATTGAAGGATGGATTAGTAAATTTGCAGATGACACTAAAGTCGGTGGAGTGGTAGATAGTGAAGAGGGGTGTTATAGTTTGCAGAGAGACTTGGACAAGTTGCAGAGCTGGGCTGAGAGGTGGCAAATGGAGTTTAATGTGGAAAAGTGTGAGGTAATGCACTTTGGCAGGAATAATAAATGTGTAGAGTATAGGGCTAATGGTAGGATTCTTAATAGTGTTGATGAACAGAGGGATCTTGGTGTATTTGTGCATAGATCCCTGAAAGTAGGCAGTCAAGTCGATAAGGTTGTTAAGAAGGCATATGGAGTCTTAGCTTTTATTGGTAGGGGGATTGAATTTCGGAGCCGCAACGTCATGTTGCAACTGTACAAAACTCTAGTGCGGCCGCACTTGGAGTATTGTGTGCAGTTCTGGTCCCCACATTATAAGAAAGATGTGGAGGCATTGGAGAGGGTACAGAGGAGGTTTACCAGGATGTTGCCTGGTATGGAGGGCAGGTCTTATGAGGAGAGGCTGAGGGATTTGAGGTTGTTTTCGTTAGAAAGGAGGCGGCTAAGAGGAGACCTTATCGAAACATATAAGATGATTAGAGGTTTAGATAGGGTGGACAGTGATAGCCTTTTTCCTAGGATGGAGAAAGCTAGCACGAGGGGACACAGCTTTAAATTAAGGGGTGATAGTTATAGGACGGATATCAGAGGTAGGTTCTTTACCCAGAGAGTGGTTAGGGAGTGGAATGCCCTGCCTGCGGCAGTTGTAGATGCGCCAAGTTTGGTGGCGTTTAAGAGGTTAGTTGATAAGTTTATGGAAGAGAAGGGAATGGTTTAGTTTGGAGGGTCATTGCTTTTTTCATAATTGGTCGGCGCAACATCGAAGGCCGAAGGGCCTGTTCTGCGCTGTAATGTTCTATGTTCTATGTTCTTAGTAATAAAATAGTACTGAAGTGATTTATCGAAGTCTTTCGAATCTGAAGAAGAATCATATTCAACTCAAAACAATTGCTTCTCTCTTCATAGATCTACTGGGTAATTCCAGCACATTCTTTTTTCCCTGAGAAATCCTTACAATTTAATGATTGTATCCTATCCTTTGAAAATAGACAACTGCAGAGATAGTGGGATGCGTTGGTTTTGAACTACCAGAATTAAAGAGATTCTAGAACAGCTCCATGCATTAGAAATATAGCAAATATAACCCAGCTATGCAAAAAATGGGAAATAAAAAGTAGGGAACTACAGACCAGTGAGCTAGACATGAGTGGCAGAGAAAATGTTGAAATCTATTAATAGGAATGTGGCAATAGAACATTTAGAAAGTTGTATTATAATTAGATGGAGTCAACACAGATTTATGAAAGAGAAATAGTGTTTGACAAATATGTTGAATTTTTTTGACAGGGTAGATAACAGAAAGCAAACGGATGTCATTTATTTTGATTTTCAGTCAAGCGTTTATCACACAAAATTAGGACCCTTGAGACTGGGGCAATATATCAGGTTGGATGAAAAGACTGGAGAAAAAAGAAAGCAGCAAAGTAAACAGATTATTTTCGGGTTAGCAGGCTGTAATGAGTGGAGTACCACATAGATCAGTAATTGGGCCTTAATTGTTTATAATCTATAGCAATGATTTAGACAGAGATCGAGTGTAATATTTTCAAATTAGCTGATGTAACAAGGTAAAGCAGGAACACAGAATCCCCACTGGGTGAAAGGAGGCCATTTGGTCCATCCAATGTGCACCGGCTCTCTCACAGAGCATCCCAGCCAGGCCCATTCCAGTAACCCCACGTATTTAAGTTTAAGTTTATTTATTAGTGTCACAAGTCAGCTTGCAATGAAGTTACGGTGAAAATCCCCTAATCGCCACACTCCGGCACCTATTTGGGTATACTGAGGGAGAATTTAGCATGGCCAATGCACCTTTTAGATTGTGGAAGAAAACATTAGGGAATGTAGGTCCAGTCAACATAAAAACATAGAAGATAGGAGCAGGGGGAGACCATTCAGCCTTTTGAGCCTGTTCCAACATTCATCATGATTGTGGCTGATCATCCAACTTAATAGGCTAATCCTGCTTTCCCTCCATAACTTTTGATCCCAATAACCCCACATGCTATATCCAGCTGCCTTTTGCATACATTCAATATTTTGGCATCAATTACTCCATGTAGTAATGAATTCCACAGGCTCACCATTCTTTGAGTGAAGAAATGACTGTTCATTCTGAATGATCTACCCCGTGTCCTCAGGGTGTGATCCCTGGTTATGGATACCCCCACCATCAGGAATATCCTTCCTGAATCTATCTTGTCGAGTCCAGTTAGAATTTTATAACTCTATATGAGGTTCCCCCATCCCCCATTCCTCTGAACTCCAGCAAAAACAATCCTAACCTGGTCAATCTTTCCTCATATATCAGTCCTGCCATCCCTGGAATCAGCCTCGTAAACCTTTGCTGCACTCTTCAACAGCAAGAACATCCTTCCTCAGAAAAGGAGATAAAAATTGTGCACAATATTCTAGGTGTGGCCCTGTATAAAGACAACAACATATTCCTGCCACTGAATTCAAAACCTTAGAGTTTGAAAGAATAAAAGTTGATTTATTAAATCAGATAATATTCTTAAGAGACTTGACAGGATAGATGTTGAGAGAATGATTCTCTGGCTGTGGAAGCTGGAGCCAAGGATCACAGTCTCAGAATAAGTGGATGAGTTTAACATAGGTGACTGGGGACCTTGCATAATGGCTGGTGAACCACACAATGTCTGTGTTCTCTACGATCAAGAAGTCCCACCAAATTAAGTGATGAACAGGCACCTAACTGAGAATGGGGGGCATTTCCTGAGATTAAGGATCCCAGGCACAGGAACCTTGGTCTCCGAGAACTGCCAATCAATTCGTAGGATGGCATGGTGGCATAATGGTGAGCACAGCTGCCTCACTGCGTCAAGGACCTTCTTTTAGGTGACAGTCTTGTGGACTTTGCAATTTTCCCCATATCTGCATCAGTTTCCTCTGGATGCTCTGGTCTCCTCCTATCGTCCAAAGATGTGTGGGTTAGATGGAGTGACCATGCTAAAATAAATTGCCCCTTAGTGTCAGGGGGACGAGCAAGCTAAATATGTGGGGTTACGGGGAGAGGACCCGGTAGATGTTAGTGCAGCTTCGATGGGCCAAATGACCTCATTTTGTACTGTAGGGATTCTATGATTCTATTTTTGGCACTGTTCCCTATTGGGGAGGTGATGGGTCATCCGGTGGGTGACCCGAGGCTCAGGATCATTGACGGATTCAGGTCACAGGCAAGAAAAAGAGTCACAAAGTGAGAACTAAGAAGTGGAGAGATGGGTACATTGGGGAATATCATTCAGCACCCAACCCTTCCTCTTGATCACTAAGTGCCTGACAATGAGGGACCATTTCCACCTGCCCGTCCCCCACCTGGAATGCCTCAAGCAGTCCCATTTTGCTTTTTGGGTTCCTGCATGGCATGTCACCTACTCATCACTGGATGAATGCCATTAATGGCCGACTTAAGAGCCCAGTTAGCGTTGGGTCAGGAAGAATGGCCTTGAGTCTTCTTGCCTCAGACATAATTGGAGGCAGAGATGGGACAATGGTGTCCCTACATCACCAGCACCAAACATAACCCCCTCGCATCTTCCCCCCTCCCCGCCCAAACCACCACCATTAACTGCTCTCATCTCAGGGTCGACAAAGAGCAATATATTCCTGTCAAGAGGCTAGCCATTTTGGACTGAGGAGAGGAGAAATTACTTCAGAACCTTGTGAAAGTTTGACATTCTCTAGCCCAAAAAAGGATAGTTGTTCAATTGTTTGGCACATTCAAAAGAGATATCAATAACTATTTGATACTAACTAATTTCAAGGATGTGGGGGATGGAGCAAGAAG
The DNA here is from genome assembly GCA_024679065.1 of Sphyrna mokarran. Lineage (NCBI taxonomy): Eukaryota > Metazoa > Chordata > Chondrichthyes > Carcharhiniformes > Carcharhinidae > Sphyrna > Sphyrna mokarran. Next base: position 18,121,511 of record JAGIQG010000015.1, on the reverse strand, counting down.
GTGGGTTTGAAGCAGAAAGTCAAACATGAACTAATTGAAGGGCGCTGGAGCTTAAAAGGCTGGATAGCCTAACCTTGCTCTTGCCAATGCTTCCACTTTGTCAGAAGACTAAAGAAATTTGGCATGTCAGCTAAGATTCTCACCAACCTTTACAGATGCACCATAGAAAGCATTATTTCTGGTTGTATCGCAGCTTGGCATGGCTCCTGCTCTGCCTAAGACCACAAGGAATTACAAAAGATCATGAATGTAGCCCAATCCATCACGCAAACCAGCCTCCCATCCATTGACTCTGTCTACACTTTCCGCTGCCTCAGCAAAGCAGCCGGCACAATTAAGGACCTCATGCACTCTGGACATTTTCGCTTCCACTTTCTTCCTTCAGGAAAAGGATACAAAAGCCTGAGGTCACGTACCAATCGACTTGAGAATGACTTCTTTCCTGCTGCTGTCAGACTTTTGAATGGACTTACCTTGCATTAAACTGATCTTTCTCCACAATCTGGTTATGACTGTAACAATACATTCTACACTCTTTTGTTTCCTTCTCTATGTATGGTATGTTTTATCTGTACAGCGCGCAAGAAACAACACTCTTCACTGTATACAAATACATGTGACAGTAATAAATCATATCAAATTAGATCCTTCTATTGCTGTTTGTGAAGTATATACTTACTGTTTCTTCTGCTAATACTATTGCTGCAACCTTCAAGATGAGCTCTCTTCTTCAAGACTGTGCCTTAATTTCCTAAGCACTAGCAACTGTTGCTCTGGTCTTATATGAGTTTATGCTAAATAATCTCTCATAGATATTTAAATGACACAATTCCACAAATTAAGGCAAAATTGACAGGAGCAAATAATTGATCAATGGAACAAAACCAACGTAATTGGTCCCATGAGATTTGGAGCTTGTGTATTTGCCAGTTATGAGCACTATTGTGAAGCAAATCCTATCGTCAGATAGTGACAGGTGACAATAGATATTCCTTGTCAAACAAAGCATGTGGTTCACCTTGGCTGAGTGATTGAGGCAGTGCATAAAATTAGACAACTAGAAAACTGCAGGGGAAACTGATTAATCTTGTTGCAATGTGTTGCCTGCAACACCTCATCCAGAGATAATGACCTAAGCTTTTACTCAACACATGCCAGTCCCCTCTTCTTGAATCGGATCACTCAGTGGGACTCCATGAGCCAAAACAAAAGCAGAAATGTTTCAGCTTTGTTTGTACATTCATGCTGGTGAAGTGTTGCGATAAACAGTTATAAAAGGGGAGAACGAAGAAAGATACAAGCCCAGAGGACAAGCAAATCCAATGCAGCCTGTCTGTCTTACATTGAGTTGACCTCCGGCAAATGAGTTTTGAAATTATACTGTATAAATAATCCATGTCTGCCAATTCCTACGGTGATACTTAAGCAGCGGATTATAGAAATATTCACAAAGTTCTGTTTTCTGTCAACTGCAATACAAAAAGGAGCAAAAATATTAATGTTGTAAACCTTGCTGAATGAAGCTTCCTTAGATAAACAAAAGTGCTGGCACAATACACCATTGTCAAGGTTACCCAAGATTGGCAGTAGAAAGGGGAGGAATGAAATCTTCGCACCGAATTCTTATTGATTACAATGGAAACATGCCAGCATTTGGCAAAAATGTGAAGCCTAAAATAGTCATCAGGGGAACTTGCCAAAGGACCAACTATGAACAGACTATTTTAGTTTTAGTATTGTGCAATGAATTAGTGTCAAGTTGCAGTAGAACAGTGTTTGAGGAAGAGTCATCATAATACTGAAAATTTGAATCTTACGTTGAGTGTGAGAGTGATTTAACTAAGTCCAAACAACAGGCTTAAATTTGAACAATGTAAAAACTCCATAGGTTTCAGTAGGCTAAGATAGGTCAGGGAACAAAATTAAAATTTTATTGTCCTCTCCCCAGCAGGTTTTGATGAGTGGGGGACTCTGAAATTGAATGGACAGTGTTTCTTCCCAAATGCCCTCCATCCCAATTAGAAGAAATTTTATAGGGGGGTGGGGGAGTGGGGGCAGGAAGAGCCTTGGGTGGAAAGATGTCATTGCCCCAGTTCAAGCTTTTAAATAGCCATCTGATGGCTACTTTAAGGCCTTTTTCTGCCTCACCTCCTGCAGTTCCCTCCCTAACAACATTGTGGGCATATCTACACTACATGGGCAGTGATTCAAGAAGGGAGATCACCACAAAAATAATCCTCAAAGACAGTTAGGGTTGGGTAATAAATGTTGGCCCAGCTAGCAACGCCGACACCTTGTAAGTGAATTTAAAAAGAACTTGTCAATCACTCCCATAAAAATGGCTTCCCTATATATAGGGCTGTGCAGTGGTTAGCACTGCAACTTCATTGCTGTGTTAATGTAAACCTAACTCTGACAGTAATAAAGAACCTTTTTTTAAACGTATATTGTCTCAATTGACTGGGTATCTGCGTAATGCACAGTATTGCATTTGCGTGTTTTTTTTCAACAAAGAAATTTCCAATTAGAATTCATTCATTTGAGACCACATACCTACATGACTGTGTTTTTATCAGCTCCTGGCAATGTGTACCACTATTGTTTGAAGTTGATTAATGCTGTTGGGTGACAGGTCTTCAAATTAGCGGCATTTATTCCTTTAAAATTTATGTTTACAACCTATTGTCGGATGAACTGGAAAGCACCCAATTGAGTCCTTTGCAGACAGTCCGATGCAGCAGTGAGATGTGCCCTCATCTCCCAATGATACTTCTGTTTAAAATGTTCTGATTATTAAACATTTTTGACTTGCACTTCGAGCTATTTATCTCCATAATCGTGAAGGTTTATTTTTAAATCTACACTCTCAGGATATGAGCAACACCCTGATGAAGCTGATTTAACTGGCAGTCCCTGGTTACATGATGAAGTTAGTCATGGTAGCCTTCTCTTTGAACTGCCGCCCTCTCACACACCCTCCAGAATGCTTCATCTAATGTTTTTCACTAAGGAGTCATGCCAAGGAATGAGGAACTGTATATTATTAATCCTAGTTCCACAGGTCATAATCATAGAAACCCCCCCCTCCCCCCACCAGTGCAGAAGGAGGCTACACAACTCACGCTGAACTCACACTGACAGGAGTCTCACACAGGACCTATTCCCTCAATCCCACATATTTACTCTGCTAATCCCCCGACACTAAGGGACAATTTAGCATGACTAATCTAACGCGAACAATTTTGGAGTGTGGGAGGAGACCGGAGCACATGGAGAAAACCCACACACATACTGGGAGAATGTGCAAACACAATCAGCTGAGGCTGGAATTGAACTCAGGTCCCTGGCGCTGGGAGGCAGCAGTGCTAACCACTGTACCACCGTGCTGCTCTTAACAGAACAGATTTACCGAAGAGTACAAGGCCAGGAAATGTTTAGCCTGTTTGTTGAAACAAAGTTTTTTTTATTCCAGGCTGTTGAATCACATGTCTGATATAGTAACCTTTATCGGTGCATATTTTCCTTTGTAGCATTACTAACCTTCACGATATTAAAAAAAAACTTTAATGTCGTAATTCCAAAGCTGTAGTCTTTATCCCTTTATGAATGTTTGTCATTAACACTGAGTTATTCCTATCAATCAATCAGATTAAATATTTTTAGTATTTACTCATTTATACATCAGTTGGCTTAAAATATACCCTGATAATCACTTTGACGTATCTGATTACATTAAATAAATGCTTCTGTGTAGCCATCAGATCAAACTCTGCTGTGGCTCTGGGAACTGCAAGCTACAATTAATGAAGTGGCATTATCAGTGAGAAGCATTAATTTCAATTAGTTTTGATTTTGGAATGCTTGAAAGGTTCTGCATTTAATTAAAAACTGATAACTGTCTAAGTGATTCCAGACCTGGTGCATAAATAGTCGATCAGTATTGCACGCAATGGAACATTTTTACTTTTTGTTTAAACCGAACAGGCGCTACGGCGCTTTTTCAAGTGCGTCCTGTCTCTGCCTGAGTGCATTTGCAAACAGGCTTCATTCAACAGATGGCTCACGCTGTAAAGATTTCCTTCAGATGTCCTAGCTCCCAAAGTGAACTTGTTTCTTGGGACAGGTCCTAATGTTACAATATCAAAACTTTGGCCGGGCAAGTGTACAGTTTTGGCCCAATAATCATAGAATCCTACAGTGCGCAAGAAGGTCATTTGGCTCATTGAGTCTGCACCGACCATAATCCCATGCAGGCCCTATCTCTATCACCCCATGCATTCACCCTAGTTAGTCCCCCTGACACTAAATGGCAATTTAGCATGGGCAATCCACATAACCGGCACATTACACCCTAACTATAACAGTAACATTATATTCTGCACTCTCCTGTTGCCTTCTTATGAACTATACATTTTGTCTGTGCAGTACATAAGAAGTAATACTTTTCACTGTATGTTAATGCATGTGACAATTATAAATCAAATCTTTGGAATGTGAGAGGAAACTGCAGCTCCCGGAAGAAATCCATGCAGACACAGGGAAAATGTACAGGCTCCCGCACAGACAGTGACCCAAGCCGGAATTGAACCGGCTGTAAAGCAGCAGTGCTAACCAATATACAGTGTGCTGCCCCGGCATAGTTATCTCCCAGCATGGAATGGCCTTGTACAGGGCTGTTGCTGATAATGGAATGTGAAAATGATGTGCAGCTGTAACTCTTAAAGGTTGCTATGGCTATTTAAAGAGACTGATTTTTAAAAATTTTTGTTGCTCGCAGCAGAAGAAGTCTGCAGTGAAGGGAATGGATCAGCTCCATTTTTACAGATGTTTCATACAAATCTTGACCAATTCAGCTATCCATCTCTGGAGAAACCATTTCGTTGAAGAAAAGGACAACGTGCTTCTTAAGAAAAGATTCACAGCACTGCCTAAGAAAGAGAGAGCAGAATTTTCCAGTCCCGTTTGCTACGGGAGTCATAGCAGGCGAGGGTGAGGAAGGGGGGAGAGGGCAGACCATGCAAAAGTCCATTGACCTTGGGCCGGATTTTCTCGTTTTGGGGCGACCGCAACTAGAAAATCCGACCCTGCGCGCCAGAAGGATGGTAAGGAAGAAGATGTATTTTTTTATTCACTCTAGAGATATGGGTGTTTCTAGCAGAGGCCAGCATTTATTAGCCATTTCTGCTTGCTCTTGGGAAAGTGGTGAATTGCCTTCTTGAACAACCGCAGTCCATGTAAATAGTTCAATTAGCTAGAGATTGCCAGGATTTGTCGCACCAACGATGAAAGAATGATAACGTATTTTGGGATGGTACTCAGACGAAGACTGTTGTGATAGGTCCTACTACTTTTGTACTAAAGCAAGAGTATGCAGGGCACAACCAGTTTTATGTCAACCAGTTACTGTGTGACTGAGATTACAGGCAAAGTCCACTCCATACCTCCTCAGAAACAGAACTTTCCAAGTTTCATTTGTGTACCCACAATATAAGACTTTGATGCTTAGATTTAAAACTGCAAAATTGTTGCTGTCTGACGATTTAGAAAGTTGACCTCACACAAAGCATATAATCTGCGTTGTTAGTGATAATTTATTCATGCAAGCTGTCACTTAATTGTTCATCTCGGTGCTCTTTAAACTTTCAGCATTACTGCCACAAATATAGATAGTGGGGGTGGGGGAAGAAAGGTACATTCTGGTATAACTGCCATAGCACTATTACTGCTGACCTCACCAGTGTTGGTAAGTCGATGACAGATTCCTTGATCATAATGAGCAATCTTGGGTCATCAGTGCCATCAGACTCTTAGTTGGAACCGAAGGTTGGAAAGTGAGGTTGAATTTGTTGGCTCTGTGTGAAACCGGAGCCTCAAGAGGAAAACAAGTAGAGAGGGGAATCCTTAGGAGAGCTTAGGAGTTTGCTAAGGGTAGCAGCAGTGCTGCCTTATAGTGCCAGGAACCTGGGCTTAATTCCCAGCTTGAGTCACAGTCTGTGTGAAGTCTGCATGTTCTCCCTATTTTTGCATGAGTTTCGTATGGGTTCTCTGGTTTCTTCCAAAGGATGTGCTGGTTAGCTGCATTGGCTGTGCTAAATTCTCCATCAGTGTACCCATAGTGTGGAGACTAAGGGATTTTCACAGTAACTTCATTGCAGTGTTAATGTAAGCCTACTTGTGTTATAGTAATAAATAAACTTTTGAGATACAATTTCTAACGTGGATTAATTGAAATCAGAGTTACACATGCAACCAAAACTTAAGAGTGCTGTTCTCTTGGAGGGTTGTGGGGCTGTATAGATTGCAGAGGTAGGGAGGGGGCTGGCCCTGGAAGGATTTGGAAATGAGTGTATGAATTTTAAAATAAGGACAGTTCTTAATTGGGAGTCTGTAATGAAGCTGCTCACAGACATTGTCAGGAAAATAAAGGATATCTATTAATATGGGAAAACTATACAGAAGTTGGCAGCATCATCTCAGCCCCACCCCACTGTCCCTACCCCTACCTGCTAGTGCTTCTAGTCTGTTTGCCATAGTAAACTTCTTACAATGTGAATAATTATACTTAGCTATTAATTGGAAGTTTGATTTTTTTTCACATTTCAGGGTCACTTAGGGTTCATAACAGAGGAGTGATGGATGAATGTGATTTGGTGCAAGTTTCAGATAAGCTCAAGTTTAAAGAGGGCAAAAATGTTGCCAGAAGTGGATTGGAATGGTAACATTTAAAGGTAACAAAAGCACGGTTTAAGAGATTCAGCTGCAGATATGATAAGCAAGGAGGGAAGTTGGACAATATTTACATAAGTGAAAATAGGTGACCCTAATAAAGGTGTAGATATGTGGTTATAAGCTCAGCTTAGAGCCAAATATGGCACCAAAGTTGCAAAAAGATGTGTTCAACCCATCTAAAGTCAAAAACTGTCGTGACTGAAAGAGATAAATAATCTAGCTCCTGGAATGTTCTGGACTGACCCTCTTTCATTCCAAATCATTTGTAACTTGCCACCACACCACTTCCAAAGTGTTACCTTTTCTGAGAAACTTTTCTTTAAAGATCATTGTTAGGTTATTCCTGGCTGCCCTTGCTTCCGTACTCGCTCTGACTGCCAGTTGATAAATATGCTCCAGTCTGATGATCTAAGCACATGATCTATTTAACTGAGATACTATTGTTTTCAAAGTTGGTTAGCTGTCAACTGCTTTGTTTTCCCTGTGACAATTTTGTTCCTTGATCTATCTCTTCCGATAACCCTACATATTGTGCAGAATGTTTCAGGGCTGTCTTTCCAAATTTGGCTTCATGATACATAACTTTGCGGGCAGGAAATTCATATTGGGTGTGGTCCTCCAAATGCTCAAGGGCTGAAAAGAAATCTCAGGAGGGCTATGCCTACAATTGCTTCATCTGTGTTTCTGACAAGAGTGTCTCTGAGCCAGAAGTAGGCACTTAATTAAGTCAGCCCCAAATCATCCTACTTCTTTCCTGAAGTCATTGGGATTGACATGGGTTCAGTGACGTACAATAAAGTGGACATCATCAAAACTCCTTAGACAACACCTCCTAAACCAGTGACAGGTAACACCCAGAAGGACAAGGGCAGCGCACATCTGGGAATACCACTCCCTGGAGGTTCCCTTCCAAGCCACTCGCCATCCTGACTTGGGAATATATTGGCATTCTTTTGTGTCAATGGGTCAAAACTCTCTCCCTAACAGCACAGTGGGTGTACATATATCTCAAGGATTGCAGCAGTTCAAGAAAGCAGCTCACTATCACCTTCTAAAGGGTGACTATATTTTACTATTTCTCCATTTTATCGAGTTTGCTAAAATCACCTTTGCCAACTTCAGCTGAATAATTCTCTTCCAATATTAGTTAGGAATTAGGTAGCCTACTTTCTCTTGTGCCTTTCCTGAATTTGGTGTTGATGACTAAATATATCAAAGAAAACACTGAATGCACACAATGGCAGAAACTTTCAGGGTTCATCACAACTAACTGAATCTGATCTGAAAGTTGTGTGTAAAATCAGAGACAGAGGGGATGACACACATTTGGATACCTATGGCTCAAACAATACAGTTTACAATCAAACATAGAAAGTGCTGGAAAAATCTTAGCAGGTCTGACAGCATCTGTGGGGAGAGAATAGATGTGGAGATGCCGGCGTTGGACTGGGGTAAACACAGTAAGAAATCTCAGAACACCAGGTTAAAGTGTTGTGAGACTTCTTACTGAGAGAGAATAGAAGCAATATGTTGAATCAGGATGATCTGTAGATGCTGTCAGGCCTGTGAGATTTTCCAGTATTTGCTGCTTTTGTCTCAGGTTCCAGCGTCCGCAGCTTTTTGTCATAGTTTAGAAGCAGGTCTGCAGATGGGTCTAATGTGTCCACTTATTGAGAAGAGACTAGGCATTGTCTGAACAGCCAGCATCTCATGCCAGTTGTAGAACTCAACTTACAATTTTCAAATACTTATGGCCAGAGCCTACGCTACCCACTTTTACTGGGCTGCTCCAGAAAAGAATGAGTTTTTCCCTTCTGATGAATTCCAATTGAGCTCAGAGGAGAAGAAATTCTTTATTTGGTCTACCATTGGTTACTGCTGTTCTTTACATTAGTCTCTGTCTGTAGCAATATTACCCAGCATATGGAACACATTTTGATAACTTTCCCTGGAACACATTGTGACACATTTTCCGACCAGTCCCAACATCTGACATATCATTTTGCACTCTGTCAATAATCAGTGGAAATCTTATTTCACTGTGTCTCACTATGTGATTCAATCCAGTAATGTTTATCTTATCTCTCTAAGAAGCCACAATCCATCTTTCCTTCCTCAAGGAGATTTTGGGAGTTGGATTGCCTGAGAATGAACGTCTTATTGGCACTCGCATGCAAACACATATTGGCATGTATTGCAGCAAGAGGAACTGGCATATCATTTTTATATGGATGAAATAATTACAATGTGGTACCTGACAGCATTATGGCAGAAGGATCATATAGGCAAAGTCAATATGTTTTGTGCCTTGGGGAAGTAGTGAATCTGTGGCTGACTTTACCATTCTTTCTGGCACGTTTAAACTGTGCTGAAGCAAGCTTCAATTATCTTCTTAATGGAGCAGTGAATTGATTCGTGGCTGAGAGCCTGGGGTTCCCTTTGGAGTTCTCAGTGCCAGATAGGTCGAGCAGTGGTTTCCTTTGCTGGGAGTGGTGGAAGGTTGTCTCTTTCTGATCTTTGGGTAGTAGGTTAAAAAAAAACATGGCTACAGCTTCATCTATTGAAACTCATGAAGTACTGCCCGGGGCAGTTTATTCATGTTGTGCAACTTTATTTTCATTAATTCCTACAGTATTAACATTCATGGCAAGGCCAGCTTTCTCTGCCCATCCCTTATTCCTTTGGATAAGGTGATGACTAGCTACCTTCTTGAACTATTGCAGCCCATGTAAGTAGATGAATGATACTGGCATAAAAAGAGTTCCAAAATTGTGACCCGATAACATATGAGCAAACGGCAAGCTTGTCAGGATGGTGTGTGACTCAGAGGGGAACTTGTAGGTGTTGAAGTTCCCATGAGAGTATCCAGCTCAGTGATAGATATCACACATCAAAAATGCCGGAAAATTTCAGCTGGTCTGACAGCACCCATGGAGCAAGAGTACACCCTATGTTTCAAGATTAGATGATCTTTTGTCAGCAGTATTTTGCTTTTATCTAGGCAATGGGTGTCGTGGATTCAGAAGATGTTTTCAAAGGAGACATGCAAGTTGCTACAGTGCATCTTGTATATGATACACATGCCTATTGCTGTGCACTGGTGGTGGAGGGAATTAATATTGAAGGCAGTGATCGATATGTCGATCAACTGGGCACTTTTGTCTTGAATGTTGTTAAGTTTCTTGAGTATAGTTGGAGTTCAATCATCCGAGCAAGAATAGAATATTCTAGCACATTCCTGATCTGCTATATGTTGTGGTGATATATAGGATATATAGTGGACAGGCTTTTGGGAGTTAGGAGGTGTGTTATTTGCTTCTGACCTGCTTTTGCCACACAGTATTTATGTTGCTGGTTTAATTAAATTTCAGGCATTGCCCAGAATGTGGTGATTCAATGATTCTTGCCATTAAAATTCAAGTGGAGGTAGTTAGATTTTCTTTTGTATGTGCTGCTTGGTCAGATCCTGGGATAGGAAATGATGTGGTGGTGGTGGTTGGTGGGGGGGGGGGGGGGGGGGGGGGGGGGGGGGGGGGGTGGGCAGATATGAGTGGGCGTGGAAATCCAGCTCGAGATTGGGGCAACACAGTTGCACAGTGGTTAGCACTGCTGCCTCACAGTGTCAGGGGCCTGAGTTTCATTCCCGGCCTGGATCACTGTCTGAGTTTGCACATTCTCCCCATGCCTACATGTGTTTCCTCCGGGTGCTTCAGCTTCCTCCCATAGTCTGAAAGACATGCAGGTTGGGTGCATTGGCCATGCTAAATTTGCTTTCATTGTATCCAAACAGGTGCCTGAATGTGGTGACTATGGGATTTTCACAGTGGTTTCATTGCAGTGTTAGGATAAGCCTACTTCTGACACTAGTAAATAAACTTTAAAATTTTAACTTTAATGTATTATTTAAAGTCAATAAAGTTTGAAATTCGAGGTGCTTACTAAATGAATAAAGCCACAAGGCTTCACTGGTTTTGAACAACAGAAATAAATTCGACTATGAAAATTCAAAGAAAATCTACGGAAGAATCATAGAATTCCTACAGTGCTGAAGGAGGCTATTCAGCCCATTGAGCCTGCATTGACAACAATGCCACCCAGGCCTCAAACCTGTAATCCCACATATTTATCCTTGGGTCCCTGACACTGTGAGGCAGCAGTGCTAATCACTGTGCCATCGTGCTACCCCAGCCTGTAGATGGGTTTCCTTGTCCACTCACATCTCCCCCAACTCCCTTCTCTTCCAGGATCTGACCAAGTAGCACACACAAGAGAAAATCTAACCATCTTCACTTGAATTTTAATGGCAAGAATCATTGAATCTCCCACATTCTGGGGCAATGACTGAAGTTAAAATGCTCGTCCCCCTGACAGTAAGCAGCAATTCAGCATGACCAATCAACCTAGTTAAAGCAATCAAACTTGTTGGACTTTAACCTGATGTTGTGAGATTTCTTACTGCTCCCACTGCAGTCCAATACCGGCATCTCCATATCAAAGTTCCTTATGGCCCTGTGTCAAATTTATTTTGGTAAGACTCTCATGAACCATTTTGAAACATTTTATCCTTGATTAAAGCAAGTTATTTTTGTTGTTCTCTGCATTGTGGTGTTTTTCCTGAAATAACCTAAGGTTTAGAGTATTAAGGTTTATTTATTAGTGTCATAAATAGGCTTACATTAACACTGCAATGAAGTTTCCGTGAAAACCCCCTTAGTTGCCTATTCGGGTACACTGAGGGAGAATTTAGCATTGCCGATGCATCCAACACAGCGCTTGCTTTTATTTAAATCCTCCATCTGTGCAATAGCTCAAAACAGTTCTCAAAATAGGCCTTTCTCCACACAGAGGAACCAGCTGCCCCACCCTGTGGTATGAAACAACATGAATCATTTTTAAACAGGACGCCATCGGGTACAAGACGTCAATTGTGGTTTAAATTCGTAACAACTACTACCTGTGAAAAAGCCAAAGGCAAACACGAGAACAACCTTATCTGATGTTGATGGAATCCACAGAAAATTCCTGACCCCAGGTGTCACTTCCCTTCCACCCTACCCCTCCATGTCATTCATTGGCAGATTGTTTTGACAGAGGCTCTGACAGAGGCAATGATTACCTAGTGACCAGCAATACACACTATTGGCTGTTTTCAACAGCTTAGAAACAGAGTAGAATGAATGGCGCTTCCTTGGAAAATCAACAAGTACATGGGTGATGATGTTCCCATTTTGCCAGCTTTTTTGTACTAGCAGAAGAACTTATTCGAAATGCAGTGCTGGATTCTCTACTTTAGCTGTTTGGCAGTAATGATATTGAGCATTTCTGAAGACAAGAGACTTTTTTTGACAAAGATTTTCATCTTGCAAGTGTCCTAATAAAGAGCTTTGACAACAAAACTGTCTCCTTTTCTCAGCAATTCTCTCCGATCTTGACTTGTACATGTTTCAGTCTGTGCCCCATCTCTTGATCTCAGTGCTGAGGGAGAGGCATTGAAATGGTGACAAAAATAAAACAAAATTCCATTTGGTTTTCTATTCCGCACCGTGCGTACGAATCAAGAATGTCTCTCTGAGTAAACCATCCATCAGCTGGTGTACAAATTTAGTGATAATCATTTGAATGCATTCATTAGGTGCAAAGAGACTTATGCAAACTAGCTCATCTGCAAGGAAGCAAAATGGGATTTTTAAAAAAAACACCAGCTTGCACACAGTATGAAACAGATATTCACAGGAACAAATAATGATTGACACTTCCCACCGTTTTTCAAACTTTTCTATGCGGGGGACCGCTGCAAGTGTTGACACATTCTAAAGAGCTCACTACTTCTGAAAAATAGTGCAGTTTCAGAAAAAGTGCTATGATTGTCCAACACAATTTAGACTAATTTTACAGCCAATATGTGCTGTCAACACATACAGAAAGCGATGCAAATCCAGTTGAGGAAACCATCCCAAAAAAAGATCACCAATGAAGGACAACTGACCAACTGAAAACTCTTTACTCCATAGGTAGATCAATAACTTGTGCAATTCCATGATGTTTGGTCAAAAAAACTGTTGTAGTTTCAAATCTGCCAGTCACTTTAGCCATGGTTGGAGGTACCATGGTTGGATTGCAATGGACACAGTAAGAAATTTCACATTAGGTTAAAATTCAACAGCTTTATTTGGTATCACAAGCTTTCAGAGTGCTGCCCCTTCATCAGATGATGAAGTTTCGTACCAATCACTCACCTGATGAAGCGCTCCAAAAATTCATGATACCAAATAAACCTGTTGGACTTTAACCTGGTGTTGTAAGACTTCTTACTGCAGTCACTTTAGAGACAATGTTAAGTTTTTGGTTTTCACCTGAGCCACATGATGGATCAATCCAGAAGCATGAGGACTAAAAAAATATTTTATTCATTCATGGGACGTTAATGAGCCAGATGTTATTTTTTTTGACAATGTTTTCGCAGTCAATTCTTAATTCCAGATATTGTTTTACTGAATTCAAATTCCATCACCTGTTGTGGTGGGAACAGAACTGAGGTTCCCTGAACATTAGCCAAGTTTCTGGATTAATAGCCAAGCGACAACACCATTAGGCCATTGCCTCACTGCTATGGTCAGCATATTAGTGTATGAGTACTTGTTTAAATGATGCCGCACTGTGATGAGTTTTGTGGAGTCAAAGACAAGGAAGAAAACAAATGAAATTAAGCTCAAGAGAGTAGTGATAATTGGACCCCATCACTTGCAGTCAATGATGAAGCAATGATGTTTGGTGTTGACCTAAAAGGAAACTGTGCTGAGAAATCTTATGGTATTTTTGACAAAATCTCTCCAGATGTATAACTGATTGCTGTGTTGTATAATGAGGTTTTCCACTTTGAATCTCTAATCACATCATCCAGCTATCTAAGTAGCCAATCACATGTAAGAATTCTTGTAGCCTGTCAATCAAGAAGCATCAATTGTTAATCAACTTCTTGAAAAATTTACAAAGAGTGAAATATAGATTTGGACATACAATCCTGCCAGCCACAGGAATCATAGCCACAACACATGGATCACACAAAGATCCATTGGTTTCAGGCAGGATTTTCTGGCCTTGGGGCAAGTGCGGCAGGGAAATCCCACCCCTCAAGGGGTCAGATTTGTTGTTTGGGAGCAGCTGTAACTCAAATCCTTGTTAAAACTTCAATTACATTTCACTCAATAAAACTGAACTTTTTATAGATTTTCTAACAGCAGTGTGAGAGTGGAAAAGAGGAATTTTTCAGCAGATCAATGGATTTCAATGATTGTTGACTCTGGGAGTGGAGTGTGGGTTGGGGTTTGGTCCAAATCCAAATTGGAGACTGTCAAAACCTCAGAGAAACTCTGCAAACAACAAGACACCCTTTCATTGCCTTATGAAATTTTCAGGCACTACCTCTCTGTACATAATAAAAGGAACTCCATGGCACTCCAAATCCTTAACTCCATTCAAAAAGTTCACCTTGAACATTGGTGCAATTTGTATATCTTTGGGTATCAGAGCTGCCAATGAGTGCTATTTCACTGCTCACTCCTCACTCACATATGACCACAAAAATATCACATTCAGTTTATTGCAAAAAACAAAGAACAAAGAAAATTGTTCCACATGAACAAGCCCTTTGGCTCTCCTGGCCTGCACAGATCATGCTGCCTGATTGAATTAAAATGCCCCACCTTCCTGGGGACCATATCCCTCTATTCTCATCCTATTCATGTATTTGTCCAGACTCCCCTTAAAAGTCATTATCCTATCTGCTTCTATTACCTCCACAGCAGCAAGTTCCAGACACCCACAACCCTTTGTGTAAAAAATAACTTGTCTCATACATCTCCTTTAAATCTTGCCTCTCGCACCTTAAACCTGTGCCCCTTAATAACTGACTCTTCCACCTAGGGTAAAAGATTATGACTAACCAATCTGTCCATGCCCCTCATAATCTTGTAGACTTCTATCAGGTCGCTCTTCAATCTCTTGAACTAGTCATTTCAGTGAGAAGAAACCAAGTTTCTCCAACCTCTCCTCATAATCAATGCCCTCCATACCAGGAAATATTTTGGTAAATCTTTTCTGTACCTTCTCCAAAGTTTCCACATCCTTTTGGTAATGCAACAGAGCAGTGAGTGACAGCCTGCAACTTAACAATGTGTATGTGCACGCGTGTGCTTGTGTGTGTGTGTGTTAAATCCTGAAAACATAGTCAGATTCAGAGAGGTAATGGCAGTGAATGCTGATAATTCAATGTCAAAATTCCTCCTAAATGGCTGTAAGACAGAGGAACTAAAATGGAAGACAAGAGAAGATTTAAAATAAAAGGAGACTTCTGACCTTAGAACATCCTTGCATTGTATGACAGTGTTCACAAGAACTGCAAATGGCCGGTTACTTTAGATAATATACCACCCAATCATTGCAGTTGTTTCTCTCATTTTCATGCCATTTGCCTTTGAAAAGGAGAGGAAAACAATACAAATAGTAAATGTTGATAAGCTAATAATATTAATGCAAGCTCTTAGTATTCTCACATTGCATTTTTTAAATCAAATTACTTTGCATTTGTCAGGACCCTGTTTGATAGATTTTTATAGCTTTGCATTCCCATTGATCAATGATTTGAAGACCCTAAAATTCATGCTTGACTATGGGGTGAATATCCCCTATGGTGATAATCTTCACATTGTGATCATGGATTTGGTTGGATGGTTAGTGTATGGTTCAAGATGATACTAAGGCACAGCTTCAATCCCCAGGCACACACCCCAGTCATACTCTCTTTCACCTTCTTCCATTGGGAAAAAGATACAAAAGCCTGAGATATAACTGAATCAAGAAAGCTTTTTCCCTTGCTGTCATCAGGCTTTTGAATGGACCTAGCTTATATTAAGTTGATTTTTCTCTACACCCTAGCTATGACTATAATACTATATTATGCACCCTCTCCTTCCCTACTCTTGTTTGTACTCTATGAATGCTATGCTTTGTCTGTATAAGACACAGGAAGCAATGGGGGAGATTCAGCGGTCTCTCAGTCGCATATTTCCCATTGGTGTTTGTTAGCGGTGGAATTCTCTGATCCCGCTACTATCAATGGGAATTTCCATTGATGTCATCTCATGCTGTTGGGAATCCTGTGGGCGGGGGTTGTACTGCTGGTGGGATCAGAGAAGCCTGCCGGCATAAACAGCTGGAGAATTGCGGCCAATACTTTTCACTGTATACTAATACACGGGACAATAAAAAATCAAATCAAATCAAGTCAGCTTTAGTTCATGGATGCCTTAACTTGTTCCAGGCTTGATATATAGGTAGTTGTCCCTCTCAAATAGAGACAGATGCCAAGGTTCTTTATGGGCCTTGGCTAATTACCTAATCATGAATTTACAAAATTACCCCCTGCAGGCCTTGCACTAATTGTTCTCATTCATGTAAATTGGTTTCAAAAAGATGTTGCATTTCTCTTTTGTGTCTAGTGCCTGAATGTGAGAAAATAGGGGAAATTATGTCTTAATGTTTGTGGTGATTTAACGCAGCAGGAATCCAGCCAGTTTTTCTTTCCCAAATTGGAATTGGTTCAACTAGTCTCAACACATTTTAATACGGATAGATACCCAGGACACAAAATTGCCTCTCAACCTGGTACCAAACTGATGGACTCATTCAGGAAATTATCACATTCGTGCGATGATTGTTGCCATATGCTTGAGATCCTTGTTGAGATGATTACATGCTCCCATTGGATTTGGATTGTTTGATCTGTGAACCAAAATGAGAAAATATACCTTACCCCATCTCTGACCTTTCAGTTTAACATATATTCAAAAATTCATCACTAAGTTTAAAGAGAAATCTTATGAGAGGCGCAAATTCCTTCATAGTAGGCCCCATATTAACAAAAAGTAGCAAAGTGTTTGGAAGTGGGTGCAAATATTAACAATATACTGTATTGTATAACAAATTATTTGTCTACACCCTCCAAGAACTTCAATACAATGATATCCACCTGGTATTTAAGGGTGATGAGTGTATTGGCCATGTATTACATACGTAGAAGATAGGAGCAGGAGGAGGCCATTTGGCCCTTTGAGCCTGCTCCACCATTCATTACAATCATGGCTGATTGTCCAACTCATAGCCCAATCCTGCTTTCTTCCCACTCTTCGATCCCACTCACCCCAAGTGCTATATCTAGTCATCTCTTGAATACATTAAATATCTTTTCTGATATTTACACAAATATCACAAAAGCTACTCACTGTGATGAGATCATCTGTTCATGTAAGTTCATGCAATTTAAGTTCCAGATGGGAGTTCTTTAGTTCAGTATATGTTTGACCGTTGAAAGCAAGCAGACTGTTAGATCACTTGAATATCCATTTAATCCGAAAGACTGAGTGAAGATATTCTGCTGACTATATTTACAAAGTAGCAAGTGTACACAATGAATGAACACACATGCCACCAGTGTGCACTTAATACTTCTAAACTTTTCTAATCTTAGTGCTACGTTTAGATGCAGTGCCAATAATCACAGCAGAGGTGTAAGCAAGTTGCTATGTCCTGTTGCCTGAGCTAACTTCGGGGCCTCCTGTGAAGGCTCAAGGTCTTGAAGGACCTGGCCTGCTAAGCGTTTCCTCCTCTGGCGTAGGATTCACTTGCTAGAGGAGGTGGGTTCATTGGCAGAGGGGAGTCGGAATGGCAGGGCACTCTCAGAGTATTCTATATGGATGATGGAGTGCCTGACAGGTGTTCTTTCTTCACTTAGGTGCTCAGTGGTTCTTTCCTGACTGCTTGAGAAAGGGTTTCTACATGAAGGTTCAGATGCCTTGTATCTCTCACCCAGTTACTCTGGCATGATTAGGGCAATGGAATTCAGATCTAAAGAAGTCAAACAATGTGTTCTGCTGGACCCAGAGTCCAGGGGATCTGCCATCTTTCTCATAGAGACTTTGATGAGCTCTAATGCCAGATACCATGACAGCAGCAAGAACACTGATATGTTCCTGCATCATTTTTCCCATTATGTTAATGGCTTCTGACAACGCTGCCTATTGTTCCCCTGTCTCTCTGTGCATCTCTATACTGATTTGATTTGAGTTACTATTGTTACATGTATTGCATACAATGAAAAGTATTGTTTTCCAGATGTTATGTAGACAAAACATACCATTCATCGAGAAGGAAGAGAGAGTGCAGAATGTAATATTACAAACATAGCTAGGGTGTAGAGAAAGATCAACTTAGTGCGAGGTAGGCCCATTCAAAAATCTGACAGCAGCAGGGAAGAAGCTGTTCTTGAGTCAGTTGGTACATGATCTCAGACTTTTATATCTTTTTCCTGATGGAAAAAGGTGGAAGAGAGAACGTCCAGAGTGCGTGGGGTCCTTGATTATGCTGGCTGCTTTTCCAAGGCAATGGGAAGTGTAGATAGTGTCAATGGATGGGACGCTGGTTTGCGTGATGGACTGGGCTACATTCACAGCCCTTTGTAGTTTCTTGTGGTTTTGAGCAGAGCAGAAACCATACCAAGCTATGATGCAACCAGAAAGAATGATTTTGGTGGGGCATCTGTAAAAGTTGGTTCCATTCATAGCTGACATGCAAAATTTCCTTAGTCTTCAGAGAAAGTAGAGGCATTGGTGTGCTTTCTTAACTATAGTGTCAGTATAGGGTGACCAGGACAAGTTATCGGTGATTTGGACATCTAAAAACTTAAAACTCTCAACTGTTTCTATTTCAATCCCATTGATGTAGACGGGGACATGCTCTGCATGATGCTTGCTGAAGTTGGTGACGATTTCCTTCATTTTGTTGACATTGAGGGAGAGTTATTGTCATTGGACCAGTTCACCAGATTCTCTATCTCATTCCTGTACTGTGTCTCGTCATTGTTTGAGATCTGACCTGTTACGGTAGTGTCATCGGTAAACTTAAAAATCAAGTCGGAAAATAATTTATCCAAACAATCATAATCTAACTTTTCTTCCGAGAGCTGATTGCAAAATCAATGTGTTCAGACACCCACTCTCCAGTGGAAGTCACACTGACCTCTATTTCCACCACCAGACCTGGACTCCAGAACAGAAGATTCCGGCTTTTGTTATTATCAGTTAGGTATTGCTTAATTCAAAACTGCACTGACAAGATAATTTTACTAATACCATAATTTTGTCATCATGAAATAATTATAAATCAAAATGAATGAATTAATAACCTGCTGAGATGCAGCGCCGCATGGGGAATAAAGATATCTTGAACCATTTTCCAATGTACGTTTCATTGTAACTTGTTGATTTTTGAAAGATCTTACATAAACTTAAATATAATGCGAAAATGTCACTATGCAATCACTCATTGATGTGAGGGACATTTTTCCATTGTTATTTACTTAAGGGGATTTTCATAGTAACTTCATTGCAGTGTTAAACCAAGCCTACTTGTGAATAAATAAACTTGAATTTAAAACTGACACAGTTTTCTGATGATAATGCATACCGTACCAGAATGCTTTCATAATACAGTTGGAGGTTTGGGAACAGTGGCTGCTAGTATAGTTTGATGACTTTCTTTGTATTGCTACTCAGCTTGTCTCCTCAGTAGTTTACCTGACTAGCAGGTGGCTAGCTCATTGTCATTGGGTTACCTCAAAGTGAGCAGAATACATTACTACCAATGAGATATCTAAGTATAAAGTTCTTACCTGAATACCAATTGGTTGACCTTTAAATTTTTGACAATCATGAAAGAGCAAAGAAGAACAAAACAGCACGGGAAACAGGCCCTTCGGCCCAACGAGCCCGCGCCGTCACCCCGATGTTCCCACCTCTACCCGCGATCCCTGCCTATGTTTATAGATCTATGGATTAAAAACCAAATTTGAGACAATTTAGGGAGAATTTGTTTTGCCAATTAGCCTAAGAGCACATCTTTGGGATGTGGGAGGAAACCGGAGCACCCGGAGAAAACCCACGCAAGCACGGGGAGAATGCGCAAACTCCCACAGACACAGGCCCAAATCCATGTATCTGCACACAACAGCGATAGTCACTGAGCTGTCGTGTTGCCCATCAAATGGTCCAGGTCAAGTGTACACTAATGATGTGAAGCACTAGGATACTCTCGAAAAATATCCAAGAGCAGCCCTCTCACGACCCATCGCGTGTATGCCCCTCGTTAGACAACAAGGTGGACCAAAGCACCTGTAGGATAAAAAGAAGTACATCAATATCATCATCTATTTACACACTTCCCAGGGACTCCCAAGGCTCATGATCCCTATTTTAAATCAGTTTTCTATACCTCTCCATTCCCATTCTGTTCATGTGCCCATCTAAGTATTCCTTAAATAACTCCAGAGTACCTGCCTCCACCATTTTACTTGGCAGCGCATTCCATACCCCCACCACCCTCTGTGTGAAAAAACTCCCTCTAGCATCCAAATTATACCTTACCCCCCTCACTCTAAGCCCATGACCCCTCGTGCTATTCGAGTCCATCCTAGGAAAAAGCTTAACCCTATTTACTCTATCTATACCCCTCATAATCTTGTACACCTCTATCTGATCTCCTCTAAGTCTACGTCTTTCTAAGGAAAACAGTCCCAATTTGCCTAACCTCTCCTCGTAACTCAGACCTTCCATATCAGCAGCATCCTGGTAAACCTCCTCTGCACTCTCTCCAGAGTCTCCACGTCCTTCCAGTAGTAGAGCGGCCAGAACTGGACATAGTATTCCAAATGACGTCTAACCAACGTTTTATACAACTGCAACATTAAAGGCCAGCTCTTGTACTCTATACCCCTTCCTATAAAGGTTAGCATACCATATGCTTTCTTCACATTCCTTCTTCACTTGCTCTGCCACCTTCAGAGACTTGTTCACCTGCACCCCCAGGTCCCTCTGCATTTCTATACTCTTAATAGGTCTACCCTTTATCATATACCTCTCCCCTACATTCTTCCTTCCTAAATGCATCACCTCACATTTATCAGGATTAAATTCCATCTGCCATCTGTCTGCCCAAGCTACCAGCCTATCTATGTCCTGCTGCATCGCCTGACAATGCTCCTCACTATCCGCAAGTCCAGCCATCTTTGTATCATCTACAAACTTGCTGATCACTCCACTTACTCCCTCTTCCAAGTCATTTATATATATTACAAATAGAAGAGGTCCCAGTACCGAGCCCTGCGGCACACCACTAGTGACCGACCTCCAGCTAGAAAAACACCCTTCCACTATTACTCTCTGTCTCCTATTACCAGGACAAAGTAATTGCAGGACAGGTGGAAGCCTTTTAATATATTATTATGGAATTATTGTAGTAATAATGCAAAACAAATTATTCAAATATATATATATATATTTTGGGATGTATATCTCTTCTCCGATTTCTAGTATAAGTTGTCATACATCAACCTTGACCTTATAAATATGTTTTTAACCAATACTGAGATCAGGATTTTGGGATGTATTTTGTTTCTTAAAGTTTATTTATTAGTGTCACTAGTAGGTTTACATTAACACTGCAGTAAAGTTGCTGTGAAAATCCTCTAGTCGCACCTGATCAGATGCACAGAGGGAAAATTTAGCATGGCCAATGCACCTAACCGGTACGTCTTTCAGACTATGAGACTGGTGGTGGTGTTGGTCTGGCACTGGCTGAAACGTGATCTTCTAGTCCCATTGTTGTCAACAGGCTGCCCCGTTGTTTCCACCTTCACCCATCGGAGAATCCAAAGTGAGGGCTGGGGAGGGAGGGATGTGGGGGAGATCGCTGTCAGTGGGACCAGAAAATCTGAACCCATGTTCCTTGAATTCAGCCAGTCAGAATTTCATGTAGCTGGATTCTTTTTTATCTATGTGGAGAAATACTTTGACCTCAGAGCATTATCCTCCTCACTACAAACGATTGACTGGCAGATCATGGGACAAACATGTAGATATCAAATCGGCATCTAGGTCACAATTTTACGCATGGATGCAATGATCATGTAAATCCACAGATCCACAGCTAACCCAACAGGAATCCATGCTCTCATGAAAGAAAGGTCAAAGAATTGGCAAAAAATAGTGATCTCTGATTTTTTTTTCCTTTGTTTGTGACCATCTCCATCCCAAACACCTCCTGTCCCACTTCCTCCAGAAGAAACCATGGCTGGTGAATTTATTCACATTTGCTTTGGGAAGTTCAGAACAGACATAAAGAAATACCAACAAAAGAAACTATGGACGGGCTGGTCTCCAAATTGTCTCAATGCCCAGTTGAAAACTAATTCCAGGTGAACCATTTATTTTTCCATTTAGAAGGAGATTCCTTGATAACTCACTGGATGGATATTGACAGATACTTCTCCACAATTCTTCATTACAAGAATTGTTTTGGGCAGTACCCACATCACATCCCCAAACTACTATTTTAAATTCTCTTGGAAACTTTACAATTAAGGCAGCATTGGACAGACAATGATCGTATTATTAGCCAAAACTAGTCCAATGACAAGCTAACAGGTGGGATGGTGACACAATGGTGAGCACTGCTGCCTCACAGTGCGAGGGACTTGGGTTCAATTCTCATCTTGGATCACTGCCTTTGCGGAGTCTGCATGTTCTCCTTATGCCTGCGTGGGTTTCCTCTGGGTGCTTCAGTTTCCTCTCACAGTCTTAAAGATATGCTGGTTAGGTGCATTGGCCATGCTAAATTCTCCCTCAGTGTACCCAAACACAGTGTGGTAACTTGGGGATTTTTACAGTAATTACATAGCATTGTTAATATAAGCCAATATATGACACTAACAAATAAACTTAACTTAAGATATGGCCATTTATACTAGCTTTAGCATTCTCGGAAAGACTAATTGAACACTTGCCAATGCATGACATACTACTTGCTGTATGACGTAAGTACAATCAGCAATTTAAATCTTCAATTCTGTCAGACTGAAATTTGAACGGAACTTCACACAGGAAATCCCAGGAGGAAGTCAAGTTCTAGGATAGGTTGCAAGAGGGACACATAGAAACCATTAATTGAAGTACATGTGTATGAAGCTGGCAGCAAAGACATGTGCACAAATAATACTGTCTAAGTGATCTAAATTTATCAGATTTCAAGACAACATTCCTAAACCCTCATCAAGACGAGAGCTGGTCTCCCAAGAACAATGTGGTGGAAGACTGGCTGTGGTCATGTGGAATTTTGGGGTCAAAATTTCAATATGTGAACATTTTTTGAATAAATTACATGAATAATTACCGCCAAAGCATGTTCAATGACTGGAAGCAACAGCTTGCATCTTGCTTTTGAGGTATTAAATATTCTTCTGAAAGTGACATAGATTTTATAGTTGTAGAATCAAAGTACCTAACCAGCACAGGCCAGAATTGGAGCAGCACAGAGGTCTTGGGGAATTGGGGGACTAAAAGTTGCACCGATAGGATTCAAAAGAATGAAATATTGTTACGCATGATCATGTCTGTTTTGCCACGACCTGAGTTGATCGAGGAACGTCCATCAAAAGGGGATGGTACAGCAATCGGAAGGATGTCACTAGCATAGTGACTGCGAGTTTCAGAAAGAAGAATACTTACCCTATAAAAGTTGCCAAGACAAGGGTGACAAGACAATTATTTCCACATCAAACATTTGTTTTCGATTACATTTGACCCTAGTGTGCAAACCACTGTGTGTCCATACATATGCTCATCGTATATTTGCAAATGGTATGTTTATTACACTGTTTACATTCACAGATGAGGACTGTGGGAGAAAACTGGAGCACCCAGAAAAATAACCCACATAGACATGGGGAGAACATGCAGACTCCGCACAGACATCGATCCAAGCCAAGAATTGAACCTTGATCTTGGTGCTGTGAGGCAATAGTTCTAACCACTGCACCACTATGCCACCCTATATGCTATATGGTGTGATATATTAATCCAGTTCCGAGGTAGCTGGTGGAGTATAAAACTTGACACATACTTTTCATAAAAATTATTTACTCACAAAATATAGCAATATCTGTCTTTGGTTCCTATGAACCAACAACCCAGTTCCACAGCAGTATCTCTTTACGTGTGCTTTAAACACTTAATTAACCAATGTTCCGTATCTGTGTATCTAAACAGTGTAATAAATATACTATTAGCATATATACAATGAGCATATGTATGGACACGCAATGGCTTGCATATGAGGGCCAAATGTAATCGAAAGCAAATGTTTGATGTGAACAGTTATTTTGTCACCCTTATTTTATCAGGTAGTTCTCTTTCTTTCTGAACCTTGTAGTCACCATGCCAATGACATCATTCTAGATTGCTGTACCATTCCCTTTTGTTGGATATTGCTCTGTCAACTCAAAATATGACAAAGCAAACAGATCATGCTCAATAACTTTTCATGCCTTTTCTATTCTATCCGTGCAATCTCCAAGACTTCTGCACTGCTCCAGTTCTGGCTCATTGAAGGTGATTTTCATTACCTCAGCATTAGTAGCCATGTCTTCAGCTTCCTTCAACCTTAAGTTCTAAAATTCCTCCCCTAATTGTTGCCACCTCTTCACCTCTCATCTCTTCCTTGAATTAACCTTCTTAAAACTTACCTCTCTCATCTCTCCTAGTATCTTGGATTAAGAATCTAATGATGACCATGAAACCACTGTTGATTGTCAGAAAACCCCATCTGGTTCACCAATGTCCTTTAGGGAAGGGAATTTGCAGTCCTTACCCTGTCTGACCTACATATGACTCCAGAGTCACAGCAATGTGGTTGGCTCTCAACTGCCCTCTGAAATAGCCTAACAAGCCATTCAGTTGTATCAGCATTTCGAGAAGGCAACTCACCTCCATCTTCTCAAGGGCAACTAGGATGGGCACTAAATACCAACCAGCCAGCAACAACCACAACCCATAAATAAAAAGTAAAATTGCTATTTGTGTCAAATTTTGTTTTATAATGTTTCTGGGCAGTTGTTTGCGATGATTAATTACATTAAATGCAAGTTGCTGTTTTTGTCAAATGGTCCCTCCAATTTATGATCTCTGTTTTTTTCTGTCTGTATTATCAAATGAATCCAGTTCCACAACCCTGCTATTTGTGATTTCAACTCTCAAACGCAACCTGTCCTCTCAGCAAACCTCTGTCACATGCTACAAATAGGACAAAGTTAAAGTTTATTTACTAGTCACAAGTAAGGCTTACGTTAACACTGCAATGAAGTTATTGTGAAATTCCCCTAGTCGCCACATTCCAGCGCCTGTTCAGGTCTATGCATTTAACCAGCACGTCTTTCAGACTGTGGGAGGAAACCCCAACAATGGAAGGGAACCCATGCAGACACGGGAGAATGTGCAAACTCTCCACATGGCAATGACCTAAGCCAGGAATCAAACCTGGGTCCCTGGCACTATGAGGCAGCAATACTTACCACCGTGCCACCCCACCAACATTACACACACACTCATCACACTTACACACTTACACACACACACACACACGCACACACACACGCACACACACACACGCACACACACACACACACGCACACACACACACACACGCACACACACACACACACACACACACACTTCTGCCTTGAGTGTGTGCAGAGTAACTGAGAAACTTCAGGTGAACAACAGATTTTAACTTTTCCTTTACCTACATAGGGCGAGGCCATTCATATATCCGATACATATGTCACTTGGTATTATCCAGAATAAGGAGTAGGACAGACTGTCTTCTGGTCAGTTCTTTCTGATCTCACTATAAGAAAGAAAATGATGAACATGGGATTGAAAAACAGATGCATCAAATCTAATAATAAGGATATTTTTAGATTTTTCTCGAGCGTGGCCAAGAACAAAATGTGAAATCGTCATTATGTAGATGATTATGCAGATGACAAATTAAATTACTGCGCAGGGGTCAACATCAAGCCAGCACGAGTTTCCTTTTGAACTTGACCTTGCTCTATTGTCATCCACATCACATGAGAAGAAAAACATGATGGCCTTGACATTCCATAGAACTATCATTTGTCTGCAGCTGCAAATTAAGCTGGAGAATGGCAAAACCTCAGAGAAATGCTGCAAACAACAGGACATCCTTTTATTGCCCCGTACAATTTTCAGGAACTACCTCTCTGGTGCATGGCACTCCAAGCTCTTATCTCCATTCAAAAAGATCACCTTGGACATTGCTGGAGATTTATATATCTTTGGGTATCAAAGCTGCCAGTGAGTGCTATTTCGCCGCTGGTACTCCTCACTCACTGATACACATATATAACCTTGATCACAAAAATATCACATTCAGATTATCACAAAGAACAAGGGCAAAAAAATTATAGCACAGGAACAGGCCCTTCAGCCCTCCAAGCCTGCATTGCCCATGCTGTACGACTAAACCAAAATTCCTTCCCAGAACCATATCCCTCTATTCCCTTATTATTGTTACCATCCCAGTTGATGTAATAACTTGATGGGAAGGTTGCAGAATGGATTCTTAGCTCAATAGCTAAGGACTTTTAATTTTTTTTAGAAAATGTAGATGAACAGTCACAGGAATGTCAACAACAAAAGATCATTTATTAAACAGGAAAGGTTTGACTATATGCAATATTCCTTCAATACCCTTTATTTTCACAAATGTAGACAGATTTCAAGGATAACACCCCACTGAAACTCAATCTAGTTCCTGCAGAGTGCTCCCCAAATTCCTCCAGATGATTGTCACATGGGTGGTTCCAAACTCCACTTGCAAAAGACAGGCTGTTGCATTTTCTTTCAAACAATGCTTTCCATTATCTGTTTTCATCAAGGATCTTCCTCCAGGTTTTCCAACCTCTTTTAGGATTGCTTTGTCTTGAACATTTTTACATAAATGCTGAAATCAAGCCACCAATTGCTCCACAATTATTTCATCTGTCACTTCATCATCACAAACCTTTAAACCATGTCAAATATATTTTCTGTTTTTTTATTAGCCAACTCCTTCTCAGCTCTGTGTGGCTTCAATGAACCGCACCTTATTCTAATTCGAGTTCCCTCTGTTCCTTTGACTTAAGACTTCCTGGAATCTTCTCTTCATTTCTCTAGTTTCCTTAACCAACTGTTCTTGAGATTTCTGGCACTTTCTTCTTTGCTCTTTACTCCATTGTATGGCTTTTCTTCCAGTAAGGTTGAGAGAAATTGTTGCTCTCTAGTGGCGAATCTCCTTCTCCTCCTGCTTCCAGTTAAAACCTAAACTCAACACTTTATTTTCTGTAAAAATGTACTTGGTTGCTAAGCAACATCTCATTGTTTCCCCAAGCTTATTTGATTTAATTTACTCTAAATGTCATAAACTCTCTCAGCACAACACAGTTTGAACTGAAACCAAAACTCCCATACATGCAAACATTTTTATTTAACATAAATCTGACTAGAATGGTACTCTTTCTTATACAAAGATGCTGAATTAAATACAATTAAGCCTGGCTTCTAATATTTAGCAACACAAATATAAATCACTTAAATCTGCCACTGTTTCCTGACATACAATGTAATACTTGTTGTCTGGTCTTATTTTGATCCAGTATTATTGTATTTTCTGCCTTGTAAGTTAACAAGAGCAGGATATCATTGGTTCCAAACTGGACTACAGTTCACAGCACACTGGTTGCAGAAATCCTTCAGTACAGAAGGAGGCCACTCAGCCCATTGAGTCTGCACCAACAACAATCCCACCTCAGACCCTATCCACATAACGCCACGTATTTACTCCATTAATTGTCTAATCTACACTTGCTGGAACACTAACAATTTACCATGGCCAATTAACTTAACCCTCACATCTTTGGACTATGGAAGGAAACTGGAGCACCTGGAGGAAACTCATCCAGACATGGACACAATGTGCAAACAGTCATCCAAGCAGGGAATTGAACCTAGATCCTTGAGGCTGTGAGGTAGCAGGGCTAACCACTGTACCACCTGCCATCATTCTGCTAATTCCCTATTTGGCACTTCTAGGATTATGAGAACACCTGACAGGGAGTGCAGGTCAGGAAATCATTGACCTGTAGATCTTCTGGGTTACAACTTCTCAACTAGTGTTCCCAATGACTGCCTGATTGCACAAAAGCATTAAACCCAGATATTTAAGTGGAATTTTGTTTAAAAAGGAGAAATCTTTCTGAGTGGTATCGATAACAAGAATCATTCTTATCATCCTAAAGTACAATATTGGTTTTAAGCAATTTGGAAAGTGCTTAAATTGTGGAACTTACTATGTTAACCAAAATCTCTGATCGGACTTCTCCAATGCTGTATGCCCCACTATCACTGCTAGTGAGGATGGAGAATTTAGCACTCGGCGCAGTCAGTTGTGTGAATACCTCAGCATGATTCACACTGAGAATTAAAAGGAGGGCCTATTCTAGCTGGAGAATCCAGGAGCATCATGCTGAGTGGGCCAATGTGCCTGTGCTGGTCTATCAGCTTTTACACAGTGCACTGCCAGCCTCCAGAACGCTGGCCAGCCCCACTACTCCCCATTTCTGTCCCTCTAACCTCTCTCTCCAGCCCCCACTGTTAGTGTCCTGGACTTCTCCAAGCCAGTCCCGATGTTCCCCCGCCATCCCCAAAAGTCCCAGACACCCCACCGTCCCAAACCGGATGGCGAGTCCCAATCTCCCAGATCTCCCCATGGCAGTCCTAGCCCCCCACTCAACAGCCCATATTCCCCCCATCCAGATGGCCTGCCCTGATCTGCCCCCCCCCCTTCCCTCTGCCACCGATTGAGAGAGTCTCAACCAGAGTGGTTCAAGGGGAACCAGTGGATGTGTTGTATTTGAAATTCCAAAACACATCTAACAAGATATCTTACAAAAAATGAAGTCATTAGATAAAATTCCAAGGTGTTGGAGATAGTATATTGGCATAGATAAAGAATTGATTAATGGGCAGGAAACAGAGAATGGAGATAAGAATTTCTTTTAATATATATTGGTGACATAGGGTTCCACGATGCTCAGTATTGGTACCTTAACTGTTTATAATACATATTTGTCACTTAGAGGAAGGCAGGGAATGTACAGTAACCAACTTGCAGGTGACAGAAATAAGTGGAAAGACAGGTTGTGAGAGGGATACAAATAATTTACACAATGATATTGATAGGTTCAGTACATGGGCAAAAATTTGGCACATGGAGTATAGTGTGGGTAAATGTGAAGTTATTCATTTTGGAAGGCAAAACAAAAGAACAGATTATTATTTAAATGGAGAAAAACTGCAGAAAGCTGCAGGGGCTTGGGAGTACTTGTGCACAAAACACAGAAAGCTAGCACACATGTGTAGCAGGTAATCAGGAATATTAGCACTTATTTCAAAGAAGTTGGAGTATAAGACTAAGAAAGTTTTGCTGCAATTGTACGAGGTACTGCTGAGACCACATCTTAAGTATCATGAGCAAATGTTATCTCCTTATTTAAGGAAAGATGTTATTTCATTAGATATGGTTCACAGAAAGTTTACTAGGATGATCTCCAATATGGAAGGATTGTCTTATGAGAAAAGGTTAAATGGGTTGGGACTCATTGGAATTTGGAAGAAAGAGAGGTGATCTCATTGAAACATATAGGATCCTTAAGGGACTTAATAGGGTAAATGTTGAGAGGATGCTTCCTCTCATGGGAGACACGAAAATCAGAGGGCATAGTCTCAGAAAAAAGGGGCACCAATTTAAGACTGAGATTAGGAGAAATTTCTTCTATCAGAGGGTTCTGGGTCTTTGGAACTCCTTGCACAGAGAGCTGTGGAGGTGCATGGTCGGAGTTGGGGGCAGGGGGACGTGAAAGCAAAAAGTACATGCTTACACTATCTGCAACTTGTGACTCAGGAGAAAAGACTGGATGAGGGGGAGGTTGGATGGAAGGGGCATTGGGTATGTTTCATCATAGAATATAGAACATAGAACACTACAGCACCAACAGGCCCTTCGGCCCACAAGTTGTGCCGATCATATTTATACTTACCAGGCCATAGACCTATCTGTAACTCCCAATCCCATTAAATCCCATGTATTCATCCAGAAGTCTCTTAAAAGACCCCAGCAAGTTTGCCTCTACCACCACTGACGGCAACCGATTCCATTCACTCACCACCCTCTGAGTGAAAAACTTACCTCGAACATCTCCTCTGTACTTAACCCTCAGCACCTTAAACCTGTGTCCTCTCGTAGCAACCATTTCAGACCTGGGAAATAGCCTCCGAGAATCCACCCTATCTATTCCTCTCAACATCTTATAAATCTCTATCAGGTCACCTCTCAACCTTCGTCTCTCCAGGGAGAAGAGACCTAGCTCTCTCAACCTATCTTCATAAGGCATACCCCCCAATCCAGGCAACATCCTTGTAAATCTCCTCTGCACCCTCTCAATAGCTTCCACATCATCTGTGGTTTCAACGTCATAACTGACCATGGCTTCAACAATAGCTATCTGAGTGATGGCTAGCAAGTCTCCTCCATCATGTTAAGGACATACTAGTATGCCCTCGTTTAGCACCAGTTGTCTTTGATCTTGCACTATCTAGTCCTGCAAGCAAGAGGGAAGTATATCAGTGAGTGTGATGCAATCTGTTATGGATCAGATCAGAAATTCCAAAGTATGTTACGAAGTTAGCCTAGACCCCAATTTGTTTTTTGATCTTTGGCATTAGTGTGAGCATAAGATGTTTCGCTCTAGGTATGATTTAATTGATCCACTTGGAAGTTTTATCAAAACAATCTTTATTTAACAACACAGAACATAAAAAGATTTTGCTTAACTTTTACCAATTAAACATTTAAACATGACAAAGTATAATCCTTAACAGCTATCTATCTCTGTTGTTCCAATTTAAGCAGTACTCCAAAGACATAAATCCCTTCTTCAGAACCAGTCAGCACAAAAACCAGATCTGCTTATGTGCATGTGAGATTTCCAACCTTTTAACATTTGAAAAGAGATCCAGACAGAAAGCTGTCTTCTGACTCCCATACAGCAGATTCTCAGAGAATGATGCATTCAGCTCTTTGTCACCAGTTATCTGGTCTCACCACCTTCTGGAGGACCATCTGACTATCTGCAAATAGACGGTATCTCTCCTGTTTTGCATGTCCTCAACCAAGAGGTGATTCTTAAGTTGTAAATACAAGGAGGCCACACATTCCCATCTTCAGCCGTTAACAATTTCAGAGGTCAGAATCAGTTGTAGAATAACTTCCCATTCCTGCTGCAACCACGATCGACTTCTACTTTAGGGTGTGCCGGCTGGCTTTAAGTAGAACAGGATAGACTTCAAGATAATGGCGCTCCTGCTGAGGGAACCACTCAACATTATGGTTGGCAGTGGCTGCATTGCAATGCAACGTTCATTGGCAGGCAGCATGTAGTGAGCTATAGAGTGTAGAAGGAGGACATTTAGCCCATCGAGTCTGCACCAACCACAATCTCACCCAGGCCCTATCCCCATAACCACATGCATTTAACCTAGCTAGTCTCCCTAATACTGAGGGGCAATTGAGCACGGCCAATCCATCTAATCTGCACATCTTCAGACTGTAGGAGGAAACCAGAGCTTCCAAAGGAAACCCACACAGGCACAGGGAGAATGTGCAAACTCCACGCAAACAGTGACCCGAGTCAGGGAATCGAACCTTGGTCCCTGGTACCGTAAGGCAGCAGTGCTAACCATTGTGCCACTGCGCCTCATCTGTTTGCATCAGAAGTAACGAGATTGGGTTAATCCCACACTGAGATTTCAACCTCCCCATTTCAATTTTTGGCAGCTATCAAATTTTGTGTCCCCATTTTAAGTACATCCAACACATGATTTCTGAGTGCTAAAGCAAAACACCTGCTGAAAAGTCCTGCAGCTAATTCATGATGGATACTCGGGCAGTGAACCTCTGAAATCACTGCTTCCTCCAGCACGGTGTTCAATGCTTAAGTAAGAGCTTTTCCCTCATTCAGCAGCAAATGAACAAGCCTAAATGGACCCCAGAGAGACAGATTGAGAATGGAGGCTTGTCACATGCTGTTTTTATTTTCATGCAACAATCTATTTACTTATAAATGAGCTTCCAAGCATTCTTCAGTAAAGTGGGTTATTAGATTGTTCATTTTGAGAGCAGAATTAGATGTTTTGGACTGCTGGAATCAAAATACACAAATTATTTGCCATTGATGAAATATTAAATAATAGATGTAGTGCTCTAATGCATTTCCACTTGCTAACAATTAGAAGTGAATGATTCTACCACAGAATTATAATTCTTCTGACATTGTTCTTACTCAATGGGTAAAAGATGTCATGGTAACCCACGAGGCCTAAATAAGTAGGCACAGAGAATAGACTCACTGGTGGAATAATTAACAGGCCAAGTACATCCATTATAAGTGAGAGAGGATCTCATAAAACCTTATAAAATTCTAACAGGGTTAGACAGGATAGATTTAACAAGAATGTTCCCAATGGCAGGGAGTCCAGAACTAGGGGGTCATAGTTTGAGGATAAGGAAAATCCTTTTAGAATTGAAGTGAGGAGAAATTTCTTCATCTAGAGAGTGGTAAAAATTTGGAATTTACTACCACAGAATATAATTGAGGCCAAAACATTGCCTGATTTTCAGAAGAAATTAGTTATAGCTTTAGAACTAAAATGATCAAAGGAGGGGATGAAAAGGGGGAATCAGGATTTTGCATTCAATAATCAGCCATGATCAAAATGAATGGCAGAACAGGTTCAAAAGGCCGAATGGTCTAATCTTGCTTCTAGTTTCTATGTTTCTGTTTTAATTAAATGGAGAGAAAAGTGATGAATAAAAGAAAATGAGCAATCTTGCTAATGAGAATTCATCTTTTTTTTTCAAGAATGGAGTGAATTACTGGCTAATCAAAGTGAAAAATCACACATGCTGGGTGATGCAGTCGGTTTGAAAAGCAGCTGTCAATACTGGGGAGAGGTTTGGACTGAGATTTATGACCAAAACAAGTGTAAAACAAATAAAAAAATGTGTTTGAGCATGTTAAGCTGGGTGTAATTTGAATGTTGAAATGCATTAAAATTGGGGACAAATGGGAATGTATCTTATAGAGCCATAGAGGTTTACAGCATGGAAACAGGCCTCTCAGTCCAACTTGTCCATGTCACCCTTTTTTTTAAAATCCCTAAGCTAATCCCAATTGCCTGCATTTGGCCCATCATACCCATGTAACTATCTAAATGCTTTTTAAAAGATAAAATTGTACTCTGTTTGCTCTTTCTTCCTTCTCCACTTCTGCTCTGAACTTTCTATATTTAATATCGTTCTTTCTTGAACTATCGATCTGATATTTCGTCTACCCCCCTTTCTCTGCTTCTCCATTTTCTATATCTCATTTGTCATCCAGGGAGCACTGGGCCTGGTTATTTTGCCTTCCCTTCCACTACTATAATCCTGTAAGGTAGCGTTGGGGTTGGACCACTGTTTGATATGACATTGTCTTGTGTTATCCAATCTTCCAAGGGTGACTTTGAAGAAGCATCTGCCCTCTGTTTTCCCCCCTTCTCCTTTGCTATGTGTAATTAACTTAAAGTAGTCAGTCTTCTACACACCTACAAAGTGTAGGCAAAGTGTACCTGAAAGTAGGCAGTCAAGTTGAGAAGGTTGTTAAGAAGGCATATGGAGTCTTAGCTTTTATTGGTAGGGGGATTGAATTTCGGAACCATAACGTCATGTTGCAACTGTACAAAACTCTAGTGCGGCCGCACTTGGAGTATTGTGTGCAGTTCTGGTCCCCGCATTATAAGAAAGATGTGGAGGCATTGGAGAGGGTACAGAGGAGGTTTACCAGGATGTTGCCTGGTATGGAGGGCAGGTCTTATGAAGAGAGGCTGAGGGATTTGAGGTTGTTTTCGTTAGAAAGGAGGCGGCTAAGAGGGGACCTTATCGAAACATATAAGATGATTAGAGGTTTAGATAGGGTGGACAGTGATAGCCTTTTTCCTAGGATGGAGAAAGCTAGCACGAGGGGACACAGCTTTAAATTAAGGGGTGATAGTTATAGGACGGATATCAGAGGTAGGTTCTTTACCCAAAGGGTGGTTCGGGAGTGGAATGCCCTGCCTGCAGCAGTTGTAGATGCGCCAAGTTTGGTGGCGTTTAAGAGGTTAGTTGATAAGTATATGGAAGAGAAGGGAATGGTTTAGTTTGGAGGGGCATTGCTCTTTATATTGGTCGGTGCAACATCGAGGGCCGAAGGGCCTGTTCTGTGCTGTAATGTTCTATGTTCTATGTTCTATGTTCTACATCTTATTCCATATGAGATTTGAACCATCTGTTAAAACACTGAGTGAAATGGCACAGTTCACAAAAAATCACCACAGTTCATGGGTATTTCTTTCAGCATTGCTTATTTTACATGTTTAACACCACAATTTACAAAATGATTGTTTTAAAATGGATGGCACAGTGGCACAATGGTTAGCACTGTTGCCTCACAGCACTGGGAATCCAAACTCAATTCCCAGTTTTAGTCACTGTCTGTGTGGAGTCTGCACATTCTCCCCATGTCTGTATGAGTTTCCTCCAAGTGCTCCAGTTTCCTCCCATTGTCTAAAAGATGTGCTGGTTAGGTGCATTGGCCATGCCAAATTCACATTCAGTGCATCCAAACAGGCACTGGTGTGTGGTGAAGTTTCACAGTAACTTCAGTGCAGTGTTAATGTAAGCCTCCTTGTGACACTGATAATTAAACTTCCAGCATTTCTTATTGTAGTGGGTGAACATCAGCCCAAAGAAGGTATACAAATCATTTGATTATTTGACACTAATGGTCAATACTTTTTTATTGAACCCAAGTTGTTTGTCTTTACATGATCTGATTTTGACATGGTTTCACTCTTCTGATATAATCCAGTTAACTCCACTGTTAGTTATTTCTCTACATTGCAAAATGAGGAAAGTGCCAAAGTACTTCATTGGCTGTAAGGAGCAAACATCAAAAACAAATTCAAGAGGATTTCCTTGCAGGCTTCCGAGAGTCATCCTTCATTCAAAGTCACTCAATAGCTGATGGAAGGACATGGCATCAGGAAATTGAGAATTTGCAGAGCCATCCTTCCAGTCCTTTCTGGGGACACTTCCCCATCATCACTCACCTGTGCCCTGGGACCCAGTGAAAATCCTCCAGCCCTGTGTGGTGTCATACTGGCAGCAACTACAATGACCCTGGGGGGATGCTGCCAACAGTATAGCTGTTGATTTCTGATTAAGGAGATGCTGGTGTTGGACTGGGGGTGACTCAGTGCTCCAAAAGCTAGTGGCGTTTGGTACCAAATAAACCTGTTGGACTTTAACTTGGTGTTGTGAGACTTCTTACTGGATTTCTGATTAGCCAGCAGATGCTGGCAAATGGAACTTCTGTCTTGGGGTCCTTAAGTCTGATGGTAATCTGCTGCTGGTCTGTTAAGTAAAATACAGTAAAAGTTTATTTATTAGCCACAAGTAAGACTTATATTAACACTTCAGCGAAGTTATTGTGAAATTCCTCCAGTCGCCACCTGTTCATGTTAATACGCCTAACCAGCACGTCTTTCAGAATGTTGAAGGAAACCAGGGCACACAGAGGAAACCCATGGAGATATGGGGAGAATGTGCAAACTCCACACAGACAATGACCTGAGCCAGGAACTGAACCCAGGTCTCTGACACCACGAAGCAGCAGTGCTAACCATTGTGCCATCCCCAAGCGATGGAGACTGAATAATTAAATTGTTTCAAGAAGGTGCTGGATATATTTCTGATTTTAAAAAAAAGCAATATGGGGAACAGGTTGGGAGGTGACTTGAGGCCAGGAAGAGATCAGCTGTAATCTGATTGAATGGCGGAGCAAGCTCGGAGGGCTGAACTGCCTACTTCTGCTCCCATTTCCTATGTTCCTACAACATTTTGGGCCCTCCAAGAAAGAGGCAATGGAGGACTTTCATTGGCTCTGCAAACTGTTGCTGAGAGCTTTGTTGCCTTCACAAGATTCCAATCTTCATTTCTATTCCCTTTTTTCTTTTATGTAAAACCAACATGTCTTGTTCATGTCCTTGTCCTTGTTACTTGTCCTAATGCCTCCTTCTTTGGTACGATGTCAAACTTTGTCTAATAAAGTGAAGTGTCTTTGAACATTTCACTTGTTACAGGCGCTATACAAAGGCAAGTGGCTTTTGTTTGAGATTTCAAATTGAAACAGGTGCAATTAGTGCCACCTAACCTTTCATGAGCATTTGACTTTGTAATTAAGATAATGCAGCCAATGTCAGTTTTGAACACACATGCTGTTTTTTGCTCTACTTTGGGGATGCTTAGATTTAATTGGAATATACTAACAGCAACCACAATCACAAGCTGTTATATCACACGTTTAAAATAATCCGCACTTTAACATATTAAAACAAATGTAAAATGGTGAAAATTTCCAGCCTCATAATGTAGGACAGGATTTTATCTTATTGAATGCTCAAGCCAGCGCTAAACAAATACGCTGGGCTAGATGGCTCCTGCTCTGCTCAAGAACGCAGGAAACTACAAAGGGTTGTGAATGAACACGAGTCCGTTACGCAAACTAACTTGCCATCCATTGACTCCATCTACACTTCCCACTGCCTCAGAAAAGCAGCCAGCGTAATCAAGGACTCCATGCACACCGGACATACTCTCTTCCATCTTCTTCCTTCGGGCAAAAGATACAAAAGTCTGAAGTCACGTACCAACCGACTCAAAAACAGCTTCTTCCCTGCTGCCATCAGATTTTTGAATGGACTTACCTCGCATTAAGTTAATCTTTCTATGCACCCTAGCGATGACTGTAACTCTATATTTTGCACTCTGTCCTTTCCTTCTTTATGAATGATATGCCTTGTCTGTTAAGTGTACAAGAAACTTTTCACTATATGCTAATATATGTGACAATAATAAATCAAATCAAGTCATTTTCAGGGTTCCCACTTGTGGCAAGATACTAGAAAGAACTGATTGGGAAATTGGCCACATATGTACACATTCAGACTCACCCTGGTAAGGAGATTGTAGTGAGCTTTGAACACAAGAGCTTATTGTTCCAAATTTATCATGGCCAATTTATCAGCTTGAGATATTTCTGCTAAACATACAAGCTATATTTTTGAACTGTCAGGCACAAAGACACTTGTAACAAGTTTGCATGTAATTTATTGCCGAGATATAGAGCTCCTATTTTAAGTTTACTGAGTCTTAAGCTTCTGACTGATTGACAATGTTAAGTTTGACTGGAGATCAGTCAAAATCACAGTTAAGTACCCAGCAAGTTGCAAAAGTTATTCAATGTGATATAATTCATTCTGTAAGCAACCACATAGTTATAAAAATGATTTGATTTGTTTACTCTCTACACCTTAGCTATGACTGTAACACTGCATTCTGCACTCTCTTGTTTCCTTCTATATGAACAGTATGTTTTGTCTTTTTAGCGTGGAATGAACAATACTTCTCATTGTACACTATAATATGTGACAATAATAAATCAAATCAAATAAAATCCTTTCATTTGATGAATGAAAAATCATTAACTGGCTAATACAGCAACAGTAGTGAGGGTGGCATGGTGGCACCATGGTTAATACTGCTACCTCACAGTGCCAGGGACTCCCGTTCAATTCTGAGCTCGGATCTCTCTGTGTGTAGTTGCACATTCTCCCTGTGTCTGTGTGGGTTTTCTCTGCATGTTCTGGTTTCCTCCCACAATCCAAAGATGTACTGGTTAGCTGTATTGTCCATGCTAGATTGACCCTGGCGTACAGATTAGCTAGATTATCTATGATGGATGTTCTAGGTTTCAGGAGTGGAGCAGGGGTTGGGCCTGAGTGGGATGCTCTTTGGAGAGTCAGTGCAGACTCGATGGACCAAGTGGCTTCCTTATGCATTGTAAAGATTCTAAGAAGAACATGTCATCACTGATGGAATGTATTTTCTCTCTTACTGACTGTAATCAACAAATTTTGTATGGGAAAAGATCTGTTTTTCTCTTATCCCTGAATGAGTAATCCAATTAAATAAATCAGCACCAAGCTTTTGTTGAGTTTAAAATAAGGAAGATTATTTATTGACCCCCATTTTTCCCGAATTAACGTTATCTCAACTTGGCCACACACACACACACACACACACACACACAGACGCAGATTTGATACAGATAACAATGATGTATTTTTACATATTGCAGTTAACTGAATTCCCTGATTTATAATTTCCCTGTCTCCCAAGTTTAAGTTATTTATTAATGTCACAAGTAGATGGCAAGTGTCCATTAACACCGCAAGTAAGTTATTGTGAAAATCATCAGTTGGTACACTTGGCACCTATTTGAGTACACTGTGAGACAATTTAACGTGGCCAATGTGCCTAACACACACACCTTTGGACTGTGGGAGGAAACCCTCGCAGAGGCAGGGCAAACGTGCAAATTCCATACAAACAGTGACCCAAGCCGGGAATTGAACCCAGGTCCCTGGAGCTGTGTGGCAGCAGTGCTAACCACTGTGCCACCTTGACGCAAACATGAGTGAGGCTATTCCGTAAGGAGGCCATAAAAGGGAAATTGGACCAAAGTAGAAGCCTACAAAAAACAAGGAAAAATGCGTCGACCACTATCTTGAAGTGCTCTTTGTGTGGCGGGAAAATCGTGCTTAAGTGCAGTGAATAACCAACAAGGATAGCAGATTACCACAACTGTGGAAAAAAATTGAACATTTAATAACCATTTGCTGATCTAAATTGCTGACAACCTGCAAAAAGAATGAAAAAATATTAAAGGCAAACAACAGCCAAAAAATGGAAGCATCACAGAGAAAGGAACCAATTTTCCCAAGGGAGGTAAATGAAACAGAAGATAAATACTGGGTTATTAAATTCAAAGTGGGTGGACACCCCACAAAGTTTTAAATTGGACACAAGGGATTGCCAACACATGCAAAATTGATGTACGAAAATAGAGAAATCATTGACTGTCTGCATGTTATCCAGAATCAAGAATCTTTTCCACTAAGCGAGAAGCCAGGCATAACATTGAAGCTAACCTATGAAGCGGATGAAGTTTCTGATGAGTATTACAGCATATATTCAGTCATGAACTTCCAAGATTATTTACAGGCTTGGGAGAACTGAAGCCAGAGCATGATACAACCCTAAGAGCTGGTGCCAAACCAATTTACTTCTTTGCCCATGAGAAGTCCTTCAGACACTCTTGGACAAAATCAAGGGTGAAATTGAGAACATGGGATTATCTCACCAGCAATCATGCCAATCAAATAGAACTCAGGAAAGGTCAAGGTGCCAAAGTCAAATGACTGTTAGAATCTGCATAGACTTAACTTGACTAAACAATTGGGTTACATTGGCATAGTGGACCAGCGGTTAACATTGCTGTCCCACAGCGCCAGGGACCCAGGTTCAATTCTGACCTTGGAACACTATATGTGTGGAGTATGCACATCCTCTCCGTATCTCCATGGGTTTCCCCTGGGTGCTCTGATTTCCTCCCACACTCTAAAGAAGTGCGGGTTAGGTTGATTGGCCATGTTAAATTAACCCTTAGTTTCAGGGGAACTAGCATGGTAAATATATGGGTTTAAGAGGATAGGGCCTGGATGGGACTGTTGTCAGTGCAGGTTCAATGTGCTGAATGGCCTCCTTCTGCACTGCAGGAATTCAATGATTCTATTAAATTAATGGAATGTGAGACTTATACAATGATCTCAGTGCCAACCTAGCCAAGAACACTCTATGCACTAAATTAGATGCAAAAGGCAAATTCTGGGCAAAGGATCCAGTTTTCTCACCATTCTAATAGCATCATTCAGTTATTATCACTTTAAAGGATTGCCATTTAATTGCGTTCACTCCCGATATTTTCCAGAGAACGAAATTTCAAACCAAGACGGCTTTTTTTTTCATTCATGGGACAAGGCTGCCCATAGTGCCAGGGGCCTGGGTTCAATTCCAGCTGTGGGTCACTGTATGTGTGAAGTATGCACATTCTCCCCATATCTATGTGGTTTTCGTCCGGCTGCTCCGGTTTCCTCCCATATTCCAAAAATATGTGTTAGGTTGATTGGCCATGCTAAATTGACCCTTAGTGTCAGGGTTCATCAGAGTAAGTATGTGGGGTTATGGGGATAGAGCCTGGGCAT
Source organism: Sphyrna mokarran (assembly GCA_024679065.1). Lineage (NCBI taxonomy): Eukaryota > Metazoa > Chordata > Chondrichthyes > Carcharhiniformes > Carcharhinidae > Sphyrna > Sphyrna mokarran. The sequence goes on along the minus strand of JAGIQG010000015.1, from coordinate 18,081,534 downwards.
TCATTGCCCAACCCTTATTGCTCTTGAGAAGGTGGTTGTGAGCTACCTTCTTGTTACAACTGAATGGCTTGTTAGGCCATTTCAGAAAGCAGTTGAGGGACAACCACATTGCTGTGGCTCTGGAGTCACATGTCAGCCAAAGCAGGTAAAAGCGGCAGATTTCCTTCCCTAAAGAACGTGAGTGAACCAGATGGGTTTTTTCCAACAAAAGACAAGTTTCATGGTCATCAGTAGATTCTTAATTCCAGATTATTTTTATTAAATTCAAATTCCACAGATATCAAATAAGGGTCTCCAGAATATTAGTTAAGTTTCTGAATTAGTGCTAATACCACCAAACCATTGCCTCCCGTATTGTGCTAAATGGATGTCAAAGATGTGCATGGCTTCGTGGAAGAAGAGTGTAACTGTAACATTTGAGCAACCCTGAAAGCCTTACAGGATTCAGCCCTAACACTGAACAAAAAACATGAGTTTGCTAAACCTATGATTCAATTTATATGTCACATTTTACGAACGCCTGGAATAAGTCAACCCAGAAAAAACAGAGGTGATCAAGGTTTCCACAACCCAGGAACATTAGTGAACTTCAGAGATTCCTCAGATGGTCAATCAATGAGACAGGTTCCAAAGAACATTGATCAATGAGCCTTTTAATAAGCTGCTGATCCAAGTGGAGCTGGAATATGGACAAACAAAATGCTTCTGAGAAAATCAAAAATATTTCAATTTCCTCAGATATTTTGGCACTTTAGGATCAGGAATTACTAACCATAGAAGCGGGACTGAAATCATTAACAGGTCCAGAGACTGTATCATTTCAAATACATAGGCTGGAGTTCTCCAACCTTGCCCACAGCTGAGATTCTCCAGTCTCACTGCAGTGATTGGAGTTTTGGCTGAGTGCCAAATTCTCCATTGTCGCTGGCATCAGTGAAGGAGTGAACAAGGTTGGGGAATCCTGGCCGATGGGACTGTAAACCTGGAACCATTTATTGTGCCTGAAGTTACTCACAGAAACAGGAAATAGATTTGTTACAACTGAATAGAAATTCAACTCCAAGTTAGGAATGGGGATGGAGATAGGAATTAAAAACTGAAACATTTTAAAAAAATCAAGATTATAACATTATCTTTGTTAATATTTTGTTTACTTTGAATATTTTAGAATTACAGAGCTTCCATGTATAGCTTAATTCTTGCATGCCTGGGAATATAGAAACTCATTCTTGATCTGTATGTTTTGCTTCAGTAGCAACTCATTTAAAGAGCTAAATTTAGAAAATGTGCGAATAAGGTCAAAACAAGCTGCGGGAAGGATGTTTTTTTTTATAGAACAATTGTTCATGGTTTTCATTGATTTTGTGTGTGTGGAACAGGGAGAGTCATAGGTTAATATAATAACCTCCTGTTCAGCTTCTGGCAATGGATCTAAGCCTTAAACAGACCCAAAGTGCGTACGTTGCATTTAAAAGAAAATCCAAACCTGACTATGTTTTTGGTTGAACGAGGATGTGGAATACTAATTTGAAAAAGTATAAGTTACACCATGAGATGTCTGAGCAGAAGTAGGCCATTTGACTTGTGTGCTGCAATCTTACCAGCTGTTCACATCATGTTACTGCTGCAGCAAAGTCAGAGAATTTTGGTGGCCAGCCAAATCTCCGTTCACTGCGGCGGGATTGGAAAATTCTGCCAGTGTGAACAAGATTCTGACTGTCGAGTCTGCTCTGCCATTCAATGAGATCATGACTGATCTGATATAATCTTCCATTTTCCCACCTTATCCCTATAACCCTTGATTCCCTTACTGATTAAATATGTGCCTATCTCAGCGTTGTAAGAAGCTTCACAACACCAGGCGAAAATCCAACAGGTTTATTTGGAATCACGAGGTTTCGGAGCTTTTCATCACTTGATGAAGGAGCGAACTTTGAAAGCTCGTGATTCCAAATAAACTTGTTGGATTTTAACCTGTTGTTGTGAGACTTCTTACTGTACACACCTCAGTCCAATATCGGCATCTGTATTTCATATCTCAGCCTTGAACGTACTTAACAAGCCAGCCTCTTTGGTAAAGAATTCCACAGGTTCATGACACTCTCAGAGAGAAAAAAAATTCCTTCTCATCCCTGTTTTAAATGGGCGGCACAGTGGCACAGTTGTTAGCACTGCTGTCTCACAATATCAGGGACACTAGTTCGATTTCGATTCCCAGCTTGGCTCACTGTCTGTATGGAGTTTGCACATTCGCCCCATGTTTGCATGGGTTTCCTCCAATGCCCTGGTTTCCATGCACAATCTGAAAGACATGCTGGTTGGGTACATTGGCTATGCTAAATTTTCCCTTGGTGTACCCAAACTGGTGCCGGAGTATGGCAACTAGGGGATTGTCACAATAAGTTCATTGCAGTGTTAATGTAAGCCTACTTATAAATAAATAATAAACATAAACTTAAACTTAAAATGGGCAACCCCTTCCTCGGAGATCATGCCCTTTGCTTCTAGATTCTCTCACAAAGGAATCAACTTCTCAACATCTCAACGTGGGTAGCACTTTGTATGATAGGCCTTTCCTAAAGGAGGCTGTGCACAGCTCCTGCCAATGATTAGGACTCTTGTTGCTTCCATCAAATCCAGTCTATTATAGCAGTTACTGCAGCATGTTTAGGACAGTGTTTTATGGAAAATACTGTGAAGACAGACTCAGTGAGGGACCACTTGCCGGTAAAGCAGGGTTTCTTTTCTTTCTTGCAACTTTCATTTTCTCTTGCTTATTTGTGAATCACCTTCCTTAAGCTGACTTCTTCCAGTGTAATTTTAGTGAAATGTTGGTGTTCAGATCCCCATTTGAGTCAGCCTAGTGTGGCTGTGTGTATTATCTCCCTCAAGTTTGACTCCTTTCCTTTGGTATGAACTTGCCCTCTATGAGTATCTTATTAGCAAGTTGTTTCCTTGACCTTCTTCGGCCTGTCCCATGGAGGCAAGTTTAACCATTCTTCTCCAAAGCTGAATGAACCATTTTGTTATAGTCTGGACTATCAGTTCCACATCAGTACAATTTTGGAATCTAGCCAAGCAGTTGTTACAAAAGCATCTCCAATCTTATATTGCCAAATGCATTTTGACACCTTATTTTATTGAAACGCAACAAGGGAAAAATTGCAGGATATATGGCGGCAGAATGGTTAGCGCTGCCGCCTCACAGCGTCAGGGATCCCGATTCGATTCTCAGCTCGCGTGACTGTGTGGAGTTTGTAGATTCACCCCATGTCTCTGTTGATTTCCTTCAGGGGCTCTGGTTTCCTCTCACAGTTTAAAAAGCAGCGGGTTAGTTTGACTGGCCATGCTAAATTGTTCCTCAGTGTTAGGGATATGTCAGGAAGTTTAGTGGAGTAAATATGTGGGGTTGCAGGAATAGGGTCTCGGTGGGATTATTGTTGGGGCAACCTTCATTGGGCTGAATAGCTTCCTTCTGCACTGAAGTATTTTATGATTCTATATAAGTTTTTTATCCTAAATGTCCCACACACCCTGAGTCCTGGTTCATAGATTAATTTCTTTGCGTATTCAATGTAACTTGTGTGTTGAAGGTGAGGTTGAGTGATAACCATGACTGGGACTCATTGCTACAGACAGTTGTGGAGGCCAGGTCATTGAGTGTCTTTAAGATAGAGACAGATAGGCTGTTGCTCATTAAGGGGATCAAGGATTATGAGGAGAAGGCAGGAGAATGAGAATGAGAATCATACCTGCTATGATTGAACGGCAGAACAAATTTAATGGGCCAATTGGCCTAATTCTGTTCTGATATCTTATGTTCTTATGGTCTATTACAAACATACATACAAACATGCAAATTAGGAGCAGGAGTAGCCATTTGGCCCTTTGATTCTGCTCCATCATTTGAAAGTTTATGACTGATCTGATTGTAGCCTCAACTATACTTTTCTGACTACCCTTAATAATCTTTAATTTCCTTGACAATCAAGAATTTATTTATCTCAGACTTACAAATATTCAATCTCCCTGCTTCTATTTTTCTCTCAGGGCAAAAATTCCATAAATTCAAGACCCTCTAAAAGAGGGTCTCTGTCTTTAATGGAAGATCCTTTACATTTAAGTTGTAGCCATTAGCTCTAGTCTCTCCCATAAAAGGAAATACCCATTGAACATCTACGCTATTACATTCCCTCAGGATCTTACATGTTTCAATAAGGTCACCTCTCATTCTTCTAAACTCCAATGGACACAGGCCCAACCAGTCCAAACCTTCCTTAGATGATCACTCCCTCATTCCAGGAATCAGTCAAGTGAACCTTCTCTGAACTTCTTCTAATTCAATTATATCCTTTCTTAAGTAAGGAAACCAAAGCTGTGCACTGTACTCCAGATGTGGTCTCACAAATGATCTGTACAATTGACATGGAATTTCCCTACATTTATATTCCACATGCAAAAAACATTGTAGGTATAAAAATGAAACAACAACTTGGATTCATATTACATCCATAATGTAAGAAAAGTCTCATGGTGCTTCACAGACACATTAAGGCAAATTTTCCTGTTCCACCCCCATGGGAATCATTGTGGGTGAGGGGCAGACTATACAAATGTCCATTGAACTTGGGCAGGACTTCATACAATCATAGAATGCCTTCAGTGGGAAAGGAGGCCATTCAGCCCATCGAGCCTGCAAAAATCATAATTTCACCCGGGCCTTATTCTCGTAATGTCACATATTTATCCTGATAATCCCCCTGACATTAAGGTCAATTTAGCATGGCCAATCAACCTAACCCGCACATCTTTGGAAAGTAGGAGGAAACCAGACCACTCAGAGGAAACCCACGCAGACACGGAGAATATGCAAACTTCACAAAGACAGTCACCTAAGGCTGGAATTGAACCCGGGTCTGTGGCGCTGTGAGGCAGCAGTGTTAACCACTCCGCCATATACTGCCTCCTGCCTCTGTGTCATCCCCTTGAAAACAATTTTCTGGTTGTGAGTTGAATGTGGCCAAAAGATCCCACTCATTATGAAGCAAAATTGGGCACAATAAGCCATACATAGTGATATCAGTGTAGCTGGCCAAAATCTTGGTCAAGGAGCATCTTAAAGGAAGAAAGATAGGTTTAGGGTGGGAATTTTAGGGTTCAAAGTCTAGGCAGTTGAAAGCACAGACACCACTGTGGAGTAATCCAAATCAGAGCTGTTCAAGAAGCCAGACATCGAGGAGCACACATGTTGGATAGCTGACAGGCTGGAAGAAAATACAGACAGGCAAGGCTATAGAGGAATTTGAAACAAGGATGTGAAATTAATAATTGAGACATTGCTGTATTGGGAGCTAATGCAGGTCAGTGAATAGAGAAGGTATGGGTAAATAGGGATATGTGCAGTGGAGTACTGTGTAACCTCAAGTTTACAGGGGTCAGAATGTGTAAGACCAACCAGGATAGCCTTAGAATAGCCAAGTGTAGAGGTGTCAAAGGCATGGATGAGGGATGTGCTGAGAAAGTATCAGAGTTAACTGATATAATAAGAGAGGTGGAAATGGCCGGGCTTAGTGCTGGTATGGATATGCAGTTGTAAGCTTATCTGAGTCATAGGTTGCTAGGTAGAGGAATGGTGCTAGTTGATGCAGACTAGAGTTTGTGATGGGAGCTGTGAACACTGGCTTTGGTCTCTCCCATGTTGAACTGGAAAACATTTCCATTCATCCAGTATTGAATATCAGACGAGAGATTTGATTATTTAGCAACAGTGGAGGTGTGTGCAAGTTAGTGAACAACATGGAAAAGATCAATCCAGAATAATACGTTGAACTTATTTATAACAGGAGATCATGTGAATACATGTTCAAGTAGTGAAAGGTGAATTGGATCTGGAAAATACTTGCACCAAAAGAAATATGGCATTGAGTGGACCTTTCTGCATGACTATAGAAGCAAAAGTCCTGGAACTATTCGGAAGAAAATTAATTTCTGTAGTGCTATAGGGGTTTTCCAGATGGATAAAGTAAAATGGTTTCTCTCATTTAAAATTAGCTGGATGATCTTGGGAATTTAAGAACCAGACAACACAGGGACCTCAATCTCTCCTTAAAATTTAAGACAAGACTTCCCATCTGTAATCGGGAGTCAAAGGCTTGGTGACTTGTAAATTCCTAACTAGTTATATCAGACTTCCGTGTAATGGAGAAGCAGGGGCTGGGACTGATTAATTCCTTCAAATCGTCTAAACTACGAGAGAGTAAGCTGGTCATTAATACCCCAATCTGGCTGACTTTCTTTATTCAAATCAATTTGTTTGCAAGCTGAACACTGCAGTAATTTGAAGGATAGGGGCTGATAGTCAGTGTTAGAGAGTTTGTACGAGTAAGGTTTTGCTGTTATCAGCTGTCACCTGAACTACTGCACAGCTGTTGTATTTATTTTAATCACTTAATCGCTGAGAAACATATGTTACTCGAATCCTTCAGCATGCTGAAAATACTAAAGAAGGTGCTTTGAAATTCTGGTCCTGGTTGTATCTCCTAGGTAATTGTGAAAAAAAGATGCATTCTATTTTCCTCCCAGATTTCTCTCTCATTGTCTTGCATTTTCCAATCCTATGATGCAAAGGCAAGCCCTGTCAGAACATATGTAACCCTCTTGGCATTTTTCCATCAAAAATAAAGAATTTGCACCTTTCGAATTAAACCTGCCAGTGAATGCACCGAGATTTCAGACATACTTCCCTTGAATGATTGGGGAAGAATTTCCCGTGCTATTTTATTGTTGGAGAAAATCTCGCTAAGTCTGGAGCTTCTGGCTCATAAGCGATGTGAGTAATTTAATTCACAGATGTCATGAAACTGGATACATGGGATTTACACTCATTTCAAACCTTTTGTGAAGTCCAGCCATGTTGAATGGATGCGTTTTATCTTATTTAACAGCACCTAATTATATCACAATTGTTTTTTTTACTCGGGCAAACAATTATATAGGACGTTGACAGAAAGAGGACAAGCCTGCGATGCTATTGTAATGGAAAATACCTGCTTGTCACAAAGGAGGACAGCTAAATAATGCTATGCTTAGCTAAATGTCTATCCAAAGGGAATGTATTCCAACACGTAATGAGGTCTAATATAGACCTGAACTTTAAAATAAAGCACCTAATTTTTAAAGTAAAAAAACATGCAAATGTTTTGTCAATACATTAGAGTTAATACTGAAAAAAAATTGGAGTTATATGCAAGAACATGCCAGGGACCTGTATTCAATCTTGGCCTCAGATAGCTGTCTGCGTGAAGATTGCACATTCTCCCTGTTTCTGCATGGGCTTATTCTGGGCGCTCCTGTTTCTTCGCACACTCCAAAGATGTGTGCGTTAGGTGGATTGGCCATGTTAGATTGCCCCTTAGTGCTCAAAGATTAGCCATGGTAAATGTAGCAGATTGTGGGGTAGGACTGGGTGAGATGCTCTTTCAGAGAATAGTGCAGACTTGATGAGCTGAATAGTCTCCTTCTGCACTTTAGGGATTCTGTGGATTCAAAGATCCGAAATGATCAGCAAGCTGAGCACACTTGGCTGAGAGGAAAACTTGAAGATGATCCTAAATTTGTTCACAGAGACCTGATTGGAATTATCTTAGCATCCTATGCAAGGAGCCTGTTAAATTTAGGTGCCTAAGTGGCGCATGTGTAAGTTTAGTAGGGATGGAAATTATTTGTGTATTCATTCAAGGGAAATAGTTGTGGCCAGCTAGTCAGCATTCATAATTGCCCTTGAAATGAGCAGCTTGCTAAGCTATTTCAGAGGGCAGTTGAAAGTCAACCACATTGCTGTGGCTCTGGAGTTGCATGTAGACCAGAGCAGGTAAGGATGGCAGATTTCCTTCCCTAAAGGACATTGGTGAACCAGATGTGTTTTTCCAACAATCGACAATGATTTCATGGTCATCTGTAGACTCCTAATTCCAGACATTATTTTTGTATTGAATTCAAATTCCACCATCAGCATTCAAAGCTGGGATCCCCAGAGTATTAGTTAAATTTCTGAATTGATAGTCTATAATCTAGTGGTAACCATGAGGACATTGTCTCCCCTGGGGGAAATTGGGAGAGTAGAGGGCAGAAATGACAGTGACATAAAGAGCAGCAATGTTCCTACTGGTAATCCTTTAAGGGTGCGTTATGAAAACTCAGTTGCATCTTTCAGTTTGGGGTGAGACTCTCTGGTCTCCCAGCCATGTGTTTCCCACTGGCGGGAAGTGGCGGGATTCTCTGTCAATGGAAATTTCCATTGACATCACCCACAGCAATGGGAAACCTGCGGATTGAGGGTGCGCTGCTGGCAAGAACATAGCATTCCAGCTGTGATGTCAAATCAAAATCTATTTTGCTCTCTCAGGTAGATATAAAAGATCCCATGGTACTATTCTGAAAGAGTTACTCAAGAGGTTCTGGATAGCACAATGGTTAGCACTATTGCCTCACAGTGCCAGGGACCCAGGTTTAGTACCTAGCTTGTGTCACTGTCTGTGTGCTGGTTAGGTACACTGGTCATGTTAAGTTGCCCTTAGTGTGTAGGTGAGAGAGATTAGTGGTGTAAATATGCAGGGTTACGAGGATAAGGCCCAGGTGGGATTATTGTGGATGTAGACATAATGGGCCGAATGGCTTTCAACTGCACTGTAGGGTTCTAGGAATATTTATCCCTCAATCAATACCACCAAAATGGTCATGATCCCATTGCTGTTGCTCTGTTCATGTTGACTAGTACCAATATTGCAGCCGTGACTACACTTCACAAAGTACATCATTTGAATGTCTTGTGCTCATGAAAAGTGCCAGATAAATGCAAATCTTTTGTCTTTTTCCTTCAAATGATGGTTTCAGTATCTGTGTAATAATGACCCAAGTGAATTGAGCTGTTTGAACGTTCATGCAAATCAAACAGAGGTCATCGCTTCATTTTATTCATCACGTTTTCACCAGTTCCAGTTTTGTAAAATAGGCACACATCACATTTAGACCCCAATATGCAACATAAGAAAGTTTATTTACTCATGTCACAAGTAGTCTTATATTAAAATTGCAATGAAATGGTATAAGTCCCCTGTTCGGTTAGACCGAGGGAGAATTTAGCAGGGCCAATGCACCTAACCGGCATGTCTTTTGGCCTGTAGGAGGAGACCGGAGCACCCAAAGAAAACCCAGGCAGACACAAGGAGAATGTGCAGACTCCACATAGACAGTGACTGGAGCCAGGAATCAAACACTTGTCCCTGGTGCTATGAGGCAGTAATGCTAATCATTGTGCCAAATTAAATTTAAATGAATGAAAAGTGAAGGTCAGATTGAATTTGTCCGAAGCGAAGCAGCTTTGTTTAATTTCTTGTTCACCTCATAAACTGTTGTAATACCAACCATAATTATTGCTCCAAATCAGGAACTTGGTCAGCCGACTGAACCTACAAAAGGTTTAAAAAGTAGTAGTAACATATACAATAATATTTCCTTTTTTTGTTGGTACCTTTAGCTACCAAAGTCATCCCCATCAGAATTGCAATTATAGATGCCACTTGAATACAAATGTGTCAGGAGAAGATTAATAAATCAATGCTTATTACAGTTATTTTGTTAACATATGAATTAGGAGCAAGAGTAGACCATTCAGCCCTCGAGCCTTCTCTGCCGCTCAGTATCATCATAGCTGATTTGATTATAGCCACAACTTCACATTCCTGCCTACCCCCGATAATCTTTCACCTCCTTGTTAATTAAGGATCTATCTAGCACTGCGTTAAAAATATCCAAAGTCTGGGCTGGATTCTCCAACCTTGCCCTCAGCTGGGATTCTGCTGCAGTGAACTGAGTTATGACTGAGCGTCAAATTTTCTGTTCTCAACTGTTTCCAGGCTGTTGCAGCGGGGCATCAACAGCCTGGAAAATTCTGGCTTCCATTTCCACTGTCGCTTGAGGAAGAGAGTTCCAGAGACTCATGAACATCTCTTCCCAAAGGTAGGAGAGTCTAAAACAAGATGGCGTAGGTTGAAGGTGAGAAGAGAGAGATACAAAAGCGTCCAGATATAAAAGATGCAAAATGTCCAGAGACACAATTTTTTCACTCAGAGGATGGTAAGTGTTTGGAATGAGCTGCTTGAGGCAGCAGTTGAGGTGGATACAATTTTATCTTTTAAAAAGCATTTGAACAGTTACATGGGTAAGAAAGGTATTGCACAATATGAGCCAAATGTGGGCAATTGGGACTAGCTTAGAGGTAAAAACTGGGTGGCATGGACAAGTCAGACTGAAGGGCCTGTTTCCATGCTGTAAAACTCTAGGACTCTAAAAGCAATGCTAAAATGTAGGACAAATAGACATCGTTGCAAACTAGCAAATTGGGGACTGAAGTCAATTATTTCTCATCACAGACAGTGAAAAGAATGCATTGAATAAAAGTAAAATAATTAATAATTCACTAGTAAATATGCTTAAAACAGTGATCTACTCATAACACCAGCAAATGGCTGGTGTTAGGCAACTCCAATCTCAAGTTCAGTTCAACTGTGCTCTCTAGTTTGGAGTATCTCAGCCAATATTGTTCCAAGTGGGGCAAGAGATAATGGTGTTTTAAGTCCAATTTGTACCAGAATCAACAGTGGTATGGGCAGCAAAACGACATGCTATTTAACACTGCTGCCTCACAGTGCCAGGGGTCCGGGTTTCATTCTGATCTTGAGTGACTGCTTGGAGTTTGTACGTTTTCCCCTTGTTTGCATAGGTTTCCTCCAGGTGCTCCGATGTCCTCCCACCATCTAAAGATGAGCGGGTTAGGCTGATAGGCCATGTTTGGTGTGCTGAAATGTGTACGTTAGTTTGATTGGCCATTCTAAATTCTAATCCTAAAATGTGTAGATGAGGGGAATTAGCAGATTGAGTTACGGGGATAGGAGCTGGGTAAGATGCTCTGTTAGCGAGTTGGTGCATTCTGAGCGAGCTGAATGGCCTGCTTCCGCAGTCTTTGAGATTCTATGCATCTATTCAACACTCAATGTAACAGCTCTAACTGTCAGAATTTAGTGTTCTGATTGCCAGCCTCATTTCTTCCTTTATTTGCTCTAATTCATTCTTGGGAATCCTTTGCTATGCATATTTTCTCTTTACCAAGTGATGCTGGGCAGCTGTTAAGTTTAATGACATTTGGTGATCATTATCACCTTTTAAAGGGCTTAATTTTCTCTGGGAGTGTGCTAGTTAACCTGTTTGTGTGAAATTCTGCAACTGGAATAGCAGAAGTGCACTGTGTTCTTAAACTGCCTCATAATGCAAGAGGAAGATAGACCCCAAAGAAAATTTATGTGGCAAACATGATGGGTTGCTGTTGCTTAGCTTGATATCAACTCATAAAGCCATTTCTATTTCATATCATTTCACTTCACTCTCCTGCTAATGACTAGTTGTGTCCCACTTGTACTATTTACTGCAATAAAGTAGCAATCATTAAACTGGTGCGTGAATGCTTCAACATTATTACTTCTGCTGTTATATTGATGGAGTTTGATCATTTTAAGCTGTACCTCATGCTTAATGTTTCAGGTTATATTATTTGCTGTATCATGTTCCTTATAAATAGCGGCCTACCTTTCTATGGTAGGATTTGGTGATGTGGTGAATGGGAACTTTTGGTACTATATTCAGCTTATTGGATATGTCATCTGTCCTCTTGTAAGTTCCCAGGCATTGAAAAACAGTCTGTAGTTCTATGTTTTGGGTATAATCTACAGAGCTATTTCATTAAAAATAATAGACTACCAGTGATAATTAGTAAGACAGATTACAGTCATTTACAAGGTCTCTCTGTTCCAACTGAATTTTAGAATGTAATAAACAAAGAAAACATTTAACTAATTTCTGATAGGCATGCCAGGCCTATAATAACTGCCCTTCAAAGCTTTATGTAAAATATTGCTGCCTCTTCACCCACAAATTCCCAGCTTCTTTAATGCCATCAGAAAACTCGCGAACCTAGAAATAGTGGCTCAGATTTTAAAGTTGGCTGCAATGTGATGACACTCATCACTGACATTGAACAAAGTTTCCCTCAAAGATCTGCCAACTCTTTTGTTGGCATCGATTTCACTATTCCTAATGCTAATTTCATTCTGGCACCAGCTATTGGGCTCCGCAGACATTCAGCACCAATAATACCTTCAAGCAAGCTAAGCAGCCAATCACACTGAAGTATTGCCACAGAAAGCAAAGTTGGGAGTGAAACCAAAAACAGCAAAATATGCCAGAAATCTGAAGCAAAAATAGAAAGGGCTGGAAATACTCGGCAGGTCTGGTAACATCTGTGGAGAGGGGAGCAGATAGAACAAAGAACAAAGAACAAAACAGCATGGGAAACAGGCCCTTCGGCCCAACGAGCCCGCGCCGCCACCCCGATGTTCCCACCTCTACTCGTCTTCCCTGTCTATGTTTATAGATCTATGCATTAAAAACTAGATTTGAGACAATTTAGGGACAATTTGTTTTGCCAATTAGCCTAAAAGCACATCTTTGGAAAGTGGAAGGAAACCGGAGCATCCGGAGGAAACCCACGCAAGCACGGGGAGAATGTGCAAACTCTCGCAGACACCGGACCAAATCCATGTATCTGCGCAGCACAGTGATAGTCACTGAGCTGTCGTGTTGCCCATCAAATGGTCCAAGTCAAGCATATACTAACGACGTGAAGCACTAGGATACTCTCGAAAAAAATCCAAGAGCAGCTCTCTCACGACCCATCGCATGTATGCCCCTCATTAGACAACAAGGTGGACCAAAGCACCTGTAGGATAAAAACAAGTACATCAATATCATCATCTATTTACACACTTCCCAAGGACTCCCAAGGCTCATGATCCCTATTTTAAATCAGTTTTCTATACCCCTCCATTCCCATTCTGTTCATGTGCCCATCTAAGTATTTCTTAAATACTCCAGAGTACCTGCCTCCACCACTTTACTTGGCAGCGCATTCCATACCCCCACCACCCTCTGTGTGAAAAAACTCCCTCTAGCATCCAAATTATACCTTACCCCCCTCACCCTAAGCCCGTGACCCCTCGTGCTATTCGAGTCCATCCTAGGAAAAAGCTTAACCCTGTTTACTCTATCTATAATCCCTCATAACCTTGTACACCTCTATTAGATCTCCTCTAAGTCTACGTCTTTCTGAGGAAAAGTCCCAATTTGCCTAACCTCTCCTTGTAACTTAGACCTTCTATATGAGGCAGCATCCTGGTAAAACTCTTCTGCACTCTCTCCAGAATCTCCATGTCCTTCCGGTAATAAGGTGACCAGAACTGGACGTAGTATTCCAAATGAGGTCTAACCAACGTTATATACAACTGCAACATTAAAGGCCAGCTCTTGTACTCTATACCCATTTAACGGATGAGATTCTCCAGCCTTCCATCCATGTGTTATCTGCCAGCAGGAGGTGGCATGTTGTTTGTTAGCAGTGAGGTTCTCGGATCCTGCTGCCATCAATGATAGTTCCTCTTTATGTCAACCACACTGTCACGAAACCTGTGGGCGAGTGTGCGCTGACGGCGGGACTGGAGAATCCTACTGACATGAATAGCTGGAGAATTCTGGCCAACATTTCAATTCGAATCTGACTCTTTTTAAAGAATGTTCCGAAGAAAGGTCATACTCAAGATGGAACTTTTCACTCGGCCTTTCTCTTTGCAGATGCTACCAGACCTTCCAAGTATTTCGAACATGTTTTTATATGGATGTAAAATTACCTTCACTTCTTAATCATTTGACATAATGTGAGAGAAATGCATGATATTAAGAAAGAAGATGAAAAAAGTCATCAATTTAACAAAATATATTCTGTTTTGGCGAAATTTAGCATTCCACAAAAAATACAATTTGATTTTCTAGGTCACTTACTACACCATAAATAATCCTGTTATATCTCATTCATAAGGGCATATTCTTTGAGCATTTTTACTGCAAGACAATAAAGTTCAGTCAAGAGGAAGACAAATTGAAAATTTGTCTTCAGGAATAAAAGTTGGACTCAAATTATGCTGATGAAAACAATAAGATCACAAGGGAATAACTACAAATGAATCGGCTCCTTCCTGAAGTGCCAGAGGTTTTCATCTCATCAGTGCTTTATACAAATACATTTGTCACCTAGTTGTAGAACTTTATTTGAATTAATTAAGTACTCACTGAACAAAGCAAGCAGTTGACATGTTGTGCTTTGAAAGAGGCCGTCCCAAATTACACGCTGTTTAAAAGAGTGGATCTATTAAAGCTACCATATGTCATTATAATAATTCACAGCTATGTTCATTGTGAACACAAGAAATCAATTTCACCTCTGTTTCAAGATCTATGGACACAAAAGGAAGAAATTTATTTAGCATCTTTCACAATCTCCGGACTCCCCACAATCAGTGAAGTACTTTGGTAGAGCAGTCATTACTGTAATGGCAGAATTTGTAATCAGAAAGGTGACCTTAACTTTACATTTATCATCAATGAACTGATGTGAAAACAACAGAATTACTTCTTAACATTGCTTGACAGGATATTTTCATTCCAGCATTGCAAAAGTTTGGATTCCAGCCGACTGCTTTCTATGAATTACCATCTGCCATTGTAATTTGCTAGTTCTGACTTATACATCCCAATGACAGATTTTGGAATCATGTCTCCAAAGCTGTTTCTAAGTTATATTAGTTTTTAAACAAGGATTGAGCTGGTTCCTAATGTTAAATTTGCTGTTTGTTATTCTCTTGTAGACTTATTGACCTAGTTCATCTCACAGAATCACAGAATTGTTCAGGCGCAGAAAGAGGCTATTCAGCCCATCGAGTCTGCACTGGCTCTCCAAATGAACATATTATTTACTCCTATTCCCCTGCCTTTTCCCTGTACCCCTACATATTGTTTTTATTCAAATAATCATCCAATGCCTCTTGAATGTCTCGACTGAACTTGTCTCCACCACAACCCCAGGCAGTTCATCCCAGATCCATTGTATGAAAAAGACTTTTCTCACATCATATTTGCTTCTTTTGCAAATCACTTAAAATCTATGCCCTGTTCTTGATTCTTTTACACATTGGAACAGTTTCTCACTATTTACTCTGATCAGCCCCTTCATGATTTTGAGCATCTCTATCAAATCTCCTCCTAGCCTTCTTCTCTCCAAGCAGAACAGTTCCACCCCTCCAACCTATCTTCATAAATACTGGATGTTATTATGGACATTTAGAAAATCTCAATGCAATTAGATACTGTCAGCATGATTTTATGAAAGAGAAATCGTATTTGACTAATTTATTTGAATTCCTTAAGGAGGTATCGGGCAACTGGGATAAAGGGTAAACCTGTGGATGTTGTGATATTACTGTGCTATTGATATATTTTATGTTTCTGTAGAATGTTTTAAGGATCAGTTTTTTTCTACACTGAATTGGTATGTCTGGAAGAAATACAGCTCAGATGCTAAAAGAGCAGGATAATTATTCATTTTAGCCATGTAGCATTTATCTATCAGAAGGCTAACATAATTTTATTTATAAATATAGAGGATCCTTGACTTTTCTGATTAAAGTAATGGAAGGTGAGTTCAGATATATAGGATCATATGTTCATGAGGTGGGTGGGAGGAGCCAGACTTGTAGCAGAGAAATAGCTTTCTGTGATTAGTTGCTGACTGGAGTTGTTTAAAGGTAGGAGTCTGGATTCTCTCTCTTTCTGCAAATTTTCACTGATGGCTTCAGGACTTTTGACACTAATTTAAAGCAAGTATGTCTGTGTTTGTTAGCGATATTTAAAGTGGGTGTAAGTCAATGGGAAGACTATTGCTTACATGGAACTGAAATAATGATAAATTAGAAATTAGAGGGTTTTTTATGTTTAAAGATTGCTCAACGTTTAAAAGTTAAGCCATTTTATTTTGTTAGAATTGTATTTAAACTGTGTTATGAATAAAGCTTCTTTTGTTAAAAGATCCTTAATTTGTCAATGGAAATACTGCTGAAGTGAAGCATCTTAACCTCACATTTATGTCAAAAATAAAATAAAATTGTTAGGGTCTAGTCTGGCTTCTTAATATAACTTGGGGCTCTGATCCATGGCCCTAACAGTATGGTGTACTTACATTTCCAGAAGGCATTTGACAAGTTGCCATATCAAAACTTGCTCCACAAAATAAGTGTTCAGAGTGTAAGGGGTAAGATAGTAGCATGGACGAAGGATAGGTTAGTTAACAGCGAACAGAGAATAGGCAGAAATGGGTCATTTTAAGGTTAGCAAGCTATATGTAATACCACGACAAAAGGCCATCCACCATAACCAAAATGAGTCTAATGGCAGTGTTCTTCCTCCATACTGATGGCTCTACCTGCTGCAGGCCACTTCATTCTAACATTTACAAAATATGCCGGTGAGTGCCTCTCTGTTGATGACCTCCTGTCTGCCTCAACAAGTCTCCCATTTTCCAGCTTCTGATTGGCACCACAATGGAGTCCTCTGATTGCTTCCCTGGGTCTGCTCACCTTCCTTAATTGGACAGAGGTCCTACTGGTAGCTTTTCAATCGGCCACATCTGGGAAGATTACAAGTGATGTCCCACCACAGTCACATCTGGATTCTGGACCTGGAATTGAGGCCAACTCGGCATTGTGATCCAACTGCAAAAATCCTGCCCGTCAATTCTGTTGTGCTCTCCACAGCTGCCACATGACCTGCTGAGTATTTCCATTAAAAAAATGGAGAATTTGAGCATTGGCTTCCAGCAGTAAGTATGGCTTTGAGTTAAACTTTCCCAGGAATATAGTACTTCAGAGATTGGATTTCAGCAAAATGTGGATCCAACTCAGTGGAAATCATGACGAAGAGATGTAACCATTGATTAAACAAAATATAGTCAGGCTGAAACAATTGAATCCAGCACCAACATTGCTCCTTGTTCCGTGAGACGAAAATACATTTAATTTCCCCTCTGGTATGTTTCAATGAAGCAGGTCACACAGCACAGTGGTGATGTGGTTTTAGGCAACACATTTTGGCTCAAATCGTTTGTTGATCTGCTTAACAGAGTGAATTACTGTTAATTACATTGAATATGCCTTTGTGTCTGGATGTTTCTGGTGCCAGACAGCGCGCACTAACTAGTTCATTGTTTGCTCGTTGTTTTCTATTTTGGAAGCAAGGAAATAATGATATACTAAATGACTTCATTCATTTTAATGAAGAGTTGACGTATAAAATTCAGGAGTGGATTGCGTGACTGTGTGTTCCCCTTATTATGCTTATGATGCAAAAAAATACCTATAGGGGTTATTTCAAAACCTTACATGTGTTTTTTCCAGAACTAAAAACAAGTGTGATGTCATTATAATGGACTGAGAGTTTGACTCAAATGTAACACAAGTGTAGCCCATAAAAAGCCTTTTAGTGTCTGAAATTGATCATCTGTTATGTATTACATATCCAAAGAGCAATCCTATTTGGTTTGCAATACAAGGGTTAACCAAAGCCTGTTGGACAAATTCCTATCTACCCACTAACATTAAACTTAGACCTGACAAGGCACCTACAATTAAAATAAGGGGACTTTAAAAAAAATCACTATTGGAATTGCCCTCTGACTCCGGTCATGGTAAATCGTGCTGTTAAAAGTTCAGGCATAACTTCCAAAAAAATAAACAAGCCGCTTCAAAAAAAAGAAAACACTCTGGGAGATTTAGCTCCCAGACACCCAAAGTTAAATGGTCAATTTTTCACTTATACCCTGCTGATGTGGAGCCTTGCTTACTGGTAACATGGATTGGCCCAGCAAAAAGAAAACACACATCATGCAACATTTTCCATCTACAATTACTTAATATGAGTTCTGGGCAGGCTCCATCATTGCTGAACTTTTGTAATCCTCAAATAAAATTCCATAATTTGTGTTTCTTGTTCAAAAGAAGGTGCCTCCCCACAGCATCGATATTGGAACAATTGTGATCTAAGAACAATACAGCACTGGAAGAGGCCCTTCAGCTACCAAGTCTGCTCCAATTACATTGTCCTATCCAGAATTGCCTGTATCCTTCTATTCCCCGCCTGTTCATATATTTATTGAGATAAGTCTTAAATGTTGCTAATACACTAACTTTCTTCAAAAGCACTTTGAACTACCCTAAATATCAACCATTGTGGTCATATTGATGGGTAGAATCTGCGTCTAATCTTCCCTGTCCCTGTTCCAGTCCAACGCTGCCAATGATGAAAAACTGAATAATTGACATTTGCAACTCATTCTTGATATAATTTTACTTTGGCATTGATCAGAATTTTAAAGTATGAAGTATAGTTAAAGTATAACTATGGTCCACTCCAGATGATGATTAATTAAGAATAAAATTCAAGCTATCAAAACCTGGTGTCACTGCTTTTAAAACTCAGCTCAAATAAATCTTTTGACATGATCAATAAAGCAGATCATATACTATTGTATCTTGCCGTATGCTTCAGAGATGACACTTGTTTCTTTACTTGTGATATGTTTTACCTTCTGTGCTATAAAATGTCTACTGTCATGTTTCCAGTAGCTTTTACATTTGGTTTTCCTTTTGCTGAGTCCACGCCCAGGCTTAACTAATCAAACACAGCGAGCATTGATAAAAAAAATTCAAATAATCAAACACATGAATGTTGGCCAAACTCATCCTACTTAGATCTTTTCATCCACCTCAGATGAGAGGAGTGACCTCAGTTTAATGTCTCATCTGAAATATGAGCTCCTCAAGAAATGCAGTACTTCTTCAGTACTGCACTGGGCTATCAATCTAGGTTGTGTGTTCTGCAGTGGGCCTTATAATATTCTGACTTAGTGGCTGGAATGCTACTGAACCAAGGCTGACACCATTTTAACAGATGAATGTTCAGTGAATGTTCTCACTAAGGTACATTCAACCCTGCAACTAAGTAACAATTTCCCTTCCACAGCTCTGAAAATGTTGATGTTGGGAAGGGTGTAGTTCCCCAGGGTTTATTGTTTGGCAGATCTAATTTTTAATGTAAAAGCCCTAATGGATTTTACTAGGCTATTCAATTGCAGATGAGGGTGGAGGGATGGTCATCAATTTGCAAACTGGAACCAGTTTTTCTTGGTGCTCAACTAAGAAAGAAGAGAAAGGGCGATGTCACTCAGATCTTTGGAAGCCATTGACCTAGAACATAGAACATAGAACAATACAGCACAGAACAGGCCCTTCGGCCTTCGATGTTGTGCCGACCAAAATAAAAAGCAATGCCCCTCCAAACTAAACCATTCCCTTCTCTTCCATACACTTATCAATTAACCTCTTAAACGCCACCAAACTTTGCGCATCTACAACAGCTGCAGGCAGGGCATTCCACTCCCTAATCACTCTTTGAGTAAAGAACCTACCTCTGATATCCGTCCTATAACTCATACCCCTTAATTTAAAGTTGTGTCCCCTCGTGCTAGCTTTCTCCATCCTAGGAAAAAGGCTATCACTGTCCACCCTATCTAAACCTCTAATCATCTTATATGCTTCAATAAGATCCCCTCTTAGCCGCCTCCTTTCTAACGAAAACAACCTCAAATCCTTCAACCTCTCTTCATAGGACCTGCCCTCCATACCAGGCAACATCCTGGTAAACCTCCTCTGTACCCTCTCCAATGCCTCCACATCTTTCTTATAATGTGGGGACCAGAACTGCACACAATACTCCAAGTGCGGCCGCACTAGAGTTTTGTACAGTTGCAACATGATGCTGCGGCTCCTAAATTAAATCCCCCTACCAATAAAAGCTAAGACTCCATATGCCTTCTTAACAACTTTATCCACTTGACTGCCTACTTTCAGGGATCTATTGACACATACACCAAGATCCTTCTGTTCCTCAACACTATTAAGAGCCCTACCATTAGCCCTATACTCTACACATTTATTGTTCCTGCCAAAGTGCATTACCTCACACTTTTCCACATTAAACTCCATTTGCCACCTCTCGGCCCAGCTCTGCAACTTGTCCAAGTCACTCTGTAAACTAAAACACCCCTCTTCACTATCTACCACACCACCAACTTTAGTATCATCTGCAAATTTACTGATCCATCCCTCAATACCCTCATCCAGATCATTTATAAAAATTACAAACAGCAGGGGCCCCAAAACAGACCCCTGAGGCACACCACTCGTCACCGAACTCCACGATGAATATCTCCCATCAACCACCACCCTCTGTCTTCTATCTGCCAGCCAATTCCTAATCCAATTAGCTAAATCACCCTCTATTCCACACATCTGCATTTTCTGTAGAAGTCTTCCATGGGCCACCTTATCAAACGCCTTACTAAAGTCCATATATACTACATCAACCGCCTTACCCCCATCCACCTCTCTGGTCACTTTCTCAAAAAACTCAATGAGGTTAGTAAGGCATGACCTACCCTTCACGAAACCATGCTGACTATCCCCAATCAATTCATTTCTCTCTAAATAACTATAAATCCTATCCCTAATAATTCTCTCCAATACCTTGCCCACAACAGAAGTAAGACTCACTGGCCTATAATTCCCAGGAAGGTCTCTCTTCCCCTTCTTAAACAATGGGACCACATTCGCTATCCTCCAGTCCTCCGGAACCACACCCGTAACCAACGAGGACCTGAAGATCATAGCCAGAGGCTCTGCAATCTCCTCTCTTGCCTCCCAGAGAATCCTAGGGTAAATCCCGTCCGGCCCAGGGGACTTATCCAACTTCAAACCCTCGAGAATTTCTAACACATCCTCCCTATCTACTACAATACTCCCCAATTTGCAACCCTGTACCTCAGTGCTCTCCACAGCTACATTTCCAGCACTCTGCGTGAATACCGAAGAGAAATATTTATTCAGTGCCTCCCCAATCTCTTCAGGCTCCACGCACAACTTCCCACTGCTGTCTATGACTGGCCCTAATCTTGCCCTAACCAATCTTCTATTCTTAACATATCGAAAGAAAGCTTTAGGATTCTCCTTAATCCTATCAGCCAAAATCTTCTCGTGTCCCCTCTTAGCTCTCCTCAATTCACTTTTTAGCTCCTTCCTGGCTAATCTATAGCTATCCATTGCACTAACTGAGCCTTCAAGCCTCATCCTGACATAAGCCTCCTTTTTCTTCTTAACCAGCAAATCAACTTTTTTCGTACACCAAGGCTCTCTTACTCGTCCATTTCCTCCCTGCCTGACAGGGACATACTTATCAAGGACTCGCAGCAGCTGCTCCTTGAATAAGCACCACATTCCAGATGTTCCCAGTCCCTGTAGTTTCCTAGTCCAATCTATGCACCCTAATTCTCTCCTGATGGCCTCATAATTACCCTTCCCCCAGCTATAACTACTGCCCCCAGCTTCATGCCTATCCCTATCCATCACTAAGGTGAACGTAACCGAATTGTGGTCACTATCACCAAAATGTTCACTAACTTCCAAGCCTAACACCTGGTCTGGCTCATTGCCCAGCACCAAATCCAATGTAGCCTCACCTCTAGTTGGCCTATCTACATACTGAGTCAAAAAAACTTCCTGCACACTCTGTACGAAAACTGACCCCTCTAACGAGCTAGAGCTATAGCTATTCCAATCAATATTAGCAAAGTTAAAGTCCCCCATCACAATTACCCTACTACTTTCACTCCTAATCAGAATTGACTTCGCAATCCTTTCCTCAACCTCTCTAGAACTATTAGGAGGTCTGTAAAAGACTCCCAACAGGGTGACCTCTCCTCTCCTGTTTCTAATCTCAGCCCATACTACCTCAACAGACAAGGCCTCATCAAACTTCTTTTCGATCACCGTGATACAGTCTTTGACCAGTAACGCCACTCCTCCCCCCCTTCTACCCCCTTCTCTACTCCGACTAAAGCATTTGTATCCCGGAACCTGCAACATCCATTCCTGTCCCTGCTCTACCCAAGTCTCTGAAATGGCCACAACATCGAAGTTCCAGGTACTGGTCCAAGCTGCAAGTTCCTCCCCCTTATTGCGAATACTCCTTGCATTAAAGTATACGCATCTCAAACCATGCCCCACCCCACCCGTACACCGCTGTGTTTTACAACTCTCCTCTATAACCCCCTTACTCTCATCCCTCTCAGCACCCCAACTACTTAGGATCCCACCCCCCCCCCAAATCAGTTTAACGCCCCCATCATAGCCTTAGCAAATTTTCCCCCCAAGATATTAGTCCCCCTCTGGTTCAGGTGTAGACCATCTCTCCTGAAGAGGTCCCACCTATCCCAGAATGAGTCCCAATTGTTAAGGAACCTGAACCCCTCCCTCCTGCACCATCCACGCAGCCATGAGTTCAAACTATCCCTTTCTCTGTTCATCTCTAAACTATCCCTTGGCACAGGCAAGAGTCCCGAGATAACCACTCTGCCTGTTATGGACCTAAGCTTCCACCCTAACTCCATAAATTTCTGTTTAATATCCCCTTCCCTTGTCCTACCTACATCATTTGTCCCCACATGAACAATGACTTGGGGCTGACTCCCCTCACCCTTAAGAATCTAAAAACCCGATCTGCAACATCCTGGACCCCAGCCCCTGGGAGGCAACACACCAGCCCTGAGTCCTGTTTATTACTATTTATCCTCCTATCTGTCCCACTAACTATGGAGTCTCCTATAACTAGGCCTAATCTCTTATTCCCCCCACCCACCTGAGCATTCTCAGCAGGCTCACCCCCAGAGACCTGCCCCCTTTGGTCAGCTCCAGTTGATTCTTCCTCAACTGTAGCCTCCAAGACAGAAAATTTATTTTGGAGGGGAACAGCCCAGGGGATTGTCTCCCCGATTGCTTCTTACCCCTCCTCCTAATAGTTACCCAATTATCACTTATAGGAGTTACAATCTCTTTGTTACTCCTGCCTATATCCTCCTCAACCTCTCGAATTACCCTGAGCTCCTGTAATTCCAGCTCCAGCTCCTTAACACCGGAGTGTTAATACCTGGTGGTATTATCATTAACTTAGCATTAATCTAGCAACTCAGTTCAAATCCCACCACGCCAGACATTGGAATTTGAATTCAATTTTTAAAAAATCCAGAATTAAGAATGTAATGATGATGCATCATCAAATGCACTGATATCCTTCCATGAAAGAAATCTGCTGTCCTTACCTGGCCTGACCTACATGTCACTCAAGAGCCACAACAACGTGCTTGACTCTCAACTGGCCTTGGGCAACTAAGGATGAACAATAAATGCTGGCCAGCTAACAATGCCCACGTCCCATGAATGAATGAATAAACCTTTAATGCCTGCAAGATTCAATATTGTGATAGGTGGATGTGACAATGGCAAAGTCAGTTATTGTATTCAATGTTGCCAGCATTTTGATATAACTACAGGTAAAAAAACTATAAAGTAATAAAAGACAGCAACGTTCCCCTTCTACAATATGTGGCTGTCTTTTATTGTTTTGGTTTTGTAATTGGTGAATAAAATTACTTTCGCTGTTCAAAAGGGGATGCATTGTTCATACTCTTCAGTGGTAACAAGATGGAACAATCCTGGCCCAGTGCACAGGAGTTTGTCCCTTTTATTTATCAAGAATGGAAGCATAAATCTTGAGTTGTCTTTCAGAAATCTCCAGTCTGCCCTTTTGCTTCAGTTATGAATACAAGAAGTAGTTCAGTCCTTTTGTGCTCCAGCGGGGAGTGGTGTCTGCGACAACGTAGCTCAAGAAATCTCAGACATGCAGTCCATGATTCTCTATCAATAATGGATAAAAAAAATCAGAGACTTTTCTCCCAACACACTGACACATTGAGTACTTTTAAGATAACTGGTTTAAGGAAAAGCAGAGGGGAAGTGAGGACACGCTTCTTTTTAACACAGCATGCTGTTAAGATCAAGACTGTGTTGTCTGTGAGGGTGAAAGAAACAGACTCTAAAGGGAATTGCTTAGGTGCTTGGAAAGGAAAAATTATAGGGCCGGGGGGAAAGAATAGGGGAGTGGGACTGGGTGGAAAGCTCTTTCAAAAGAGTCTGTGTAAATTAATGGGGTCAAGTGGATTCCTTTAATGCTGTCTGGTTCTATATCACTGACCATTGGGATTCACAGATCATAGAAATACCTCGGTAGACTGAATCTCTGCAATCAGCTTAACTCTGCCAATGTTCATGGTTCATGCAAGAAATCGAAATTTAGCTTTTGAGGTGCTTAAATTTCCCAACATAAACATTAGCATAAAAAACTTATGGAATGAATCTTGCTTGAAAAGGTTTTCCAACTCTGGACAAATATACTTTCAGAATTGGGATTCTTTGAGGTGTCATATCTTGCCTAAAAAGATCCACGTCATCAGGAAGGCACCATCTCTTCTGAGTGAGTCAGTAATATAGCAGTTTATTTGCACTTCATAGATGGAACAGCTTTAGGATACCTTACTTCAGGTATCATATAATTTATGATTTTGAGGTGTTTATATTGGCTTCAATTTTCCAATCTGTCAGGGATAATTCCACAACCTGTGGCTCTAAATTCAATTGTGGATTGTAGGATCACCCAGTGACATGACGTAAATGACTATTTTTGACCGTTTAAATGAGAAAACAATTGATCAATTTTATACACACTACGCTACATTTCCTGTGCTACAACAGTGACTACACTTCAGAGAGATGTAACATCATCTGTATTTGAGATGCCTGGTAGTTACGAAAGATGCCATGTAATTGTAAGTTCTTTTTTCTTTACACTTCTCATTAAACGTATAGATTATACAAAGCATCTAAACATGTATCAAGCTGACCTCATTGTGGGGAAGAGTTATAACTTGCTTGTAACATGGGCACTTTCTGAAAGATCCTGTCAACCATTTTTGAGCATATGTGAGCCCTGACATCCATTACTCTGTTGAAACAGCTGCACCCCAGGGAAAGCATTGCTTGATTGACAGTTCTTTTTCTCTGATTCATTCTGTCAACTGCATAATGCTTATTTAAACAAGACAGGTAGGTTGCAAATGTTTCTTTATAGGGTCTTTAATTTGATGTTTATAGGTGGCAGTAAAAGCATTTTTTATGAATGAGCTATGTTTTTTTTTAAAAGAGCTTTCTCATGCATGTTATTGTTACTATAAATTTTGATAGTTCTATGCAATGTCTACACTGGATGTATAGGCATGGATATGCTATGGGCTGGCATGGAGGTTATGAGGAGCCATGGGATTGTGGGTGGGAGGGCATGGCTTGGCATGGAGGATACGAAGGGTTGTGGGGGAGTTGGTGCCATGGGACTTAGGTTAGTAAGGGGGTATGGGTAAGACCATTTGACTGTACCACTTCAAAAGCTTTCCTCATTTAATCTTTGGTTTGGAACACTTCCGAGGTCTCATGAAACACAAGGCCTTGAAAATCTGATCCGACGCTACAAAATGTTGCAGATGGTGGGGAGGTATCTAACTTTAGTTATGAATGCAGGGTGCAGGTTTGTGACTTGCATAAGTGAAAAATGCATGTGCCAGGAATGGGGCCAGTAATTGTGGAACCAGGTTCCAGCCATGATTTTTTTTTTAATCCAGTCTCTCTAGCCATGATATCCTGCCCTTTGACCTCCACCATGGTTCTTACATTGTGGACAAGCTTTGCTACATTGTGTAAATACTCAAGTGATTGGATCTTGTTATTGCTGGAGATCAATAGTGCCAGCGTGGCACATTCCACAGGATGGGCATTGGCTACAACCCCATTGGGCTGGCATTGCATTATCAAGATCCTCAACATCTAACTGAGAGACACCAGGTCATTGGATTTTAGCAAAACAAAATCACTTTATTAGGGGTTCAATGGAAACAGCAGCTCAATAATACTTTGCAACTAGTCCTGAGAATATTCTTTACTTTGGTGTCTTTGCAGTTGCAATCAATTTTTTTTTTATTCATTCGTGGGACATGGACATTGCTAACTGGCCAGCATTTATTGCCCATCCCTCTTTGCCTGAGGGCAGTTGAGAGTCAACCACACTGCTGTGACTCTGGGGTTTAGGCCCATTCTTTCTGCTATTTAGAAGAACGAGGCGTGATCAAATTAAGTTGAACAAGGTGACGAAAGGTATGAATAAAGTAGATGTGGAGCATTTGCTTCCGCTTGTGGGGCATTCAATGATGAGAGATCATAGTCTTAAGGTAAGGAGTAACAAATTTAAAACAGAGTTGAGGAGAAATTACTTCTCCCAAAGGGCTGTGAATCTGTGGAATTCGCTACCCCAAGTATAGTAGATGCTGGGACAATGAGAAATTTAAGGAGCAATTTGACAGATTTCTAATTGGTAATTGTTTGAAGAGTTATAGGGGGAAGGTAGGAAATTAGGGTTGAGGAGCATATCAGCCATAATCGATCGTTCGATTGGCCTAATTCTGCTCCTATATCTTTTGAACTAATGAACATTTAAGCCAGATGAGATAAGGCCAGCTGATTTCCTTCTCTAAAGGACATTAGTGAACCAGATGTTTCTTTTTCGACAATGGACAATTGTTTTCGTGGTTGTCAGTGAATTTTTAATTTCAGATATTTCTTATTGAATTCAAATTCCACCATCTGCCATGGCGGGATTCAAACTCAGGTCCCAAAAACATTAGCTGAGTTTCTGGATTAATAATCTAGCGATAATACCACTAGGCCATTGATTCCCCTAAGATTTTCTACTCTTGTGTCTGCAAATGCAAAACTTCAATTGTGTTGTATTATGCCCCACAGTAGCCCAAGAATAAGACTTGTGCTTGGAGCATCACTTGTAAAAAAGTGAAAATTTTCAGTTAAATAATTACTCAAACAAATAGCCTTTGGCTCAAAGGCAGAGAAAAATAACCACCCTGATTTCTGTTCTTTCCTTCAGTGACCTTAGACTGGGGTCAGTGTAATAAAATGAATACTCCCTTTCCCACCAAGCATGTTAGCCATAATTCAATGGAGGAATTCGAGAAGCAAAGACTGCACAGAATGATTCAGCCTTCATCTGCTTTTCCCAATCACTTCCATTTTTGCCATCTAAACCTGGGAATGTTTGGTAGTGGGTTAGGTTGAAACCAATTTAACATTCCACAGGTATGATTTATGCATGCAGCGTGTAATCTTACCTCTCATGAGCAATCACTAAAATAAACTGGGAGACTAAGTGTATGGGAGAGCTCTCCTCCCACTTAGTTGATTGAACAAAGGTTACAGCAGTAAGCAACCTTTAGCTTTCAATCAGCTTTTGAACTTTTATCGGATATGAAACAGCAATGAATTAGTGGAGCTTAAACCTGACAATTGTAAAATGGTGCATTACATGAGATATAGATTGAAACTCGATATTCTGAAGTGCACTTGTCAACTGATGTACCTGTTTTTATTGTATTTAAATTCTGTGAAAAAATGTTGCCTTGGTTACAGAGACACCAAAACTGCATTAAAACAAATTAATACAATCTTCAGACATTAATTCTGCTTAAGTTTAAGTTATTTATTAGTGTCGCAAGTCAACTTACGTTTACACTGCAATGAAACTACTGTGTAACTACCCTAGTACTCTAGTGTCTGTTCGGGTACGACAAGGGGGAATTTAGCATAGCCAATGCACCTAACCTGCACCGGGGTGGGGGGTACCCATACAGATACGGGGAGAATGTGCAGACTCCACACAGACAGTGACCCAAATCGATAATCGAACTGGGATCCCTGACAGCAATGCTAATCACTGTGCCACCGATTAGAATATCATTCTTTGTATATGAATTCATGTGCTGAAGTGCATATCATAGTACGAATAGTGCAGTGGTCAACTTTTTTTATTTGATGTCCAGGCACATATTGAAAATACTACAGGCAACATTTACTTAAAGTAAAAGGGCCTGGCTGACTTTAATCGCCTGGCCTCATGTGCACACATTTGCCAGTTGCTAGTCAGAAATAGTTGGCATATACCAGCTGCCCAATGGGCAGGAACATTATTTTAGGTGAAGGGAATCTGCTGTCCTTGCCTACATGTGACTCCTGAGCCACAGCAATGTGGTTGACTCTTAACTGTTCTCAAACAACTAGGGATGGATAATAAATGCTGGCCAGCCAGTGACACCCATGTCCCATGAATGAATTAAAAAAATTAGTCTCCAGCCAGGATCAAAGAGAAATTGTCATCAATGGAGATCCAGAGTAGGAGAAGGTTGCCTGCAGGGGTATTCTCACCAGAAGGAAAGTTATAAGGTTTGGAAACCTCATCTACTTGTGGCTCTTCTTGTTCCAGCTTCAATTACAGAAAGCCCTCACCAATTGCTTCCCAATTCAAACAGCAAGAAGACAAGACAGCGGAAGTGGCGTGGGATGCTGACAGTTAAGTTTCCCAAGCAGTGTTTAATGACCTGTTCTAATTCATCTGGGCAGCTAAGACTAAAATTGGTTCTTAGGGACATAACAATATTTTCTAAGGTCACCCCTAAATTTTTTTTGTGACCGTCTGACATTTGTGTCTTTATATCATGTGGAGCAGCTAAAAAAACAGTCTATCATTCAATTGTTCTTCTCATGAAAGCTTAGATTAAGTTATTCCTTAACTTTTGCAGATTCATGAAAAAAATACACGTCTTCAAATCTGCCTTCATAACTGTAAACCTTTCACCTCTGGAAACATTTGAGTGAATCTGCGTGACATTTTTTTCCTCCAGTGTTTTTACATCTTTCCTATAATGAGGGTACTGAACTGTACATACAGAGAGCAGCTTAATTAAAATCTCATACAACTTCAAAGTTTGTCTTTTCATCTGTTTTATCTATTTAGATGTTACATTTAATGATTGATGTATTATCAAACCAATGTGCCTCTGCTTCCTGTCTCCATTTTAAATGTTACTTTTTAGGTATATTACCAGCTATCTCCTCATCCCATCAGTGGGGTGGATTTTACAAAAGGCCATGGTCCCCATCACCCTTGCTCCTCTTCAAGGTTGGGGGCGGGGGGCAGGGTGGGGAACCCACTTATGATCCTACAACAGTTTAACACTGGGAGTATTATTAATTCCGTTAAGGCAAGACCTCTCCCTCATACGAATGGAATATTCCATTCGGGCACTGGAATATGGAGATTAGAGGATTTTCACGGTAACTTCATGTAATATAAGTCTACTTGTGACATTAATAAATAACCTTAAATTAAAGTGACGTTTTGATAAACTGCCAGCCATTTGGATTACCAGCAGCTCTTGAGTTCCATCCAGGACTATGTACCATTGCTGTAGTTGGCTACTGGTGGTGTAGCCCAAGAACTGACTCCACAAATAGACATCAGGGGAACACAGTGATTAATTTACAGGTCTCACTTGGTCCACTCTCCAACTCCTATTGCTCTCTCAAGATTATCCCCAGTAGATCTCCAGATACCCAGGGCTCACATGACCCATTCCCTTAAAGGGGCTATGCCCCAACATAGATAATAGAGACAGCAGGTCGTTCTACCAAGAAGGACATAAGGCTGGAATTTTGGGTCTTGGAAGCATATTAAACAGATAGTTCTGATCCTCCTACTGTAGTAGAGGTCTTAAAAATTCTGAAAGGCTTTAAGATAATAGGCATAGAGTCATAGAGGTTTACAACATGGAAACTGGCCCTTTGGCCCAACTTGTCCATGCCATTTTTTTTAAACCCCTAAGCTATTCCCAATTGCCCACGTTTGGTCCATAACCCTCTATACCCATCTTACCCATGTAACTGCCTAATGCTTTTTAAAAGACAAAATTGTACCCATCACTGCAATCATCTCTGGCAACTTGTTCCAGACAAAATTCACCAACTTCTGTGTGAAAAAAATGCCCGCTGGACCCAATGCACCTAACCAGCACATCTTTCGGACTGTGGGAGGAAACCGGAGCACCCAGAGGAAACACACGCAGACACGGAGAGAATATGCAAACTCTGGACTTACAGTGATCCAAGTCGGGAGTCAAACCCACATTGCTGGAGTTGTGAGGCAGCAGTGCTAAGCAATGAGCCATCGTGTCACTCCATGTCATTAATAAAGTTGAAGCCACAATAAGTCAAATCTATAACAATCTCTTTCTCCTTTTATTCTACTGATTTCAATGGGGATGATCACTGGGCTGATTTCTTTAACTGGTAGACTGTGATAGTTCAACTATGTCGATAGTTCTGCAGCTAAGCAATAAGGAGAAATACTACCCCACAGGAATGAGTCTATATATAACATATATAGTATAAATATATATATATAATATATACACAGAGCTGGAAAAGATCATTATGTCAGCAAAAATATATATACACTACTTCATTTCTCAGTTCTACCAGTTGCTTTCCCTGCCAAAGATTTAACCACCACCCTCATAAGTTTGCCATGTGGATCACATGGAGCTATATTTGACTGTTTATCTTTGATCATGAACAAAAATAGCTCTTAGCCATGATCTTTAGTAAAGATGAAAATGGGCTGCAAGTAAGGCATAAATAATGGTTTCATCTACGTAACAATTAACAGAACTTCCGCAACGTGCTGTTCTGTAAGCAGCCATGTACTATTTAGGGGGAAAAATAATTTGGATTATTTTTCTCTTGGTTTGGTGAAAAAAAGACATCCCTAACACAAAACTAAAAGTGCAGTTTTTTTTTCAACAAAGTAAGTGAAAATTGATACTTGAAGTGATTCCTCTGCAATTTCAGGTATGTAGAGTGGAAAATTGCTGATGGAACAAAGCAGTGACAAAATTAGAAAGCAAAACTTCAATGCATTTGATTGCAAATGTAGCTTGAGCCAGTTTTTCAACTGGAAAATTGGATTGTGCCCGTGTAAAGATGTCGTCCAGTGCAAGATGATGGATGAGCAGAAAATGTACAGAGAATAATAATAACTTTTGATAGAATGGCATCTGAAAACTGCCCAATAAAATACTCCAGCACTTGGCCCAGGAACAGGAGATGAGAGAAGTTTTGCGTGTCCACTACGACACTTACCAACTTTTACAGATGCAGCATAGAAAGTATCCTTTCGGGATGTGTCACAGCTTGACATGGCTCCTGCTCTGACTAAGGCCGCAAGGAACTACAAAGGGTTGTAAATGTAGCCCATCATGTAAACTAGCCTTCCATTCACTGAATCCATCTACACATCCCCTGTCTCAGAAAAGCAGCCAGCATAATCAAGGACCTCACGCACCCCAGTCGTAGGGTGGGATTTTACTGCCTCGTTCATCCCAAAACTGTAAAATACTCACCTGAGGTCAATGGACCTTCCCATTGCCTGCTTCTCACCTGTTCCAACTCCTGTGGCAGGCAGGGCGGTAAAATTCCAGCCATACTCTTTTCCACCTTTGTCTGTTTGGAAAAAGTTGCAAAAGTCTGAGATCACATACTGATGCTTCTTGGTCAGTCAGACTACATATTAAGATGATTTTTCTCAACAACTTAGCTATGGCTGTAGTACAACATTCCACGTCTTCTATCCTTATCCCTATTTACTCTATGAACGATATATTTTGTCTGTATAGCATGCAAGAAACAATACTTTTTACTGCATCCTAATACATATGACAATAATAAATCAAATCAAATCAAATCAAAGGCATATTAAAGAATTAAGAACTTTGGTCATGGAAACTAGTTCTGGCACATTGTCAGCTATATAAAACCAACACAGAGACATCAAGTCTGCTAGTCAGCAGGCCGAAAACTCACTCAATGCTCATTTTGCTCATTTAGGTTAGCTGTCATTTCATTAGGATGATATTATAGTTGCTTAATCTGCCAACAGAAGCTGTTATGCAACTTCTGGGAAGGTGTGGGGAGGACAACAGGGAGGGGCAAAGGTTTTAGGCAATGTTAGTGTTCCTTGAGAGTGCTGGGAGATGGTAGGGCCTCTCCCGTCTCTCTTGACTCAACATTAAAACAACATTTACATATCTTTGTCAGAAGCTTGTTGCTTCATCGTAGTGACAGTGAAGATTCTTGAGGCAAACATTGCTCTGCTGAGCTCAGTTCACTTTAGAATGGGAATCCTAAAAGAAAGCATTAGATCCGTCTGACACCCACAACTTATAGCATGAAGGCATCCCTGGTCTGAAGAATAACTCATCCAATGTTGAGTTAAACATTCTTCAGGCATCCCTGTAGCACTAGCAGCTACTTTTTGCTGTCACTTTTCACATGGAAAATGGGGATGGCAAGTACCAGGGTTTTTCCCCTTTGTGTGGAATATTTTAATAGGCAGAGCAGTCTTCAATCATTTTGTTTCAGCAAGGTCTGTTTTGCTTCAAATTGTAACCTTAAGGGTTGTTCTAACATCAAATATGCATCTCATTTAACCCTGAAAAGTCAAATACTTTGTAATCCTGATGCCATTTCCTTCGACATCCCAGATGATTTGTGGTCAGTCACAAGAGGAAGCAGTAGTCTCAGCACCAATTCAATGTCATCTGGTAATGTAATTGAGAATTAAAAAAATATACACAAAGATAAAATTACACTTATTAATTGCAATCTCCACATAACCTTCATTGCTACTGATTAACCGCAGCAGAGAAATTGGTTCGCAATGACAGATTATTTTAACATGGAGCAACAATGGACACAGTTAAAAAAATGCATGACTTCCTGTCAGACTTTGATTAAAGAGGAAATACATCTTTAACTTTCACTTACTTTAACCAGTCGTGTGCAACCACTTAAGCCGATGTTTATTCTAACCTGCACAATCCATGCTAAGTAAATGGACATCCTACGAAGATGAGTCCTTATTTAAAAGGAACATGTGCCGAGGCAGTTGATTCTTTCAATGCATATTCTTGTGTGGAACTTTTTCTTCATGCCGCAAGTCGTTCGAACCTGGAATGCAGTTTTAAAATGGTGGTGGCACCTCATTCAAAAGGACATGGAAAGTGTGCATTTGTCTGAAAAGTAAAGATAAGCAAGGATGTGGGAGAAATTGGGTTACTTTTGCATCCGTCTATCATTAACTATGGCTCAATTAGTAGCACCATTTCTCTTGAATTCGAAGACTTAGGATTCAGGTCCCACTCCAGAAACTCAAAGATCTGTGCTGGGAGAATTAATTGCCACTAAGGCCCTCACCCTACCATCAGAGGTGGGGCGGGTTTTTACTATCTGGGATGATTGACAAGAAAATATTATCATGTTCACCCATAGCTGTCAGAAAAGGCCCTTCATTAAAAGGCATTCAGTTTCTGTTAAAGGGATTCAGCATTAAGGAGGAATCCTATTGAGAGCCATCTTCTGATTCTCTTGCCGCATTTTTGCTTTAAATTCCAGCATCCACAGTATTTTCCATTAAATGAAACTTACCTGTCATCTGGAAAGCCTCCCAGAAACAATTGCTTCAAAGAAATATGACTGGAAACCATATCTTAGTCATTAGCAAAGCTTCCAGGCAATGACCTGTGTACTCAACTGGGTGGAGACAAACCATGAGATATATTCACTTGGAGAATGAACTTGAACGCTGGCTAAGGAAGGAATGAGTGACAGTGAGACCACCCCTGTGATTCCTTTCCACCTTGCGTCACCTGTGGCCTGGGTCCCTCGCCGATCCTACCCCTTCACCTTGGTGTGTTATCAGCTCCCCTGCTCCCGGTGTTTCTGCTGGCAAGGGAAAACTGCTAGCCTCTAGTTGGTTGGTGGGATGTCAGCCCTCCAGTTCCTGATCTCTTTGACTGCGCCACATAGAAAGCAAAACAAAAACCACTACAGGGTTTTTGGAATTTGCAAGTTGTCTGGAGAGACAGAGCCTCACTTAGAGATCTTGGTAGTTCAGAACCTCCTTTGCTTTTAAGTTTGATTCATTATTATTGTAGTATGTATTACTACACAATGAAAATAATTGTTTCTTGCACGCTCGTAGAGTACATAGGGGAGAAGGAAAGGAGGGGGTGCTGAATCTGGTGTTATAGTCTTAGGTAGGGTGTGGAGGAAGATCAACAAAATATAAGGTAGATCCACTCAAAAGTCTGATCGCTGCAGGAAACAAGCTGTTCTTGAATCAGTCGGTATGTGATCTCAGACATTTGTATCCATTTCCCAATCGGAAGAAAATAAAAGAGAGTAAGTGTGGGGTGCACAGGGTGCTCGATTATTCTGGCTGCTTTCTGCAGCAGTGGGAAATGTAGACTGAGTCAATGGATGGGAGGCTACAGTGCATGATGGACTAGGCTACGTCCACAATCCTTTATTGAGTCTTGCGATAATGGTCAGAGCGGGAGCCATACCATGCTGTGATACAATCAGAAAGAATGTCTTCTATGGTGCATCTTTAAAAGCTGGTGAAAGTCGTAGTGGACATGTCAAAATCCCTTAGCCCCCCACTTGTGCTTGTCAGGAGAGAAAACACGTGCTTGAGCACATAGAGGGCTAGCTGACTTGTTACATGACCTCTTCTCTTCAATTGTCCAGTTACCTCACACATGGTTGCCCTATAGTGGATTCCACTTGCCTAACTTTTGTGATAGAATTACATCTGGACACATTCCTTTCATAGCCAGAGTTCAAGTTCATTATCCAAGTGATAATGCCTCATGGTTCGTCTCCATCCAGTTGAGTACACAGATCATTGTCTGGGTACTTTGCTAATGTCTAAGATGTAGCTGCCAGTTAAATTTCTTTAAAGCAATTGTTCCCGCGAGTCTTTGCAGATTTCATTTAATGGCAAAATACTGTGGATGCTGGAATTTGAAGCAAAAGTAGAAAATATTGGAAAATCTCAGCAGGTCTGACAGCATATATGGAGATAGCTAGAGCCAAAAGTTTGAAACATTGGCTTATTCTTTCTCCACAGATGCTGTCAAACTGCTGAGATTTTCCAGTGTTTTCTGATTCTATTTCACTTAATGGCCTTTGAATCGAAGAGTTGTGTAACGCAAATATGCAGTCATCTTTGCCTGTTATTTGAAATCACTGGAATGTAGCTTCAATCATTTTAAAAATTTAACTCGTGGTTTACAGACAGTAAATTCATAAAGATACCTCTTTCATAAGCAATGATTTGACAACATCGATTATAGGCCACATGAAGAGATGTTAGAGCAGAGGGGCAAAAACTTAACCAAGGAAATGGGCTTTTCAGAAAAAAGGAGGTAAGGTACGGAGGCAGAAAGCTTTAAGGAGGGAGCATTGAGTTCAGGCCCCAGGCAACTGAAGGTATAGCTACCGATGGTGAACTGATTAAAATTACGGATGCTTCAGAAACCAGAATCGGAAGAATGAGATATCTTAGAGGGGTGTGGAGCTGGAAGAGGTTACAGAGGTAGGGAAGGGTGAGGCCAAGGAGGGGTTTAAAAATAAAGATAAGAATTTTAAAGTTGAGGTCTTGATAAACCAGGAGCTAGTATAGATCAACAGGTATAGGGGTGATAGCTGGTTGCAATATTGAGTGATGAGTGGATAGATTAGTATTTTGCCATCTCATTTCTGATCACTTGATTCCAGCTTTTTTTTATCAAGCTATTGCCTCTGACGTTAATTCCAGTGGAATGTTAATTTCTTGATGTCATCCATTACCATGAATTGGAAAATCAGTCAATTTGAAGACTGCACTCACTGCTACCTCACGCCTTATGATTCATTTATAAGCAATATGACAATATCATCTGGGGCAAATAATACTTGTAGATTGGAGCAGAGAGTTAAAACTCTTCTCAAGGTTAGAAACTTAAACAGATCTATATCATAAACCTGTATTATAGGGGGCAGAGTGGCACAATGACTAGCACTATTGTTTCACAGCACCAATGACCCAGGTTCATTCCTGCCATGGGCACATTTTCCTCACGTCTGTATGCATTTCCTCCTAGTGCGCTGTTTTTTTCCCACAGTCCAAAAGACATGCGGGTTAGGCACATGGCCACACTAACTTCTCACTCAGCAGTGCTGCAGTGAGGCAACTAGGGTATTTTCACAGTAATTTAATTGCGGTGTTAATGTAAACCTACTTGTGACAGTAAGTCTATGGACAAAAGTTATTTTCTTCTAAGTTAAAAACCAGCAGAGAAAGATGGGTGACACATCACTAGATAAGAACTTCCCTCAGAGCACACAGCAGGATGAATTTTGCTCCTATGATTTGAAGCATCTTTGAATAATTTTTTTACATTAAGTCTGCTATCAAAAATGTCCCGCAGTGTGTCAAAAATCTGTGAAACCAACAATGGACGATTGTTGTGAAAATAGGACACTTCACCAGCTCAACATAACATGAAATTTACTGCATGATGTTTTTACTAAGTACTTGATTTTGAAATAAAAGAAAAGCAGAATTATAATGTTCATGAATACAAATATTAGTCACTGCGCACTAAAATCATCTGAGTAAAATCCATTTCTTTGCCTATTTATTCTTGTCAGATAATTTTAAATAAATGAGACTCTTATTACAGAACTATAATCCAAAATTACTTCAACAGACCCACTGGGCCTGTGTGACTTCAAGCTCCTCCATCTCAATTGAACAAATTCAACATGTTTAACCCAGAAACAGGATCTTGAGCTGCAATTTAGCATCAAAAATTCCCACTGTTCCTCAAACCTCAAAGCCTGCTTTCGATAAATATGAGGTACAAATTGGCTTTTAATTAGCTCAAAATTTTTTTATTTGTTCAGGGGATGTGGGAGTCAGTGGCCGAGCCATTGTTTAATTGTTCTCGAACTGAGTGGCTCACGCAGACATTTTAGAGTGCATTTAAGAGTCAACCACATTGCTGTGGTCCTGGAGTCACATTAAGGCCAGATTGGATAAGGATGGCCTTCCTTAGAGAAGAACCAGATGTGTTTTCGTGGTCATCATTAGACTTTTAATTCCAGATTTTCACTGAAGTCAGATTTCACCATATTCCCTGGTGGGATTCAAACCTGCATCACCAGAGCATTACCCCTGGGCCTCTGGATTACTAGTGATAATACCACTCTGCTACTGCCACTTTTCCGTTGTTGGCTCGATAGAGTGTGATGAAGAATGATGTCAAAAATATGTTCCATCCCACACAGAGTATGGTAATTCATGCAAACCGGCCTCCTTGCCTTGTCCCATGATTCCAAAATGCTGCCTCACAAGCTTTGTATAACAGAGGGAGACGTCTATGGTTCTTTGTGGACTGTGATATGAGCCAGAAATTATTGCTTAACTTACTAAAACCACTTCAGTAAGACCTCATTCCAAATATTGCTAGACATTCAGATACATACATATTAAATCATAGCACACCTACAATTTTAATGTTAAAAAAGCCTTCAAGAATCTTAGAATCCCCACAGTGCAAGAGGAGACCATTCAACCCATTGCGCCTGTTTTGATCACAATCCCAACTAGCCCCTACTCGCGTAATGCCACACATTTACCCTGCTAGTCCCCCGACACTGGTGTCAATCAACCTAACCCACACACGCTTGGATTTGTGGGAGGAAACCAGAACACTCTGAGGAAATCCATGCAGGTATCAGAAGAATATGCAAACTCCACACACCAAGAGTGACCCGAGACCGGAACTGAACCTGGGTCCCTGGCATTGTGAGGCAGCAGTGCTAACCACTGTGCCACCATGCCACTCTTTGATTTTCTTTTCCTTCCTCTCCTCAAGGCATTGGAGTCATTGCTTCCATGCTTTGTGTCTGCTTTATGTTTGTGACATGCATGCAAAGCCTTACATTTTGGCAATGGGAGGGAGGGGATGGAGGTGGGGAGGACAATGTAGGGTTTTTCTGCACCTCTCCATGGTGTGGTTACCAGCGGTGGGAGATGGCCCACCATTAGCTGGCGGTGGGATCTTCTGGTTTAGACACTGTCAATGAGATTCCCATTGAACTCATCCCGCCTGCCGAGAAAGCAGTGGTGGAGGTTTGCTTTCAATAGGACCAGAAGATCACACCGGCAGGAAGAATCAGAAAGTTCTGCTCTCTGCTGAATCTGCCCACTTAACCTGCTTAACCTGTAGGTCTCAAGAAATGTAAGCAATTTTTTTTTTAATGTCTTCCAGAAAGATCAGTAAAGATCACCTGGTTCCACAGGTGTCATCTCTACCCCAATCCTACCCTGTTCATAGAATCAGGGAATCCTTACACTGCAGAAGAGGCCGTTTGGCCCATCGAGACTGTACTGACTCTCTGACAGAGTATCTTACCCAGCTCCTCTCCTCCCCCAACCCTGTAAACCCAAAAAATAGCCAGCATATTTAAGGACTCCATGCACTCCAGACATTCTTCTTCCATTGAAAAAAATGGTACAAAACTCTGAGGTCATGTACCAACTGACTCAAGAGCAACTTCTTCCCTGCTGCCATTAGACTTTTGAAAGGACTTACCTTGCACAAAGTTGATCTTTCTCTCCACCCTAGCTATGACTGTAACATAATATTCTTCACTCTCTCCTTTCCCTTTCTAAGAATGGTATGCTTTGTCTGTGCAGTGCACGAGAAACAATACTTTTACTGTAAACTAACGCACGTGACAATAAATCAAATCAAATCAAACCTTGATTGACAATTGATGTAACTTGCACTTTAAATCCCTCGATCTTTGCATTGTCTTGACTGGGTTTAGCCAGGCTGAGCTGGTAAAACCAACACAATTCAACGAAAGCTCTATATAGCTAGATGAGGACAGCAATGACGGTGACCTGTACAATTGAACAGTGTGCCAAGACCCAGCATCCAAGACAAAGCATAAAGGATGGCCGCTTTGAGTGATGTGGTAGAGGGTTGCTCATACTTGGTCTATCATGAATGTCTTCAGAAGAAAGAACAGAAAATAATATGTATTTAGACCAAAAGAGGGAGAAACACAAGGCCTTTAGGCACATTGAGTATGCTGCGTCATTGTAGCTGATCTGTTATAATCTTCAACTTCACCTTACCACCTAATCCCCATAACCCTTTATTCCCTTACATATTAAACACTGTAAGAAGTCTCACAACATCAGGTTAAAATTCAACAGGTTCATCACTCACCTGATGAAGGAGTAGTGCTCCAGAAGTTCGTGATTCCTAATAAACCTATTGGACTTTAACTTGGTGTTATAAGACTTCTTACTCTGTCCAACGTTGGCATCTCCACCTCATATTAAATACCTTCTTCAAATAATGTCAGGTATGGCATCATATATTTACTTTTCAATGGATAAATTTGCTAGCTTTTTTTTGGGGATTGTGCTGAATAAATAACTGGTCTCTGTTATAGAGGTTTGTTAATTGACTGCTTTTATCTGTAGTTCATACAGTTCCCGCTCTGAGCCACAAATTCTTCACAGTTGAGTCACATTTTATCGAGTTTCACCTGCGGTAGTTTTCATCTGCCCCGGATGATGAGTGAGTCAGTCAAATGCAAAATTGATACAGTAAACTATATGGGTGAAAATATTCTGTAGAAAGCTATAAAAACGGTTGCTCATATGTTATGATGCTTAAAGATGCAAGTGTCTTTTTCACAGCAACCATTAAACTGTCCTTTCTATGTCAAAGGTTAGAATGAATGAACATTATTGTATGTGAATGCTGTGTGTGCTTTGCCCGTTTCATTTCTGGAGATACCACAAATGATAATTTATAGGTTTGAAATGAGACTTAGCAAGTGAAAACAGTGTTTTATATGCAGAGGTCTTTTTGCTAATGGTCTTTGCATGTTCTAAGGGTCAGTTCCCACCCAAGTACTCCTAGGCTAGGATAATAGCAGGATGCACTTAAATTGATTTCATTTATTATTATCACATGTATTTGGATACAGTGAAGAGTATTGATTTGAAATATCATTGTAACATATATTAGTATACAGCAAAAAGTATTGTTTCCTCCTCACTATTCAGACAAAGCAAACTATTCATAGAGAAGGAGAGGAGAGAGTGCAGAGTGTAGTGTTACAGTCATAGCTAGAGTGTAGAGAAAGATCAGCTTAATGCAAGTCCATTCAAAAGTCTTTTGGCAGCAGGGAAGAATCTTGAGTGGGTTGGTATGTGACCCTCAGATGGTGGAAGAAGGTGGAAGACAGTGTGTCCAGGATATGTGGGGTCCTTAATTTTGCTGACTTTTTATCCAAGGCAGCAGCAAGTGTAGAAAGAGTCAATGGATGAGAGGCTGGTTTGCATGATGAATTGGGCTACATTCATGTCTCTTAGTAGTTTTTTGCAGTCTTGAGCAGAGCAGGAGCTATAGCTGTTTCTCAGGTGCTGTACAGTCAAAATATACCATTCATAGAGTATGTAGGAGAGAAGGAATGATGAAGGTTCAGGATATAGACATGCAGTTACAGGGAGGGTGAAGAGAAAGACTAATTTAATATATGACAGAATAATTCAAAAGTCTGATGACAGCAAGGAAGAATCTGTTCTTGAGTCAGTTGAGACACATTTTCAGACTTCTGTATCTTTTTCCTGAAAGAAGAAGGTGGAAGAACAAAGAACAAAGAACAAAACAGCATGGGAGACAAGCCCTTCAGCCCAACGAGCCCGCGCTGCCACCTCGATGTTCCCACCTCTACCCGTGATCCCTGTCTATGTTTATAGATTTATGGATTAAAAACCAAATTTGAGACAATTTAGGGAGAATTTGTTTTACCAATTAGCCTAAGAGCACATCTTTGGGATGTGGGAGGAAACCGGAGTGCCAGGAGAAAACCCACGCAAGCACGAGGAGAATGCGCAAACTCCCCCAGACACAGGCCCAAATCCATGTATCTGCACAGCACAGCGATAGTCACGGAGCTGTCGTGTTGCCCATCAAATGGTCCAGGTCAAGCGCACACTAACGACGTGAAGCATCAGGATATGCTCGAAAAAAAAAATCCAAAAGCAGTCCTCTCACAACCCATGACATGTATGCCCCTTGTTAGACAACAAGGTGGACCAAAGTACCTGTAGGATAAAACAAATACATCAATATCCTCAACTATTTACACACTTCCCAGGGAACTCCCAAGGCTCATGATCCCTATTTTAAATCAGTTTTCTATATCCCTCCATTCCCATTCTCTTCATGTGTCCATCTAAGTATTTCTTAAATAATTCCAGAGTGCATATGGAGTCTTAGCTTTTATTGGTAGAGGGATTGAATTTTGGAGCCACAACGTCATGTTGCAACTGTACAAAACTCTAGTGCAGCCGCACTTGGAGTATTGTGTGCAGTTCTGGTCCCCGCATTATAAGAAAGATGTGGAGGCATTGGAGAGGGTACAGAGGAGGTTTACCAGGATGTTGCCTGGTATGGAGGGCAGGTCTTATGAAGAGAGGCTGAGGGATTTGAGGTTGTTTTCGTTAGAAAGGAGGCGGCTAAGAGGGGACCTTATCGAAACATATAAGATGATTAGAGGTTTAGATAGGGTGGACAGTGATAGCCTTTTTCCTAGGATGGAGAAAGCTAGCACGAGGGGACACAGCTTTAAATTAAGGGGTGATAGTTATAGGACGGATATCAGAGGTAGGTTCTTTACACAAAGGGTGGTTCGGGAGTGGAATGCCCTGCCTGCAGCAGTTGTAGATGCGCCAAGTTTGGTGGCGTTTAAGAGGTTAGTTGATAAGTATATGGAAGAGAAGGGAATGGTTTAGTCTGGAGGGGCATTGCTTTTTATATTGGTCGGCGCAACATCGAAGGCTGAAGGGCCTGTTCTGTGCTGTAATGTTCTATGTTCTATGCTTGCTTCCACCACTTTACTTGGCAGCGCATTCCATACACCCACCACCCTCTGTGTGAAAAAACTCCCTCTAGCATCCAAATTATACCTTACCCCCCTCACTCTAAGCCCGTGACCCCTTGTGCTATTTGCCATCTTAGGAAAAAGCTTAACCCTGTTTACTCTACCTATACACCTCATAATCTTGTACACCTCTATTAGATCTCCTCTAAGTCTATGTCTTTCTAAGGATAACAGCTCCAATTTGCCTAACCTCTCTTCATGATAATGATTTCTTTTGTTTTTACCAATTGATGTCAATGACAGTTCTACTAATAGTTAAGAATTTTCCAGAACTTGTATTAAATGTATTAATCTTATTCATGGAACCATTGTTAGTGAACAAGCCTGATTTCAATCTTGTGGTCCACTGAGATAAAAGAGGACCACGTATGCAGCCCACTCACTTTCATAGATTGCCCTTAAGGATATCAACATGCAATCAGGGTGGGATTTCCCAGACCTTCCTGCCAGCAGGAGCTTCCAATCCCACTGAAGGTGACTTCCTCACTGCAGTGGAATGGGTAAGTCATGTAAACATTAGCGGGGACTGGAAGATCCTGCCCTTAGCACCCAAACGCAGTCACACTGGAGAATAAGCTAACTCGTTCTACTGTACTGTTCAAATGTTGACTGACCTGTTTGTCATTGATACAATATTGCCTGGGAGGCCAAGAGTTTGATACTAAAGATATAATGGCAAATTAAACCCTGACTCTTAGCTTAATAGTTTTGTAATATCACTGCAACATTGTTATCTTATTTGCTATATTTCATCCTATAAATGCAATGACATTCTAAGTTACGTGGCGAATTCACTGTCTTGCTTTAATATCTCAAGGCAAGCAA
Organism: Sphyrna mokarran; assembly: GCA_024679065.1. Classification (NCBI taxonomy): domain Eukaryota; kingdom Metazoa; phylum Chordata; class Chondrichthyes; order Carcharhiniformes; family Carcharhinidae; genus Sphyrna; species Sphyrna mokarran. The sequence continues at coordinate 18,038,962 of JAGIQG010000015.1, read as the reverse complement.
CACTAAAGTGCTCAGGATAAACAATACAAGGACACTGTAAAAAAAGGAACTTTGTAAACTTTTGCATTGCAGACCCTTCGGCTTTGGAAAACATTGCAGTGGACCGGCCCATGTGGAGTTAAGTAATGGAATTCAGTTCAATATGCTTCAAGCACCATCCATGTCAAATATCCAATGAGCTCAGAGGAAGAACAGAGGTAGCATGAATTTTTCCCAAGCTCCACCAACAAATACCATGAACTCCCAATGTAATCTGCGCCCTTGCCAAACCCACATTGGAGTTTTTAGCTTCAAGGTGATTCACAGAGGATGATCGAGTCACTTGGAGCTTAGTCATTCTAAAACAATGAGGAGTTGATCACTATCTTACAGCTAAAGTCACATTTTGAATTGAATGACCGGATTAGAACCCTGGTTGTCTTTATCAAAGCAATAATCTTATGCATTATTGCCCTAGTGCCTATACAGTGATTTGGAATGGCATAGTGGCACAGTGGTTGACACTGCTGCTTCATAGCAACAGAGATCTGGGTTTAATTCCTGGCTTGGGTCACTGTCTATGTGGAGTTTGCACATTCTCCCCGTATCTGCGTAGGTTTCCTCCAGTCACTCCAATTTCCTTCCACAATCCAAAGATGTGGGTACATGAATAGGGAGGGACAACAGTTGATTAGTCATAAGCAGGCTTACATTCACACTGTAATGAAGTTGCTGTGAAAATCCCTTAGCCGCCACACTCGGCACACTGAGGGAGAATTTAGCATGGTCAATGCCTATCTTTGGACTATGAGAGGAAATTAGAGCACCAGGAGGAAACACATGCAGAATCAGGAAAAGGTGCAATCTCCAAATTGAACCTGAGTCCCTGGCACAGTGAGGCAGCAGTGTTACCCAATAGAGGGATACGGACCGAGTTAAGGACAGAAACTTTTTTTACTTTAGTTAAGGCATCGTGATCAGCACAGACTTGGAGGGCTGAAGAACCTGTTCCTAAGATGTACTTTTCTTTGTTCTTTGTTAAATAAAGGCTAAAATATTTATGCAGGTTATCGAAGCAATGCCAGTCATCACACTCTTTGTAGTCATCTGAACGTTAATTACAGTTCTGTACTCCCCCACACAGTATTTTGTTTTCTGCAACTGAGTGCTGCTTTGGCTGCTGGCCACATCAGGGAGAATGTATACTGGTTCTTCCACATTACAGTCAGACACTTGATGCCCGAGAGAATTTGATGAGTTGCTTTGAGGATCAGTGTTTGACATCGGAAAGTGATTGTATCACAAAGCCTTTTTGTTGTATATTGCTTCAGCAGCGTTTAACATTTAGCAACAATGCAGAGTTCGTTTTATGCCAGATTGCACATTTAGATTTTAATGATGGATATTATTATCCACTATATACTTTTGTATGGGGCATGATGAAAAGGCAACTTACCTTTTTATATACAGCATGGCAAGCGACATTGTAAAACAAAATTATTCAGTTAACCTATCATTTCCATCCATAATGATACAGTCCATTTTGTTTCAATAAGCCTTATCACCTTCTGACATCTGACAGGAAGTATGGTTATAATGATAATACAAGTCATAAGCTGAATAACAAAATTCAAATGGGATTGTTACTGAAAATAAAATTTGGTCGTTTTGCTCTAAAATAGCATAGGCCTTGGGGGGAATTGATTGAGGCATTTAAAATAATAAAGAGAGCAGACTACATCCATGCGGACAGACTATTTAAATTAGATCAGTTGCAGAAAGTGAGAGAGTGTGCATGTATATAAGTTACATAAGCACTAAACTAGGCTAGGCAGCAGGAGGCTTTGCCAACCTCTGGAGCAAATTGTTGCTGTGTGCAGTGATGCCAGAGTTATTGCAGATTTTGCTTGCCAGTGTTGAGTTAAGTTGTTCACCCGTTCAATCCACAGAGAGTCCAGCACTGCTGTGCACAGTTTCCATAGCGGTGGCCGTCTTGCACTCGGTATGTTCCATGTAGGTGATGTCTTTGTTGATCACACTCTCCAGGAAAATCTTTAACACCTCACAAGTCAAACTCAAAAACCCCTCACTACTGCCAGACAGCAGACCACTGGTGATGCCCAGACTATTCATAGAATCCTACAAGTGAAAAAGGTGGCCCATTAAGATCCATGCTCTACCAGAGCATCCTACCCAGTCCCTAACTCCTTAATCTCACGTATTCATCCCACTAATCCCTCTAACCGTAGGTGCTCCAGTTTCCTCCCACTGTCTGAAAAATGTGTTGATTAGGTGCATTGAGCATGCTAAATTCTCCCTTACTGTACCCGAACAGGCACCAGAGTGTGGTGATTAGGGGAATTCCACAGTAACTTCATTGCAGCATTAATGTAAGCCTTCTTGTGACACTAATAAAGAACTTAAATATGTGGATACAACCAGGAAGAATGCTTTCTATGGTGCATCTGTAAAAGTTGGTGAGAGCTGCAGCAGAAATGCTAAATTTCTTAAGTCTCCTGAGAATGTAAAGACATTGGTAGACTTTCTTAACAGTAGTGTCTGCGTGGAGGAAGCAGGACAGGTTGTTGGTAATCTGGCCACCTAAAAACTTGAAGCTGTTGACCATTTCTACTTTTAGTTTTCTCCCACAGTCCAAAGATGTGGGGGTTAGGTTAATTGGCCATGTTAAATTTCCCCTCAGGGTCCAAAGATGTCTAGGTTAGATGGATTCACCATGGAAAATGTGTGGGGCATTGGGATAGGGCAGGGGAAAGGGCGTAGTTAAGATGCTCTGTCAGAGAGTCAATGCAGACTAGATGGCCTCTTCTCTACTACAGGGATTCTATGATTCTATAAATCCTATTCTTTCAATTTCAGTTTCATTTTTGCCCTGCCTGAAAACATGCCATAGAGGAAGGGTAAAATTCAGGCCATGTTTTTTGCTCTTCCCTCCTCCAGGAGCACTGAGGTGAAAGGTCATGTCCAATTTTCCTGAAATTAACTCCTCACTGACCAGTTGTTAAGAGTGGAAATTTTTAGAATTAAGAGTGGACATTCTTAGACCATTGTGCGTTGACAATTAAACGATTAGTTTCCCTTTCTCGCTTTCATTCTCAATAAGTTCACACATAGTTCAATGGCCCTTGTTAACAATAATTTTCCTGAAGACACTCAACCAAACCTTTACAGCCAAAGATACAGATTATCTATTTTAAATGTAGATGAATATTGTGCATCTAATTGAGGGATTCTCAAACATCCAAAAACAAGCCACATAGGACTAATGTTTTGTGTATAACAATGTTATATCTCGCAAGAGCATGTATATTGCATTAACAAAGCAATTGATCAATGCCTGTGACTTACAACATGTGTATAAAGAAAATCTCAGAGTCTTATCTACATGGCAGATCACTCTAACTATTCATTCTATGTATAGCTGTCAGGGGATTGAAATGCATGAATAAGAGGCAAACCCTACAGGCAGAAGAAAGGTGTCAATTAGTCTTAAATCTTGCTTGATAACCGCTGTGGGGGATATAGCAGATGCGAAAAAAGATGACCGACAGGTTATTCAGGTACAGAGAAAAAACAGCTTCTGGTTCAATGGCTCGGGCTCAGCAGGATGTCGAAGGTAAAAAGGTAAGAGCTGTAAATTAATATCACGATCAGTGAACTCCGGGGGGAAGAGAGGCATCTGGAAAAAATTCGTCCTATATGGCTTGTGTCAGAGTTCATCTCTAATTCATTTGTGAGGTAAACCACAGATATTTCATTGTTTTTTCAAATCAGGAAATAATATAATCGTAATTGGAGTCAAACATGATACGCATTATTGCTATTCTAACGTAAGCCAGATTTATCTCGCTATTTTCCATGACATTGGAACATATCAAACATCCCCGATGTGTTATCGTATTGTACAGGCAATGCTTTCTGAAAAATTGAGTTGACAGTGAGAACACTTAAATCCATACGACAAATTGTACATTCAAGAAAAACCACGCTGCACTGAGTAGGTAACCTCATTGCGATTTCAGTGTAATTTTAAGGACATATTGATTTTTATACATTTTCATATTCGTTCTGAAATACGTGAAGGTGAATTGCGACTGAATTCCATCTTCTGAAAAGGCAAATTCTCTCAGGTAACTTTCTGTTCTTTGCCTGTTTTGTACAATTGGACAAAGAAAATGATGGCCCTTAATGGAGGAAACCAACACAGACACGGGGAGAACGTGTAGACTCTGCACAGATACTGACCCATGTTGGGAATTGAATCCGAGTCCCTGGACCTGTGAGATAGCAGTGCCACCATTCCCTACAAAAGTCCATTGATCTCGGGCAGGATTTTCCAGCTGGAAAATCATGCCCAGAGTCTCACAACTGCTCCAGGATCTTGACTCTACCCAAATAAGGGTAGAGAGTTTTTTGCACATCTTAAAAAAACTGAGGGAAAATCACATATTCTATTAAGATTCATAGTGAAGTCAGTGCTGTTGTATTATTCATGCAGTTAAGTTCCAGATGATGAGAATCATTTAAGATTAATTACCTTGCCATCAAATGGGTTGCGGAGGTCCACAGCGATATGTGTCTCTAGATTCCAGAAGCATGTTAGGGGTGAGTTGACCTGCTTGTTGCTGCATCTTTGGGTGTGCCTTGTGGACTGCAATGCTGGAAAACAATGTCATTTTCACACCCACTGCTGATTTGAGAGAAGGAGAACAGGTAAGTTATCTGAATACACCAGCACATTTTCCAGCTTTGGGTTCTGCCCATAGTATAGGGCTGTTCCCCACTTTCTGCCTTGCCCTCCTCTTCCATCTTCTGTTGCAGGGCCGCCCGCCCTTTCCTCAGCCATGCTACTCTCTTGTCGCAACTTTGCAATTTTCCTTTATACATTTCCTAAGTGCATGGGTTCTCATTTCGGCAAGTGGGAGCAGAAAAGATGACATGAATTAAGATTAAGATGTACCATTGAATGCTGACCAGTCATGCAGAATATTGTAAATGGCCAGACTGAGTCCCGTGGCCAGATTACATGTGTTTGGAGAACAAGTGAAAATAGAGATCAATTCTAGCAACAAAACAATATAGAAAAACATACAGATAATCTCTTTTTTTACTCTGTGAACAAGTCCTCTTTCTATATTTCCCTATGAAAGTGTGCAAAATAAATACAAATGGATTTCTTGCCTGCCTGGAAATACATCCCTCCAGAAGTTGAGAGCCTATTGATTGCTGAGATCTCTCTCTCTCAGAGGAGATACTTTCCGTGAGGATAGCTTCCCCCAAGCCGCAGATTCAGGTTTCCTGCCTCGACCAAGTGCCGACTGCAATGGTTTTGCTGAGCTCTGACCAATTGGTGATTTGGGTGCGTGCTCAGGAAAGAGTGCCAAAATCTCACTCATCCAATCAGGGTCCTCCAATTAGAAACCGCGTCCAGTGTGGTTCCCATGTGAGGGGAAGGCCACAGTGCTCAGCACCATCTTCTTTAAGCTTTAATTCAAGAGAGCACAACAATGATAATTTGACTAACAATTTTTACTTGGCCACCAGGATTAACTTGCCTCGCTTTGAAAATCACTGCAAATACCTAGATTGCGATTCTCCCACCCCGCTGCGCTAAAAAATCAGCACAGCGGGCCAAGAGATTCAAGTGCCAGCCAAATCATATAATTTGTGCTGGGCTTCCATCCCCAAGGGTGTCCCACAGCACTGGAATTCCAACGCTGTCTGGAGCTGCATTAATTATGCAGTGGGTAATTTAAATATCATTTAAAAGTATTAGTGGGCCTGGGACCAAAATCTCTGGGCTCTCTAATCTCTCCAGTGGGAATTACTGTAGTTCCTCACTAACAGGGAACTAGTGGCCCAACCCCCCCCCCCCAACCACCCGAAGGGAAAGAGGGGCAATTGAGGCTTCCCAGAGAGTCAGGCGCTCAGGAAGCGAGTGCCATTTATTCATTGGCACCTTGTGAGTGCCAGGCTGAGCCTGCTGACACTGCCCAAGGGGCAAAGTGGCAATACCCCAGGAGGTACCTTGGCATTGTCCATTGGGCATTGGGCCGTGCCAAAGGGGAGCGGCCTAATGGGACAGGGCCTGATGAGCGGAGACTCTGGGGATGATCAGTGAGAATGGGGGCTCCTGCTACCACTCTGATCAGATCGCTGTAGCACAGAGGGAGTGATCGATATGGCCAGCAAACCTGAGGCTGGCAGACAAGGGTCACTGTGCATGTACCAATCCCATCACTGACAGATTGACACGTGCACAACGGTCCACTCAGAGCTATGCTGCTGGGCTTTTGGACGAGGATGCATTCTACCCATTGATTTTTAACAAGATTTATGCTAAGGCACTCTGCAGTGCACTGAGTGTGGGAGATTCACTTTTAAACTCCCGCTGAGAAAACCAGCTTGGCTAACTCCAATTTTCATGCAAACTTGACAGTTAGAATTCTTTTGGGGAATTAATCCCCCTCCCTCCCCACTAGGTCTCCACTCTGAGTGCCTAAAAGTGTAATTTAAAGGTTTTTCCCAAATCAGTACAATCGCTGCAGTTTGACAAAATGATTGTTGATTGTGTCGACAGGGCTCGATTAAGATAAATTCAATATTAAACTAACCTAAAGCTTGCTGAAAACACAAATATAAGATGTAACTTAACAATATATTAAATTCCTCAATGCTTTGCTTAATAAATTGTCTGATCTTTTGGTTCATTCTGATCAGATCCTGTTGAATGCTAAGTATTAAACTAACAGGAACCATTTCCCTTGGTGAATAATGAAAATGCTTGGACATGTTTTAGCTTTGGAGAAGGTAAAAATAGTTCTGGAAGATCAAATGCATTGTTTTCATTGTGGTCATGTTACCCACAAATGAAACATTTATAGTTTACACCATGATTTAATGACGAGACAAAGTAGAAGGAAGAGATAAAGAATCTGGTGAACTGATGCGATGACAATAATCTCTCCCTCAATGTCAGTAAAATGAAAGAGATATTCATCGACTTCAGAAAGCATATGGTGAGACATATTTCTATCTACATCTATGGTGATGAAATGGAAATGGTTGAGAGCTTCAAGTTTCTGGGTGTCCAAATCACGAACAACCTGTCCTGGTCCCTCCATGCTGGCGTTATTGTTAAGAAAGCCCAGCAACACCTCTAATTTCCCAAGAGGCCAAGGAAATTCGACATGTTCACTACGATTCTCACTAATTTTTACTGACGCACCGTAGAAGGCATCCCTTCCAGATATATCACAACTTAGTATGGCTCCTGCTCTGACCAAGACTGCAAGAAATGACAAAGGGTTCTGAATGTAGCCCAGTCCATCAGATAAACCAGCCTGTCATCCATTGACCCCATCTACATTTCCTGCTGCCTCGAAAGCAGCCAGCATAATCAAGGACCCCACACACCCTGGACATATTCTCTTCTACCTGCTTCCATTCAGAGAAAGAAATAAAAGTCTAGGTCATGTACCAATTGAGTCAAGGACAGCTTCTTCCCTTCTGCCAACAGGCTTTTGAATGGACCTACTTTATGTTAAGTTAATCTTTCTCTACACTCAAGCTATGACTGTAACATTATATTTTGCACCCTCTCCTTTCCTTCTCTCATATGTACTCTATGAATAATATGTTCTGTTGGTATACTACACAAGGAACAACATTTTTCACTGTATCCCAATACATACGACAATAATAAATCAAATCAAATTAAATCAAATTTAAGTGGTGTTCAATCTAAATCAAGTGTTGCTTCACCTTGGGATTGTTTAGTGGACGTCAGAGTGACTGCATCTCTTGTAACTGAGAAACAAGCAATCAGAAAAACGAGACAAGCCATATTGTGAAAACCGTACATTACTTCCTCTCTGTTAATTGGTGTGATGTTGAGAGTTTAGAATTCTCAAGTATGGGGAATCAGTAGTCATGAGTCATCATGAGCAATTCTTCCAGTTCTATCTAAAGGTTAAAGCCCTCTTGTGAGATTTTTGACAGTTATGTTGTGGATTGTCTGCCTTTGGCTAGGAAGGTTATTATTTTCTAGAGATGGAGAATAACGCATTATTGCACTCGGAGTTTTTCAAGATGCTATAGCACTTCCCTTAGTCCGTACATTCAGTTTGCAGTCTCTGATCATGGAGATATTATGCCAAATGTTGCAAGATGTTTGATGGGATTCACTATGCATTGAATGATCAAGATGATTGAATGAGCAGTTGGACAACTTCCGGTGCCCCAGTGCGTACATGAGGGATGCCCTCAATAGCAGGATGAGACAGTCTGAACTTCTTGCTTCACTCATCTAGCTTCACAATAATTACTGAGATGTTGGTACGATCAAATAACAACTAGATTCATGATTCGTACCAAAATAAGGGCATCATGATGACATAGTGATTAGCAGTGCTGCCTCACAGCACCAGGGGCCCCAGGTTCAATTCTGGCCTTAGGTGTCCATGCTGCGTGGGCTCCCCTCAGGAGCTCAACTTCCTTCCAAGCTCCAAAGATGTGTGGGTTAGGTTGATTGGCCATGGCAAGTTGCCCCTCAGTGTCAGGGGAACTGGTAGGGTAAATGTGTGGAGTTACGGGCATAAGTCCTGGATGGGACTGTTGCTGATGCAGGTTCGACAAAGTGACTGGCTTCCTTCTGCGCTGCATGGATTCTATGGATTCTAAATCTTGCTGACATTTAAGTTGGCAGGATCAAACATTCCTGCCATGTGTTTCCTGGCCATGAGGGGTGAGTTCAAAAGGCAACCCTGTAAGCAACAACTGGATGGTAAGATCCTACACCAGCAAGCCTCCCACTGCCGCGAAACACATCTCAGAGGAGAAGAACAATCCCACCCTTACAATCCAGAGAGTAGGATGGCCCAACCCTGGGACTTTTAGAGTGAGATGGGGAAAAGTCTTTTAGTCACTTCCCTACCCTACCCGGATCCACTGTCACCATCCTAAAATTTGAGGTTTGATGGAATCAGGCTCTTAAGTGGCCACTTAAGGACCTTACCAGCTGAAAGGGTAAGATTTCTGGCCAAGGCCCTGCCCATGAAAGAGTGAAATTGCATCTGTATTTGGTGGGTTGCTGGGGATCCTGTCCATTCGATTTTATGCTGCCCTCCATTGCCACGGAAGCTGCCTTGTGGGAACAGCAAATTCCGTCCATAGCATCTTGTACTTTTCTGATTCTTCATTCCTCCATTTAATCTATCACGCAATTTTGGAATTTTTCAACTGTATGTTATAGCGTTCTGTGGTTTTGGTGTCATTTTACAGGTCTAACATTTCATCTTCTTTAAGTTGAATTTTTATTGTTTTGGGGTCCACCCCTGCTGCCACCATATTGTATTTTGGTTAGGCTAACTAAGGAGTGATTGTTGAGATGTTGGTATTTCAAAACAATAAATTTTTTAAAAATATATAATGGAATGTTCCACAGTTAGTCATGTCAAGGTTCTGCAATATGGCCATAAGGTATAGGAACAGAATTAGTCCATTCAACCCATCGAGTCTGCTCCACAATTCAATCATGGCTGATAAGTTTCTCAAACCCATTCACAAGCTTTTTTCAGTTACTCTTGACGCTTTTACAAATCAAGAACCTATCTATCTCAACCTTAAATGACTTGACCCCCACAGTCTTCTGTGACAATGAATTCCATAGATTCTCTACCCTCTTGATAAAGAAATTCTTCTTCATCTCAGTTCTAAAGGGTTATCCCTTAACTCTGTGCCCTCAGGTCCGAGTCTCTTCAACTAATGAAAACATCTTCTCCACCTCTCCACTCAATCTGAGCCTTTCATTATTCTGTCAGTTTCAGTGAGATCCCTCCCCTCATCCTCCTATACCCCATCATGTACACCAAATATTACACTGCTGAAGCCTTGAGCATCCTTCTGCCTTGACCCTTAATCACGTGTGGTCTTACATTATCATGACGGGACGTAATGTTCACATAATTGACCCTAACAAACCCTGATACTATAAGTCTCAACATGATACTAAAATAAATTATTGGGAAACAAAGGTGTTAACTTAAAGTTTAAAATATATTTATTAGTGTCACAATTAGGCTTACATTAGTATTGTAATGAAGGTATTGTAAAAATCCCCTAGTCACTGCATTCTGGCACCTGTTCGGGTACACTGAGGGAAAATTTAACATGGCTAATACACCTAACTAGCACATCTTTCAGACTATGGGAGGAAACTGGAGTACCTGGAGAAAACTCACACAAACTTGGGAAGAATGTGCAAACTCCACATAGACAATGACCCAAGTCGGGAATCGAATCCGGGATCCTAGCGCTGCAAGGCGGCAGTGCTAATCCATTGAGCCATCATACTGTCTGGCATGATTTGAACCATTCTCCTTCTACAAATTCCTCAATTGGAGTGCTGATCGTGTTGGCTGTGCATTTTTCTTAAACCAGCAATCATTTTTGTGCTTTTTGATGAACTGATGAGGGAAAAATCCATCTACTCAGCAATGAGATTGGTATGATGCCCAACTGTGAGTGACAGAAATTAGGCATGACTGGCTGTAATGGTCTTCATCAAAGTATTTACAAGAAATTTTTTACCTTTGTCTAAGAATGTTTGGTTAAGGGGTGAGATGGTTTCCTTGAAACTTGTACAATTCGATCATTGAAGATAGAGACAAATTTTTATAGCCATTCAAAATAATGATCTGACTGAAGAAGTTACTGATCGTGATTTGATTCAGTGCCCCTCAGTTACTTGAGCTTCTGGCAAACAAACTCTTGGTGAAACAAATGAAAATATCACAAAAGTACATATCATAAACTGAAAAATCTAATCTCACTTTTGACCTTAAGGAATATAAAAGTGTTGTTTAGAACAATGACTGGATATGTTCTTTCCTTAAGACAAAGGCAAAATACTACAGATGCTGGAATCTGGAACAAAAAAAATGAAAATGCTAGAAAATCTCAGCAGGTCTGACAGCATCTGAGGAGAAATTTCTTAAACTGAGATGGTGAATCTGTGGAATTCATTGCCACAGAAGGCCATGGAGGCCAAGTCACTGAGTGCATTTAAGACAGAAACAGAAAGACCAGATGATATAGGAGCAAAATTAAGCCATTTGGCCCATCAAGTCTGATATGTTTCTCAACCCTGTTCTCCCACCTTTTCCCCTGTAATCTTTGATCCTTTTACCAATCAAGAACTTATTTCTGTCTTTGAGTATACTCAATAGAAAGAGAATAGAGCCAATGTTTTGAATCTGGATGATCCTTTGTCAGAACTTCTTATAGCATCTGTGGACAGAGAATATAGCCAATGTTGGATATAGCCAATTGGATATATATCTAATATAGCTGGACATCTCTTCGTTAGTGGTAAGCATTTTCTGCTTATATTCTCTCCTTATAACATCTCTGCAGAAGGAATCATGTTTTTATAGGGGTGGAAGTATAGAGCTGCCGTTTTGGAGGACCGACAATCCTTCTCTCTATACCTCACCCAAGTGACCATTCTTAATCAGCAGGCTATTCGACAATGGGCACCTGGTGGCTTCCTTTATCTATATGGGTGTGCGCTGCAATTCCTGGTTTAACCAGGAGTGGAGCTCTTTCTTAGCAACTCTGCACCTTCCTGAAAATCACAATCATTTATCTGATATGAAACGGTATGTTCACTTCGAGCACTTTCGCAGCAAAGCATTCACCGGAAAACGGATGCTAATCTATCTATCTATCACATGGATGCTCCAAATACATTAATCTGAATTTTAATTTCACCTGTTTCCAATGCAAGGCTTAAAACATGAAGTGCAGGAAATAATGGAAATGGCTATTTTTTTTGAACTCATTTACTTTCTTATGTTTAACCCCCCCAGTGCGCATTCCCAGACAGAACAAAAAAAAAGCTTCCAAGTAGTTTGATTGACTTTGAAAACATTTCTGTTAACCCCAGCTTAATTGTTTAGAATTATTCATCCCCCAAAAAAGCTGACAACAATTCGTGCGCGGACGCATTCATTGATGTTAAGCAGGCTGAAATCTTCATTTTCTGTTCCCTATGTGAGTAATGGCTGACCTTTAGAGTGCCCTAACAGAATGCTCAAATACAAAAGGTGGATTAATGGTTCAGGTGGGACCCTTCATCAGAACATAGCGAGCTGATTTTCTTTTTGTTGTTCCTTTACTTGTCCCATTATCGCCTCGGCTCGCACCATCATCTCCTGTTCACTTCATCACTCATCCTGCTCTCAGCCAGCACAGACCTTCTCTTTTGTTCTCTCCTTCCCCCATTCACTTTTTTTTCCCTGCTTTTACAAGCTCTCAAAGATGCCTTCAGCCTTTTTTTTTGTCAGTTTCGATCTATGCTTAATGGCTTGAATGTTCCCTCTGCTTCTCTCTCTCCAAATCATAGAATCGTACAATGCAGAAGGAGGCCATCGAGCCAGAACCGACCACAATTCTACCCAGGACCTATTCCCAGGATCCTATGTATTTACCCCAGCTCTCCCCCATCCCCCCCCCCCCCCCCACCCCCTCCCCAACACTAAGGGACAATTTAAGTGTGGCCAATCCACTTAACCCACACATCTCTGGGGTGTGGAAGGGAAGTGGTGTAACTGAAGGAAACCTATACAGACATGGGGAGGACATGCAGATTCCATGCAGACAGTGACTCAAGCCAGGAATCGAATCCAGGTCCCAGGCACTGTAAGGCAGCAGTGCTAACCACTGTGCCACCAGGCATGCTAACAGATGTGTTAGGTATTCCCAGAGTTATAGCTATTATGGAAGAGTATTTCTGATTCAGATGCTGATTGCCCTACTCTGCCTTACTATTCCTTTTCTGCTTCATTTCAGATCTCCAAGTTTGGGATTTCCATTCACACCAGTGTAAACAAATACCACAGCAGCAACTAGCTTGCATTCATGTAGCACCTTCAACATCACAAACCATCCTATGGTGCTTTGAAGCACAGTGCATGGTGGCACAGTGGTTAGCACTGCTGCTTCATGGTGCAAGGGACTTAGGTTCGATTCTGATCTTGGGTGATTGCGTGGAGTCTGCACATTATCCCCATGTCTGCGTAAGCTTTCTCCAGGTGCTCCAGTTTCCTCTCACAATCTGAAGGACATGCTGGCTAGGTGCATTGGCTATGCTTCTTTCTCCCTCAGTCCTGAACAGGCACTGGAGTGTGGCAACTAGGGAGTTTTCACAGTGACTTCATTGCAGTGTTAATGTAAGCCTACTTGGGACATTAATAATAAACTTTGAAACAAACAAAACAAAAATTGGTAGCAAGACGATGAAGATATTCGGACAGGTAACCAACAGTTTCGTCATAGAACTAGCTTCTGAGGAACATATAGGAAGAGATAGGGAGAAGGCTGAAGACATTAAAGGAGAGAATTCTGGAGCTTAGGGCTAGACTGCTCAAGGAAGTACAGTCAGTGGTTTAGTGAAGGAAGTTGGGGAATTGGAGGAGTGCAGAAGGCCTTAGTGGGTTGTAGCTAAAACCATTTGAAAGATTATCATAATTGATCCTTGTGGCACCAAAGCTTTTCAAATTGTTTTTTTCCATTCAAGGCATGCATGTATCAGTAGGGTTGTGAATGTCACTGGTTCAGATTTATTGCCTATTCTATTGTCCTTGAGGAGGTGAACCATCTTTTTGAACTGCTTCAATCTGTGAATTTTTCTTAGCAGTGTGGAACGACTGAGTGCTGCCTCAGCCAGGTCAGTGGACAGTGAAAGAACAAATACTTTATTGTGGATCTGGTGTCACCGATGGATTGGATCATTTAAGGACAACAGATTCCTTCCATAGAGAACATTGGTGATTCAAATAGGATGTTATGGCAGTCCAGTAAATTCATGGTCAGCATTATCGATAACGAGCCATTTTATTCCATCTTTGACTAATTAACAGAATTTAAATTCCCCAGCTATCATGGTGGGCACCAAGACATTAGCCTACGTTTCTGGATTATGAGTCCAGTAACCACTAAGTTAAGTAAGTCAACCAATGCCTCTACTTTCTCAGAAGACTAAGGAAATTTGGTTTTCCTGCTACGACTCTCATAGAAAGCATTTTTTCTGGTTGTATCACAGCTTAGTATTTCTCCTGCTTTCCCCTAGACTGCAAGTAATGACAAAAATCGCGAAAAAAGCCCAGATCTTCACGCAAACCAGCTTCCTACCATTGACTCTGTCTATGCTTCCCATGCCTCAGAAAAGAAGCCAGCCTAATTACGGACCCTGCGCAACCCAGGCATAATCTCTTCCACCTTTTTCTGTCGGGAAAAAGATACAAAAGTCTGAGGCCATGTACCAGCCGACTCAAGAACAGCTTCTTCCCTGCTGTCGTCAGACTTTTGATGGACCTGCCCTGTATTAAATTGATCTTTCTCTACACCCTAGCTTTGACTATAACACTACATTGTCTTGTTTCTTTCTGTGTGAACAATATGCTTTGTCTGTATAGCACACAAGAAACAATACTTTTCACTGCATGCTAATACTTTGACAATAATAAATCAAATCAAATTATTGTATCCCTGACTGCACCTTATTCATGTGTCAATTTGATAAATTTTGATTTTTTGCATGACTTTGCAATTTCTGACAGTGGGACGCAACAGTAATAGAACTTTGCATTTATATACCATCAGTAGTGTAGTGAAACATCCCAGGACATTTGGGAGAATGTGGAAGTCAAACCAAAGTCAACCAGGTAAAATAAAGAGCTATTAGGAGGAGTGATGAAAAATATGACCAAAGAGTTGGAATTGAAGATGGGTTAAAGCATAAAAAAGAAATGAGAAGGTGGAGAGGAAACTCCTGAACTTAAGACGGCTGAAGTTGAAAAAAATGTATTCCTGGCGTTTGCTTGGATCACAGGAACGTTAGAAATATTAGTCGACCATTCAGTCCCTCAGGTCTGCTCTGCTATTCAAATGCATCTTGGATATTTGAGCGTGAGGTCATGTGAATCATTTTAATTGAAAATCCTATTTCCTTTTTCCTGAGGAAAATCCTGAACTCTCTGTCCCAATTTATTGATACGCACTCACAGTAGAATAAACTGTGCACGGACGCATAAAATTCACCATTAAACATCCAGCTTGCAATTACACTGAAAGATAAATCAAATGTGCTCAGTCATTTGTGTACTTGGTACCTATCAGAGTTTGCATAAACTTGCTCAAGTTTTTCTCAGAACCAATCTCCCCTGCGTTACAAGGGGAGAAGTGATATTGTAACAGCATATTAACCCTCACCCACATCTTCACAACAGATGCTTTGGGACTCAGCGAATGCTCCGGGCTTTATTGTGATAGATGCTGCAGGCATATTGGATCAACATTTTGTTCTAACCCCCAGTGGACGGTTTAAGTTCTTGGACTGACATTGCAGGTCTGACCAGATAGATATTGTGGGCACAGATAATTCTGTTATCCACAGCAGATGCTTTTGAACTGGGGCAATTCTGAATATATTTCCCACAGGCCCAATCAACATTGATTTCTTCCTGAAGTTTAAGTGTATTTATTAATGCCACAAGTAACTTCATCGCAGTGTTAATGTAAGCCTACTTTTTTTATTCATCCATGGGACACGGGCATCACTGACTGGCCAGCATTTATTGCCCATCTCTTCTCAAGGGCAACGAGGGATGGACAATAAAGGCAGGCCAGCCAATGATATATCCCACGAATGAATAAAAAGGTAAGCTTACATTAACACTGCAATGAAGTTACTGTGAAAATCCCCAAGTCGCCACACTCAGGAGCCTGCTCGAGTACACTGAGGAAGAATTTAGCATGGTCAATGCATCTAACCAGCATGTCTTTTGGACTATGGTGGGAAACTGAAGCACCTGGAGGAAAACCATGCAGACACAAGGAGAACATGCAGACTCTGCACAGACAGAGACCAAACCTGAATTCCTGGCACTGTGATGCTAATTGCTGTGTGCTACCGTGCTGCGCAACGCTGGACACATCCTTCACATCCCGGGAGGAGTTCACATTGAAGAATTCAGTGTAGTGATGCCTGCTGACTTCTTTTGCTATACTGTGGCTGCATTATTGTGGCAGCACGGTGGCACAGTGGTTAGCATTGCTGCCTCATAATGCCAGTGACCTGGGTTCGATTCCCAGATTGGATTACTGTCTTTGTGGAGTCTGCATGTTCTCCCCGTGTCTGCATGGATTTCCTCCGGGAGTTCTGGTTTCCTCCCCAGGAAATGTGTTGGTTAGTTACATTGGCCATGCTAAATTCTCCCTCAGTGTACCTGAACAGTTGCTAGAGTGTGGCAACGAGGGGATTTTCACAGTTACTTCATTGCAGTGTTAATGTAAGCCTACTTGTGACACTAATAAATGAACTGAAACTTAAAAAAGACTTTAATATTCGTTGGCCTCTGACAGTTGTGCACTACAGGGGGTACAATAATGGTCTATGTGGCAAATATAAATTTTTAAAGAAAGGAAAAATAAAGATAAGTGAATGTAAATTAATATCAACTGTCATAGCTTGAATCCCATCCTGGTGTTGAAGTCTCAGAAGTGTAATTATTTTCTCAGGTTTAGATAAATAGGCGGCACACCAAGCTGGCCTCAGAGAATTAAGTTTTAAGTAAGTCCTTTACGAGAAAAAAATTAATTGTCCCTTCCCCTAAGGCTGCCTTTTTCACGGATCATGTGCAATCTACCCCATCATTAATTCTACCTTCTTAATTAATCCACTGAGGAAAAGTTTGTGCAATTTATTCTTGACCACCACACATTAAACTCTTGGGTAGCCAGCCTTATCTACAATTGTGTGTGCGGGTGGGAGATGTTGTATTAAGGGACAAATTCCAATGCACCCATGCAAAACAAAGCCTACACGTGAAGGATGCTTGTTTCCTTCAGTTGTGTGTTTTTATTTTCAAGTTATATTGCTGAGTTTCCAGCAACCAGTTGGGCTTTTTGACTCACTGGTGGCAGGGAAGCCCGGCTACACTTGGGGAAGCCAATGTTCATAGAATCATAGAATCCCTATAGTGCAGAAGAGACCATTCAGCCCATAAGTCATGCACCAACTCTCTATCTTACACAGGTTCTCTCTCCTACCCTATCTCTGCAATTCATATATCTACCATAGCTAATCCCATTTAACTTACATATCCTTAGAAACTAAGGGGAAATTTAGCATGGCCAATCCACCTAACCTGCGCATCTTTGGACGCCAAGGAGCAATTTAACATGGCCAATTCTCCTAACCTGCACAACTTTGGACTGTGGGAGGGAACCAGAGCATCTAGTGGAAACCCATACAGACACAGGGAGAACATGCAAACTCCACAAGATCGGAATTGAACCCGGGTCCCTGGCACCGTGAGGCAGTAGTACTAACTTTGTTCCACCATGACACCCACTGGGCCACAACATTTTAGCAACACATTTGCCAGATTTTTTTAAACTCAGCACCTGACTTTACTTCTGTCTTCTGGGTTTCCCAACTCATTGGAGCATGCGGCGTTGCTAATGACCCACATCATTTTAAAAGGATCCTGCTCTGATTAAACCTGATGCTGTGTGCAGCTATGAAAACTGTGCGAGAGCAGCAGCAATCATGGCTCACAATGTTGGAAAGTGACATCAATCTTCTGAACAGGCACCATAGTGTTGGGAATAGGGGATTTTCATATTAACTTCATTGCAGTGCTAACGTAAATCTAATTGTGACACCAATAAATAAATAAGCTTTAAGGATACCTCCTTCAAACTAATGCTGTTCCCCTTTGACATGAGGAAGAAATCTGCTGTCCAGAGCAAGAAGACTAGTTTGAAAGTTGCTGAGGAGGTGAGGGCTGGAGGTGAGATGGTATATTAAACATAGTGCTGGAAGTTTAATGATCTCATCAGCACAGGAAGGGTGAGCAGCACGGCAAATTCAATCGTGACTCATCTCAGCCTCCGTTTTCCTAAACATGCTCCTGGAGATCAGCAGTTCTTTGCAGATGCCACCATTCCTCTCTGCTTACGCACCTCAACCATTCACCACACATCACCCACATCTTAACGTGACGTCCCACCCACCCCTCCCAGGGACCATCCACAGTAAGAAGCTTCACATCGCCAGGTTAAAATCCAATAGATTTATTTGGAATCACTAGCTTTCAGGGCACTGCTGCTTCATCAGGTGAATGGAGAGGTAGGCTTCATAAACATGGTATATATAGACAAAGACACGATTACAAGATAATGGTTGGAATGCAAGTCTTTACAGGTAATCAAGTTTTTACAGGTATAGACAGTCTGAGTGGAGAGAGGAATAATCACAAGTTAAAAAGGTGTGAATTGTCTCAAGGAAGGACAGTTACATTAGTGACATGAACCCAAGATCCCAGTTGAGGCTGTCCCCATGCATGCAGAACATGGCTATCAGTTTCTGCTTGACAATTCTGCATTGTCATCTGCCTTGAAGGCCGCCTTGGAGAATGCCTACCCAAAGACTGTTGACTGAATGCCCTTGACTGATGACCATCCACACATTGCTCCTCTGTCCTCTGAATACACTCCATTTCTCACACTCTTGCATCTCTTATTTCTTCCCTTGCAGAGGAAGAGGGCACAGTATGGAATGACAGAGACTGGATCCATCACCATGCTGGTAGTTTTTAATTGATTGAATTTGATTTGTTATTGTCACATGTATTGGTACACAGTGAAAAGTATTGTTTCTTGTGTCTATCCCCGTAAGATATTCAGTTTATAAAGTAGATGGAGGAAAAGGAAAGGGGAGGGTGCAGAAAGTGGTATTATAGGCATTGTTAGGATGTAGAGAAAGTTCAGTTTTAAATGGGGAAGAAAATTGAATAATCCAGATTTTGCCCCACATTGTTCTCATCCCATCGAAAGACTGATCACCTTGCATTCTCCTCAGCCTCCAATAGCTTGGAACAAATGTAGACATGTTACTGAATCCAGGCTAAGAAACCCAAATGAGCACATTATCCTTTAGCGATTTCAGCCCTGTACCCCAATCATCATTAAGTTTCAAATCCAGATGACCCTTTGTTAAAGCTTTGACAAAGGATCATCTCGACTCAAAACATTAGTTCTTTTCTCTCCTTACAGATGCTGCCAGATCTGATAAGATTTTCCAGCGCTTACTCTTTTGGTTTCAAATGCATGGCCTTTGCTTAGTATTTTCATAGACCCAAACCCTGCTTTCTGCTCATGTACATTTGTCACTTAGGGCACTGGTTACACAGCACATTAACCCTGAAAGCTGTTTTCTTCCCATAAAAAGTAAGATATGCAAGACTCCCCTGTGGCAGTACATGGAAAGTGCATTAATGGTTTGTCATCATTCGAGCTTTAACTCCTGTTACTTCTACAATGGAGACGGGGCACACCTGCATGAATGGGAGTTTGTCTTCCTGGTGAGTCACATATCATGTATCACTACAGCAATAACCCAGGGAACTACTCCATACTGAGAGGCTTC
Source organism: Sphyrna mokarran (assembly GCA_024679065.1). NCBI lineage: Eukaryota > Metazoa > Chordata > Chondrichthyes > Carcharhiniformes > Carcharhinidae > Sphyrna > Sphyrna mokarran. The sequence goes on along the minus strand of JAGIQG010000015.1, from coordinate 18,019,470 downwards.
GAAACAAGGGTGGCCTGTCATGTAGCCTTCGATATTTTGCAAACCTTCGCTTTCATGTCGATGTAAGCATCTGCAGTTTGTTAGCAGTGTATGCATGGGATTCAGCAATCGGTAAGAATAATGCCAGCGAGTCATTCATTGGGGAAGCCGAGAGTTTAACTGTACATAGACCAAGCTGAGCAACAGCAAGGCATAAATCATACCTCGCTCTGACATTCTTGGCAGACGCAAAGATATTACAGGATATTACAGGACATTGTTAAGGGAAAATACATCAACAGGTCCTCATGTACAAATGGTTTTGGATTCCATGGTGTTGCTGCATTGCCTTGAAGAGGAAACACGGCTGTCGGCTGTTGATTGTTAAGTAGGGACATCCAATGCCAGAATTTCATTAGAACACATTCCTAATATCCCTGAATGGGTCTGTCAAATTGTGTGAATGAATTCTTGCTTTTTCAAGATAAGGCCATTATTGAATGTGTACTTATTCGTCAGAATAAAAATATTTTTCAAAGCACCATCTTTCTGAGCTACAGAAACATATTCCAGCACGCCTCACGTCCCCGTTCTATCTATTTAAGTGAAAGAAAGGAATGGAGATAGCAACTTTGTAGCAAGTTTTGGGGGAATTATCTGTCTCTTCAGTGAGATTAGGTTGTTCAAACTTGAAAGGTTATGAATTTGCTTGTGTGATTCCCAGGGGGGAAAGGTTGCAGTCTCTTCTGGAAGATGTAAGTTTATTTCTAGCCCTACGCCTGAATTTTACCACCTTCTCTGCCCGAGACCAGTTGAGTATGCCGTTCAGTAAGCCTCACCCATCCCAATTCTAGGATGGGCGAAGTGGTAAAATTTCAGCCCTACTGTCTAATAACATCAATTAAGTCACTTTTATAGCATTGCAGATTTAGATCTAAAAAAGTTGCTTCAAATAATTTGAATTAAATTGCTTGCATTAGGAAGATTATACTGTAGTGGGTAAATATTGATTGTAAATCGTCTTTAAATTGATTTAAATTGGTTACATTATCTTGTAAATTGAGTTTGTGCCTGTATGTGCCCTGTTTGTGAACACAAGTCCTCACTCACCTGAGAAGGAGCAGCGCTTTGAAAGCTTGTGCTGACAAATAAACAAATAAACCAGGACTTTAACCTGGTGTTGTGAGACTTCTTACTTCTTTTTACTCCGGTCCAATGCTGGCATCTCCGCATCATAAACATTGATGTCTTTTATATCCAAACTAGAAAGCCCATCTCCTTACATGCTTCAGTGGAGAGGTACCTTCTCAAGAACAAATGCTTGGACCCTTATAATGTCCAAGCTTTTCATTAATATAATTAAACTAAAACTTGCTAAAAAGGCTATCCAGAGGATGGTGATATACTCTGGTGATTCCTTTCCTTCAGGAGGAGTTAGATCAGTTCTTCACAGTGTCTCTGAGGCATGTTTTTCTCAACCTTAAATGAGAATGATCATCTGAGGAATATGTCTGATGCTGAATAGTCATTAAAAAGGGTTGGGATTTTAATTCACTTCAGAAGTTCTTCAACTGTATTCTCCTGTACTTAGAGAGTGCATATGCTGAAGTTTGACCTGCAACATTCTCCGATCTACACTCCGTTCAACTTATCCCAGGCGCAGGTGACTGCTAAATTTCAATCAATGTACTTTCTAAATCATGTACAAGTTTATTCAAGGACTGAAAATTTAATTTACTTTTGATCATAATTGCAACTTTGTAAGTTCCAGCAAAAGAAAGATCGTGTTTCTATTAGAGTATCCAGGTTTAAATAATGTTGCAGCGAGATAGTTAAGACATGCATCAATATTTAAAATAGTATTTACCTTAAATCCCTGAGTAAAATGCTACAGAGATCCCTCTATCCCAATGAAGAGAATTGTCATCACAACATTACACCAGCTATGTATTTATCTTGAGACATTGGAATGAATCCAAAAAGTCTGAACATTCTATTTGCATTTCCAAAATTTATACCGTAAAAGAACTGAATCTGCAGGGAGCGTGTTGAGCACTAATGCTCATCAGCATTCTTTGTTTTAGTTAACATCCTTCAAGCAAGCAGGATACTAAGAGGTGCTGATAGTAGTCACTGCATTCAGTTGGCAAGTTGTTTAGCATCATCCTTAAATTATAAGAATCATAGAATTCCACAGTGCAGAAGGAGGCCATTTGGCCCATCAACTCTGCACCAACAACAGTCCCACCCAGGCTCTAACCCAACATATTTACTCCTTCTAATCCCTTGACACTGGGATCAATTTAGCATGGCCAATTAATCTAACCAGCACATCTTTTGACTTGGGAGTAAACCCATGCAGACACAGGGAGAACATGCAACATCATGCATAGTCACCCCAAACCAGAATTGAATTGAACCTGGGTCTCTGGTACTGTGAAAGAGCAATGCTAATCACTGTGTCACCATGCCAACAAAAGTTACACATTGTTAGATTGTGGTATCTTACTTGTTGGGACAGAGAGATCGGCACTTTTTTCAGAAGTGCCTTGTGTTAGAAAATATATCATATCCTATGCCACAAGATGTTAGTGTTGTTGAACACACATTGATGCCCAGGCACCTTTATGAACTTTTATATCTTTGTGCAGCAGTTGAACTTTGCTTTCAATGTTTAATCCATACTTCATTAGAGTAGCACTATCTTTCATCTTAGAACTCCATATTTACCGCTGGATTCCTTTATACTTTGAGGTGAGTTTTGATTTCACCAGGCATATTGGGGTCAGCTCAGGAATTCAGTTTAAATATTCACATTTTCCTTGTGTGCAAGAGTGCAATAATTTTCAGGAATGGGGGTTTTGAGGTTGTATTATTTGAATGTCTGCTGCTGTCATATTCTCAGTTATTATTTTGGTTACAGGAAATGTCATGGATCAGCAGGAGAAGTTGGGATATAAATGTAATCAAATCCCTCTGATGAAGATAGTTAGGATGTTCTTTGTTACCTTCCCATTGTCAGTAAATCAAGAAAGAGATAACAAATCTGGTGAACTGATGCAATGACAATAACCTCTCTCTCAATTCAACAAAACAAAGTCATCGACTTCAGAAAGCATACAACAGAACATGTCCCTATCTCCATCAATGGGGATGAAATAGAAAGGGTCCAGAGCTTCAAGTTTTTAGGTGTCCAGATCACCAACAATCTGTTTTAGTCCCTCTATGCCAATGTTATAGTTAAGAAAGCAGTCTAACTTTCTCAGGACACTAAGGAAATTTGGCATGTCTGCTATGATTCTTACCAACTTTTACAGATGCACCACAGAAAGCATTCTTTTTAATTATATCACAGCTTCTTTCATTGGGAAAAATACAAAAGCCTGAGGGACATGTACCAACTGACTCAAGAACAGCTTCTTTCCTGCTGCTATTAGACTTTTGATTTATATTAAGTTGACCTTATATTAAGTTGACCTTTTGCTACACCCTATCTATGACCGTAACACTACATTTTGCACTCTCTCCTTTCCTTCTCCATGTACATTTGTATAATGTGCAAGAAATAATACTTTTTTCTGTATACCAACACATATGACAATAATAAATCAAATTTAAAAGTCCATATTTTCAATTCGCACATATTAATGGGTTGTGATAAGTTGTGGACTCTGTTAGGGCTTTTCCGGCCCCTCCCACTGGCAAGATCTTCTAGTCCCACCAAAGTAATGCATGTTTGAATGGCTCACCACATGTGCTACAGACAGAAGTTTCTGCAGTGGGGTTGGGAAATCCGACCTTTAATCACTAGACAATGACCAGCATTTTAATGTCCCCATTTTCAGGTAATGTGAATAACAGACTGGTCGGGGAATTGAATGGCAGACCCAAATCTTGTCTTTGAGTTCCAGAGGAGGGGATTATAGTTGCAAAGCTGAAGCTTAAAGGGGAAGGGCACCAGCAGGAGTAGAGCCTACAGTTTAATTTGACCCAACGTGGGGAACCTCATCTGGCCTGGACACGGAAAGAATTAAAAGATTGATAGCTCTTTCTCATTCATGTTTCAAACCTCCCGTGATCAGTGTGACATGGTGGGACCAATCCCCTCACTTTTATTTCCAAAGTGTCAAAATATATGGTGGGAAATGCCAACAGCATAGCTGGTGGGCTACGCTCTGCTTTTCCCACTCATGGTGATACTGAAGAAGAATCTGAAAGTTCTGTCTAATATGTCAAAATAGCTGTCCAGACATCATAAAATTTCATACAAACCCTACAACTGATTGAGAGACTTTAATCCCATTGGGACAAATTTTACCATCTCACCCACCATGGGAATCGAAGTGAATGAAGGATGGGCTATGAGAAGCTCTGTTGACCTCAGGCAGGATTTTCTGATTTTGGGGCAAACGAGGTCGTAAAATCTCACCCATTGTCTCTACTGGATTAAAACTTCAGTCATAGGAATAAGAGAACATTATGCTTCACAACTCTTTGCATTTCTGGGCCAACTAGTCCTTGTTGATAATCATCTTTTTAAAGGAATCATTCACATCAGGAATCATTTGTGATTACTTATTAAAACTTACATTCCAATCATTATCCTGTAATTGAATTTGAATTTATATATGCCCTGCTGGTGAACCAAAATCTTCACTCATCTGATGAAGGAGCAGTACGCCAAAAGCTCATGCTACCGAAGAAATCTATTGGACATAACCTGGTGTTGTGTGTCTACACCCATCCAACACCGGCAATTCCACATCATTCTCATCTCTCTAAGCAGAGAATTATTCTGTTGGTCACACATCTAGTGAGAAACATAAAGTAAAATTCAATTAATCTTGCTGCACTTCGAAATTGAGTAAGAAAGCAAAATAATAAACAAGAACCTGATGTTTGGGATGAGATTCTCTGGGCTCTTCCTCAATGTTTTTCTCAGAGGTGACCATCATTTGGTGGCGGCGGGATTTTCTGGTCATTCCCGTTGAAGCCACCTCATGCCATCGGGAAACCCACAACAGCAAGTGATGCTGAGGGCAGAAAATCGCACCAATGTGAACAGGTAGAGAATTCCGGCCTACAATTCCGGCTTACAAGATGGGTACGGATTTAGATCTCAGCTAATCAAACAAAAATAGCCTACTGTTCCTTACATCTTAACTGACTTCATGGTTTTAAGTACTGCAACCATGTAGACAGCAGATTTTTGTTTCAAATCATACTTTTGAATCATATAAAGCTCATTTATTCAGTGTCATAAGTTGGCTTACATTAACACTGCAACAAAGTTTGTCGCCATACTCTGGCACCTACCCAGGTACACTGAGGGAAAATTTAGCATGGCCAATACATCTAACCAGCACATCTTTCGGACTGTGAGAGGAAACTGGAACACACGGAGAAAACCCATGCTGATATGAGGGGAAAGTGCATACTCTGCCCAAACTCCAGTTTTTCCAGGCTAAAATTTATCCCACAACCAGGATATGAAAACAGATTATTTGAATCATGGGATCCCTATAGTGTCCAATGAGGCCATTAGGTCCATTGAGCCTGCACCGACAGCAATCCACTAGCTCCTATCCCCTCGTATTTGCCTTGCTTATTCCTCTAAACTACATATCTTGGGACACTAGGGGGTAATTTAACATGACCAATCAACCTAACGTGCACACCTTTGGACTGTGGGAGGAAACCGGAGCACCCAGAGGAAACCTGTGCAGAAATGGGGAGAATGTGCAAACTCCACACAGACAGTGATCCGACGCAGGAATTGAACCTGGGTCCCTGGAGTTGTGAGGCTGTAGTGTTAACCACTGTGCCATCCATGGTCACTATAACATTGGCCAAAACTCTCCAACTTTGCCTCCAGACTGGGATTCTCTGCTTCCGCTGCAGTGAATGAAGTTTTGGTTGAGCGCCAAATTCCCCATTCTCGCTGGCAGTGGTGGCAGGAGAATACAACATTGGAGAATTTTTCTTTGCCAAAATAGCTGTATTCAAACTGATTGCTGTGCCTCCCACATAAAACAATAACTACACTACAAAGGTACATGATTGACTTTGGACCATTTTGCAAAGTCCCAGTGTCAAACTTCCTGAATGTGATTTCTTTATTCATGTGGTATTAAAATACACAATTCAACCAAATCATTGTTCAGTGAGAATATCTATAGAACACTGTCCTCTGTCATTTAGGATTGTACAGGCAACATGGTAGGACTTCAACTCCTTGTATCTCAGATATTATCTGTGGCATTACAGCAGTGATGAAATCTCAGCCACAAAAGCCCTATTGTTGCTGCCTGCTGGAATAGCATTCGAGTTGTTCGTGGGAGTTAGGTGAAGAGACACATAATAATCTCCAAGATCTCAGAGGGAACAAAGAAGGAACAATTAGTTACTTGAAGGAAGAGAGTAAAATGTTATGAAATAGAACCACTTTTTCAGAAAGTTGGAACAGATATCAACAAATATTGAAAATAATAATTCACAATCTCCCCCATCAATGACACATACGTCTATTTTGCAGAAGATATTGGAAAGGAAACATGGTAGAAGCATAGTCAAACTTTTCTCAGAGTGTTTTTATTTCACACATGAGGCTACACTTTAAATCTGTGCTAATGTTGGGCATGAAGCCTTCAATTGCCATGTAGCTCATTGCCATAGAATGTATAGATACATCACACTTTATACTTCTATTGAAGATCGAAATAGAAAAATAGCCTCAAGGACAACATTTCAGAATAGCGGCATGGTGGCACAGTGATTAACAGTGCCAGAGGCCCAGGTTCGATCCCCAGCTTGGGTCATTGTCTACGGAGACTGCACTGTCTCCCTGTGTGGGTTTGCTCCGATTTCCTCCAGAAAGATATGCTGGTTAGATATAGCGGCCATGCTAAAGTCTCTTTCGATGTACCTGATCAGGCACCAGAGTGTGACTACTAGGAGATTTTCACAGTAACTTCATTACAGTGTTAATGTAAGCCTTACTTTTGACACTAATAAATAGTAAAAGATGGGGAAAAAGCACAGAGATAGTGCTCAGATAAAACAGGGATTTTTACAAGAATGTGGCTTGGTTATATCATAAGCTCATTGTTGGATTCGAATGACTGTTACTATTTGGCTGTCGGGAGAGTACGGAATGTTTAGCTCACCACCTTTTAAACCCAAGGTTCCTGTTCATTGTCTGACTTCAGTACCACCCCTTTGTCTGCATGAGTAAACCTGCAGATAACATCTCTTCTATAAATTCTCATTTGTGATCCTGTTTTTTTTTGCAGTGATGACGCCTATCATATGAAACTCCAAAAAGATTGCATTGAACAGCTACATTGTTCCTTGTATTTTTGAAGTCTTGATTTGGCTTTCAACATACCCAGGTGTTTCTGCTAATTTTCTATTCTCATCCTGTTTTTTTGATGCTTTAATGAGAAACACAGCAACATGAAGGGTAATTAGAGTCTGTCAGATCCAACCCTTCACTGTAATCCTGTGGTTTTGGTGCATGTGTATATTTTTAAAAGCTGATTTTCACTTAGGTATTTGTAAAATTAGCACAGGAAATCTGAAATTAATAAGAGCTATAATAGGAAGAGACATAATCCACAAAGCTTTCATTTTTGATTGAAGAATCGATTCTCATCCTATGGAAGAAAAAAGATGTGCATGGATCGTCTAAAATTGAGGGGTGACTTTTTTAGAGAATTTCTGGGTCAGATCCAAGTGATTTCCTTCACTTTCAAGGCTGATTGTACCACGCATTGTGTAGCACAAAGCAGGAATCTTCCAGCACTCTGCTGCTTTAGATTGCAGAGATTGCTTAGATTAGCTTTCCCAAATACTTCCCAGTGGATTCCCTCTGGAACGACTTTTCTCCTGCTCTTGTAGCTGCTGTCAGCTGAGTAATTTCCTGATCTGAAGGGAATACTGAGAATAAAAGCAAAATACTGCGGATGCTGGAATCCAAAACAAAAACAGAAGATGCTGGAAAATCTCCCCAGGTCTTACAGCACCTGCGGAGAGAAAATATAACCAATGTTTGCGTCTGGATGACCCTTTGTCAGAGCTTCTGCTGAGAATAACTGCTGCCTCATGGCGCCAGGGACTCGGGTTCGATTCCGACCTTGAGTCACTGTCTGTGCAGAGTTTGCACATTCTTCCCATGTGGGTTTCCTCTGGGTGCTCCAGTTTCCTCTCACACTCCAAAGATGTGTGTGTGAGGTTGATTGGCTGTGTTAATTTACCCCTTAGTGTCGGGGGCGGGGAGGAGTTATTAGCAGGGCAAATACGTGAAGTTGCGGGGATAGGGCTTGGGTGGCATTGTTGTCAGTGCAGACTTGATGGGCTGAATGGCCTCCTTCTGCACTGTAGGGATTCTATGATCGTATGATTGCAGCCACAGAATAAACGCGTTAAAGCTAAGCTTTTGTATTTTGGGTTAGAGGTTATTAAATTCTGTTTGAAAATCTCCCATGTCGCCCGCTGCGGGAGTTGTAATGGACAAGAGAGAAAACTCAGTGGACCATTTCAAGGCAGGAATCTTCGATATTGGGGCGACCATGGCTGGGTAATCTTGCCCACATTGTGCACTTTACATATGTATATTTAAAATCTGATTTTCCCACAGATAATTGCAAAATTAGCATGGGAAGCCAATAATTAATACACGCTATAATAGGAAGAGACATAATCCACAAGGCTTTCATTTTTGATTAAAGAATCTATTTTCTACAGTTTTATACCTTCATGAGAAATGAAAAGATTGTTGATCACAATTAAAGGTGACTAGACAATTTAAGACTGATCATGTACCCAAATGCTGCTTTCACTTTTATTTTCTTTTTGTGGATGAAAATAGAATTGATGCCAATGTTTCAAATGTACACTGAACCAAAAAAGCTTCAGAGAGCATAGAACACAACTGCCAGCTCCTTGCAACTAACCTCCTGCTCTTTCCCCCATAGCATTCCAAAATGTTCCTCTTCACATACACATCAAATTCTGAATCTGAGACACTTGCTTCAGTGAAGAAGAGACAATTACACTTTGGAAAGTTTGAGCCATACCAAATTGTGATACAACCAGAAAGAATGCTTTCTATAGTGCATTTGTAAAAGTTAGTGAGAGTTGTAGCTGACATGCCAAATTTCCTTTGTCTTTTCAGAAAATTGAGGTGTTGGTGGGTTTTCATAATTGTAGTGTTGGCATGGGGGATAAAGACTAGTTGTTGGTGATCTAGACACCTAAACATTTGAAGCTCTCAACCTTTTCTACTTTATCACCATTGATGTAGATTTGAACACGTTCTCTATGCTTCCTGAAGTCAATGATAATCTTTTTCATTTTGTAGACATTGAGGGAGAGATTATTGTCTCTAATTCATCGCATTCTCCATCTCATTGCTGTACTCTGTCTCATCATTATTTGAGATCTCACCCATTAAGATGGTGTTGTCAGCAAACTTGAAAATCAAATTGGAGAGGAATTTGGCCACACAGTCATAGGCATATAAGGAGTCTAGTAGGGGGCTGAGAACAGAGCCTTCTGAGGCATCAGCGATCGTGGAGGAGGTGTTGTTGCCTTTCCTTACTAATCGTGGTCTGTGAGTAAGGAAGTTCAGAATCCAATCGCAAATGGAGGAGCCGAGATCCTGGCCATGGAGCTTAGAGACAAGTTTCATGGGAATAATAGTGTTGAAAGCTGAACTGTGGTCAATAAATAAGAGTCTGTCATTGGTGATTTTGTTACCTAGTTGTTCCAGGTTTGAGTGCAAGGCCAGGAAGATGACATTTGCTGTGGACCTGTTGCAATGGTAGGCAAACTGTCATGGATCCAGGTAGTCTGGGAAGCTGGAAATAATTCATTCCATGACTAACCTTTCGAAGCACTTCATAATGATGGATTTCATGGTTTGTTCATATATCCAGGGATCAGTAAGAGATTAATTGACAAGAAATTGCTTCATTCAGAGCATCAGTCTTTCTCAGGTCATGTTCAGCATGGGTTTGACATGATGCTTTAGATAGCTGAATTAATAGCAGTTTGTAGAGATTTATGATACGCACAAATGCTTACTGAAAAACATTTAAGTTACAAGGAAGCTTGCTTTCTTTTTGTACATCCTTCTAATTTGATGAGTGCAGAGGGATATGAGCTAAATGCAGGCAATTGGGACTAGCTTAATGGTAAAAATTGGGTGGCATGGGCAAGTTGGGCTGAAGGGTCTGTTTCCATGCTGTAAACCTCTTTGTGCCACATACTTTTCACCATTTCTCAGTTGAAGGGAAAAATCTCTGTCAATATCACAGAGTGAATGTGCTGGAATTCATCTCTTTTTTGAAAGCATCTTTACAATACAGAAAAGACCATTCAGCCCATTGAATCTGCATCGGCTCCCTGACAGCTTATCTTACCCAGGCCCTCCCCACTCCCCACTGATCATTGTTCGTTAACATCTGTTGGGAAGTGAACAGCTATATTATATGTATATGTTGATATATATATTATATATAAGACTAGTTTGGGTTTGACTACAATACTCTTTGTTGACAATTTTCCTGCACTTAATGTTTGCCTTCACACACGAACACCAGCCACTTGAATGTGAAAACAAAGGATCACCTGCAACTTCAACCATATCCCAGCGAGACACAAGGATGTTTGTGGGAGTTTGCTATGCGGAAGCTGAGTGCCATTCTTCCTCCATTGCAACAGTGACTAATGCCCAAAGGGACTTTATTAATGCAAAGCATATCATGAAGTTGTGACAAGTTATGCATACGGCAAACATTTTCAAAAAGAGAAATTGCAAACCTCCTTGGTAATATTCTCATCTTTATCACCTGGTTTCAATGGAATAAAATTCTGGCGGCTTCAACACAGAGGGAGCAAAGTGTTCTGCTACGTGTTAAGTCAGGGAGGGAAAATGCATTATGGTGAATAGTGGCACAATATGATAAAGCATATTCATTTTAATACAAATATCATTGTAATGGCTTTCAAAAACTAAAGTTCAATTTATTCTGTGAATTAACTGATATCATTGACTGCGCTAAATTTCCCCTTAATGTCCCAGGATATGTTGGTTAGAGGGATTAGCAGGGTATATATGTAGTGTCATGGGGATAGGGCTGAGGTGGGATTGTGATTAGTGCAAACTCAATGGGCCAAATGGCCTCCGTCTGCACTGCAGGTTTTCTATGATTCTTTGATTCTACGATGATAATCACCCTCGTGCGTGGGTTCAGTGGCAGGGGCTGAAGATCTCATGACACCTGAAAATCATGAACCTCACTGGCAAGATTGTGATATCTGATTTTCGATGTTCTTTGCCAGTGATGTATTCAGGTTCATGTCCACAATAGATGTGGACCTGATTTGAACACATTAACATACATCTTGCTATTATTTGATATCATCAACCAATTCCCCTCACCATATAGTCACCCCAGGTGTATTTTCAAACCTCACCAATATGACTTAATGTTGGCGAGGTTTACAACAGAGTCACCCAGCTATGACTCCCAGGAGCCATAATGGTGAGTATCGCCCATTGGGCAGAGAGATATGGCCAGGTAGTACCAATGTGTGTTAGGGGACAGTGCCAGGGCGAATGCTAGCAGGAGCTTCATGTAGTAGGGATTTGGTCATGTGTGATAGTGAGGGAGAGCAAGCATGGGAGCTGGGGATCCCAGCCATGGCTATTGGATGGAGGGTTGTAGGAGAAGGTGTCCAAAGGGGTCCGATGCCGGCAATGTTTGAGGAGGTGGTTGCTGATGTTGGTTGTTTGTTGCATGTCTGATGTGGAAGGGTGGAATGTCATCTCTGGTTGTGGGGTGGGAGAGAAAGGCGGGAGGTAACGCCAGCTCTGAACATGAGGTGGGGCATAGAGAGGATGGAGAAATTGACTCTGATCGTGACCCGGGGGGGGGGGGGGGGGGGGGGGGGGGGGGGGGGGGGGGGGGGGGGGGGGGCGGCGCGAGGGAGGTGGGAGAGCCCTTGAGACCTCTGTGATGGGGTGGAGGGAGAGGTTAATTTTTTTATGAGAGTGCCCCAATCTCTATACAGCTAGCTTTCCTATCACATTTAGGCCCTTTTCTTCACATGACAGCGAGAAACATCTCTGATGAAGACTTATCTAGATTTGAAATGTTGGATCTATTCTCTCTCCACCAAGCTGTTGAGATTTCCCAGCACTTTTCTGTTTTTTGTGAGAGCAAGAAACACCTGTTAAGTTTTGACAGAATGTCAGAAAATCTGGAGAGAAAACCAGCCTGTCATTGGCCTCCAGTGAGATCCCGACACTGTAACAAATTCTGGTAAGATTGCCCCCAACAATTAAACAAGGATATTCAGCTTTCTCTGAAATAGCAAATACTGATAAAAAAAAGCATTTGTCTAGTCATTGACATGGTTTAGCAGAGCTGGCAGCTTAGCTGTAGTTATAATGCAAAATGGTTGACTTCTTTTAGAGGTCAAAATTTTCAATTTTACTTTACAGGGGACAATGTGTGTTATCCAGTGCAAACACTAACAAACACACCATTTAAATTGCTGTCTCTGAAGCACAATTATACACACAGACTGTTTCTGAAAAAGGATTTTGCAGGGGGCAGAATTAAGTTGCACTGATGTATGTTCATCAGTTTTTGCAAAATCTACGAGTACATATTCAGCGGCAGAAAGTCCTGCAGTCACACATGGGGACAAACTAAAAATGATCCCGTGCACTTATGCAGTTTCCCAAACACCTTTAGGAGTACAATCTAACAAAACAAATCATGACTCATGTCTCTGGTATTGTGAAAAAATATTTTGCATCAAAAGTCAAGTTAACTATTTTGTTTATTCACAGTTTACTTGAATGTTTGATGTTTGCCCATCCAGGTGAATAAAGCTCTGTGTATAGCAATAGAGTGGCATATGACATTGTGGCAGTTGTAGAAAAAAGCTTTCATCTCAAGGCCAGCATTATTATCTGGGTGAGGATGGTGAGCCCCATTGGCTTGTTGGATGTTGGCCTACACTACAGCCATAATGTACTGTGCGATGATACTGTGCCATTAAGAAATGTATTTTAATCATGTTCCTTTGCTGGATTTTGTTGGCACCGTGTTGTCAGTAATGGGTGTTCTTCGGTGTGACTGGAGCAATATGATGGACAGCATGCTGATTTTAATGTGGCCTAATGCAGTGTCCTGTGGTTTTAATGGTCTTTTGGAAATTGCTGTCTGTGTGGGTTTTCTCCAGGTGCTATGTTTCCGCCACAATTCGAAAGGTGTGCTGGTTAAGTGTATTGTCATACTAAATTTTCCCTCAATGTACCCAAACAGGTACTAGAGTCTGGCAACTAGGAGATTTTCACCGTACCTTCATTGCAGAGTGATCTGTATGAGAATATAGATCAGTCTTTTTTTCCTTATTTAACATTCTAGCCACTTCAATATAGAGGGAAAGGAGCTCCCTCCCTCTATTCCCACAGGTCTTTACTGGAGTCATTTTGAAATACAAGTGTATAGTTGAAAAACATTAGCACATATTAATGCACCTTATAGTTTTCTACTTGTGACTAATAAATAAACTTTAACAGTTTGTGTCATGTGGTTAGAGAGAGCTATGCTTTAGAGAAAAGTTCAGTTTTAACTTCATTGTCTCTGTTATTGCTAGAAGCTGATGGAGGCAGTGCCACTGTCTCTCTCTTTCTCTCTCTTTCTTTCTCTCTCTCTCTCTCTCCCTCCATAAGCTATTTGGAAAGTTCCAGTACTGGGACGCCTCGGAGATTTAATCCAACATTCAAAGGACCAATTCAGAGCAGGTGTTAAAAAGCAGAAAATCCAGTGTTATGTGAGCATCCTTGTTTCTGTGCCAAGTCTGAAGTGGAGTGTGTATCTGTGGGATGTGCCGGAACTTTGCTGGCATGCTCACTTTGGAATCGGGATGGCTGAGAATCACATTTTCTGTTGGCCTCGGGTGGGATCTTATGAGCCTTGGGCAGGTGAGATGGTAAAATTCCAGTAATGGTGTTTAGCTTGGAACAACAGAGATAGCTAGCTGTTATCCTTCATTCCATTAAAATCAGGTGATAGAGATTTTAAAAAGCTATTTGTTAGGAATTATGCTGTGCTGTATTTAATTCTTATGATTGGTAAAAATTATGTTAATTTTTTTGTTATATTTTAACTGCTCTTCAATAAAATTTGTTTGATAAAAGCTTCCTAGTGAGTCACTTGAATCATACCTGGAGTGGAACAACTTATGCTCACCCTAATGCCAAATTCAAATATAAAAATTAGGAGTTAGGCAAACTTCACAAAACACCTTGAAGTTTCTCGCCTGGGTTTTAACAGCTATGGTTGGGCTGAAGTTTCTGCCAGAGGGACCTGGGAGTCAGATCCTTGAGAGCTGCAGACCTATCTGATTGGATGCCAATTCCAGCTCAGGGAATGCCAGAGTGTATTAGCTGGCACTGCCTGGACTGCAAGTGGCTCAAGCAGCCTCATGGATCCTGGAACAATGTTATCTTGGGATCTTGGTAGAAGGATATAAGCAATTTAGAGAGGAGATGTAGGACTGATGAGTTTTAATGAGCAGACAGGTAGAAAGAAAGATTGGGTAGTATTTTAGAACATCCTCCCATCCAATCCAAGGATAATATTCCCTCCACCTTGCTGTACTTTTAGAAAGCTTTTTTTCTAAAATCACCTGCTCATTCACACCTGACTGCCAATGCCAACTGTATTATCGTGTGGGTAGCATTTTATTAATAAATAGCCAAGGGTCAATTGAACTTGTTAACAAGCTAATTGACCCTTAGTTATTTACTTAAATATGATGAGTGGGTTGTCAACTTTTTTGGGGGCGAGAATTGCGAGTGGAGGGGAAGGTAGTGAGGTTGGCACCAGCCTTATTTTATGTGCTCCCAGCTCCTTGGCAAAATCACCAGGGCAGGCACATAAAATCCAATCCCATCTCTCTGGGTCTGAGGCCACAGTCTCACTTAAGGATATTGGAAAGATACTGACCAGAACTAGGGCACTTCAAACAAAGGGAACTGGAGAAAACTAAAAGGTTAATATGTGCTAATATTTTTCTACTACACACGTGTATTTTAAAATGATCCCAGTAAAGACCTATGGGAGTAGCGGGAGGGAGCTCCTTTCCCTCTATATTGAAGGGGCCAGAATGTTAAATAAGGAAAAAAAGACTGATCTATATTCTCATATTGCATGGAACACCTTTAGAGTTGTAGGGATTATTTTGTATATGTTGCCATTCTGCACCAACAATGTCCAACTTTCAATAAGAACGTGACTAGGCCGTTATCTTTTATTGCTACGATTTGTTGAGGAAGGAATATTAGCCAAAACACTCAGAGAAACACTATTTTTCAAATATTGACCCGAGAACTTCAGATGAGTAAGAAGTTTCACAACATCAGGTTAAAGTCCAACAGGTTTATTTGGTAGCAAAAGCTTTCAGAGTGCTGCCCCTTCGTCAAGTGAGTGGGAGTTCTATTCACAAACAGGGCATATAAAGACACAAACTCAATTTACAAAATAATGATTGGAATGTAAGTCTTTATAGGTAATCAAGTCTTAAAGGTACAGATAATGTGGGTGGCAGGAGCATTAAGCACAGGTTAAAGAGTTGCGTATTGTCTCTAACCAGAAAGTTAGTGAGATTTTGCAAATCCAGGCAAGTTGTGAGGGTTACAGGGAGTGTGACATGAACCCATGTTCTGCACACATGAGGGTGGCCTCAACCGGGATCTTGGGTTCACGTACATTCTGTTTGTGAATAGATTCCCCATTTAACTGATGAAGGGGCAGTGCTCCGAAAGCTAGTGGCTTTTGCTACCAAATAAACCTGTTGGACATTAACCTGGTGCTGTGAGACTTCTTACTGTGTTTATCCCAGTCCAACGCAGTTTCCCCACATGATAACTTCAGGTGAGGTCAGGGCTTAAAACTCTATCTAAAAGGTAGGAAAGGTAGATGTAATGAGGACAAAATAGTCACAAATAATTCTGAATACAGATTAATCTTTCTTGTTTTCCACGGATTGCATCCAGCAGTTGTTGCCTGTCCCCAGTAACCCTTGAACTAAGTGGATTGTTAACCCATCTTAGAGGTCAGTGAAGAGTCAATCATTTTGCTATGGGCCGGGATTCACAAGGTCGGACTGGGCAATGACGGCAGATTTACTTCCCAAAGAGCAACAGTGAACTAGATGGATTTTTATGATAGTTAGTGATAGTTTAATGGTCACCATGACTACAACTTGCTTTCAAAAGCAGATTTTAAAAAAAAATTAAATTTAAATCTTCGCAGATGAGATTTGAGACCATGTTCCAACAGTGTGAACCTGTACCTCTAGATGACTCATTCAGTGAGATTGCCACGATAACACTATCTTCCCTGTGTGGCAAAAAGATAAAATAGATTTGATAATAATAGAACCTTTATCCCCGGCTGTTACACATTTTAAATGCATATTGCCCTGGCTGCTTCTCCCCTCACCCATCCTGGAGGGGTTAAAATAACCCAATGACTGCTGACAACTGTGACACCATTGACAAATCAAAATTTCTCCTTGTGTGACATTTACACATGCAGTCTTTGAGAGCAACGCACTGGATGGCATTGTGATGGAATGTTCTCAACCAATACTTTCACCTCTCTAGTTGAAGGGAACAATTCCGCGATGGCTCCTCATTCACAGAGAAGAAATGTTCTGTTCTGTATGTACGAGGGACACAAAAGATAGTTTGTTATTCACTGATCCAGTTGAGTACCCTTAAATGCATCACTCTTCTTTCCAGCATGCTAATTGGTTACTGGATTGTTGCCACACATTGCAGGGCAAGTACGTTACCTAGTGACAATGCAAAAAGTGATTAAAACTTCCGGCAAATGGTGGAAGATGTTGCAACGGGTTACAGATAGCAAAGCAGCAGCCCTGGAATCTCTTACATGAGGAAATAGTAATGATTTAGGGCCCTGTGTGAGACAGAGAGGCAATTACAACAAAAAAAATGTTGGATACATGATCTGACCAAATGCCAAAGATCATTACATAACCTGTCTTTTCTCATTAAATCTAATATTAAAATTTGCCTTGGATGGTCTGAAGCAGGAGTGTGTTAAAAGTAATACTTCACCCCTAGGGTAACACCATTAGTCAGTGAGCATTATGGCAGCAAAAATTGATGTACAGGGACTGCTCTGATCATTAAGTTATGTTGAGCTTTCAAGGGAGGTGTAAACGTTAAAAAAAATCATAATGCTGTGGCTAAAATATGAGAAACATAGAATAAGAGAAATAAAGAACTATAGGCCAATTGCTTGTTAAAATATAAAAAACTAAGCTAATAGAACAAATCCTGGAGATCTGACTATAATTTTTTAGGAATATGGGGTCAGAAGCGGGTGGCATAGTGATGATGTCACTGAATTAAAATCATAGAATCCTACAGTGCAGACAGACGCCATTCGGCCCATTGAATCTGCACTGACCATAATCTGACCCATCCCCTATTCCCGTAACCCTATGCATTTACCCTAATTCATCCGCTGATACTAAGGGGTAATTTAGCATGGCCAATCCACAGCCATGACGAATCCATGGCCGTCTTTGGACTGTGAGAGTACCCGAAGGAAATCCACGCAGACATGGGGAGAATGTCAGTGGAGCCAGTGACCCAAGCCGGGAATCGAACCAGGGTCCCTGGTATTACGCGGCAGCAGTACTAACTATTGTGTCACTGTGTCGCCCTTTACCTGGGGTCAAGTCTGGAGATACAAGGACATACTTTTGAAACATGGTTTCAAATCCCATGACAGCTGGTGGGATTTTAATCCAATAATTTTTTGAAGAAGTTTTGTATTGAAAGCCAGCTTTAGCCCTGGTGACCATCAAACTTTCACAGATTGCTGTAAAGACCTTTTTGGTTCACTGAGACTCTTTGAGAAGGAAATCTGCCATCGTCACCCAGCTTGGCCGACTTGAGAACCCAGACCTACAGCAATGTGGTTGCCTCTTAACTGGTCTCTGAAATGGCCCAAAATGCCTCTCAGCTTAAGGACTATGGGAGATGGGCAACAAACACTGGCTGCAATATAAACAGCAAATGTGGATAAACTCAGCAGATCCTGCACCATCTCTGGAGAGAAACATTAGTTAGCATTTCAGATCTCTTCTGTAGAAGAATCTTTTAAATCCAAAGCATTAACTCAGAAAGACAGCATTGATTAAGGGTGTATGTTTTACACAGTCAGTGGAGAGGAGACCCTTGCCATACCACAAAGCCTGGCTGCACAGGCTTCTTTACAGGGTGCACTAATCATACTAAGATTAAAGCTTCCCTCCTCCTAAGCCCACCCTTCGTAGAGGTCTCGGGGTCTCCCCTCCCTTCTCCCAACTGGAATCAGCACTTCTCTGCCTGCTTCCCACTTAATCCTCAACCTAATCATTGGCTGGCCCCTTCCCATCCCTCCCTCCAATCACCAGCCCCTCCCCACCTTCCCCCCACTACTCTATCCCTTCTTCCCCTCCCTCTGATCATTGACCCCTTTCTCCTCCTCCCCCAACCTCCCCTCCTCCCAATTTCAGAGATGGCATCTCACCCGCAAAAGACCATCACCAGCCTCCACTGCTCCTCTGTCTAGTCCCATTACGACCCCAGGGAGGACCCACAATGTGTAGATGAACCTGGTGTTAATGGCACCGGCTTGATGTCATGCCAGCAGCCACTGTATATCAGGTGAGGGGAAGGTCCCAGAGAGAGTGTTCATAAATAACATGCTGATATATTAAAATGAGCTTCTGAATGGAGAATACAGGCTCAAAGTTTGTTTCTTTCCACAGATGCTGACAGAGCTGCTGAGCTTCTCCAGCATTTTCTGTTTGCATTTCCAGCATCCCACAGTATTTTATTTTTAAATGCTGGCTGCAACCCATGAATAAAAACTTCCCAAGTTGGCATGGTGACACAGTGGTTAGTATTGCTGCCTCACAAGCCAGGGATCTGGGTTCGATTCTGACCTTGGGTGACAATCTGTGTGGAGTTTACACATTCTCCCTATGTGTGTGTAGTTTTCCTCCGAGTGCTCCGGTTTCCTCACGCACTCCAAAGAAGTGCAGCTGGATTGGCCATGCTAAATTTTCCCTTGGTGTCCAGGATGCTTGGATTAGGTGGGTTGACCAGGCGAATTTGCCTTTAATGTCCCAAGAAGTGCAGCTTTGGTGGATTGGTCGTGCTGAATTGCCCTTAGTATCCCAAGATGTTAGGTTAATGGGATTATCAGGGTAAATATGACATTACAGAAATAGAGCCTGGTTGGGATGATCTGTCAGAGTCTGAATGGTTTCCTTCTGCATTCTATGATTCTGTGAATGCAAATCCATGTTCACAATTATTTGTCTCTATTTTGTCCTCATTACACTTGCTCGTTGTTATCTTTCAAATGAGGCTTTAAACCCAGGTCTCATCTTTCTGCCCCAGTCGCCACTGAAGTTCTCATGTCAAAATGTGAAAAATAGCATTGCTCTAAGAGTTTTGCCTCATATTCCTTTCTCAACAAATACTATCGAGAGAAAGGTAACTGCCTTGTCACCTTCTTACTGTGTGTTGGCCATTGTTGACACAGAATGGCAGTTTATACAAGTAATCAGAGATACTTGGGGATCTTATTGGAGAAAGGATGTTCTTGTTATGGAGGGAGTACACTGAAGGTCTACCAGGCTGATTCCTGGGATGGCGGGTCTGTCATATGTGGAGATACTAAATCAATTAGGATTATATTCGTCTGGAGTTCAGAAGAGCGAGAGAGGATTTCATAGAAGCTTCTAAAATTCTAACAGAGTTAGGCGGGGTAGATTCAGCAAAAAAATGTTTCCAATTTGGAGGAGTCCAGAATTAGGGATCATAGTTTGTGGATAAGGGATGAACCTTTCAGAACAGAGGTGAGGAGAAATTTCTTCACCCAAGAGAATGCTGAATTTGTGAAATTTACAATCACAGAAAATAGTTGAGGTCAAAACATGGTGTGATTTCAAGAAGAAATTAGATATAGCTCTTAGGACTGAAAGGTTCAAGGGATACGGAAGGAAAGTGGATCAAGATATTGAATTTGATGATCAGCCATGATCATAATGAATAGCAGAACAAACTCGAAGGGCCGAATGGCATACTCCTGCTTCTAGTTTCTATTTTTCTCTGTTAATGACTGCAAACTCTGAGATGTAGTAAAGTGCAAATAGTCATTTTTAACATTCCAACCCTGCCAATATATCTGGAAGAAACTTCTCTCATCCCTCTCTTCATTCCCACAGGCCTTTACTACAATCACTTGTTTAGTAGAAATCGTTAGACCATTATAATGTACCTCGACGTTTTCCCTGCCTCCTTTTATTGTAATGCCTTAATTTTAGCTCCATTTAGAATCTTTCCGATACCGCAGATGAAACTGTTTACTCAATTTAGAGGTATGTCCCTGGAATTAAATTTATTATTCTAGTACACCAGCAATATTGTCTGCCTCTCTACTGCCATGCACAGAGATTTCATTTAATTATTTGGTTTGGAAAAAATTTCAAATTTCCAATGAACTATGAATAAACAAAATAGTTAAAAGCCGATTTTTAACTATTTTTTTTAACTGTAGCAGAGACATGAGTCATGATTTGTTTCACAAGATTGTGTTTCTAAGGATAGCTTTGAAACTAAATAGGTGCATGGGATCATTTGTAGCTGGTTCCCATGTGTGACTGTGTGATTTTCTGCTCACAAATTTGCACAAACTGATTAATATATATCAGTGCAACTTAATTCTGCCCCCAAGCCTGCATAATCCTTTGTCAGAATGGGCTTGTGTGTATAATTGTGCTTCAGAGACTCATCAATTTAAAGTTTGCGCTGGTTAAGTAATACAAGTTCCGTCTGGGAACATAACATTGCCATCTTCAAAAGCAGCTCCTCACAGAGTCTGACTCCCACATTCTATCACTGCTCCTCCAATCAAACACTGCATTTGTTTCCTGCTCTCACCAAGATTCCTGCTTTTGCAGTTGATCAGCCTTGGACCATGAAGGGGCTGTAATGTCAGATAATGTTTTTACAACTTTTACAATAATTTTTCACCCTTTCCCTTTCTTCTTGTGTGCTATTTGTGTGACATTTTGATGACAAATTCACCTGCTTATCGCATGTATTTTGAACCCTGCCTGACAACATCGAGGCAACAGTACTGAAGACTGGAGTTCCAGGACTGGCCATGCCCCTAGCACACTGCAGCAGCACAGTCACATTTACCTGGTAATGTAGAAAATTGTCTTTCTGCCCAAAAAAATCAGGACAAATCCAATCCTATGGATTACCGGCCTCACAACTCTTAATTATCAATAATGTGATGGATGTTCCATTCACCCAACAGTGTGCCCTAATATTTGATAAGTCTAAAGTTTATTTATTAGTGTCAAAAGTACGCTTAACCTAACACTGCAATGAAGTTACTGTGAAAACCCCCGAACCGCCACATTACAGTGCCTGATCGGGACAACAAGGGACAATTTAGCATGGCCAATGCATCTAACAAGTATGCCTTTTGGACCGAGAAGAAACCAGAGGAGGAAACCCACAGAGAACAGGGAGAATGTGCAGACTCCACACAGTCAGCGACCCAAGCCGGGAATCGAATCAGAGTGTCTGGGGCTTTGAGGCAGCAGTACTAACTGTTGTGAGATGCTTGCGCATTCCATTCCAATAAGTACTGGGAGAGTCGTGTGACCATGAACAATTGCCCCTTAAAGGGGCCATAATATCGGAGGGAAGAAAGGGGTTTGACAGATCACAGGACAGGAAGGAGGATTAAAGATACGTGTGGCAGCTGTGGGATCGTCAAAATAGTGGGTGGGGGAGGCAGATTGCAGAGCAGGACATATTGGTAGATAGAGGAGGCGCAGGGGAGATTGGCAGATTGGCTTGGCAAATTGCTTCATTGAAGTGTAAGCACTTGTAGTCTTCTTGGCTCCTAGGGTGTCCTCCAAAACATATTTATTTCAGCAGTCAACATCTCCTGCCTCCATTCAATTGTCAACTTTCCCAAGCTCTGGAAATCCTTGCCAGCAATCATTAAATTTAAGTTAGGCTTTCAATTGCACTGCAGGAGCCTAATTCAAATGTAATGAAGTCTCACACCTCTTCAAGACATGACACAGGCAGTCCATGCAACCCAACACTGTCGTAGCAATACGCATGTATGCGGCAGGATTGGGGTTCCACATCACAATTTTAAAATATTCCTGGCTGGTTAATATCAAGATGTAGAGATGCCGGTGTTGGACTGGGGTAGTAAGAACTCAGTAAGAATTTAGCAACACCAATTTTAAATCCAACCGATTTACTATCAAATAAATCAGTTCGATTTAAAATTGGTGTTGCTAAATTCTTATTGGGTTAATATCAACCCCACTGGGTCCTTTCACAACTTAAGCTGCAATGCTGTCTGTCAGTTCTGGACTACATTGACAAGTAAGTGGCTGATGTTAATTAAAAGATACGTGCTCCAAGGATTAGAATAACAAATCTTTCATTCATGAGCTTCTTTGTCAGAGAATACTTTCATGTTACTTCATTTATTATTATGCACCTTGAACCATGGCCTGACATTAAGATGATATTTGACTAAGATAAATGAATCGACAGCCTGTGACTATACAGTCTACAGTCAGTACTTTCAAACAGCATTTTTCACACTAGTCTCGCATCCATGGTTTACACGTTGAGTTTGTAGTGTCCCTCTTCACGGGATTGGATGCCAGAGACATCCATGTTTATTTCAAATAAAACATTCAAGCTTTTTGTTAAATGTAATATATTGACATCAGGGACAGATAGAGTGCAGTAGAATCAATCTGAATGAATACTCTTGGGCGCTCAAGTTAAACATTGACTGTAATGGATGTCTTCCATTTATTCATATGTTGTGGGTTTTGAATGATGCCCATATTTATTGTCTTGGCACTGACTGTCCTGAGAGGGTGGAACTGACTCTAACTGAAAGGCTCGCGAAGGTGCTTCAAGTTTCTAGGTGTTACGATTACCAATAATCTGTCCTAGTCCTTTCATATCGATGCTATTGATAAGAAAGCCCACCAAGGTCTCTACTTTCTCAGGAGGCTAGAGAAATTTGGTATGTCCACGATGACTCTCACCATTTCACAAATGTTCCATGTTGGTCACTGCTTCTTTCACCCTTCTTGATTTGTCTACCAATGGAAACAATTTCTCTCTCTCTCTACTGTCCAATTCCCTCTTTTCAATCTCTTCTCCAAGGCTTTTTCCTAGCTTGGACTCAAATATCACGAGGGATCATGGGCTTAGGGTAAGGGGGGTAAGGTATAATTTGGATGCTAGAGGGAGTTTTTTCACGCAGAGGGTGGTGGAGGTACGAAACGCGCTGCCAAGCAAAGTGGTGGAAGCAGGCACTCTGGAGTTATTTAAGAGATACTTAGATGGGCACATAAACAGAATAGGAATGGAGAGATATAGAAAATTGATTTAAAATAGGGATCATAAGCATTGGGAGTTCCCTGGAAGTTTGTAAATTGTCAATGATATTGATGTATTTCTGTTTTATCCTACAGGTACTTCAGTCCGCCTTGTTGTCTAACAAGGGGCATACACGCAATGGGTCGTGAGAGGGCTGTTCTTGAATTTTTCGAGAGTAGCTTAGTGCTTTACATCGTTAGTGTATGCTTGAACTGGATCAGTTAATGGGCAACACGACAGCTCAATGACTATCACTGTGCTGTGCAGAGACATGGATTTGGGTCTGTGACGGTGGGAGTTTGCACATTCTCCTCGTGCTTGCGTGGGTTTTCTCCGGATGATCGGGTTTCCTTCCACACCCCAAAGATGTGCTCATAGGCTGATTGGCAAAACAAATTCTCTCTAAATTGTCTCGCAAATTTGGTTCTAATGCATAGATCTATAAACATAGACAACGGTCATGGGTATAAGTGGGAACATCAAGTTGGTGGCGCGGGCTCGTTGGGCCGAAGGGCCTGTTTCCCGTGCTGTTTTGTTCACAATACAGCACAGAGCCTGCACCGAGATGCTGCTTCTATCCTTCTGTTCATTTCCCATCCCAAAGACCAGCCCCAACTGCTACATTTCCTCTCCATTTCTCCCTAATTGAATTTCCTTGTCCCTGGAACAATTCTCAAAAATCTCTTTTGTGCTCACTTTCCAAAGGAACATGGGAATTAGGGGCAGAAGTAGACAATTAAACCCTTTGAGCCTGCTCCACCATTCAATCACATCATGGCTGATCTCTCCCTGGTCTCAAATCCACCTCCCTGCCTATTCCCAATACCCCTTTAATCCTTTATTTAAAATCAGAAATATACCCAACTGCTCTTTGAAATCATTTAAGGATTCAGACTAATATGTTGACGTCCTTGTGTTGCTCAGCACCAGCATACTACAGCTTGGCATTGTGTATCATGTATTGATGCAGATGTGTACATGTTATGGTGTAACCTGGATTATTCCTTTGCTATCTTGACATTGCATTTTATTTAATCCCTTGATCATTAAAAAAAGTAGTGACGTTTCCTCCGGTGCTCCGGTTTCTTCCCGCAGTCCAAAGATGTGCGGGTTAGATGGATTGGCCATGTTAAATTGCCCCTTAGTCTCAGGGTACTAGCTAGGGGAAATGGATGGGGTTATGGGGATAGGGCCTGAATGGGATTGTGGTCGGTGCATACTTGATGAGCTGAATGGCCTCCTTCTGCACTGTAGGGATTCTATGATTCTGAGATGTCTCCATCTTCAAGACATCCTTAAAGAGAATCTACTTAATTAGAGAAACACTTTCAGGAGTTATCAGAGGGATTTTGAGAGGGAGGGATGTCATTCAATGTATTATTTATCTAATTCCTTCCACATGTAATGATTGAAGCAGCTTCAATGTCACTTGTTTTGTTTGCTGGTATTTCAATGAATTGGATTATAAGACAATTCACTTGGAGTAATTGGATTTCTCGGAGACAGCGAGAGAGAGAACACATTTCAACCCTTTCCAGAGATTAAACTGCAGTATGTTAACTTAGCTACTTAGTTTCTCTAAACTCATACTGTCACTTGTTTATAGAAGGTTTACCATTTTTGTGGTTTTAATTCGCGCTATTTGCTCACTTTTGTTTAAGACAGGATTACACCGCAATGCCACAGCTGTTTGTGCCCCTTAGGGGAGGCAAGGTATTATTAAAACAGTGAGCATAATATCCACATTTTAAAAAAAAAGAGAAAGCTTGCTTTTAAAAAGTACCTTTCATGACATTTAGGTGTCCCATAGTACTTAAACTATCACTGCAATGTGGGAAACATATAACCAAATTTGGGATGCAGGCTCTCATAAACAGCAATAGTTTGAGGAGGTGATGGCCCAGTAGTATTATTGTTGGACTGTTAATTCAGAAACTCAACTAATGTTTTGGAGATCTGGCTTTAAATCCCGCCATAGCAGCTGAAGGAATGTGAATTCAATAAAAAAAATCTAGAATTAAGAATGACCATGAAACATTGCCGATTGCTGGAAAACCCATCTGGATCACTAATATTCTTTTGGGGAAGAAAATCTGTCGTTCATCCTCACTTGGTCTGGCCTATATGTGACTCCAGAGCCACAGCAATGTGGTTCACTATCAGCTGCCCTCTGAACACGGGCAACTCAGGATGGGCAATAAATGCTGGCAGGCCAGCGATGCACTTGTCCCACAAATGAATAATAAAGAAAAGATTTTTGGCTGTACAGTTTTTATCGTTAGGATAAAATTAGCTTTTGTCTTTTGAAATGACAACTGAAGAGAAAGAATTGAACTGTTGGCTATACTTTTCCATATAAAGATTGTTGGCAGTAATACATTCCAACATAATTCAAATTTAAAGAATTGCACAGAATAAAGAGGTAGTGCAGTGGCATACTGGTTAGCACAGCTGCCTCACAACACAGCAGATAGTGAGAAAGAATAGAAGTTAGTGGACAATGCCTGAGGTGTGAGTGTTGGCTAGTTAGCTTAGTTAGTTAGAGCATAGTGCTAATAACACCAAGTCTTGAATTAGATCCTTGTACTGGCCACATGCAATTGTACATTGTTGTACAATCTAGGTTCCTATTTTTATGGGTGGCACAGTGATTAGCACTGCTGCCTCACAGCACCATGGACCTGGGACCAATTCCGGCCTTGGGTGACTGTGCGGAGTCTGCAAGTTCTCCTGGTTTCCCCACACAGTCTGAAAGACGAGCTGGTTAGGTGCATTGGCCGTGCTAAATTCTCCCTCAGTGTACCTGAACAGGAGTGTGGCGACTAAGGTGTTTTCACAATAACTTCATTGCAGTGTTAATATAAGCCTAATGGAACACTAATAAATAAACTTTAAAACTTTAAAAAAGGTGTGTAGTGTGCTAGTTTATCAGCGTAACATTTCTGGCAAGATTCTCCCAATATTTAAGACAGAATAGATAGGTCCTTGATTGGTAAATGGATCAAAGTTTACAGGGAATAGATGGGAGAGTTGTGAAACCTATCAGCCATGATTGAATAGCAGATCAGACTCGATAGGCCAAATGGCCTAATCCTGCTTTTATATGTACAGTTTTACATCCGATTGCAATTTCTGTGGCGTACTGGTTAAGATTGCGGAGAATCGGAATATACAGCTGTTTCCGCCATTCCCCCAAGTTTCCATCTGATCCTCCATTAAAACTACACAGGTTGTTGCGTCAGCCCCTGCAGTAATTCTATCCCATTGTACTCCATCTGACGATGTATAACATTTCCGAGGTTATTCCACCCTCCATCTTCCTGCTTCAAATGAGCAAGTTGGTGAATACAATTCCCAGGGTGTTAAGGGAATTCCTCATCTCACTGATCTTTAGACTTCCTCGATATTGTGTTCGAATTTGCTATTGTTTCACCAACTTCCTGAAGAAAATTGTTTTTACTTTTTCTCTAGAAGTTGCAGACTCGTCAAGGTGAAACTGATTAGTGTTGGGGAGCGGAATGTGCTCGCATCTTGGGCAAAGATTTCTGTTAAGCATGATTGTATGAAAATTTTCTTGACTCCCTCATCTTCAAACACAGCATCAGCTTCCTTAGCTGAGGAACAGCTTGATAATAACTCAACACCAACATCAAGAGAACATTGTCCCAATCCATACATCACCCATCCAGTATAATTTACATTGTTAGAGCATCAAGGCCTGGTTTGTGGCGCAAAGCTATCACTTCACCTCCATTATCAGATCTAATTTTGCAGAGGCCCGAACACAGAATGTCCGCTGACATCCCTTTGCAACACCCAAGGAAATCTGTTGGAGGTGCTGTCTTTCAGGTGAAAATAATGTTACTACCTTATTTGCTGCCTCAGGTAGACATGCCAAGTTGTAGAATGCTGTTAATGAACAATGATCTCTTGATGTTATTTCAGAGAAAAATAGAGCTGTTCAGCTCTCATGTTATATTTACACTTCAATCATACAATTTCTGTAGAGCCAAAAGGGGCCATTAAGCCCATCAAGTCTGACCCTACTTGGTTTCCCCATAACCCTATTCCCACGCATATTTTACCCCACTCACCCTTCTAATCTATAACATATCTTGGGGCAATTTAACATGGCCAGTCCACTTAATCTGCACATCTTTGAACTGCGGGAGGAAATGGAAGGACCCAGAGAAAACCTGCAACATTGAAATGAATGATAAGATCATCATCGAATTTCTATCTGTGAAACTTTACTGTTTATGCTACTGTTTACTTTACTGTCAACCACTGTAGAATTTTTGTTCCTTCATTTTTCAATTGCTTTTTTTTTAGGGAAAAATAATTTTTTATCTAGCAATGAAATTGAGAAAATTAACTGGCTTTTCGTCATAAGAATTGTCAAGAGCCCACATTACACATTTTATCCTTTACGCCTACAGGGACATGGGTCCCCCCCATGCATGCCATTCATTCGTACTTATACATGGTCAGATTAACCAGAACTTAAAACGACAAAATCCTAGCATCCTTAGACCATGCTAAACCCAGAATGACTTTGAAGCATTGTACAATGTTGTTATCCAAGCAATTTACATAAAAGGAATATTTGCTTTTATGCATATTATTAGCTGGAGTGCAGGTTGAACTTCCAATTTTCTGATCTTTTCAGAAAAAAAGAGAAAAACTTGTATTTACAATCTCAGGTGCCTCAATGCAGTCACAGCCAATTAACTAATTTTAAAATGTATTGACTGTTGGAATGTAGGAAATGCAGCAATCAGTTTGTGCACAGCAAATTCCCATACTAACATAGAATCATAGAATCCTTATAGTGCAGAAAGAGACCACTCAGCCCATTGAGTCTACACTGACAATAATCCTACCCAACCTATCTCATATAATTATGCAGTGCAGAAGAGACCATCTGGCCCATTGAGTCTGCACCAACCACAATCTCATCCAGGTCGCATTCTCACAATCCCATGCATTTACCCTAGCTGGTCCCCTGACACTAAAAGGCAATTTAGCATGGCTAATCCATCTAATCCGCACATCTTTGGACTGTGGGAGAAAATTGGAGCATGCATGCAGACACAGGGAGAATGTGCAAACTCCACACAGGCAGTTACTCATGGCAAGAATCGAACTTGGATCCCTGGCACGGTAAGACAGCAAAGCTAACCACTGTGCCACTGTGCTACCCTATGATATGCCGATGATTTGTGTTGGCGAAATTGGGTGAGGGATAAAATTTGGTTTCCATGTAGCACCATAGCATCTTTAGATTTGCTTTGGAAGTCAGGAAGGACCTTGGTGCACCGTCCGTGCTCAAGTCCCTGAAATCACTACCAAAGGAACCCAAATAGCATATTCACAAAAGCATCCCACTCAACCACTCAGTAGCAGAATGCTTCGAGAGAAAACTTTTGAATTTACTTTAGGGTGATTTTCACATTCAAAAAGAATGACTTGCGTAAAACCAAATTGATCAAATCATGATCCTTTTATTTGTACAGTAGCCATGTTAAAATTATAAGGGCAATACATTGAAACTAATAAAGATATGAAAATGGTGCTGGCATATTTATTTAAAGTAGAGGTCATTTCCTGCACTGTAAGTGCAGACAGTTAATATAAACAGAAAGAGTTATCATGCGTCCATGTATAATTTAAAAAAGAAATCTACAATTCACGGATGAATTCCAGGGTCAATCGTGAACAAAAAAAGATCATAGATTAAAAAAAAATGTTTTATTCTGCATTATTTGAAACTTTGCACCTGTGGTAGAATTTGCACCACAATGAATAGTTCTAAAAGCTACATTATAGAGAAATACTGCAGAAACGTTTCTGTGTTTTAAATATTTGAGTCTGAATTCCTCATTTAATCCCAAAAGGAGAGTGTTTATTTTTTTGCTCCGGTATTAAGGACATGCTAATGAAATTGAACAAGGATTTAAGTAAAAATGCATATACTGATGCAATGTTTATAGCACTGGCTAGGAACCCAGAAGTTGTGAGTTCAAACCTCACCAAAACTGAATTTAATAATTCTGGTGATTTGAAGGTGGCAGGGAAGGTTTACAAGTATCATTGGCGCATTGTAACCCTTTTCATTCAATCGAGCACTTTCTGGGAAAGAAAATTGTCATCTGTATCTGGTTTGGCAAAAATGTTTAAGTATAAGTTTATTTATTAGTCACAAGTTGGCTTACATTAATACTGCAATGAAGTTACTGTGAAAATCCCTGCGTTGTTACACCCCGGCGCCTGTTCAGTGACACACTGAACTGAGGGAGAATTTAGCATGGCCAATCCACCTAACCAGCACATCTTTTGGACTATGGGTAGGTCCCGAAGCACCCGGAGGAAATCCATGCAGACACGAAAAGAACATGTAGACTTCACAAAGACAGTGATCCAAGAATCAGACCCGAATCCATGGTGCTGTGAGGCACCATGTGCCACAGTGCCATCATGCCACCCTGTGACTTTAGTTTTAACACTAGTGGTACACTAAAGAAGTCTCATTACCAACTTTTCAGGATAATTAGAAATGGATGACTCATGGAGTTGCTCCAAAATTCTAATTTTATCTCCAAGGCTTTATCATGTGTGGCAAATTTAAGCTACTGCCGTGGTTGCTGTATTTGAAAGTTCCTGTATTAATGTCGGTAGTAAATAAATTGCAAGTTTCATTGATTAATAGAGAAAGTGCGAAGATCAGAAACTCACTAATGGACATTAAGATTAATGGTTTCCCACACTAGAGCTGGTGAATCTAAAAAAGAGGACGGGCAAATATGTATTTCAAATGAAGAATAAGAAGAGAAGATCAGCATTTTAAAACATCTTTAGCATTCATGTTTGGATACTTTGTATCCAATTAACATTTGGTTGGACTGAGACAGTAACTAGATGGTGAAATTAGCTAGTGAAAGTACTGTGATATGGGCAGATACATTGACTGGGCAAAGTAATGAACTGGGGTAATGTCTGAACATAAAGTAACACTAACTGGGCTGGTATTCTCCACTCAAAGAGTGCAGCCTTGGAAGTCTTCAACAAGGGAACAAAATGGGCACAGCATTTATGTTTAACATGTCGTAAACATTTGAATGGGCAATATTTGCATTTCTAATAAAATCTTAAAACATGTCCAGCACTTGAACAGTTAATGACAGCTCGGAGTCTGGCTATTAATTGACGTCCCATTGTATGCTATTGTGCTCCTGAATTGTAAGCTCAGGGTGATTGATACATGTGGGTTTTGGCTTTGTAAACTTAAGGTCCTTGTGTCTGTACTTTCCCCAGACACCAGGACTCCCACCCACATCTTGGCAGAGGAAGAAAGCCCCTGCTGTAGATACTGCCACTGATTTATGGAGCTGTCAGTTTTTGGACAGCTTGGTTAATTGTGTTCCATTTCATCGCATAAACTCTTTCAAAAGTGCAAACAATGTTCTTATCTCAAGGTAATGCGATAGAAAGATACAATTTTATTAGATTCTAGTTACAGCAATGAACTGGATACACAAAGGTCTGTTTTCATATTTTTTATGGCATTTCCTGGTGCGTTTTCCCAGGAAAATTTCACATTTTTCAAACGTTTACTTTGTGCAAGACGCGATGTATCAGGGAAAAAAAATGGTGTTGTACAGCAACAGCTCCTCACATTCAAGTGTTTCTTAACAACTACCACCTGCTCAATAAGCTTGCAGAAATCAACGGCAGTTGTCTCTTTGACTTCTCTTTCTCGAAAGTTCCATGAGATTGAGGGTGAACTTAAGGACATAGGAATTAAGAACAGGAGTAGACCATTTGGCCCTTCGAGACTGCTCTAAAATTCAATAAGATCATGGCTGATTTTTTAATGGGCTCAGCTCCACTTACCCACCCACTTACCACAACACTTTATTCCTTTACTGTTCAAAAATGTATCTATTCTCACCTTAAAAACATTCAGTGAGGTAGCTCAGCTGCTTCACTGGGCAGGGAATTCCACAAATCCACAATTCTTTGGGTGAAGAAGTTTCTCCTCAACTCAGTACTAAATCTGCTCCCCCTTATTTTGAGGCCATGCCCCCCAGCTTTAGTTTCACCTGCCAGTGGAAACAACCTTCCTGCTTCTATCTTTATCTATTCCCTTCATAATCTTATACATTTCTAAAGTTAAAGTTTATTTATTCACGTCACAAGTAGGGCTTACATTAATACTGCAATTAAGTTATTGTGAAATTCTCTTAGTCGCCACACTCCGGTGCCTGTTTGAGTACACTGAGGTAAAATTTAGCATGGCCAATGTACATAACCAGTCTTTCGCACTGTGGGATGAAACCAGAGCACCCAAAGGAAACCCATGCAGATGCAGAAAGAGTATGTAGACTCCACAGAGACAGTCACCTTAGCCTGGAATTGAACCAGGGTCCTTGGTGAAGTGAAGCAGCAGTGTTAACCACAGTATCACCGTGTCACTCCCAATATCCTTCTGAATTCCAAGGAGTATAGTCCCTGTCTACTCAGTCTCTCCTCTTTAGCCAACCCTCTCAACTCTGGAATCAACCTAGTGAATCTCCTCTGCACCTTCTCCAGTGGCAGTATATCCTTATATCCTTTCTCAACTAAGGGGACTAAAACTGCACACGGTACTCCAGATGTGGCCTCACCACCATATTAGACAGCTGCAACATAACCTCACTGTTTTTAAACTCCATCCCTCTAGCAATGAAGTATAAGATTCCATTTGCCTTCTCAATTACCTGCTGTGCCTGTAAACCAACCTTTTGTGATTTTTGCACAAGGGCACCCAGATCCCTCTGCACAGCAGAATGCTGCAATTTTTTACTTGCTTCCACTCTGATTCAATGGGTTCTGGAATAGCTGATAAGCCCTGTGTGTGACCTGCTGACATTATCACACATGATGTAGGCTTGAAGGGTCAGATAGATAAGTTGGTGGGAGGATTGCATGATTTCTCCAATGCACCAAGTTTGCTTCTCCTAAAGTCTCTCTATGAGTCGGTACTCATCCAAATTAATTTTCCCCATTCTGATCGGTCATCAACTAGGGACTCCCTTGAGATAGTGAGAATGTTTAATGAACCTTTGCTGTACAGCCTCCAATGCAAGTATAAGTTTTCTTAAATGTGGAAACTCCAGATGTGGTTTCACCAAAAACCCTGTTCAACTCTAGCAAGACTTCTTTAACTCTGTATTCAATCCTCTTGCAATAAAGGCGATCATGCCATTTGTCTTCTTAATTCTTTGTATATCTGAATGTTAACTTTTTGCATTCCTTGTATGAGAAATCCAAGCCCCTTTAGATATGAATTACTTAAAGGTTTATCACCTTTGAAAAACATCAGCTTTTCCATTTTTTGACCAAAGAGAAAAACTTTGTGTTTCTCTACATTGTAATCCAAATGGGGAGGCAATGGCCTACTGATATTATCACTAGACTAACTCAGCTAATGTTCTGGAGACCCAGGTTCAAATCCCATCATGGCAGTTGGTGGAATTTGAATTCAATAACAGATATCTGGAATTAAGAACCTACTGATGACCATGAAAACATTGTGGATAGTCAAAAAAAAACAATCTGGTTTACTTTACTAAATAAGGGAGGAACCAGTAGAGATCTGAGAGTATGTGAAAATTGATTCAATACTTAGCATGCATTACAGAAAACAAGAACACAAGATGTAGGAGTGGGACTAGACCACATGGATAATTGAGTCTACTCTATTATTCAATATGACCATAACTGATCTTGGACTTCAACTCCACCTTCCTACCCTTTAGGGAAGACCGTGCTTGCCTGGTCTGGCCTACATGTAACTCCAGAGCCACAGCAATGTAGTTGACTCTCAACTGCCCTTGTGCAACTAGAGATGGGCAATAAATGCTGGCCAGCCAGCGATGCCCACATCCCACAAATGAATTAAAAAAAAAACCTGTCACTCCTTATCTACTCCATGAACCTGTCTATATCTCTGTATTCTCCATATAGCTTACCTTTCCACCTAGCTTTGTATTAGCAATGAATTTAGACACATTACTTCTTTTAGTGTAGGTAACAGAATGATGAGATATATGGTCAAACCAGAACATTAGCATCTGAAGTCTTTACACGAAAATTATATAATGTTCTGGTTTAGTCACATCTTGTGAACTGCGTGCAGTTCCGCTCATGAAAACACAGGTGATGTATCTAAGCCCCAGAGACAATGCATTGCACAGTCACAATAAGGTCTAAAATGTCATGGGACCGAGTAATGAGGGTAGTCCAGAAAAACTAAAAATATGTTAATAATGGAGTTATAAATATACATTATCCAAAAATAAATCAAGATAAGGAAAGTTACTATGGTGCAGTTTGATACAGTTTCTCAATCAACCTGTCAGAAGTCTAACAAGGAGAAACTACTACATTTGGTCTTAGATACTGAAACAGAGCAAATATACCCTCCACGGGAATCATAACAGGCCAGAAGACAGATTGCACAAAGATACATTGACCTTAGATGGGATTCTCTGGGTTTTGGGGCAAGCTAGGCCAGAGAATCCCACACGGAATTTAAAAGGAGAGCCATTTGGAAAACAGTGAGCACAAAGTAATTAGTTTGAGTGCAAGAATATCAGAAAATAAAAAGGTAAACTGATTGGAGTGAGTTAAAAGCAATTTTTTCCCAAAGTAAATTGAAGGGAAAGTTGGCAAATGGAACCAATGGGAAATACTTGAGACAAACACCTACCAGAAACTTTTAGACATCATTTTTGCATTCAGATGGGTTCAATGCACATTGAAAATGTTCACCATTCCTACAGCTCATTTTGAATGTGTTTCCATGTCATCAACAGCATTTTGCTACCTCTTACATCAAATGTGATCAAAGACATCAAAGGTGCTCAATGGCAAAAGAAGTTTTGAGGCATCCAGATTAAGTGCTCAAAGGCATTGGGTGCACTGAAAGGCATCAAATGTGCTCAAAGTTACCAAATACATTCACCAGCATCAAATATGCTCAAAGGCATCAATTGCATTAACTGATATCAAACGTGATTGGCAAACTTCCTTAAAAAGAATAAGGAAATTAATTACTTCAAAAATAGTTGCCACTTCCATGCTTGAGAGCACCAGCAAATCGTTATCCACTCTTAATTCATTTTTATTAATTTATTAATTGTTGTCCTGGGAAGAAAACATGCAGAATTTGCTTACCGTAGCCCAGTACCCTCTTCTTCCCTCCAACTTCCTCCCTCAACTCCCCTCTCCCCTCTCCGCCTCCTTTTCTCTACTTCTCCCCATGAGTGCGCAGGTCACGGGGGTGTCTGGAACTGGACGTGATGATGAAAATCTCTGCTGCAGCTTCTCAGCTGAGTGGATCAAAAATAAGATGACTATTTGGGTTTGGGACGTCGGGATTGGAGGGGGATTGGAGAAAGGGTAAAGTGGTCGTTGGATTTGGCTCTCATCACCCCTTCCACATCGCTGAGAACTCTCTCTCCTCCCCATAGTCTTGCGCCCACGTCATGCTGCCAATCTCAAATCTATACCAACCTTGCCCCACAATCTTGACTCTCCAATACACCAGCACACCCTTCAAATAGTTAAGGGTCTACACCGTTCCCCACCCAAGCCTTGCTCCCTCATCAAAACCCCATCTGAGCTTCAGGTCTGCACCATCAACTCCTCCACCCTGTTTTAGGTCATTACCTTGGATGAAACTTGGAGTCCTCTGGCACTGCTGCCAAATCCCAGGGTCACTTTGCCCTCTCTCCAATCCGCCTGCTCTGGCTTCCCAAGCCCAAACACTCATCTTATTGCTGGTTCACTCAGCTGAAAAGCTGTAGCAGAGATTATTATCAACACTTCCAGTTCCAGACACCCCCCCTGATCTGTGCACTCATGGAGCAGACGATAGGGGAGAAATAGGGAAAGAGGGGGAGAAAGGGGAAAGGAGAGATCAGAGAGGAATTTGGAGGGAAGGCGAGTATAAAGGGAGAAGAGATAGAGAGAAAGAGGGAAGAAGAGAGGTCGAGTAGGTGTCTGAAAGGGAGAAAGAGCAGAGGAATGAGTAGGGCACATGGTGAAGTGGGAGGAAGATAGCAGAAGTGCAGATAGGAAGGGCATGGGTGGGGTAAGAGTATGGGGGAGGGGATGAGTGAGAGAGGATGAGGTAAAGGGCAAAGAGGAAAAGGTCAGAGAGAAGAGGAAGAGTGGATGGGAAATGAAGGTGGAGGAGAACGAGTGGTGGTGGAGCGGAGGATAGGTGAGATGGCGTAAGAGGGAGGATGAGAGGGAGGCAAGGGGGAAAGGTTGGAAGAGAGAAAGGAAAGAAGGGAGGAGTGGGGCGAGTGTGGGAGATGAGAGGGAAGAGGGGGTGAAGATGAGAAAGAATGAATAAAATTACTCCTACAATCTGGGGGCATGGCTAGAGAAAATTGTGTAAGAGGTCTGACAACATCAGTTTTAAATCCAACCAATTTATTTGATAGTAAACTCGCAAGCTTTCGGCTTTATAGCCTTCTTCAGGCAAATGAGGTGTTCTGGTCTGCAATAGCACACATATCAGCACCGGCAGTTTACAGATTGCTGATTAGAATGCAAATCTTTACACCTAACCTGCTATTCAAGTCTTAAAGTGGCTAACAATGTGAGTGGAAGGAGCACTGAGCACAGGTTAAAGAGATGTGTATTGTCTCCAGACAGCACAGTAAGTGAGGTTTTTTGCTAACCCAGGCAAGTTATGGGGGTTACAGGTAGTGTGACATGAAGCCAAGATCCCTGTTAAGACCATCCTCATGTGTGCGGAACTTGGCTATCAGTCTCTGCTCAGCGGCTCTGCGCTGTCGTGTGTCGTGAATTTTAGAGAAAATGGCTCAGAGGGGAGATAGGATTGGAAAGAATACTGAAGGCAATGGTTCATGGTTCTGTTTCTATGGATAAACATGGAGATTGGATTCAATCTAAACTCAAAGCAAATATTAATCAGTTAGAAAGAAGAAAATTTAAAAAAGAGACAAAAATCAGGAGTATGGAAAAGCTATAAAGCTAGAAATAAAAACTGAGAGAAACATAATAGAACTCAAATAACTCAAATGGTAAAATAAATACGAGCATAAGAAATAAGAACAGGAGTAGATCATATGGCCTCTCATGCTTGCTCTGCCATTCGATATCATCATGGCTGTTCATCTGCCTTAATTTCCCATATCCCTAGATTCTCTTAGTGATCAGAAATCTATCTCAGCTTTAAATATATTCATTGACGACGCATCCAAAACCCTCTGGGATAAAGAATTCCAAAAATTCTCAATGCTTTGAGTGGACAAAAAACTCTCCTATCTCAGCCCAAAATGATTGCTCTCTTATCCTAGAACAGCGGCCAGGGGAAACAATCTCTCATTGCCAACCTTGTCAAATCCCTTCAGAATTCTGTAGGTTGTGATGAGATTACTGCTAATTTTTCAAAACACCCGAGAGTATTGGCTCATTTTATCCGGCCTCTCGTCAATGCACAATCCTTTCAGCCAAGGGGTTAATCTAGTGAACCTCTACTGTACCTCCTTCCAGTCAAGTATGTCTGTGCTCAGATATAGAGACCAAAACTGCACACAGAACTCCCAACAAAAACCTTGTACCATTGCAGTAAGACTTCCCTATTCTTGCATTCCATCCTCCTTACAGTAAAGACCAAAATACTGAAGCTGAAAATAGGAATGAAGCAGATAAAAAAGCAAGTATTGCATCTTCTGCACTTTGCACAGAGAGGTATTATGATATGGAATAGGAAATTGGGGATGGGGGCAGTGCATGGGTGGGAGGGTTGATCAAGAAGTGCGCCAGGTTATAGAAGAGAGAGCAACTCTTTCTGAATGGATTTGAGATGGGGAGGATGAAAACAGAAATGCAGGAAGGCGATGGCCTATGTTGTTATCATTAGACTATTAATCCAGAAACTCAGCTAATGTTCTGGAGACTAGGGTTTGAACCCTGCTACGGCAGATGGTGGAATTTGAATTCAATTAAAAAAAAAATCTGGAATTACGAATCTACTGATGACCATTGTACGATTGTTGGAAAAACCCATCTGGTCACTAATGTATTTTAGGAAAGGGAATCTGCTGTCCTTACCTGGTCTAGCCTACATGTGATTCCAGAGCTATGCAATGTAGTTGACTCTCAGTTGCCCTCAGGCAATTAAAGATAGGCAATAAATGTTGGCCAGCCAATGACACCCATGTTCTATGAATGAATAAAAAAATGGAATGGATGGAAAGTACATTCACAAATGTCCAGAGGAACTGCCTTGTCCACTATTTTACACTTTGTCAAAAATTGGATTAGCCAGGCAGGACTTACCATTCACAAATCCTTACTGATCCTCTTGGGTTGATATATAATTGCTTAACTGATAAATTACTCTGTCCCTCAGATTCCAGTAACTTACCATAGCTGACTTTTAAACTGGCAGAATTGTAGTTTGCTGATTTTTTTTCATCTCTGCTATATTAAATAATGAAACAAAGAAATATAATTTTCTAAAGTCTAGACAGCAGTAAAAAATTGCGACTTACACATTTGCAACTTGCCCTGATCAAGGTGGAAAGTGTTATTTTTATCTGAAACAAGATGCTTCCTAATAAGTGTTAGTGGCTGTTTGGGGAGTCTCCAATTCCTTAGAAACTTGCCTTGACACATGAGGACTGAGGTTATACGAGTGAGATCATTCAGGTGCAGTTTCTCATTTTGTTCCAGTAACAAGCAATGAAATTTTTCCCTAAGTGCTTGATGCCAATTTCACAAAGCTCAATCTCAAACGGGTTTTGTGATATCTTCTGATTTAGTGTAATCAATCATCCATTAAATGTCAAAATGATCTCCAGTTCAGTCTGTGCTGACTATCATTAAGAAATCTTTCAAAGCCTGGTTTATGTTTTGGAAAGAGCTGACAGTTTTTTTTATTTCTTTGGTCATGGGATGTGGGCATCACTGGCTGGTCCAGCATTTATTGTCTATCCCTAGTTATCTATCTACTCTAAGGTAGATAGTTAACATCTTTTCCCAAAGGTAGGGGAGTCTAAGAGGGCATAGGTTTAAAATGAGAGGAGAGAGATATAAAAGGGTCCAAAGGAGCGATTTTTTCGCACAGAGGGTGGAGTGCCCGGAATAAGCTGTCAGAGGTAGCGGTAGAGGCAGGTACAATTTTGTCTTTTAAAAAACATTTAGATAGTTACACGGGTAAGATAGCTATAGAGGGATATGGGCCAAATGCAAGTAATCGGGGGTAGTTTAATAGTAAAAACAGGGCAGCAAGGACAAGTTAGGCCGAAGGGCCTGTTCTATGCTGTAAATCACTGATTCTATGATTCAAGTCGTCTTTGTGAAGGTGGTGGTGAGTCACTTTCTTGTAGCGCTGCAGTCGCTGAGGGCTATTTATGCGCACTGTGCTGCGAGGGAGGGAGTTCCAGGATTTTGATATTTCTTGGTCATGGGATGTAGGCTATGCTGGACTGGTCAGCATTTATCACCCATCCCTAAGTGCCCTCCAATTCTCTCACTTTGATTGAAATGAAAAGCAGGCGTGCTGTAGAGCAGGATGTAGATTCACTGGGGCAATTGCTCACAAACAGCCTTGACCAATCTCATCTTCAGACTTTTAAGCTCAAATAATTTTCCTCACCACCCCACATTTTGGTACTATCAAGTTCATTCTCAAAGAAGAGAGCCTGAATTATTATCCCTGATTGAAATGTGGACGATATGGTGGCACAGTGGTTTGCACTGCTGCCTCACAGGGACCCAGGTTCGAATCCTGACTTAGGTCACTGTCTGTGTTGACTTTGCATGTTCTCCCCATGCCTATGTGGGTTTCCTCCGGGTGCTCTGGCTTCGTCCCCCAGTCTGAAAGATGTGCTGCTTAGGTACATTGGCCATGGTAAACTCTTCCTCAGCAAACTCAAACAGGCACTGGAGAGTGGCGACTACAGGATTTGCACAGTAACTTCATTGCAGTGTTAATGTAAATCTACTAGTGACACTACTAAACTTTAAACTTATTAGTGCTTCCCCAATGTGCAAATAAGATATGCATAAGAAGTCTTTGGGACTCCTGGTGGTAAGATAGAATAGCAAAATGCTGCATTCTCACACTGTACCACTATAAGCATACCTATCTCTGGCACAATTTATCTAAGATTACAGCAATTCTTGGAAGTCATAACACGATTGTAAATATGCCTGAATAAACTATATTAAAAAGTCAGGTGCATCCAGAATTAGAAACAAGAAAGTGGGTGTTTATTTTAAGTGAGATGAATATCAACTATCTCTTTTCTTTATTTCAGGTTTGACTGGCATGCCATGCACTTCCGACATTATCTATTTCCCTGCACAGTCTATTTCTGTTGCTGATGGCAAGTGAATGAGGCATGTTTTAGCTCATTATCCCTTCATGTCCATGCCAGGGAATAAATGAGGTTTTGGTTTCATGTCTATTATGAACATTGAGGGCAATATTGCAGTCAAAATTGGTTGGCACAATGGTCTAACACAATCTCCATTCTTCTTTCATCTCCAAGCGTCGCTTAAAACCAAGCCTGACGAATCAGATAAAGGTCTCCCTCTGAATGAGCCTGAACTGGGTGGTTCTGAAATAGAGATCTTATTAAACATTGATATGTTAAGTACCGCAGTGCCAGTATTTCAGAGCCTGTAGAAGCATCACTTGTGCCAGCACTAATCTGAGTACCAGTATCTGCAGCGTCTGTCTGTACTTTGCTGCCTGCATAAACCTTTTAAGCACCCACACTAATTTCAACACTACGTTTTTTGTTGCTCCTGCATTTCAGTGACTACATATGTGCTGTAAGTGCCAGCTTGAACCTGAATGCCAACATGGCAGCGCCTGTATTTCAAAGCTTGACTGAACACTATAAATGCCAGCATTAACTTTAATAGCAACATTTGTAGTGTCTGCATTCAGGCACTATGTAAACATTATAAATACAACACTATTTCCAATCGTGACCTGCAGTGTCTATACTTGAGGCCCTATGTAAACATTATAAATACCGGCTTTAATTTTAATACCAACATGTGTCATGTCTGCATTTCACACACTGTGTAAACACTACTAAAGCATTAACTTTCACACCACCCTTCCAAGTCACTACGTTTTAGGGTGAAATAAGATAATGCAAATTGTAAATACTTACTTATTTTGCAGCATTCATCAGTTAAGGAGCTTTCAGTAATGATCAAAGAAGTTAGTAAAGAATCTCAAATCTCAGATTCACCCAGCATGAGTCACTTCAATCCTTACCATATTCTTAAGATTCAGGAAGGGCTGAAAGCTTGTGCTAGATTGTAGAAATCAAAATTAAAACTAAGCCCATTTCAGAAGGGAAGTTAATATTTTGTGAAGGAATGGTACGGTGGCACAGTGGTCAGCACTGCTGCCTCACAGCATCAGGAACATAGGTTGAATTCCAAGCTTGGGTGACTGTGCCTGGTTTTCTCCCCACATCTGTGTTTGTTTCCTCCGGGTGCTCTGGTTTCCTCGCATTGTCTGAAAAATATACTAGTTAGGCACATAGGACATGCTAAACCAGCACCGGAGTGTGGCGACTGGAGGATTTTCACAGTAACTTCTTTGCAGTGTTAGCTATAGGCCTAGTTGTGTCACTAATAAACAAACCTGAACTTTTATGCAAATAACATTCTTTTTTAAGTAAGTTTATAAATTTTCAATCTTCTATTTTTCCATCCAGCCTAAGGTGGGTGGAAAGCAGATGTCATTCTGAAAGCTGTTATTTGGAAATATAACAGAAATGGTGTTGTTACTATCTAATACATTTCAGTCCTGACTAAATGGCAGCTTGGAAGAGAAGCAAAAGCTAAGCAATAACTTCAAAACATTGGTCTGAGCCCCAGCAAAAGCTAATAACTCAAGTTGATCCTGACATGTAAAAACAAGTACAGTAGTTGTACTGGCGTTGTAACCTGTGCCATAGCTATATATCACATTGCTTCATGAGCGTAGGAGCTGGAAAAATAAGTGCATGAAAGGCAGCTGGACGAACTTTATAATGGTGGCACAGAATTGGGGTTGTATCTCTAGGGTAAACATGCTTCCGTAGAAAATGTTGAATAGTACAAATGAAAGAGGTATTTCAACAGACCAAAGAGTTTCTAATTTAAAAAAAAGATCCAGAGGTCATTCCACAAAATATTGGTAGTGTGAGTTCACTCCCTCCAGATTGTTCACACACCAACACTGGATAATATCCACGGGACGGGATTTTCTGGCCACATTTGTCCCAAGGCCTCAAGGTTCCGCCAAAGTTCAACAGACCTTTGCATGGCCTGTGTCCCATTCTCTATGACCCTTGTGGTGGGTGGGATGGGAGAATTCCATCCATACTCTTTCAGAGACACTCCCTTTTCTTCTACCTAATACAGTTGCTCCCCAGTCCCTCCAGGACAGTGGTTAGCACTGCTGTCTCACAGCGCCAGGGACCTGGGTTCGATTCCCGGCTTGGATCTCTGTGGAGTCTGCACATTCTTCTTGTGTGTGCATGGGTTTTCTCCTTGTGCTCCGGTTTCCTGTCACAGTCTGAAAGATGTTGTCATTAGTTGGTTTGGCCATGCTAAATTCTTCTCAGAAAGTGGATTTTCATAGTAACTTCTTTGTGGTGTTACTGTAAGCCTACTTGTGACTAATAAATAAACTTTAATGTTAAATTGGTAATCTCCTTTTACTTGCCCATTCAAGCTTACACCCTCAGAGGTCATGCTCACACTATCCTATCCACTAATCCCATTTTTTCAGTTAATATTTCTTTCCTCCTCTATCCCAAAGAGCCACTTCCCAAAATATCATTTGCCCATCTGCCTATTCCCTCTGCAGTCATTCAGTTCCCACTTCTTCATAGCCATTCTCCTTCAGCTGATCTCCTGTCATTCCCATCTGTTTCCTCTTCAAAATCCAAATTTGCTGCCTTTTATTGAAACATTTATTTTATTTATTTGTTCATGGGATGTAGGCCATCCCCAGTTGTCCTTGAGAAGGTGGTGATTATGGAGTAAAGAGTTAACTCTAATGATAGCTACTGAGCATATGCGTAAAGAGCTATGTCAGAGTGGTGTCTCTCAGTGAGCGGGGGAGTATGGAACATCTCAGTGGGTAATTCCAGCTATGTCGTCTTATTTAATCTTTCTGAATAATTAAAATGCAAATAAATGGTTTCGAACAAAAGACTTTCAACAGGATCTCTTCTCGAGTCAGAAACCAATGAATCCTGAGATAAATGCAAGACAGAAGATGATGGCAGCAGTGAATACACCCACAGAAAAACAGTGGAAAGCAGGAGTAAAAGCTTCAATTGAAACACAGTAACTGTACAGAAAAATACGTGAAAGCCAACCCACCAACCACTCTGGAGATAACCAAATAATGGTGGCAGCCCAGTGAATAACAAGAGAAGCAATCGGGGAAAAGACAAACAAGGATGAGAAATGGCTGCTGATTTTCCCCTGTCAAAATCCTGCAACTGATCTACGGCAAAATTAGAGAAGACATTATAGCCGATGTCACAACGTTTCAGACCTTGCGGATTAAGAGAACAAAGACCAAATTAGCACTTTGTTATATGCTGTTGGGAGCATAGCAGATCCTCAAACTGGCCAGAGAGGTGGTAAATGAAGAGAAAGATCCCAAGAGAATGTCATCAAACCCTTTGATTCATACTTATGCCTTTGTAAAAATAAGGTCATGAAGAGGGTGAAATGTAATCACCACAGTCAAGGACAAGGTGAAGAGGGTGACTCATTTACCAATGAATTGTATGGTTTCATCTAAGATTGTGAATATGAAACATTAAAAGATAACCTGATCAAAGATAGAATAGTCATTGGCAATTCAGATGACCATGGCTGATTGGACACTTCAATGTCTTTCACCCACATTATCCCCCCAGCATTGCTGTTAAATCAATCAATCTTTACCTTAAACATACATAGTCACTCAGCTTCCATGGCTCAATGTGGTCCTATTGTCTATTAAAGCTCACTATGGCTCCATTTAATTCTCTAAATGCTGTTTGTTTATAAAGAGCAGGGGGCTTGTGAAGTTTTAATCCATTTAAATAAGTGGGCAGAAAATGAGCTTGCCTTTATTAGAGTCGAGTATGCCTAACTGTATGATTTTTTTGCTCAGTCAACACTCCCAAACTCAGGGACTGCAAAATCTACCTGAGCATCGGTCCTCCTCTGGACATGTCTGGAACGCACTCGTCATTTTGCTAGCTGTCTGATTAACCTTCCTTTTTCTGAATAACTCACACATGGCATTGCTTGTAAAAACTTGTACTTGTAAAAACAACGCTGCAGGGGGATTTGATGATGTCCAACCTGTGCCTCACCACCCAATAGCACAATGTGTTGGAGACCAAGCATTGCCCATCGCACTGGAACAAAGTTTCGTCACACCCATTATCAATGCTTTCATATTGGATTGGCAGCTCCAGCCTTCAAATGCTACACAATCAGAGATGGAGATTATCCTTTGAGCCAGTATGCATGAAAGGCGGCTTGTCTATTTGATGCAGCACTGATCCCTAATTCCATCGGTAAATAGTTAGGCAGGGCAGCAGCTGTGTAGGAACAAGTGCTATCGCTGCAACCTCCTGTCTTCCTGGCCATGTCCAAAGATTGGGATTTATTTAATTCATCTCGGAAGGATAAAAGGCTGAAAGAAATCCTGCCTGGATTCGAGTCTAAAGTCTTCTGGCCCCCAAGTCCAATACTCATCCAATTGAGGCAGCTGGCATGGTATTTTTCACAGTGCCCCAGGCAGAGTAGGACGGAGCCAGAGTTCCCCTTTTGCTTCCTGCTCCCTCTCTGTTAAACTACCAGTAACAGCACGACCAAGGAGCACATTATATGACTATAACAAGAAATACAACTATGGTACAACGTTGATTGTTTCAAATGCTACATTAATATATAGATTAACAATTGTGCAAATAATAGAAAAATTGTGGAAAACCTTTGCAAATAATGTTACTTCATTTTGACCCAGTTATAAACAGGAAAATTCTCATTTAAAAAACAGCATAAAAGTAGGCCACAAAGCCCAATATACAGAGTCATAGAATTACTACATTGCAGAAGGAGGCCATTCGGTCCATCTCACCAACCACAATCCCAGCCAGCCCTTATTCCTACTGCCCCATGTATTTATCCTGCTAGTTCCCCGAACAGTAAGGGCAAACTTATGGTCAATCAACCCAACCAGCGTATCTTTAGAGTATGCTAGGAAGTCAGAGTACC
This sequence comes from Sphyrna mokarran, assembly GCA_024679065.1. Classification (NCBI taxonomy): domain Eukaryota; kingdom Metazoa; phylum Chordata; class Chondrichthyes; order Carcharhiniformes; family Carcharhinidae; genus Sphyrna; species Sphyrna mokarran. The sequence continues at coordinate 17,974,595 of JAGIQG010000015.1, read as the reverse complement.
TGGAGGAAACCTACGCAGGCATAAGGAGAATGTGTAAACCCCACACTTTTACCCAAGGCTGAGAATCAAACCCAGATCCCAGGCGCTGTGAGGCAGCAGTGCTAACTACTGTGCCACCGTGCCGCTGTCACGCTCCCTACCACTCTCCACACTCCCCACCAGCCTCTGCCCACCTCTGCCATCTATCCCGTCAACATATCGTTCTTCTTTGAGGAGGCAGTGGCACAGTGGTATTGTCACTTGACTAGTACCATAGAGACCCAGGATAATTGTAGATTGCGTTCAGGGTAACAAAAACAGAACACATTGGAAAATCTCAGCAGGCCTGTGGGGAGAGAATAGAGCTAACCATAGAGATCTGGGCTCACATGCACAAATAAAAATTGTTTCTCTCCATCTGCCTTACCAAACTCTTTCATGACAGCATACGAAGAGTTAATGGTGTTTTGATCTGACAATGTTATTTTATCACCAGTTGCTGCTGCAGGCAGATCAAATCTGTCTGAACCCCAATGTGATATCCTTCTTTTTAATGGCTGAGTAGCCTGGCAGAACTTTCCATTATTTACGGTAAAATTTAATCCGGGCAGTAGGTCAAAGGGCACCTTGCTATCTGTATTTTCTGGCTGTTGCAACAAAATGATTAAACTGTAATCTTTTGTTTTGATATTGCAGGTCTTTAAAGTGTGAGGATTGTATGATTAGAAATTCTAATTCTTCTTTGGACTAGGAAATCCAGAAGGACCAAATGCAGACTGCAAGAAGCAAGTGCAGGTTGTTGCAGTGGGAAATATTCTTATTTTCAGAATTTCATCCACCACAATACTTTAATTTCTATTTCAAGGAATAAAGGCCTTTCTGTCAATGACAGATGGGCCTGAAAGTGATCCGGATAAGTTGTGTGCATGGTTATGGCTCAATCAATCACTAATTGGATTTGGAAACTGAGAGTGGCACAATTTGGTGATGTATTGTTTGCAAGTGAACTTTCACTTAAATTGGAAAATATTTCATCTTCTCTCACTAGGAGAGATCCAATTTTTTTTTCCCCTGGCAATTATTTTTTGTCTCTCACCCTCTTCTGAAGACAGAATACTTGCCCCTGGCGACATGGTGCAGAGTGGTTAGCACTGCTGCCTCACAGTGCCAGGGATCCGGCTTCAATTCAGGCCTTGGATCACTGTCTGTGTGGAGTTTGCATTTTCTCCTTGTGTCTGTATGGATTTGCTCTGGGTGCTCTTTCCACAGACCGAAGATGTACAGGTTAGGTGCATTGGCCATACCCCTTAACATCCCAATATTCATAGGTTACATGGGTTAGGTATGGAAAATGGGGTTATAGGGGTAGAGTTAGGGCAGAAGAGAGGTTTTAAGTAGGATACTCTGTCAGAGGGTTAGTGCAGACTTGATGAGGTAAATAGTCTCATGCTGCACTACTTATAAGACTAATAAATAAACTTTAAATTATGGGGATCCGATGATTCTATGGTTCATCAAATTCATGAACAAGCCTTGACTGCATTATGCCAACATGGGAGAGGGCATTTGGGTGGGTCTTGTACTCATCTGAAATCTGCACTTTCAGCAGGGCTTTTTTTTTGGATAGTGACAGGGACAAAAAAGGCCAAATTTCCCCTCTCTAACCTAGAGAATTATTCAAATCTTCCCTGCCTGAGATCAATTAATCCAGTAAAGGTAAGAATCTAAGGCTTCCTTGTCTATATAGCACAGCCACAAACTAACCCATCAGAGACCCCAGAAGATTCTATTTTGGAAAGCGATTACTTAATAATAAGAAAAAAAAATTCTCTGTTGGCCAGGTTGGCCATAAGACATACGAGCAGAAGTAGGCCATTCAGCCCATTGAATACTTCATCATTCAATGAGTGGTCTGCTGAAGGACTCTGAAACAGCAACCCTAGAAATTACTGAACAAACAACATTGCCTTTTTACATTATTTGTCTCACTGAAACAATCATTGAAAAAGTTCCACCTTGTTGAATGAGGTGTAATTAGGTTTTTAATTGCTTCACTATGAAAACTATTACCTGAATTTTATTGCCTCGCCCACCCGAGGCCAAAGGAGAATGCCATTATGTGAGTCTCACTTACTCCGATTCCAGACTGGGTGTCCTGGTTAAATATTTCTGGAATGTCTATTACGATGATAAAAAAAATCATCAATTTTAAACACATCTTAAAGTTTGTTAATGAAATTCCTGATGTTACCTTACAGAATCACAGGACCTTTAAAGTGCAGAAGGAGATCATTTGGCCCGTTGAGTTTGCACTGGCTTGCTGAAAGAGCATTCTACCCAGTTCCACTTGCCTGCCTTATCCTCATAACTTGTACATTCTTACGTTTCAGGTAGCAGTCCAATTTCCTTTTGAATACCTCAGTTGAACATGCTTCCACTGCCCTCTCAGATTCCAAGCACCCTCTGGGTGAAATATTTTTCCTCTCATCACTCCTACTTCTTTTACCCACTCTTTTGAATCTGAGCCCTCTAGTTTTTGACATAACCCTGAAAGGGAATAGTTTTTCACTATTTACCCTGTTCCTATTCCTCAGGATCTTGACTACTTCTATCAAGTCTTTTCTTAGCCTTCTTTTCTCTAAGGAAATCAGACTCCAATATATACCCTCAAAGCTACAGTTGTTTATGCCTAGAATTGTGTTTGTGAATCTCCTATGTGCTCTCCCCAATGCCTTAACATCCTTCTTCATTGTGGTGCCCAGACCTGGACACAGTGAGGCCTAACTAGTATCTTATACAAGTTCAATGTGACCTCCTTCCTCTTGTACTGAATGCCCCTGTTAATAAAACCTAGCACGTAATTTGCTTTATTAACTTCTCTCTCCAAATGTCTGACCACCTTCAATGATTCCTGCAAATACACACTCAGGTTGCTCTTTTCCTTTTTTAGAGTTTCTCCCTTTGTTTTGTATTTCTTCATGTTCTTGCTGCCAAAGTGAATCATCTCACACTTCTCTGCACGGAACTTCATCTGCCAATTGCCTGCCAAATCCATCAATGTGTCTTAAATCTTTTGAAGTTCAAAACCATCCTCATCACAGTTGACAATGCTTCCAATCTGTGTGCTAATTTTGAAATCATCCTTTGCACACCACAGTCATTAATATATATCAAAAAGAGCAAAGTTCCCAACATTGATCCCTGGGGAACACCATTATAGATCTTCCTCCAATCTGAAAAACAACGATTTATTACAACTCCGTTCCCTGTCAGTCAGCCAGTTTCTTGTCCAAGTCCCTACTTTTCCTTTCATCCCATGAATTAGAATTCCACACACAAGTCTGTTGTGTGGTACTGTATCAAATTTGTCTTGAAAAACCATATGCACTATATCAACAGCTATCATTACTCCCAAATTCACATTGCAATCTTCATTTTGCTCTTAGGAAATTTATGTTCATCGTTAAGTGATGATCAGTGTTTTGAACTTCACTGATACCTGTCTGTGAGAATACTTCAATGTAATTGGTTGTTTACCCTGTTGCAGGAAGCTTGGACGTTTTCATGACTTAATATAAGATTCAAATGACATTGGGAGAGTCAAATCCACAGCTTGTACTCAATACCCCTATTAAAAAAATCCAGCATACTATTTGCTTTATTAACTACTCTCTCAACATGTCCTACCACCTTCAATGACTTATGTAAATATACACTCAGATCCATTCTTTCCTGTTATAGAATTCCTCCCCTTGTTTTGTTTTGGGCGGCATGGTGGCACAGTGGTTAGCATTGTTGCTTCAGAGAGCCAGGGCCTTGGGTTCAATTCTGACTACGGTCAGAAACAGAGACATTGCAAGGGCCAGAATCTTCATACCAGTGGAATCTTCCCATCCCGCAGCAGTGAATGGGGGATTTGGCTGGCCACTAAATTCTCTGACTTCAGTACAGCAGGACCGCAATGTGAACGGGCAGTAAGATTGCACCCAAGATTTTAATGGGGAGATTTCTTTAAGATAATGGTAACATCCTAGCTTCACTGCTAACTATGAAAGCTGGGATGATAACCCTCTCAAACCAGCTCTTGGATTCATCGAAATTTCAATGCATTCTATTCATGATATCATCTGATTCATGATATCTTCTTCCTGAATTGTGTGCAGTGAACATCTTCAATGAATTCTGGGCCTGACAAGATCTTTTGGCCACTGCAAATTGCTCAATTCCAGAACAGATATACTGGCTATAATTCTCTGATCTTGCCCACGACTGAGATTTTCCATCCCGCTGCTGTGAACAGAGATGTGGCTGTTCAAGACTGGGGAAATCTTAGCCATTGGAATAGAAACAGACAGCTAATCTTCTACTAAGTGTGAAAAATATATAATTTTGTTTAATGTACATCAGTTGGCTTTTGACTGTTTAAAAAGTGTCTAGACGGAACATCTGTATTTTAGTCAGTGTGCAACCAAGTTTTTCAACTCCTGGACAGCCATCTATTGCAAGGGAAATAAAAATTCCCAGGTTGTAAAATAACAGCTGCAGCCATTTGTCAAGTGGAGCACCTCCTGTTACTACTTACAGTACATGAACGGAATGTATGCCAACTGTCAACCTATCCAGTGTCTTAGTGTACTGGCATTTTCCAGTGATTAGGTTTTAATTAAAACAAAAGCTCAGATGTATGCGGAGGGTATTTCATTTAACAAGTTGGGCTTTCTTCAAACTCAACTTCCGTTTGACAAAGTTCACAATTTCCCACGTTGTGTTGTTTCAATCAGAGCATTATCTGTCCAGTAGCATCGTTTGACATAAGTGGGACTACTGATCCAGTTCAGCAAGGCAAAATAGCTTCGCAAGGGCAGAGGATGAAAACTGCGATCCTTTCTCTCTCAGTGTTTATTTCATGTCGCTGTTGTTCTGCAAAACCAAAAATAGCTTTGCATGCATGAAATACTTGTCATGTATGCTTCGACCAGAGCCTTGTGTCTCTGAAGTGACACCACATAATGGCAATAAAAAGCATATCTCGCGCTTAAAGCAGTCGGCCTCACAAGCAGTTGCTGGTAGGCTATAAGGTTTCAGCACTGTACACAGTTACATACATGGAATACTTCTCCTAATCTCACAGTGTGGGGTAGGACTTTTCATCGGACTGATGTTAGGCAGACAGAGACATGAAGTAATAAAGTATTCACAGTCAGTGCCTTGAATATGTGCCGTGTGAGTAGCTCGCTCCTGAGAATTTGTTTTCAACGCCTGTGTGTTTTTTACTTCATCTGCTTCATCTTTCAGATTAAATTATGATTCATCCAGCAGCTTTTATTTTAAAGAGGAAATATAGTTTGTGTTGATGTCACGTTAAGCCTATCGTATAAAGTCAGGGTTATCTAAGCACCAAGCCAATTTAGAGAGATAAAGAGAGAGAGATTGAAGGATATGGCAAACATAGAAAACCGGTCGATTTAATTTCTCTATAGAGATCGAGCTTGTCATCTCTGAATACCGGGAATAAAAAAAGGTAATTGTGTAATAAATCATTGAAGGACTAAAAATAGGGCGTGATTTGAGATATAGGATGGTGAATGCATATATATCAACAAGCATATTGGACGGAATTTTATAGCCTTGCTCATTGCAAAACCATAAAATGTAAATGGGCCTTTCCATTGTCTGTCCCCCTCCAGCTCCAATTCCTATGGTGGGCAGGGCAGTAAAATTCCGGCCATTGTTTTTTTAAATCTGTTATTCAGACTCAACAACAAATATTATTTCAATCAAGCTACATATGACCAGGGAATGGGATGAATGTAAAATGGTTGAGAATTGTTCAATTTTGGTAAGAACTGATTAGAATGTCAATCTTTCTGGAAACAGGAATTTTTGAGAAGTTGAGTTAGTAAAAATCCCTTCTCTTATAAGACATTGGTGAGGCCAAATTTAGAGTATTGTGTGCAGTTTTGGTCACTTAATTACAGGAAGGATATTAATAAGGTTGAAAGAGTGAAGAGAAGGTTTACGAGGATGTTGCTGGGACTTGAGAAACTGAGTTACAGAGAAAGGTTGAATCGGTTAGGACTTTATTCCCTGGAGCATAGAAGAATGAGGGGAGATTTGATAGAGGTGTATAAAATTATGGTGGGTACAGATAGGGTGAATGCAAGCAGGCTTTTTCCTCTGAGGCTATGGGAGAAAAAAACTAGAGGGTTAAGGGTGAAGGAGAAAAAGTTTAAAGGGAATATTAGGGGGGCTTCTTCACGCAGAGAATAATGGGAGTATGGAATGAGCTGCCGGATGAAGTGGTGAAAGCGGGTTCATTTTTAACATTTAAAAAATACTTGAAGAGGTGTGTGGAGGGATATGGTCCAGGTACAGGTCAGTGGGACTAGGCAGAAAAATAGTTTGGCACACCCAAAAAGGGCCAAAAGGTCTGTTTCTGTGCTGTAATGTTCCATGGTTCAAGCAATAAATTGGTAAAAAAATCCTTATTAATCTGCCAATCCAAATTTATCCAAGAAGCATCTAGAATATCTGTCACTAGTCCATTCAAGTCTGAATTAGAAATGACGCAAAAACACTGAGTCTCATTAATTCTGGCCATCATCTAAGAATAAACCAGTTTGAATGCAGCTTTCTCCATCCTAAATGACCCCAAGCTGAGCTTCTGATTTTGTTGCCAAGTTCCAGCTTTGACATGTCACCCACGGCCACCTTATCTCAATTCATCTGCTGTTGAGATCCTCTTGCATACTTATGTTGCCTGTGGACTTGGCTATTCCAATGCTCATCTGTTTGGTTTTCCATATCTTGCATTCTCCGTAAACCTGAATTCATCCAAAACTTCATTCTCGATGACCCATCAACTCTGACCTACAATGGCTCCCTTGTGCCAATGCCTCTCTGTTTTGAAATTCTCACCCTGGATTGCAAATCCTTGCATGGCCTTTCCCCTCTGAATCTCTGTAACCTTCTCTATGCCTGCATCCTTATAATTTCACCGTTCTTCTTTAGTTCTTGCCTCTCAAGCATTGCTGAATTTTACCCATGGGTGGCCAGGCTTTTACTACATTGACTCAAAGTTGTGAAATTGCCCTCCTAAATCTCTATTGTCTTTGATCCTTCTCTCCTCCTTCAAGATGCTCCCCAAAACCTTTGATCAAGCTTTTGATGAACTGTCCTAATATTTCTATTAGATATATAGAGAGAGTTCAGTGTCAAATTTTGCTTGAAAATTAAAGCTTTTATTAAGTGTTGTGGGAAATATAATTATATTATATCCTTTCCATTCCAATAATATCTGACTAAAATCCGTCTAAAATATATCCAGAATAAATGGTGATTTGTACAAATGTGTGGTGATCTGATATATTTGAATATTTGTCTTACAGTTTCAGCCTTGAAATTTTTTTTTGTATTCATTCGTGGGACATTGGCAATGCTGGCTGGGCCAGCATTTATTGTCCTTGAACTGAGTGGCTAGGCCATTTCAGAGGGCATTTAATAGTCAACCATGTCGCTGTATGTCTGGAGTAAGTCAGATCAAGTAAGGAAAGCAGATTTCTTTCCTTGAGGAGCATTAGTGAAACAGCTGGACAATCAAAGAATAAAGAACAAAGAAGAATAAAGAACAGTACAGCACAGGAACAGGCCCTTCGGCCCTCCAAGCCTGCACCTATCATGGCATCTGCCTAAATGCCGTGTGTGCCCATGGAGTCCATATCCCTCCATTCCATTCCTTTTCATGTATTCATCTAGTTGCCCCTTAAATGCCACTATCGTACTTCCTCACACCACCTCCCCAGCCAGCACATTCCAGACATTCACCACCCCCTGTATAAAAAGCTTGCCTTGCACATCTCCTCTAATTTTTTTCCCATGTACCTTAAATCTATGTCCCCTAGTACTTGACTTTTCTACCCTAGGAAAGAGCATCTAACTGTCCACTCTGTCCATGCCACTCATAATCTTGTAAACCTCCATCAGGTCGCCCATCGACCTCCATCATTCCAATGAGAACAAACTGAGTGTATCCAACCTCTCCTCATAGCTAATACCGTTCAGAGCAGACAACCTCCTAGTAAACCTCTTCTGCATCCTCACCAAAGCATCCACGTCCTTCTGGTAGTGTGCTGACCAGAATTGTATACAATATTCTAAATGAGGCATAACTAATTCCCATACATCTGCAGCATGACCTGCCAATTTTTATACTCAATACCCCGACTGATCAAGGCAAGAATGCCATATGTTTTCTTGACTACCATATCCACTTGCACTGCCATTTTTAGTGATCAATGGACATGTACGTTAAGATCTCTCTGCCTGTCAATACTCCTAAGGGTCCTAGCATTTACAGTATAATTCATACATGCATTGGACTTGCCAAACTGCATTACCTCACACTTGTCCAGATTAAATTCTATCTGCCATTTCCCAACCAAGTCTCCAACCGGTCTATATCTTGCTATATTCTCTGACAATCCTCTTCACTAAACGCAACACGACCAATTTTTGTGTTATCTGCAAATTTACTAATCAGACTGGCTACATTTTCCTCCAAATCATTTACATATACTACGAACAACAAATATCTCAGAATTGATCCCTGTGGAACGCTACTAGTCACAGCCTCCCATTCAGAAAAGCATCTCTCTACTACTACCCTTCTATGGCAACCCAGTTCTGTATCCATCTTGTCAGCATTCCTCTGATCCTGTGTAACTTCATCTTACGTGCCCATCTACAATGAGGTATCTTGTCAAAGGCTTTATTGAATTCAATGTATAAAACATCCACTGCTTTTCCCTCATGTATCATCTTCACCACTTTCTCGATAAACCCAATCAAGTTAAAGAGGCATGACCTTCCCCCTTCATGAAAACATGCCATCTATTGCTAATAAGTCCATTGATTTCAGAAGTGAGTAAATCCTGTCACTAAGAATCCTCTCCAGTAATTTCTCTATCGCTGATGAAAGGCACACTGGCCTATAATTTCCTGGATTATCCCTGTTGCCCTTCTTAAACAATGGAAAAACATTGCCTATCCTCCAGAACTTCACCGGTAGCCAATGAGAATACAAAGATTTCTGTCACAGTAGATTTCTTCCCTTAATTCCCTCAGTATTCTGGAGTAGATCCCATCAGGCCCTGGACACTTACTTACTTTAATGCTTTTTAAGATGTCCAACATCTCCTCCTTTTTGATATTGATATGACGCAGAATATCTACGCACCCTACGCTAGGCTCCTCATCCATCAAATTCCTCTTTTTGGTGAATACTGAGGCAAAGTATTCATTTAGTATCTCACCCATTTCCTCTGGTTCTAAGCATAGATTTCCTGGCCACTCTCTTGCTTTTTACATTTGTATAAATTGCCTTAGGAGTGTTGCTCCTTCATCAGGTGAGGTGAAGGAGCAGTGCTGTAAAAGCTCGTGATTCCAAATAAACCTGTCAGACTTTAACCTAGTGTTGTATGCTTCATCATCACTATTAAACTTTTAATTCCACATTTTTTTATTGAATTTAAATTCCACCATCTGCTAAGGTGAGATCTGAACCTGGCTCCACAGGGCATTACCCTGGGTTGCTGGAATATTCATCCAGTGACAACAACACGAAGCCAGCATCCTATGTAAATAATTCAAATTGAATCAAAAGATCTGATAATTGTCACCTTCTTTGCACCAGCATTAAATTATATTTGCAATTAGTATGGCCCATACACATACACGCAACCTATATCATATTGCAAAGTAGTGTGAAGAAATGCAGAATTATATTTACAGTGGCTGTAGCTATAGAAAGGAGACTATCACACCCCAGACTTCAGAAGATTTTTACATTGGTGCTGAATAACAGGCAGAATTATGATTCATCAGTGGCAATTCTAAAACTACACTTGACACCTAGAAATAATCATTAAAGTTGTGACATGCTGAGGCTAAAGTACTGCCAAAGATGAAAATTCCAACGCAAATGTTTATTTTTAAACCGTTTTTTTGATACAGTTTCAGCTAGACAACAGCTGCTTCCCCTCCACCCAGTTGGATACTTGGAAACTCCAGCAGATGAAAAATGGCAGAATATTGTTTCAGATGGTTCCTAGTTCCTATCAGTTTGGGTGGTGCCTTTCTAAGTGCTGTTTTTCAAAGACAGAGGGACCTCTTAACATAAAATGGCGTAAATTATGTTGATTCCTATTGTGTGGCTATCGTACCTACCTTACTGGGTTCAGAAACAAGAAAAAAGTGCAAAAGAGCGAACATTCATGTGTTGTCTTCATGACTTCAGGACATTCTGAAGAAATGAAGTAATTCTGAAATATAGTCACTGATCTGTTGCAGGGAAATACAGCAACACATGTGTGCCCAGCAAGCTTCAAGAAGCAATATTAAATTAAATGACTAGATAGCATATTTTTGGATGTTGCTTCATGATTAATGGCTAATACTGGTCCAGAAACCAGGAGGAAAACATGATGCCCTTCATTGAGTACTGCTGTGTGATCTTTGATGTCCAACTTGTCTTCATTTCTGAATAGTTGAGGAGGCACATTTGGAAGTCGATTAGCTCACTTGGCTGGATGGCTTGCTCATGATGTAGAGTGATGCCAACAGTGCAGGTTCAATTCCCGCACCAGCTGAGGTTATTCATGAAGGCTTTGCCTTGTCCCTTGTGTGAGGTGTGGTGATCTTCAGGTTAAATTACCACTGGTCAGCTCTTCCCCTGAAAAGAGGAGAGCAGCCTATTATCATCTGGGACCTCAGCAACTTGAGGAGATACGTAGAAACTCTACAGTGCAGAAGGTGGCCATTCGGCTCATCAAATCTGCATTGACAACAATCCCAGCTGGACCCTATCCCCATATTTACCCCGCTAATTCCTCTAACCTACACATACAGGGACAGTAAGAGGCAAGTTAGCATGGCCAATGCACTAACCAGCACATCTTTCAGACTGTGGGAGGAAATCAGAGCACCTGGAGGAAATCCACACAGACATGGAGAGAATGAGCAAACTCCACACAAACAGTGACCCAAGCCGGGAATTGAAGCCAGATCCCTGGAGCTGCGAGGCAGTCGTGCTAAACACTGTACCACACATGCCTGTGACTGTTTCAGTTTGTTGTGACTGCTATTTTAACAATGAAAGTGAAAACAAGTCTACAAGATTTTAGTGCTCATTTTATTTTACTGCTCAGCATTTAATATTCCTTCATTGTATTGCACGTTTTACAAAGTGACAATGGGTAGTTTCTGGTAGATGGCAATCAGCTTCTTAAAAGGCAATCCCCCAACCAAGTTTGAAAAGTGAAAACAAAACTATCTATATCCTCTCAATGTTTCCAACATCTTGCTTACCATAATTGGATAAGTTTGATGAAGTGCCTCTTAATGACTGCAATTGATGTTTAAAGTTGTTTAAGACCAGAGTGGGAGATACCTCCTTTGAAAACATTCAATAGTACCTTCTGTTTGAATTAGTTCTCAAACCTTCATTTCCATTAGACAAATGCATTGACCACGATAATGACACAGACTGCAAGGCACTTAACATCTCCACGGATTATTCTTACACTGCAGCTGGAATCACAGACACGGTTACAAGAAAAACAGTTTACTGCTTATTTTCCTTTATTGAACTGTGTTTTCATTAGAAAAGTTTTCCTTCTACATGTAGGTAGATACAGGCCGTGTTACAATACTGTAATGGTGTCAAAACAGCAGGCATTATAAAAATATAATTTGGAGTCTTTTTTTGCTAATGCAATTTGCAGCTATCATGATAGTTTTTTCAGAGGCAGCATAAGGGGATAGTTTGTTGGAGCAGCAACAAGTGGCTTTCGAAGTAGGCCAGGATATATTTTTTGAAAGGGTGCATACTTTTCTTATGTGATTCCTCATCCAAATTTAACAAATTACACTCGTGTTTTTTTTTCAATAGATTTCTGCAGATTCACCAACAAATTCAGATTCATACAATTATACACTGCAGAGAAGACAGTCCGGTGCATCGAGAAGGCATCGACACGCGAGAAACATCTGACCTCCTTCCTAATGGGATTTCACGATGGCACAATGGTTAGCCCTGCTGCTTCACAGTATCAGGATTCGATCCCCTGCCTTGGGTGACTGTCTGTGTGGAGCTTGCACATTCTCCCCATGTCTGCAAAGGTTTATTCTGGGTGCTCTCACAATCCAAAGATGTTAGGTTGACTAGCCATGCTAAATTGCCCTTTAGTGTCACGAAGACTGGCAGGATAAGTAAGTGGGGTTACAGGGATAGGGACCGGGTGAGATTGTTGTCGGTGCAAGCCTGATGAACTGAATGGGCACCTTCTGCACTGTAAGGGTTCTATAATTCTATGATTCTAATCCCAGATTGGTCCAGAGCCTGGAATGTTATGGCTTGCCAAGTATTCATCCACAAATTTAAAGGATGTGAGGCAGCTCGCCTCTACCACCTTTCCAGGCAGCACATTCCAGACCGTCACCACGCCCTGGGCAAAAAAGGTTTTCCTCACATCCTGTCCAAACCTCCTGCTTCTTACCATGAACTTGTGTCATCTCCTGACTGACCCTTCAACTAAGGGGAAGAGCTGCTCCCTGTCCAGTTTGAGCAAGGCCCTCATAATCTTCATAGAATCATAGAATCCTTAAGATGCAGAAGGAGGCCATTCAGCCCATCGAGTCTGCACTGACCATAATTCCACCAGGGCCCTATTCCCATAACCCCACATACTTACCCCTGGGTAAATATTGACACTAGGGTCAATTTAGTATAGCCAATAAACCTAACCCACATGTCTTTCGACTGTAGGAGGAAACTGGAGCACCCAGAGAAAATCCACGCAGACAGGGGGAGAATGTGCAAACTTCACAAACAGACCCAATGACAGAAACAAACCTGGGTCCCTGGCAATGTGAGGCAGCAGTGCTAACAACTGTGCCACCGTGCCATCCTTCTACACCTCTGACTTCACTAAGCTTTAAGAGGTAGTCCACATATAATAAAGGGTTTCAGTCAACATTTAACACATACATCCAACATTATTGCCAGGCAGTTGACCTCACCTGCATTAGACAACTGAAGCAAAGGCTTTTGCCAATCTCATGCCAGCCAATTTTGGGTAAACTTGGCAGTGGCCAAGTGCCAGTCAGATGCCAGTGCCCTCAGTCAATTGAGGATGGGCTTTCAAATTCTAGAATAGCGGAGTAAAAAAGGAAATTAAAATGAATAAAAGTTGACTCTGGTTGTTCTCCACACCTCAACACAAGTTCTATTTAAAAAGAGAAATGATGCCAACTTGTTTAAAAGTGTGTTACAGCAATCTCTGGGATAAAGCCTAGACCAAATGTGTTTCATTTCCTTTTGTAGCGTACTGGGGACACAGAGGTTGCATCCATTTTCTCTCCATCTGCACTGAAATTCTTTTTTTTTAATGCTGTTCGCCAGTGGGGCGAAGGAAAATCAGCTTCCACAGTTAAAATGGAACTTCCTGCATTTCAAAAAAAAACGCTCGAGTTGAAAAAAAGACCTTGTTAAATTATCCCGAATTCAGCCAGTTGCTAAACATGTATGGAACCAAGTAGGTCAGGAAGGATTCAAGCTAACATTGACACTGAGGTAGCTGAACTTACGATAGGCAGAGCATTAAAAGGTGAGAAAATGTAGGCCGCACTCCCTCTCCAAGTCACCACCCAAAAGGCACTAATGGTGAGTGCAAGTACATGGGCTTCAGTTAAGAACAGAACAGCTCAGCCTCCAGAGAGGGTAACATTTTGCTTCTCTAAACTCAGACATGAAGGATGGTAAGTGCCATATGGGTGGCACAGTGGCACAATGGTTAGCACTGCTGCCTCACAGTGCCAGGGACACAGGATCGAATCCCGGCTTGGGTCACTTTCTGCATGTTCCCCCCGTGTCTGCGTGGGTTTCCTCCAGGTGTTCCGATTTCCTCCTACAGACATTTTGATAGGTGCGTTGGCCATGCTAAATTCTCTCTCAGTATATCTGAACAGGAGCCGAAGTGTGACGACTAAGGGATTTTTACAGTAACTTCATTGCAGTGTTAATGTTACTTGTGACACTGATAAATAAACTTAAAAACCTCTCGACCTAACACCATCATAGAAGTGTTATCTCATGAGAAACTCCATGACCTGAGGAGGATATGACCCAACATCATTTTCTCGGGGCAAGTTTACTTTTTTCAGGGTCACCCTTATCCCGAGAGCAAATAAAAAAGAAAACCACTTGAGTGAAGAACAAACAGCGCCTGCTGAATGGCTCAGCATAAAGATAGACAGCTTCAATACTAAAAGGGATTCAACAGAGTTGATGTAGATCATGGGTGAAATTGGATAATCCTTAAAAATGGGCACAAAGGATCGTGATACATGGTTAACCTGTGTCTGTTGATTGAAATGTAGGCAGAATACCAACTTTGTGCTGCAGATACATTATTCTGCGTGCTGACTGTGTCTTCCTAATTGTTCGATGTCTGCACATATCAGCAATTGACCTACTATTGTGAGCCTGGCACTACTTAAAGCAGAGACTGCACCTCTTATAGGGCAGGCATATTTTGGTTACTGGAGCTGCTATGATGCTGGGAAATTCTGTTTGGCAACAATGATTAACAGTGGTTAGAGATGAGAACTCATAGAAACCAAGAGCTTTGATCACTGTGCTGCAGGGTCCCTCCAGAACAGACAGGAGACAGAATCATTGCCTCAGAAATCATAGTCGGCAAGGGTGGACCATGCAAAGGTCTATTGGCTTCAGGCAGGATTCTCATCCAGGATCTGGTCCACTTCCCATTGGAATTGTATGTGTGTTATGGAATCTATTTTTGATACTTAAGGGACTTCACAGCACCTAAAATACATATCCCTATAAAACTTAATTTGGCCTCCTTATATTTCTGCTTGTGCAAATGTCCAAGCCAAGGTCCATAAATATGATAGTTATCAGTCGGTTTAATAAGAAATTCAGGAGGAACTATGGTGCATGCCCTGTTTGGATCATCCTTTAATCTTTTAAATACAGATCAGCAGCAAAATATGTGAGCTAAGTTAAGTTTAAATAGAGTCTAAAATAGATTTAACACTCTATATTTTTGTATAGCGAAAAGATATGACTGGAACAAAAAGCAAGTACCTGTCCAGGTCAGATGGAATAGCAGGCCTGCACCATTCTTCTCTTTCTCCGTCTCACTGCTCACATACTTCTTCACAACTTTCTAAACAAAGAGTGTTTGGATCAATGCTACTTTTGCTCTTTCTAAAGAGTCCACCAATCTAATGCGTACACTAGAATTCTTTCAAATCTGGCCTGTTTCATCTTGTTCAGGGGTGGGCTGAGGTTCATTATGTACATGGTCTCATTGCTAATAAAAGTCCCTCTTTAACAAGGGTATCCCCAGTGGTATGCCAAGGTCGAGAGAAGCCTACCTTTCTATCATCTTACAAGTGTCAAAACACATATCTGCTGTACTTAACTAATTGTTACCTGACAACAAGCCATGGCTTAATCTCCCATTCCAAATAAAATGATCTTCATTCCAAGTATAATAAGAATTACAATATTAATGTAATTCTGTATCCTATCTGTTAAGAATATTCCCTGAGCTTGTGTCTAATTTTGAACAAACATTAGTACTTGCATGCATGTCAGGACATTTTTGAAGATGGCATACTGTGTATTTCTTGCTGGAAGTATTGCCTGAAATGGAAGTCATTTTTGTTGCCTTAGGGAGCTCATAGTACACACAAACAGGCACTACAGAGTCCAATATTTATCTACCATGTATCGACTTTATGCAGGAGCCCAAAAATAGAGACTATTAATACACGGTGTCCTTAATAAATGTGATAAGGGATTTATGAGGAACTTTACTCAGAGTTGTTAGAATGTGGAACTATCTAATTGAGTATTTAAAGTGAATAATAGATATATTTTAGGGAATATTAGCTTTGTACATGAGGGAGATGAAACAGAAGCATAAGTTGACAGGGTGAGACGGTAAGGCAGGTGGACGGTAATGTTTCAACACTGGGCTAGACTAATTGTACTGAATAGTGTGTTCATCCACAGTAAAGTCTGCAATTCAGGTGAGCACAGGACTATAAAATGAAACAGAAAAAAGATCCTTTGAGGGAATCATTGAAAATGATAAATGACGTGGGTGTGTGTTACGGATGGGACAAATCTCACGCTGCCAGTGAAACAAAAGCTCTCCACTCACTCAGCACTCCACCCATTAAAAGTAAATTCATTATTCACAAGTAAAGCTTACATTAACACAGCAATGAAGTTACTGTGAAATTCCACTAGTTGTCACAGTCTGTGGCCTATTCAGATCAATGCTCTGATCAACATATCTTTCGACTGTAGGGGGAAACCCACACAGACACGGGAAGAACGCTTAAACTCCGCACAGATAGTGACCCAAGCCAGGAATCAAACCTGGGTTTCTGGCGTTGTGAGGTAGCAGTACTAACCATTGTGCTACCATGCCATGCAGAATTTGAATCAAGCAAAGACTACATAACCAAAAGAGAATTGACAAAGCTGATTTTGAAGAGCAACAGTCAGCCCAAGATCTTCTGTGTTTGCTTAAATAATGAGCTACAAATAATGAGAGGCAAAATTGTGTCAATTTCCCCTCGATGCCAGCATATAAACATCACATAACGTAATAGCTTCACGTCTCTTCAAAATGTAAATTAAACATCGAACAAATGCTGCAAAGTAAATCAGGCAGGAATGAAAGTATGTTTATAGCAGACTTTCCAGAACTCAAAAGCAGTTGGAAAAGTCATCAACTCCCATCATCTGAATGAGGCCTTGGCACTAATGTGATGGATTCTGGATCAGGGAATAGAATCAAATCATCTCCACTACAGAAATGTTTAAAAATTTCAAATGTAAATAATTCCCCCTCAAAAAAGGTTTGATTATTTTTGGAAATAGCACAAAAGCCAAGTTGACAGAATGCTAAAAAAAATGTCAGTGTTTGGCTCACAGTAGAACTTACCTTCAACACATTATACACACAGAGAAAAGAATTAAAATCAAGAGAAGAGGTGAAACTGATTGCTTTTAACATCAAGGCTGAGTGAAATACTCATCAAGGAACCCTAGCAACGCTGAGGTCACTGGAAATCAAAGAGAAAACTCTTGATTGGTTCAATTCATACCCAGCACAAAGGAAGATGATTGTTTTTTGAAGGCTGATCATCTCGGTCCTGGACATTATCCAGTGAAATTCCTGCACCAGTGTTCTCGGGCTAATCATATCCAACTGCTTCAACAAGAACTTACCCTCCAACATATGTTCAGAACTGGGGACGTTTTCCGATTGTACAGTATTCAGGACGACTTAGGTGCTGAAAGAGCCTGTGTCCATAAACAGCAAGATCTTGGAAACATTTGGGCTTGGGCTGATAAGATACAAGTCACATTTACACCACTCAAGCGCCAGGCAATGACCATCTTCAACAAGAAAGAATCTTACCATCTCCTTTTGACATTCAATAGGGTTACCATTGCTGAATCCCTCAACGTCTTCACCCTGGGGATTATCATTAACCAGACACTGAATTAAATCTGTCGTAGAAATATTGAGAGTACAAGAACATGTCAAAAGCTGGTAAATCTTAGTGAACAACTCACCTCTTGACTCATCCTCAAAGCTGGTCAGCTATCCATAAGGCATAATGAGAGTGTGATGGAACGCTTTCCATTAGCAGCTTGCAGCTGCAACAATATTCAAGAAGCTTTACAGGATTCAGAATTAAGTAACCTGCTTATTCAGCACATAGAAACATAGGAAATGGTGCAGGAATAGGCTATTCAGTCCTTTGAGTATGCTCCACCATTCAATATGAGTATGGCTGGCCCTCTATTACAATACCAGACTCCACTGCTCTTCCCACAGTGCTTGACACTCCATCCACCAACTTAAACATGCATTCTTCCTATCACTGACACAAAATGCAGCAGTATATGCCATCTACAACATGTTCTGCAGCAAGTCAAGAAGTCTCCTTGGACAGAACATACCAAAGTCATGGTCTTTTCCATCTGGAAGGAAGTGAACAATTGATTAAAAGCATGGCATTGACAAAGGCTCATCTAGACTCGAAATATCAGTTCTTTTCTCTTGTTACAAATGCCTTTGAGATTTTCCAGAGCTTTTTCATTTGGTTTCTCTCTTATGGACAGTTGATTGTTGGAAACAGCAAAATTATAAGTTCCCCTCCAAACTACCCTCCATCCTTACTTGGAACCGTATTGTCATCCTTTCATTGTTGCTGGGTCAAAATCTTGGAACAGCACACTGAATTTAACAGTCAGCTGATTCAATACTGACCACCACCGTCCGAGCTGAAATACTAGTAATTAATATTAGCTGAATTGGGTGGCACAGTGGCAAAATGGTTCACACTGCTGCCAAGGACCAGGGTTCAATTCAAGCTTTGGATCACTGTCTGTGTGGAGTTTGCAAATTCTCCCCGTGTCTGCATGGATTTCTTCAGACGCTCCGGTTTCATCCCACATTCCAAAGAAATGTAGGTTGAGTGGATTGGCCATGCTAGATTTCCCCTTAGATACCCCATGAAAGAATGAAAGTCTTCACCTGTGAGCCAAAGCAGTGTGTTGAGGTTGTTTTACATGAAACTTTTATAAGTGAACTCAATGCTGTTCTCAGCTGAAATAGCCCTTCACGGCAGTTATCACTACATAGCACTGGAAAAGCACTGGTTGTCTTTCTTCTCTCTACCTCTCGCTACTCCCCTGGTTTAGAGCAACAGAAACCTGGGGCAAAACATTGTACCGTATGGTCTATAAGTTGCAACTGCATAAGGCAATTTTCTCAACTAGCTTTGTGACATGTTAGATTGCAAATACAGCCTGGCACAACAAAACCTTCATGTCTGAGATATTTTATGCAGCATCGTTAGGTCAAGTGCTCTTCACATTTGAAAACGCAAGGTTCTGAGTCTAGAAAGTCAACAATCTAGTGTTCTTCCTCCAATCCCAGGACCTCCACCCACTCAATATAGTAGTAAAGGCTAAGTGTTGATTGGTGTTATATTGGTGTGCTGGGGGGGAGAGGATGTGGAAAACCTCAACTGGACTAAGAGCTGTTTGCTATAGTTTTCAACTTCCTGTGGAAGGCAAGAACCCAAGATGATCCCGGATGATTTTGGTGACAAGGTTCATATAGGCCAAAGGACTTCATCAGAATCCCAGATACCAGACTGAGGTCAATGAGTGGAGACTCGAGAAGAATGCTTTTTGACTGAAACTGGTTAAAGATTTCCTGTGGAGTTTTAGCCAGCATAATGCATCAAGAAGGCTTTTATTTTTCAAAATGGACATTTTTCACCTCATTGAGAGAAAAAATCCACTCTCAAAAAAAAAGATTCAAAGATGTAAAACTATTGGGTTAATTCTACTGTGTGGAGCTTGACCTTTTGTTACATTGCGTAGAGAGGCTGGAATAGGATCAGAAGCAGATTGCACAATCTGTTTGAAGTGACTAGGTAATAATATTTGCTTAAAACTTCTTTGAGAGCTCCTATTACAGCCCACATCCAATAAATCTGCCATGTGCAGTATGCAGTTTGCAAACCAAGGAAGCAGAAGTTTTTAAACTAAAGATTTATGCAAGCTCCAAACAATCATTCCAAACTGGAGGGTTATGAAGAGAAAGATTATACAAATGGCAAACGCCTGTTTATTGAAACCTAATCATTTGATTGGAAGTTCTCCAACATTGTTGTCATGGGATAAGGCCAATCATAGATTTCTACATTGATTAAATGTGAGATGAACAAACTAACTAAAACTAAACTAAACTGTCATTTGTTCCAAACTGTCTGCATTATGAGTTTGAAGTTATTTAATCTCCATTTTTGCAGTCGTTAGTAATTACTTCTCTAGCAGTGTGATTGTTATTCTTTTCCTGAACACAATATGTCATACAATTAATGATTTATTTGGATTAATACAAAAAAGGATGTTAACAGCAAAGAGTAAATGATTCCTAAGTAACCTTTATATTAATGCTAGGGAACTAGTCGGAGACAGAGATAGCAAAAAGATTCTTTTGTCTATTGTGACGTAAGTAGGACCTATATGCCAAAAGAGTGCCAAATAGTAGATATCAGTAGCTTTCCAGAATGGAATCTCTTTAAAAAAGGCAATACCTGAAGATTTCAAAATTTTTATTTGGCATGGTGAACCCAACTGAAATGTATTTGAGAGTACCAAAACTTGCAAACTCCATGAATAGATCTTTAATATGGCTGGTTTTGACTGGACAATAAGATAGAACAGAGCAATCTAAAATTTTTTGAAAAGTTTATTTATTAGTGTCACAAGTATGCTTACATTAACGTTGCAATGAAGTTGCTGCAAAAATCTCCAGTTGTCACACTCCTGCGCCTGTTTGGGTACACTGAGAGAGAATTTGGCATGACCAATGCACTTAACCAGAGGAAACTGGAGGAAACCCATGCAGACACAGGCAGAACATACAAGTGACCCAAGCCAGGATTCGAACCCAGGTCCCTCAGTACTAACAACTGAGTTACTGTGCTACCCATACACTGGAATCTTGCTTCTGTTCATGCTGGTGGGATCATACAGTTCCACTAATGGCTCACTGCCATGCAGGATTTCCTAGCAGCAAGGGATGCGTTCAACAGAAAACCCTATTGATAACGACAGGACCAAAGGATCCTGCGATCAGTCAGTGGTGCACCGCTCCGATTGCTGCAAAATATGCCACGGAGATGGAGAAAACTTCCACCCAGAGAGTCACACAATACGGAAGAGGTCCTTTTGTCCATTGAGTATGGACCAACAAAACTACACTAAATCCACACTAAACCTATTTTCCAACATTTGGCCAAAGACCTGAATGTTATGGCATTTCAAGTGCTCATCCACATATCTTTCAAAGGTTGTGAAGTTTCTGGCCTCTCGTCCCCTCCACACTCTCACTAACTTCTACATGGAAACAGTTCTTTTCTCAAATCCTCTCTAAATCTGCTGTTCCTCATCTTAAAACAATGCCCTCTCAATAGTGACCCTTTAACTAAGGAAAACAGCTGCTTCCTATCTACCCTGTTCACACTCACATCTTAATTTACCTCAGAGGTCTGCTTTCCCCAATTTAAACCTGGTTACTGCAATTGCCTCTTTAACTCAGAGCACTTTGTTTACCATTCCTTGAATTCTTCTAAACAATCCCTTGGTCTCTGTTCACTTAACTTCAGTTGTCTTAAGGCATTCTTTCTGTCCCAATTCCCTGATTATCTGGACTGTAACTGTTTTTTTGAGAAACTTGCCTCGCTGCAGCACCTTCTTTGTTTAGTCTTTCTTCTGGAAGACTTGAGAGCTGTTGAGAGGTATCCTTCTTCAATTGCCCACAAATTCAGCTTATCCAGAAACATATTTTTTCCTTTGAAAGGGCCCTCAGCTGTAATCAATCCCCAAATACTTCTTCTGGTTTATTTATCTTCATGCCATAGCAATCTGTAAGCACAGTAGGAATACAGTTCAAACTTAAC
The DNA here is from genome assembly GCA_024679065.1 of Sphyrna mokarran. Lineage (NCBI taxonomy): Eukaryota > Metazoa > Chordata > Chondrichthyes > Carcharhiniformes > Carcharhinidae > Sphyrna > Sphyrna mokarran. The sequence continues at coordinate 17,953,022 of JAGIQG010000015.1, read as the reverse complement.
CAACCCCACACATACAAACACCTTTATCACCATAAATATAACAATAAATTTTATCCTTCCTTCCAGAAAAACACTACATTAAACCTATTTAAAACAATATTTATTTCTAATGTTTACCAATGCAAATATAAATCCCTAAAAACGACCTCTATTTTCCTAACACCTACCCCTTGAAAGAAGGAAATCATCACAATTATGAAAATTTCTTTACTCTGATATTATATTCACATTGAAAATATCTAACCACAACTTATTCAATCATACAAGTACACAATTACACATTTTATATTGTATAATTACAATGATTTATTTCTAAGAAAATCTTGAACAGCATCATCAGAATCTGTACATCAAAACATTATCATTACCTTAATCTTGTGTTTATTTTTCTTCCAGTTTCCAATTTTCAACTCAGAAAATAATGCTGTGTTTAAGTCTACAATGCAAATGTCCCTTTCATTATTTATAGAATAGGGCGGCATGGCGACACAGTGGCCAGCATTGCCACCTTGCAGCACCAGGGACCCGGGTTCAATTCCCAGTTTGGGTCACTGTCTATGTGGAGTTTGCACATTCTCCCTGTGTCTACGTGGGTTTCCTCTGGGTGCTCTGGTTTCCTCCCACAATAAGAGGTCTGGCAACACCAATTTTAAATCCAACCGATTTATTTGATAGTAAACTTGCAAGCTTGCAAGTTTACTATCAAATAAATCAGTTGGATTTAAAATTGATGTTGTCAGACCTCTTACTGAGTTTACCCCAGTCCAGCGCCTGCATTCTACATCATTCCTCCCACAATCCAAAGATGTGCTGATTAGGTGCATTGGCCATGCTGAATTCTCCTTCAGTTACCCGAACAGGTGCTGTTGTGTGATTAGGGGATTTTCACAGTAATTTCATTGCGGCATTAATGTAAGCTTACTTGTGACTAATAAAAAAACTTTACAGAAGCCCACTTTCCTAATTCACTGATGGTAAATTTGCATTTCCATTTAACACATTTTGTTTTTGTGCATTAACATCTCCATTCTTCTCTTGTCAAAACTTTCTTTAGCTGTTTCAAAAAGATTAACATGTTTCTTATGTTCATTCAAAATGGTATTGTACTCTTACTTAGTTTGTTCTTTGAACATTTTGTGATTTTGTTGTTTCTCTCAAACTCCTTTCAAAAGAGTTATTTTCAATTCTGTTTGAGACAAGTCATTCATTTAATCGCTCTGAAGTTTCATAACCTATTCTAACCCTTCAACATTTTTGTACAAGTTCTGAACTATCTCAGTCCAGTTATTTGTAGAAGTTGAATGTTTTTTGGCAAAGCGTTGACTGCTATATCTGATATGGTATCTCTGACAAGCATTTTTAAATCACTGTCTCTAGTCACTGCAATTTTAGTACTTCTTATTGACCATACTTAGGGCGTGATCTTACCTTATTCTGCCCGAAGTGGTAAAAACAGGTGGGAGGTGAAAAATCAGATTTGTGCCCGGTTTTCCTCCTCCCGCAGTGGTCCAGGTATTGTTTTGCCGGCGGAATTGGCTTTGCATTCAGAAATGCTTCACATGTCATTAAGAATCCTAGACTTGTACCTTTCCCACCTCACTGGCTGAGATTTGTCCTGGTGAGACTTATGTATGGTCCCCACCAACAGGGACAAGATGTGATGGCATCACTGAGGGGCAATTGGAGGCCGTTGAAGCCCCTGGGGCATTGGGGGCTGGGCTGGGCATTGCCCCTGGGGTAGTGCCAGCCTGGCACTGCCCACCTGTCACACTAATACTGCCCATCTGGCACTCTCTGCAGGGTGCTGCCAGACACATTGGGTGAGATTTTATGGCCTTGCTAGTCTTAAAACTGTAAAATCCCACCTGCGGTAAATGGACCTTTCCATTGTCACCCCTCAGTCCACTCCAATTCTCATGGATGATAAAATTCTAACCTTTGAGTTTACCTAGCATTTCCTGTTTTTATACCTGATTTCCAGCATTCCACAATATTTATCACAGGCTGAATGAGACTTTCTGCTCTCTACTCACTGGAGATTAACAGTAAACCACCAGAGAAGTCACTTTTGTATAAGCAATTTTCTGATTCACATATTTGCAATGATTCTCTTGAGTTGTAGGGCCATGCGTTTCCTTCCATTTATATTTCACATTGACTTTGCAAAATCCAATGATTAATGGCTCCTGTGATAGGTCTTTAGCTTTGAATGAAAAGTTTGGCATCATCTGGTAATTGGCTGATTTTATTGTAGCACCTCCAAGAATGCCTGTATCCCAATTACAAATGATGGAAATACAGTCGTGACAACTTGGTCTCAATTATCAACTGACAGCTGGATATCCTCACCCCACTGAAAGTAATTCACGAAACAAAGTTTGAATTCCTCTTTCTGAAGCCAAAATGAAATCTTCTCCAACGTCTTCACTGAATTGTGGAAGAAGAATTGTGCTAGCACGAGGGGACACAACTTTAAATGCTAGCACGAGGGGACACAACTTTAAATGCTAGCACGAGGGGACACAACTTTAAATGCTAGCACGAGGGGACACAACTTTAAATTAAGGGGTATGAGTTATAGGACGGATATCAGAGGTAGGTTCTTTACTCAAAGAGTGATTAGGGAGTGGAATGCCCTGCCTGCAGCTGTTGTAGATGCGCCAAGTTTGGTGGCGTTTAAGAGGTTAGTTGATAAGTATATGGATGAGAAGGGAATGGTTTAGTTTGGAGGGGCATTGCTTTTTATTTTGGTCGGCACAACATCGAAGGCCGAAGGGCCTGTTCTGTGCTGTATTGTTCTATGTTCTATGTTCTATGTTCTAAGAATGGTCACCAATTCAGGACATTGAGCTTTTCCAGCCATTCAATGAAATCAGGCTGACCTGTGACAAATGTTCTCCTATATTTTGCTGCGCATGATCTGTTTGTTGCAATGCGATTATGCATCTCAAATAGAACTTGAAGATCTGGAGTGATGCCTGGTTACACACTCAAACAGTTTAAAAGTAACATTTTCTTGTGACCTTTGTCCTTGGATACCAAAAATCCCATCAATCTGTTTTAAAATTAACAATTGATATGAACATTGATTGCTGTTTGCAGAAGAGAGTTCCAAATTGGAACAACCTTTGTGTTTGATTTGTTTTGATTTGATTTATTTTTGTCATATGTATTAGTATACAGTGAAAAGTAATGTTTTTTGCGCACTAGACAGATAAAGCATACTGTTCATTGAGAAGAAAAGGAAAAAGTGCAGAATGTAGTGCTTTAATCATACTTAGGGTGTAGAGAAAGGTCAACTTAGTGTGAGGTAGGTCCATTCAAAAGCCTGATGGCAGCAGGGAAGATGCTGTTCTTATGTTTGTTGCTACGTGATCTCAGACTTGTGTATCTTTTTCCTGAAGGAAGAAGGTGGAAGAGAGAATATCTGGGGTTCATGGGGTTCTTAATTGTGCTGGCTGCTTTGCTGAGGCAGCAGAAAGTGTAGGCAGAGCCAATGAATGGGAGGCTGGTTTGTGTGATGGGTTGGACTACGTTGTTTGTGGTGTCTTGTGATTTTGAGCAGAGCAGGAGCCATACTAAGCTGTAATACAACCAGAAAAAATGTTTTCTATGGTGCACCTGTAAAAGTTGGTGAGAGTAGTAGCTGACATGCCAAATTTCCTGAAGCTTCTGAGAAAGTAGAGGCGCTGGTTGACTTTCTTAACTATAGTGTCAGCATGGGGGTGTCAGGACAGGTTGTTGGTGATCTGGACACCCAAAGACTTGAGCTCTTGATCCTTTCTGCTTTGTCCCCATTGATGTAGATAGGGGCACAGTTCCTCCACACTTCCTGAAGTTGATGACAGTCTCCTTCATTTTGTTGATATTGAGGGAGAGATTATTGTTGTCGTACCAGTTCACCAGACTCTCTATCTCATTCCTGTATTCTGCTTCATCATTGTCTGAGATCCGACCCACTACAGTGGTGCTGTCAGCAAACTCAAAAATTGAGTGGAATTTGGAGGGGAATTTGACCACACAACCATAGGTGTATATGGAGGCTGAGAACACAGCCTTGTGGTACACCAGTGTCGAGGATGATCATGGAGGAGGTGTTGTTGCAGATCCTTACTGACTGTGGTCTGTGAGTTTGGAAGTTCAGGGTCCAGTTACAGAGGGAGGAGCTGAGGCCCAGGCCACAGAATTTGGAGATATATGTAGACGTGCTTCCTAATTTCAGTCCGTGAGGGCTGGTTCTAATTTTTACATTATGCCCCCAAGATCCAGACTCCCACCACACCCACCTCCCCCTGCCTTTATAAAAAGCCTGTTTGATGACAAAAAATGAATTACAAATGAAACCAAAGAATACTCATGAAAGTAACACTCTATAAAACGCCTCTGCACGTTTAACAGTACAGAAAGTCAGGAAATTAAGGAGTAATTGCTTTGGACTTTTGCTGTTTATGACTCTTTTCACATGCCGATGGGTTAATTACCCATAACATGGAAATTAACACAAAATTATGATGGATGCAGTGGGTTCTGTTCCCGTGCAACCCTATTCCACTAATGATAATGAAAGAAAACCACACACCTCGTGCAATAAATTTGTAGTTAAATGTTATAAATAGATATGGGAGCATGACAAATGAAGGCAGAAACCTGAAGCGAAAAGTAAAATACTGACGACATTGAGGGAAAAAAAACAAAATCGCTACTTCACCGAAATAAAAGTTTGCTGTAGCTTCACCGCAAGGAATTCGAAGAATAAATTACTTTAGGTTGCAAATGCCTGGGAACGGGTGGGTGAGACGTTTTATGACTTCAAGAGATCATTTAGTTAAGGGGTGAATGCCACTGTTACAGTAGTGATAGTAAAGGCAAGTTAGAGTTGGTGGGGCTGGGTCTCCCATCCCGTTGTGCTGCTTATGCAGCAGGCTGAGAGACTCGAGCGGAGGTTGTTTCGCGAGCTCCCTGCTGGGCATCATGGCCTCCAGCTGGATTTCCAGTACTGTCAACTCCGTGCCAGAAACCGGTGCAGAGCTGCGCAAGTTATTTTAAATTCGCATTCTAAATTTATTTTAAATATCATTAGCGTATCCGAAATCTCCGTAGCCCTGCTAACAATTCCCATCCTGCCAGGAGTGGTTCACTCCAACGTGATTTAGTATAGCTGTCCACTTGCAAGGGGCTGGTGGCTCCACCCCACTGAGTGAAGTGTTGAATCAAGGCCACCACCAGCCCCCTCTCCCAGAAGGTTGATGGTGGGAGGGGTTCCTCTTGGGCAGTGCCAGCCTAGGCTCCCTGACTGCCCAAGGGGAAATTTGGCAATTCCTGGAGGAATCTTGGCACTGCCTACAGGGCATAGGAGGGCGGGGCCTAATGGGATGTGGCGCCTGATGATGGACAGGGCCTCTTGGAGAGGGAGATTGGTTGGGGTGTGAGTTCTTGCTGCCACTCTGCACTCGGGTTGAGTGACAGAGGGAGAGGAAGCCCAGCAAGCAGGGCTGGAGTGGGCGGGAAATCAACCTGCAGGTGGAAGAGTTGGGGTAGAGCAGAGGAACAGCCTGGGGGGGATGGAGGAAGATCAAAGTGGGCCAGGGGCAGGTGGATGGGCCCAGATATATTTAGGGGCCCAGCAATTGGTCCACGTGAGTGTGAAACAGCCGGCAATGTGAGAGTCATGGGGCTGGCCAGTGTTTGTGCAAGCAAGTGATTTGGAGGCTAGCAGCACAAGGCCACTGCACATACGCCACTCTTGACTGTGACAGCTCAGCGCACGCACAGTAGCCCACTCAACGTTATGCTGCCAGCCTCTCAAGAAGGAATAGGTCCCATCCTCTGAATTTCAGCCTGATTCACGCTGAGGCATTCTGCAGTGCACAGAATGTGGAAGATTTATTCTGAAACTTCTGCTGAAGCAACCAGCAGGATTTACTCCTGTTTTTATGCAAATCTGACACATAATGTTTTTTTGGAAAAATCATTCTACCATTTTTAAATACAAATTATCCCTATTCTTATATAGTGGCACTGCAGCCTCACAGTGCCAGGCATCCGGGATCGATCCTTGGCTTGGGTCACTGTCTATGCAGAGCCTGTCTGTTCTCCATTTATCTGCGTGGGTTTTCTTTTGGGTGCTCTGGTTTCCTCCCACTGTCCGAAAGACATGCCGGTTAGGTGCATTGGCCATGCTAGATTCTCCCTCAATGTATTTGAACAGGCGCTGCAGTGTGGCGGCTGGGGAATTTTCACAGTAACTTCATTGCAGTGTTAATGTAAGCCTACTTGTGTCACAAAAAGATAAACTTAAGACAGGCAATCAAGTCGATAAGGTTGTTAAGAAGGCATACGGAGTCTTAGCTTTTATTGGTAGGGGGATTGAATTTTGGAGCCGCAACGTCATGTTGCAACTGTACAAAACTCTAGTGCGGCCGCACTTGGAGTATTGTGTGCAGTTCTGGTCCCCACATTATAAGAAAGATGTGGAGGCATTGGAGAGGGTACAGAGGAGGTTTACCAGGATGTTGCCTGGTATGGAGGGCAGGTCTTATGAAGAGAGGCTGAGGGATTTGAGGCTGTTTTCATTAGAAAGAAGGCGGCTAAGAGGAGACCTTATTGAAACATATAAGATGATTAGAGGTTTTGATAGGGTGGACAGTGAAAGCCTTTTTCCTAGGATGGAGAAAGCTAGCACGAAGGGTCATAGCTTTAAATTAAGGGGTGGTAGTTATAGGACGGATATCAAAGGTAGGTGCTTTACCCAGAGGGTGGTAAGGGTATGGAATGCCCTGCCTGCTGCAGTTGTAGATGCGCCAAGTTTGGTGGCGTTTAAGAGGTTAGTAGATAAGTTTATGAACGAAAAGGGAATGGTTTAGGTTAGAGGGTCATTTTCTTAATTGGTCAGCGCAACATCGAAGGCCGAAGGGCCTGTTCTGCGCTATAATGTTCTATGTTCTATGTTCTATGTTCTATGTTCTAGGTCATGAGGAGATTGTCTTATGGGCTGTAAGAACTGGGAGTGATAGCAATGTCGATAGTGGTTCTGGGCCAGGCATTGGTCTTTTCCAAGTCTCTGTTTCACAAGCCAAAGATCCCTAGCCATTTTCAGTAACTGGGAACAAGATAAAACAGTGGGATGAATTTCAGAGCCACTTGCCAGTGTCTTTGAAGGCAGAAGTTGGGGCAGGAGCTCATAAAATAAAACTGAAGGTTGTCTCCTGCCTTTCTACTCACCCATCTGCTCTCAAACTGTCTCCCATATTACTGTGGACAGGCAAATCATCAGGCAACCTGCATCTTGAGAACTGTGGTGGTTCAAGAAGATGACAAATCACTTTTAATCATCGATGGGTAGGAATATGAACTCACCAACAACATCAACCCTTGAGCAGCATTGGCCAATTAAAGAACACTAACCAGGAATATTAGGCAAGTATGAATAATAGCCAACCAGTCTTAGCCAACGATTTAATATTTAAACTTATTTGCCAGAACTCTACCACCTTGCCCACCACGGAATTGGCGTGGGCGAGTGCCCAACAACAAGAAATCTCTGTTGATCTTGGCCAGGAATTCCTGGTCTCGCTCCAGTGTGCAATCCCGCCCATTAAGTAGATAGCAACTTGATGGTGGCACATTCATGAATATTCTGGATACATTCTGATTGACACTTCAACTTTATGTCAGCTATACCCAATGAAAATTTAAGATGTTAAATGAGCAATCAATTTACTTGTTGGCATTCAATAATTAGAGATTAATGAGAGTTTAGAAATTCACGAGGGGAAGCGGTGGGTGTAGTGGTACTGTCACTGGATTAATAATCCAGAGACTCCATATTGTTACTCATTCAATTCAGGTTTGAATCCCAACACTGCAAGATGGTGAAATTTGAATCCAATAAAAATCTGGCGTTACTGGTTTAATGAAGAAATCATTGTCGAGTGCTGTAAAAAAAAACATCTGTTTCACTAATATCCTTTAGGGAAGGAAATCTACTGCCTTTACCGGGACTGGCCTACATGTGACTCCAGACCCACAATAATGCAGTTGGTTGATTCTTAACTGCTCAAGGGCAACAAATGCTGGCCTTGCCAGTAGCACCCACATCTCATGAAAGAACAAAAGAAATCTGTGACTGACAACTCGATTGGACTTTTCAAGAAAGGTAACCAACTGAGCAGGTAATAGGAACGCAAATTGTCTGAGTCATGTTATTTGGGACATCTCAGTGGACTGGTGTGAGAGGACATATATCAGCAAGGGCAGTGAGTTATTTGATGGACTAGAAATAAAAGATGTTGATGCTTTCGAAGTGTTGTACTCCAGGGAAGGATGCTGGGTCCACGTTTGTTTTTAGTATACACAGATGATTTGGACTTTGGCTTTAGGGCACTCATTCTTGAAATGCACTAATAATACAAAAGTGGTTAGGTTTCCTAACAGTGTTGGAGGAACGTAAAAGCTTTCAGGATAAACATTGACACGTAAATGGAATTGACACATGGGTGCCAAGCGCAATTTGACATGGAAAATGTAAGCTAATAGGTTTCAGGAGGAAAGCCAAGGGAAATGAGTGTACAATAAATGGAATGACATCGAAGAATGTGAATGAATACAGCATCCCAATGATTCACATGCACAATTTCTTGAAAGCGAGATTGCAAATAAACAAATGTATATTTAAAAAAATCAGTGGAACTTTGTGTTTTGTAAATCGGAGATTGACTACAGCAGTAAAGATGTAATAAAGAATTTGTACAAAACTGTGCAACTTTCCATTATACAAAGGACATTAAAACTGTGATGTGTAGTTATCCCAAAATCATAGAATCCCTACAGTGCAGAAGGAGACCATTTGGCCCATTGATTCTGCACCTCGACTATCTGACAGAATATTTTGCTTATGCCCTTTTCCTTGCCCCCATAACCCCACACATTTACCATGGCTAATTATTCTAACCAATCCCTAACCTCTTCCCTACTTTTTCAGTAAGAGTAGAGAAGATGGTAAAAGAGGTGGAGGAGTAGCATTGTTAATCGAGGATTATTTAACGGCTGCTGAAAGGCAGTTCGAAGGGGATCTGCTTACTGAGATAATGTGGACTGAAGTTAGAAATGGGAAAAGAGCAGTCTCATTGTTAGGAGTTTTCAGTAGGTCCCCAAATAGTAATAGGGATGTAGAGAAAGAAATTGCAAAGCAGATTATGGATAGGTGTGAAGGTCACAAGGTAGTTATTAAGGGTGATTTTAACTTTCCAAATATTGATTGGAACTTTTATGGGTCAAATAGTTCATATGGGGCAGTTTCGATACAGTGTGTGCAGGAGGGTTTCCTGACACAATATGTGGATAGGCCGACAAGAGGTGGGCCCATATTGGACTTGGTTCTGGATAATGAACTGGGCCAAGTGATATATTTGTTTGTGGGAGAGCACTTTGGTAATAGTGACCACAGATGGGTGTCTTTCATTATTGCAATGGAGAAGGATAGGGCCATTTGGCAAAGCAAGGTTTATAATTGGGGGAGGGGTAATTATGATGCAATTAGACAAGAATTAGGGAGCATAAGATGGGAACAGAAACTGTCAGGGAAAGGCGCAAATGAAAAGTGGAGCTTGTTCAAGGGACAAATATTGAGTGTCCTTGATAGGTAAGTCACCGTCAGGCAGGGCGGAAATAGCTGAGTGAGGGAATCATGGCTCACAAAGGAGGTTGAATGTCTTGTCAAGAGGGAAAAGGAAGCATATGAGAAAACAGGTTCTGTTGGGTCGCTTGAGGATTACAAGGTCACAAGGAATGAGCTAAGAAAAGGGGCTGAGAGAGCTAGGAAGGGGCATGAGAAGTCCTTGGTGGGATGGATCAAGGAAAACCCCAAAGCTTTTTACTCTTATGTGAGAAATAAAGGAATGACCAGGTGAGGTTAGGGCCAGTCTAGGATACTCATGAGAATTTGTGCATGGAATCAGATGAGATAGGAAAGGTGATGAATGAATACTTTTCTTCAGTGTTCACTACGGAGACAAGCCATGTTTTTGAGGATGAGAGTGTGATATTGGAGGAAATAGATGTTCTGAAAGAAGATGTATTAGCAATTTTGAAAAAGCTGAGTGTTGATAAGTCCACTGGGCCAGATGGGATATATTCTAGGATTCTTTGGGAGGCAAGGGATGAGATTGCAGAGTCTTTGGCTTTGATTGTTGGGTCCTCACTGTCCACGGGGACAACGTCAGAGGACTGGAGAGTGGTGAATGTTGTTCCTCTGTTCAAGAAAGGAAATAGGAATGACCCTAGTAATTATAGCCTGATTACTATTATTTTGGTGGTTGTAAGTTAATTGGAAAAAGCCCAGAGGGATAGGATTTATGACCATTTGGAAAGATGCAGCTTAATCCGGGATAGTCAGCACAGATTCGTGAAGGGTAAGTCTTGCCTCAAATTTGATTGAATTCTTTGAAGAGGTAACTAAGTATACAGATGAGCAATTGATGTTGTATGCGTGGATTTTAGTAAGCATTTGATAAGGTTCCTCATGATAGGCTCATGAAGAAAGTAAGGAGCTATGGGAAAGAGGGAAATTTGACCGATTGGATAATTAACCAGCTATCTCATAGAGGACAGAGGATAGTGGTGGTTGGAAAAATTTCACACTGGAGGCCAGTTACCATCAGTGTAACACAGGGATCAGTGTTAGGTTCTCTGCTATTTGTGATTTTTATCAATGACTTAGAGGAGGGGGCTGAAGGATGGGTCAGTAAATTTGCTGATGACACCAAGATTGGAGGAGTAGCGAATGAGGTGTAGAGCTGTTATAAGATGCAAAGAAACATTGATAGGATGCAGAGTTGGCCAAAAAATGGCAGATAGAGTTTAATCTGATAAGTGAGTGGTGATTCATTTTGGTAAGACAAATTTGGATGCGGATTACAGGGTCAGCGTCAGAGTTCTGAGGAATGTAGAGGAACAGAGAGATCTTGGGGTTCATAACCACAGATCTGTGAAGGTTGCCACTCAAGTAGATAGACCACGAAGAAAGCCTATAGTGTGTTAGTGTTTATTAACAGACGGTTTGAGTTTAAGAGACGTGGGGTTATGCTACAACTGCGCAGGACCTTGATGAGACTGCATTTGGAATATTGTTGCAGTTCTGGTCACCTCATTATAAGAATGATGTGGAAGCATTCAGGGGAGTGCAGAGGAGATGTACCAGGATGCTATCTGATTTGGAGGGTAGGTCTTATGAGGAAAGGTTGAGGGAGTTGGGGCTTTTCTCTTCAGAGTGGAGGAGGATGAGAGGTGACTTATTTCGAGGTTTATAAGATGATGAGGGGGATAGATAGAGTGGACATTCAGAGACTATTTCCTTGGGGGGATGTAGCTGTTACTAGGGGACATAACTATAAGGTTCATGATGGGAGATATAAGAGGGATATCCAAGGTAGATTCTTTACTAAGAGAGTGGCTGAGTGTGGAATAGACTGCCTGCTGTGATAGTGGAGTCGGACACTTCAGGCACTTTCAAGCAGTTATTGGATAGGTACATGGAACACACCAGAAAGATAGAGAGTAGGATAGATTGATCTTGGTTTTGGATAAAGCTTGGCACAACATCGAAGGCTGAAGGGCCTGCACTGTACTGTATAGCTCTATGTTCTATATATCTCAGGACATTAAGGGGTAATTTAGCATGGCCAATCCACCTTACCTGCACATCTTTGGACGGTGGGAGGAAACTGGAGCACCCAGAGGAAACGTGCACATATATGGAGAGAATGTGCAAACACCCCATAGATAGTGACCCAAAGCTGAATCGAACCCAAGTCCCTGGCACTGTGAGGCAGCAGTGCCAACTACTGTGCCACAGTGCCACCCTATAATAATGCTTAAGGTGGGAAGTTATAATAACAAAGCGAGCCTTGACACTTTCATTGAAATAGAAAAAGCTTGGGATCTTAATGGGAGTTTTTAAATGATGAAGAGTTTTGTTTAAGCCAACAAAAATTACTTCGTCCGATGGTGCAGCTGATATTGTAGAGTCACAAATTAAAATTGTCACTGAGGGATTATGATTAGAAAAGGTTTGTTTACGCATTGAATTGGCAGAACAAGGATTGCTTGATCCGAGTGATTGGGACAGAGGCCAATGCTTATTTTAAGAGAAATTTGGATAAATACTAGAGTACAGAATGATACACGGTCCTGGGAAATGACAGGAGCAGCAGGATTGTTTTTGCATTGGGCTAACAAAGAACCAGCACAGATCCCGTGATCTGCATGTCATCATTTTATGCAATAAACATTTACTGCCCTGTGGCTTATTTCCTTGATAGCTGATGCAGACACCTCTGTCCAAAGGCTAACTGATAGCTATTTCCCAGTCCACTCTAACATTTTGGAAGCTGAATTTCACAATTATACATTTTTCCCATTATTGGCTTTTCTGAATAGTGTCCTTTCTGCCAAGTCATATTAAGATCCGATTTTCAGCATGAATATATTAGTGAGTGGAGTATGTACTTAAGGTTTAACATTTTCTTTTGATCCGTGGTAATTAATCTGGCTGCTCAACGCAGATAAGAGTTGGCTGAAAACAGGTCTGATTTGAACAGGTGTTTACTTCATGCTTGACAAAGCCAAATTGAATACGATCACTGCCAAAATTGGGGGAAAAGAAGTGAGAAACAGGGCGAGAGAAAGTGCCAGGATGAGATTCCATTCCAAACCAAGGCACAGAACAATTTCAGAACCTGCCACTGAGTCAGACGCGATACAACCAGCTTAATCTAAAGTGGGTGTGGGAGGGCAGGGGGTATGTGTTCATGTAATTTGAATGAAGGAGCATTTATATTGTGTCATTCATGACCTCCAGCTGTCCCAAGATGCTTTAAACCCATTTTGAAATGTAATCACATTTGTGAGAATTGAATGAATAGGAGTAGGAGTTGACCAGGTGGCCTATCAAGCTTGCTCCATCTTTCAATATGACCATGGCTGTTCTTGGGCTTCAATTCTATTTCCCACTCTCTCCATATTAACCTTGATTTCCTGAGAGACAATGGACGGGATTTTCTGGCTATACTCGCCCCAAAATCAGAAAGTCCCACCCAAGGTCAATGGACCTTTGTGTAGTCCACTCCGCATGCAAGCTATGATTCCCGTAGCAGGGGGAGAGGAAAATCCCCTTCCAAAATTCTGTCTCTCCTAGTCTTAAATGTATTCATTGATAGAGGTAGAAAATTCACAGTGCTTTAAGTGAAATAATTTGTCCACATCTCAGTCCTAAATGCTCAGGTCTTATCTTGAGACTGTACCATTGTATTTTGGACTTCCCAACCAGTGGGAGCAATCTCTCAGTATCTACCCCATAAAGCCCTGTCAGAATTTTATAGGTTTTAATCAAATCGCCCAACTTACTCAGTGTGATGTTGGAAATAACAACAATCTCAAATAGCCAGAGAGAAAGCAGGCACATGGGAACACAGCTACCTCCTAGTCACATGCCATCCTGACCTCGAAGCTATTAACTGTTCCTGCATTGTTGCAGGGTCAAAGTCCTGGAACTTACTTCCTGACAACGCAGTGGCTGCACCTTAACAACATGGACTGCTGTTCTTCAAGACATTGGCTCATCGTCACCTTCTCAAGGAGAATTAGGGCCAAGTACTGAAAGCTGACATTGTGAGCAGAGCCCATATCCCAGAATTGAATTTAAAAAAGCCAAAACCCTCAAACAAAGATGAGATAATGATCAGGTATTTTATACACTGATGTATTGAAATGTCAGTCTGGATTTTGTGCAGAAAATTTCTGGAGTGGAACTTCAATCCGTAAACATTGGACTTAAAAGTGTGACAGCTGGCAGCTATGGATGCATCGTAGGTGTCACCTGTGGGGGAAGTGGAAGATATTCAGAGTGATATTTGGATTGATGGCACGCTAGGGATGCCATTTGAGATCCAAAAATGGCTTCCAAGTTGCGCGCACACATACACACACACACACACGAATATGGAATGAGTTGTGTTGACTGCCACATTGGTAAAGTCAACAGCGGACTTGAGCAAAATAGGCAGGTTTGACTTCATGCCAACGTTGCCATCCAGCCATTTAGTGGCTCCAGCTAATACAGTCTGTTCATAACACACAGCTAAGCATGTGTTCTGCAGCAAGAAAAACCTTCCTCTACTAATATTATTGAAAAGGATCATCGACTATTTGCAAAGTAGTTTGTTGGTTGAGTTTTCCTGGCTGTTGTTTTGACCTACAAGTGTTTAATGGCTCCTATACTTGGTTCAAGCTGAGAAGTCTACAGGGAGGGTTGTGGTAGGGGCTGAAAGATCTTTAGTCAACTTCAAGGCTTCCGCACAAGCAGGTGGCCCTCCAACATGGGTTTACAAATTAATTGAAGAATGACTTGCAAATGAGCAGAAGGCACACGGAGCAAGATAAGCTGCTAAAAGAGAGAGGAGGAGGAAGACGACATGATGGCCCCTCAGCAGGTGGCTATATCTGCTCAGGCTATTATAGAATCTCTTCAGTGCAGAAGAAGACCATTCAGCCCATCAAGTTTGAACCAACAACGATCCCACCCAGATCTTATCTCCAAAACACCATGTATTTACCCTAGCTACCCTCTGATACTAAAAGGCAATTTAACATGGTCAATTGAACTAAACTTCCTTGACTGTGGGAGGAAATGGGAGCAATTGGAGGAAACCCACGCAGATAAGGGGAGAATGTGTAAACTCCACACAGAGAGTGATCTGAGGCCAGAATTGAACCCAGACCCCTGGTGCTGTGATGCAGCTAACCACTGTGCCACCACGCCACCCCAAAGTACAACCTCAACCTCAGAACAGGGCAAGGACAGTGCTGTGCCAATAGCTGTGAGGATGATAAATTTTTATGCAGTTGTCACTTCCCAGGCCGGAGATGGAGATGCATACACATCCCTTGGTTTGTTACCATTGGTGGGGGAGCATGATCACGGACACCTGCAGAGTGGTCTTTCATATCTTCCATGCAACTTATGCTGCTTCCATGCCCAGTCACCTAATATACATTCTAGATAGAACCAATGAGCTGTATATTAACAATGCCGACGTGGAACTGTTTAAAAAAAATCACAACTTTCTTCAAAAAAATTCTGCTGTTGCTATCTTATAAAAATGTCAATCAACCAGACTTTTGTAGGATAAATAACAGACTCCCATAAAAGGATCAATTTTGTTGGCATAGGCGCAGAGAAATAAAAGCCTTACTTTGATCAACAGCTTTCTACGATCTCTTTTTTCAATGGTGCAATGTTTAATTTTACAAAATAAAGTAGCGTGAAGAGCTTCTGGCTTCCAAGCACTGAGCTTTCCAGCAGTTTGTAACATCTTGGACCTGAGCAAAATAGGCAAGTCTGACTTGATGCCAACATTGCCATCCGGCCATTTGGTAGCTCCAGCTAACACAGTCTCTTGGTAGTTGAGCATGTGTTTAGCAGCAGGAAAGACCTTCCCCCACCAGCATTATTGGAAAGGGTCACCCACTATCTAACTGGCTTTGCCACTAGTGGGAATTCCCAATGTGATAGGTTTAGGGTAGATGTCAGCCCTTCGTTGATGGTTTTCGGTACTCCCTCCATCCTTTTCCATCCTCTTGTATCCCTGCAGTAAACTAATTAAGCATTTTAATGTCAGCGACATGATTTAAAAAAAATCATCCACTTTATAAATGCCATTACATAAGCAGGAAATCATCTTTTAGGTGCTGTCTGATTTATAGGCACTTGTCATTTTTTTGAAGAGAAGGTTAACCTTGTCATCGCGCAATCACAATGAAATCACAGGATGTTTACACAAGCCAATTATGCTTTTGTAACACGATGACAATTCTTAATGTGAATCGTGCCAACAGTTTACAAGTTACGCAATTCACTGGACGTTTTTTAAACCATCAAAAAATATTGAATAATAACTTTCCGTGGGTGCTGGTGTTTCTTTAATAAGAAACGAGTGAGCCCAAAACTGTAGCTTAATGAGAAATTTAACTTTGACTTTATAAGAAATAAACATGCTCGAAGTATGCAACACCAAACAACCATCTAAACAAGACAAGATGAATTAAAGTCTCAGGGAAAAATTGTTAGTTATTTCAGAGCCCCTGGGCATTTACAACATGTTTAGTGAGTAAAAATATTACTATAACCTCACAGAAAAAGAGTGCATCACAAGCAATTTACATACAGAACAAAATTTTCACCAACAATATTGCTTTAAATTGATGTTATTTAAGGTTTTTTTATTACTGTGGCAAGTAGATTTACATTAACACTGCAATGAAGTTACAGTGAAGATCCTCTAGTTGGCACACTCCGGTGTCTTTCGAGAACACTGAGGGAGAATTTAGCATGCCAATGATCCAAACCAGCGCATCTTTTGGACTGTGCGAGGAAACAGGAGCATCTGCGGGAAACCCACACAGACACGGAGAGAAAGTGCAGACTCTGCACATTCAGACACCCAAGCCAGGGGTCGAACCCAACCCCTGGTACTGCGAGACAGCAGTACGAACCACCATGCCACCGTGCCGTCCCTCTTGCATTGCTGAGTGAGACAACAGGCTCCTGCATTTGGTAAATGTCATCAACTTGAAGAGTTAATTCTTTAAAAAAAATTCTTTCTATGCATACTGCCAAATCTGCCTTGCATTTCTGGAATTTTCTATTTATTTCCAATTTTCAGAACACGCAGGATTTTTGTCTTGGTAGAAAGGACTGCTTGGTGCTAAAGCTCTTTGTGGTTTACACGAAAGTTGCACTGAATGTCAGTGCCTATAATCCCTTGCGGTAATAACTCCCTTATAAAATAGTGCTGCTCCAGGAAATCATAAAAGGTTGTAGTGCTGCATGGATGGGGATATGATGAGATGACAAGTGTCTGATCGATGGAGCTGCAAGCTAGTTTTACTATTTGCATGATAATGTAGCCAATCCCAAGACTGGAATTCGGCCAAGGACCACACATGTTCGGACCCAATTGTTTATTTAACAACACAGCCAGGCGCGTCATAACAGCTGGAGTGTGTGCGTCCAAGATGCACAAGGGAGGCTCTGCCTGCCATTCCAAGATGACCCCAACTTTGGTTTGGTTAAAATAGATCGATTGTGAGTAGTGGGTGATGAAAGGTAGCTGCATTTCAGCGACTGGGACTGTTAAGCATTGCTTCGATATCTTTACAACGCTGCTGCATCATGCAGTATCCACATTCCAGAGTTTCCTTTCAGCTCACTCCATTCTCAACTCGCTCCAGCTTGCAAATAGAGTCAGTCATTTAAGACCAAAATGATCCAAAGTGCAAACAGCTGAAGGGAGCCAGTGCTTAATGCAGTACCACTTGATTAAAATAAATGGCAACTCTGAATAGCTCCACTAACACCCCCCCCCCCAAACCCGGATGAGGTTGCGTTTGTTTCCCCAAATTCAAGCACATATGGTTTCACCAGATCACCCATTAATTAGTCTGAACTCTGATTAGTCTTGAACTCGCATGCCTCCGTTATAAACTGCAAGCAATAACACAGGAGTGCTGACAGCAATGGGAGAATATGCCAACTAGTCCAGGTCAAAATCCATTAAGGGTTGTCAGCAAAGCATGAAGCTGTGAACACAGGGAACAGGAAGGAAACACCTTCTAGCATTTTTCATTGCTGTGTTTTGTTTCTCATTACTTGCTGATCTCTTTATTTTCTACGGATTGCTGTTAAACAATACCTTCTGTAACCTTAATACATCATTGCTGGCTTGCGATCAATCCTGTTCTTTCCTCACAATTTCAATTCTTTCCCCCCATCACTCTCTCCGTTTACTCCCATCCCTGCTGAGTTGTTTGGTGTTTTTAAAGTTTAATTATTAGTGTCACATTCAGCTTACATTAACATTGCAATGAAGTTGCTGTAAAAATCCCCGAGTTGCCATGCTCCGGCATCTGTTTGGCTACACTGAGGGACAATTTAGCATGGCCGATAACAGCACATCTTTTGGACTGTGGTGGGAAACTGGAGCATCCAGAGGAAACGCATGCAGACACGGGGAGAACATGCAGACTCCACACAGACAGTGACCCAAGCTGGGAATCGAACCTGCGTCTCTGGTGGTGTGAGGCAGCACTGTTAACTGTGGCACCATGCTGCCCAATTGGTACAGTGTCCCCAAGATCACATTCCTCATTTGAGATACTACTCAGGAAGACCTAAAAAAGTTAGCTGACTTTTTTGTTACGTCCAACAAAACCTTTATCATTGGAAGCACAATTTGTATGTATATAGTGCCTTTTACAAAATAAAACCTTCCTAGCTGCTTTACATGAATTTAAAACAAAATCCAAAGTATATTAGGAGACATTATATGGGCTGATGACTAAAAGCTTTATCAAAGATTTAGTTTTTAAGGAGTGTTTTAAATGAGAGATCTAAAGATAAGAGATTTAAGGAGATAATTCCAGAGTTTAGGGCTGGGGCAGCTGAAGGCATTGTTACTATGGAATGAATATAATCAGGGATGCTTAAGGGGCCGGAATTAGAAGAATGCACATTTGTTGGAGGGTTGTAAGGCTGGAGGAGATTACAGTGTTAGGAAGGCTATGGAGAGAACTAATGTGAGTTTTAAAGGTGTGGCTTCCCAAGATGAAAATGTAGTTCCATGAGAATAGGGCTGATGGATGAATGGGTCTTGGTGTGAGTTATAATAGAGCAACTGAACTTTGGAAGACCTCAAGTTAAAATGTGTGAGGGCAGCCAGTAGACCACTGGAATAATCAAATCTAAGGAAGCAAAGATGAGGACAAGGGTTTCAGTCACAAATGAGCTGAGCTGGAATACATTGCTTTGAATGAATGTGTTCAGTCTTCTTCACCTATCACAGAATCCCTACAATGCGGAAGGAAGCCATTCAGCTCATCGAGTCTGCACTGACACGCTTACACAAGCCTTCGTTCCACCTTGCCTCTGTAACCTCACGCATTTACATTGGTTAATCCATCTAAGCTACACATCTTGGGATACTAATGGTCAATTTAGCATGGCCAATCCACCTAACCTACACACCTTTGAACTATGGGAGGAAACCAGAGCACTCGCAGCAAATACATGCAGACACGGGGAGAATGTGCAAACCCTACACCCGAGGCCAAAATTGAACCCGGCTCCCTGGTGCTATGAGGCAGCAATGCTAACCACTGTGCAAACGTGTCATTATCGGCATCTGTATTACAAACTCATTGAAAAGCAAAATTGTTGTTTATGAACCTTTAAGCTCTATCCGTCTTGACTCTGCCCGAACCTTTCATTTTATGTGCATCCGTCCTTTTTCCAACATCCTGTCCCTCTTGAAAATATTATGAACTAGCCTGTCTATTCCTCACTCCTGCCCTTTTTACAGCCAAGTTCCTATTAGTCTTATTAAATCTGTATCTTCCTGCAACACAATTGCTCATAATTCTCCTAGTTCATTTCTCACACTCCGAGCATAATAATGGAGCACTTCATCTGTTTTCTTATCATTTTGCTTCTTTTTCACTAAATTTCAGTTTCATTCAAGGTAACATCTTTGACATTCTTCTCCTAAGATTGTTTCTTGAGACTGAATATCAACTTCCAAGCACAGATGGGTTGAGCTTCTGGCAAGGATAACCTGGAATAGGATCGGAATACGGTCGCTTCCAACTTTAACAAACGCAGGACAGGGGAGCAGGGCCCAGTCAGCTGGCAGGAGTTGGGTTGCTGTTTTGAATATTATAATAAGGCCTTGTTGTCTTTATTTGAAGAATCTTTCTATTTTTAACCGCAGGCTGTCGTGTTTTCTAGGCCTTGGTAAACAGCAAGCGACAAGTGCAGTAGCACGATGTTTATCACTGCTGCCTCACAGTATGTGGGACCCGGCTTCCATTCCAGCCTTGGTTGACTGTCTATGTGGAGATTGTACATTCCTCTCGTATCTGCCTAGGTTTCCTCTGGGTGCTCCTCCCACAGTCTGAAGTTGTGCAGGTTAGCTGCACTGACCAAGCTAAATTGCGTCTT
Organism: Sphyrna mokarran; assembly: GCA_024679065.1. NCBI lineage: Eukaryota > Metazoa > Chordata > Chondrichthyes > Carcharhiniformes > Carcharhinidae > Sphyrna > Sphyrna mokarran. The sequence continues at coordinate 17,932,972 of JAGIQG010000015.1, read as the reverse complement.
AGCGTCAGGGGGACTAGCAAGGTAAATATGCGGGATTACAGGGATCAGGCCTGGATGGAATTGTTGTCGATGCAGGCTCGATAGGCCAAACGGCCTCTTTCTGTACTGTGCCGATTCTAAGGATTGCATCCATGAGGTAAACACATTTACAACGTTGCTTCTGGGCAAATAGAGGAGCACAGTGGATCCCACTTGGTCCAATGAGCTGCCCTGTGTAACTCAAATCTCATCCAATCATTCACAAACAATGCAATGACGACCACCAACCTTCCCTCGCCAATCCATTTTGGATACCCCCACATCATCTTACTCATTATCTTTTAATGCATCGGTCTTCTCTTTGGCCATGGTGTTACAAGCTTCCTCACCCAACAGGCCTCCAACTTATCAGACTGCCCAAGGGCTGGAAACTCCCAAAGAGGGGGAACATAAAGCAGCCTTGCAGTTAAATTCATAGAAACTCTACAGTGCAGAAAGAGGCCATTTGGCCCACTGAGTCTGCACCAGCTACATTCCTACCCAGACCCTACTCCCATATCCACCCACTAATCCACACATCTCAGGGCTCTAAGGGGTCTTTTTTAGCATTGCCAATCAACTTAACCGGCACATCATTGGACTGTGGGAGGAAACCGGAGCACCTAGAGGAAACCCAAGCAGGCACGAGGAGAATGTGCAAAGTCCACACAGACAGTGAGCCAAGCTGGGAATCGAACCCAAGTCCCTGGAGCTGTGAAACAGCAGTGCTGACCACTGTGCTACCATGCCACCCATTTCTTCAGGACTTTTGGGAAACTGACTTGTCACTTCACAAGAGAAACCTATGCAACACCCCCCTTCCCTCCTCCCAGTAAATACCCAAACCGTAATTAGTCCATTCACAGATCCCAGGCTGTTGCGGCTTTCAGGCCTTGGGAAACCCTGTAGCTGAAAGGAGCTAAACAGAATTGAATCCCATGAGGTGTGCATGTTTAGAGATTTGCTTCTGGACAAGGAGAGATGCACAAGGACTTTCCCCAGGTCCAATGGATTGCTCAGTAAAACGCCTTCACAATTCATATGCATCTCCATCAGTCCCCGCACAACACTCACCTCCAAGCTAAAATCCAATCATTAATCCTCTGGAAACCTTGACCAGAGTTTTAGGTTATCCATTTCTTCTGTTGATGCCTCACACTTGGTTTGTGCAGAATTTAATTTTTCCAATGCTCTAATATTTGGAACTCACAGTCTAAGCTACCAAATTTAGTATAAAGCCCTCTACTAAGTCTGTTATTGCTGCCATATTCCTCACTGAATTGCTAAGCACCCTTGTGTGAACTGTCTTATATTGATGGTTATCCTAATAATCCTTGTAAAACACACTCAAGAATTCTCATTCTGCTGCAGAAAACTAATACTTCAAACTTGTGGATAATTTTCTCTTAGCATTTCCATTCTCAGTTATAATCTCTTCCTATGATCCAGAGATAATACCATTCCTCTTTTAAATCTACTGCCAGCACCCCACCTTTCAGTACTAAATCCCCACTTGGCAAATAAATGAATCAACTGAGGTAAGAGTTATGGGGAAGGAATGGATAGGCTGGGATTGTTTTCCCTGGAGCAGCAAAGGTTCCGAAGGACCAGATTGAAGTGTGTAAGATTATGAAGAGCCAGGCATAGGATGAATAGGAAGGCACTTTTTCCATTATGGAAGTGCCAATAACTAGGGGGCATTGAGTTAAGATAAGAGGTAAAAGACCAGAAGGGAGTTGAGGAGAAATATTTTCACCCAAAGCGTGTGGGAGTCTGGAACTCATTACTTAAAAGGATAGTTAAATCAGAAACTCCTGTAACATTTAAGAAGTATTTAGATATTCTCTATTATAACCCCCAGGACTATGGCCCAAGCACTGGAAAATGGGGCCAAATGCAGTCATATCTTTGTTGACCAGCATGGACAGGATGGGCTGAATGGTCTCCTGCTGTATGTTAAACATCAATGAGAAAAGCCATATTTTATTTTTCCAATGCTACCAATTCCAGAAGTATCAAGTTCAATTCAATGGATCTAAAACAGTAAATAAATTGTTAAAAGTTCAGTAAAAGCTACTGGCTTGACTTTCCATTGCATTTGAATAACTTTACAAATCGCTTGACCTCTGTGATGGTTTCTGCTATAATTGGAAACCTGAGATTTTGTTACAACCCAGTTACACACTTCAAGCAATCAATTATTCCACAAATATTCTTTACATTGTCATTACAAATTGTGCAATTACCATCGTAACTCAGTGCCAATTTCAATTTCAGCCAGTATTTTATTTATTTTTAGTTTTCCTTGCTGATCATGCTGAATTCAGATTAATGTGATGTAAAGCAGAAAAATAAGAGATGCAAAGACAGTAGAAGTTGTATGTTATAATTTATCAAGATTCCATAATTTGGATGCTCTTTGCAATTGGAGCTGCTGGCGTGGAAGCGAGCGGCTCTCCATATTTTGTGTGGTGGTGGGGGATTGGGGGGAGGAGTGCAGACATTCTAACTGCTTCTCACGCAGCTCAGGTGGTATCCCATATTTGGTGGGGTACCTGTGTGGATATACTGTGTCTGCACCAAGCACTTCCCAACTTCCTAGGTTGGGATGTCAGGAAGCTGTACGGGTAAATTTGATGCACAATTGACATAACTTTGTCAATTTGGGTCCTTTCCATGTATTCACTTGTCATTCACCAAAGAGCATACTTATATCTGCAAGAGTGGCTTGTCACTAGTATTATCCAAAGGATAAGCTGCCCAACTTGCAGTTAAGGTAATTTTATTTGTATTTATTCTGAATTATTTTTGGAGATACTGTATTGAGTTGTTGGATTTGGTAGTGAGTGTTGCTGCATCCTCACATGATGGACAGTGAATTTGGTGGCTTGTCCAAAGAAAACTACAATGGGATGTGGTGCCCCAGGTCTGTTGGTATGTTATGGTTCTGGTCGGAAACTTCAAAGTGATTTATGGAGATTGCTTGGATCATAGGTTTTGCACCATGAGTTAGGCTAGGATAAGCTTCACTTGGCTTGATAGGTTTCACTTCAGGTATGATTCAAATGACCCACCTGGGAGATTTTATCAGAGTTTATTTAAGAATAAATAAGAATATATTTAAGAATATTAACAATAGCTTTTGTCAATTACAAAACAATCTTGATAATGTATAACACTTAACAAATATAGGAGTTATCCCAATCAAACCAATCCCACAAACAAGACCCTTCAAAGGTTTAACACAGCATAGGCTAATGCTCATGTGATATTGGAATTGAGACCATTAAATGAAGTCTGCCATTCTCTGTATAGACTCAGAACTCAGTTTGAAGTCAAAACAGCTTCCCAAAACATTAGGGGCTCTGGGCAAGTTATTAACAGCAGATTCCCACCTTCAGAAAGTTATGACCTTGTTTTCAGATAACCAGCGGAAATTCCAAAACCTAGGGAGAGAGAGAGACTTCATTTCAGCTTGATGCCTCTTCTAAAACTAAAACTCAAACTGAACAGCAGCTCAGACTGAAAATGAGAGAAATCTTCCCATTTGCCTTACCAACCACTTTTTTCTCCTAACACCACAGAGTTACAAATATCTCAGGAAAAATAAACAACACCCATTTAACAAATAATAAAATGATATCTCCAATCAAACTGGTGCCATAATGAAAAACAACTGAAGCCAAAAAAGCCTGCTTATAACTTCAGAAAATATGATTTAGAGGAAAAAAAATCTCTTGAAGGTACATTTAACGTTACAGGTTGGACTCTTGATATTGTGCTGTGCACTTCTCTCTCTTTCTCTCTTCCTCCAGGTTATGTTGTGGTTGGACACTATGTAGTTTTTGGGTATCTGAAATCAGAAAATCAGAAAGAGGAGTTGGGGTGAGGGAGAGACGGATAGGGTGGAAAGCAAGAGGCCGAAGGTCACACATCGGCAGGTAGCAAGGCAAGGGTCTGCTGGGAGTTGAGAAGGCTTAAGGCAAGAACTTACTGTCATCCTGAAAATTCTACCGCTTCAGCTACAATCAGCTTCATGAGGCGAATACCGGTCTCCTCCATAGAACTTAGGAAATAAGATCATTTTTATTCCCCACTAGTTCTATTCTGTTCCCTTCCAATGTGCGTGTGTTGTCCTGTAACACACATGACAGAATATCAGTGACTGTGTTGTATGCTAACCTGACCACCTATTGAAGAAATTTAGGTTTTTGTGGTACTGCTGACATGTCATTGGACACACCTTGCATACATTGACCCTCCTGGTCACCTGCTCCCAATCCTTCTGGAGAGTAGTAGTTCTTGATATCCTCCTGGTGCCCATGGACATGTGGCCTCTGTGCTCCTGTCCAGCCTCACTGCCTTCAGCAACCTGTCAGTGAATCCATAACTCCTATCTGTTTCTCCATTTGATCACAATGTCAGTACAGGACAGCCAGCACTGAGTGCAACTCCCCTTCAAAAGGGGCCGATTGCCTTTAAGAGGAGCAGGCTGACTGCACCTCATGTTATCAATGCATGGTGGTCAGCCTCTGTGCTAAGTGTTCTGGTGATGAGAACCCTGCTCAGCTTAACACCACAATTAGGTAAACGTGAAGACATTCTCAAGGCCCTTTGTCTGCCTCATTGGGTACAGGTAGGTCACGAACTGTGCCCTCTAGGCCCGAAAATAAGCCACAAGCAAACTTTAGCTCCAAAACCTCGAGACTCATCAAGACTCTTTTCATTTTAGTGTCCATGAAGAGCAACTGTGATAATTCCTGGGCATTGATCCAATAGTTCCGCGGATATCTTCTCGTGGGCCGAAGGGCCTGTTTGTGCTGTATTGTTCTATATATTTTGAGAGCTTATATAATTCTCTTTACAGTAAAGTCGGCTAAAGACAGGAGGTTTGATTGAAGCATTTTAAAAGCTGAGGGAAGTTGTGTTTGAAAATGCAGGCTGAAATTTTACCGCCCCTCCTGCCGTGGGAGCAGGAGCTGGTGAAGGGTAGAACATGGAAAAGTCTGTTGGCCTCAGGCAGGTTTTTACAGTTTTGGGGCAAGCGAAATCCCATCCACCATCCACATACGAGATGTAAAATATAAACCACATCACTTAGAAGCAGAATTTGGAAGCAATGGACTTTAAGGCAATTTTATTTCTCAAGAGGGATTGCCAATTACAGAGAATGGAAACTATAAACTTGCATCTGTGATACAATGGCTTGTTCTTCATTTTATATGCATCGCTTAGCTTAATTTCAAACAATCTGGACTTCCATTTCTATGATGGATACTACAAGTACTTTGGGACATGTGAAAATATAGGAGAAAAAAAATAGATGAAGACAGATTTGTGTTGCAAGAAGTAAAGTGAGGTGAGAGGAAATGTCAATATCTTGTGATAACGTTTTAGTACGATATGAAAAGTAACTTCACCGTATCCGAGGTTTATCTGAGGAATTGAAATCAGAAATGAGAGGAATTAAGGACAAAAAAACAGGATAAAAATGCTTGCACATGAAAATAATCCAATGTGGAAAATCGGTTAACTAGACCTCATGATTATTTCCAAGAATTTATTTCCGTAGGTTCCTATCTATCTGCAGCATCTGCCACAGTGATGTAATGCCGTATTGTTTTAAGATTAAGAATCCTGTGCCAAAGGAGGATGTAAGCTCACATCTGTCATTTTACTTACCATCATAAGATATGAGAAGGTATAAGTTATCGCATCACCAAATCTACCATTCTCACTGCTATATTCCGGAGCCTTTGATATTTTAAATCTTTTCTGTTCTTTACAGGACTGATTCCCTGACTGGACATTACCTGATGCGCACTGATGCTTGCATGGAATGCTGGACAGGAATTGGGGAGGCGGTGCACATCCTCTATTTTCTGTTCAACCCAAATTACACAAGACCATGATTTTCTATCCAGCATTCACTGCCAGCATTCAATCAAGGAATCACCCCTGTATGTAGTTATACTATTCATAATGCTAGGAACACAGGCTCAATCCCACCTTGAGTCACTGTGAAGTTTGCAGATTCTCTCGGATCTGCATACATTTCCTCCGAATGCTCCAGTTTCCATGCACACTCTAAAGAGGAGCAGGTTAAGTGGATTTTCCATGCTAAATTGTTCCTTAGTGCCCCAGGATATACAGATTAGATGGATTAGTGATTTTTTTAAAGTCTAAGTTTATTTATTAGTAGGTTTCCATTAACACTGCAATGAAATTACTGTGAAAATCCTCTAGTTGTCGCCACATGTAGCACCTGATCAGGTAAACTGAGGGAGAATTTAGCATGGGCAATGCTAACCTAACTAGTACATCTTTCAGACTATGAGGGGACACTGGATCACCTGGAGAAAACTCATATCGATACGGGGAGAACCAGTAAGCTCACACATTTACCATGGCTAATTCATCAAACCTATTCATTACAGGACACAAAAGGCTCATATACCTTGGCCAATCCACTGAACTTGCACATCTTTGGAGTGTGGGAGGAAACTGGAGCACTCAGGAGAAATCTACCGGAAGAATGTGCATACACATAGCGACCCAAGTCAAGAATCGAAACTGGGTCCCTGGCACTGTGAGACAGCAATGCTAACCACTGTGCTACCATGCTGCCTTGGTAAAATGTGTGGGATTATTGAGAAAGGGCAGGGGAGAGAGCCTGAGTAAGAAAGTTGTTAAAGACTTGTGCCAAATAGCCTTCTTCTGCATTATAGGGATTCTACAATCCTAAATCCTTGCTAACAAATTCACTGGATAAACAATATTGATATTGTACCAAGCCAATATTGAAAGAGCACTAATCATTTCGGGATAGCTGGATTCTGGCTGTAGCTTTATTAGATGATCTTCCTGGGATTCTGATCACAAAGTACTGCTAAAAATGACTAGGTAATACTGCAGATTGTTTTGTTCTTTGTTCTTTTCTATAAACATAGACAGGGATCACAGGTAGAGGTGGGAACATCAGGGTGGTGGCATGGGCTCGTTGGGCAGAAGGGCCTGTTTCCCGTGCTGTTTTGTTCTTCTTTGTTTTTTTCTATCATGCCTTTACTATATTGAAAATGCATTATGTTGCAGCAGATACATGAAAATACCACCAACACCTGGCAATTCTTCTCCATGTCACTCAACATCCTGACTTGGAACTCCTTCCTTAACAGCACTGTGGGTGTACCTACATGATGGACTGCAACAGGCCAGGAAGGCAGCTCACCATCACCTTCTCAAGGGCAATTAGGGATGGACAATGGATAGTGACTTAGCCAGCCACATGACCTGTTGCAGTCCATCATGTAGGTACACCCACAGTGCTGTTAAGGAAGGAGTTCCAAGTCAGGATGTTGAGTGACATGGAGAAGAATTGCCAGGTGTTGGTGGTATTTTCATGTATAAAAAATATATTTTGTCTATTTAAGGCTACTATATATACTTACACCAGCAGAGGTAGTCTGAAAAAGAGATGATAAGTTTTAACAGCATGTGCTGTCCTGACGCTGAATGTTTCTCACTGAATATCTCACCAGTTCTTCCCAAGGTTTTCACAGTGCTTGACTATGCATCATCTTGCAGGTGAGATCAAAGCTCTTCTTCCCATCTAATTGCTTCAACATGTTGGAGAGATTATGGGCAAGATTTTCTACTTTCTCTTGACATGATGCAGACTCCATCACGTGGTTTCACAGGAGCTAAGCACCACATGTTACCAAACTCAAGGATATGAGATTGGCTAAAGAAGCACATTTTCCAACAAACTCACCAGACAATGACGAGAAGCAGCATTTTTTCGACAAAAGACGTGAGAAAAACCAATCAATCAGAATGTTAACTGTACAGAACTGGTCGCTCAGCACAGAGCAAAGGAGATATTTTGAGGTAGTTTATCAACATGCTATTATGAAAACATATACTAATCATCTTAAACCAGCCATTTTTCAATCAATAAAATCTAGTGGAATTCATGATCTTGAGTTCTTAGTTTTCAGAAGTGCATTCTTGAATTGTGTTATGTCAAAGGTTTCTGATTGGTACACGGTTTAACCTCACTCAAGACCCACATTCCCTTTTCCTTCCAGAAACCAATTCATACCAACATCATTCTTTTCTTCATTCATGGTATTTGGGAGTCGTTGGCTTGCCAGCATTTATCACCTATTCCTAGACACCTTTGAACTGAATGGTTTGCTAGACTATTTCAGAAAGCAGTTGAAAATCAACTACTTGTTGTGGCTCTGGTGTCACATGTAGACCAGACCAGATAAGGACAACTGATTTGCTTTTCTAAAAGTCATTAGTAAACTAGGTGGATTTTTTCGACAATAAACGATGGTTTCATCAGCATATTATTAATTCCAAGTTTTTTTCCATTGAATTCAAATCTATCGTGGTGAAATTTGAACCCAGGTCCCCAGAACATTAGCTGAGCTTTTGGGTTAATAGTCTATTAATAATGCCACTAGCCATCACCTCCCTCATACAAAACTGCAACTGTAGGCACATTAGTGGGGGGGAGGGGAATAAGAAATTTTAGTCTTTTTGAACAAGTGTAATAATCCATGTAAAATGATTGTGGCACATTCTTGTAGAATATGGTAGAGCCTGCATCATGTTGTGCGCACATCAGATTATACAAGTAATCCTATTACACCTCACAGCAAGTTAAGAATTATACCCTTTGCTCCATAAATTGTGCCCATAAATTACATAAGCAATGTTGATCACAAAGTTTAAATAAGAGTGTCAAATGGTTGTGTTCAGCATGAGGTCAAATTTCGCAAGTTAGTTTTGATGAACATATTTGCTGGAACCAGCAAAATATTGTCGAAATTAAAGGGGAAATTTTGGGAGGCTGTATCATGAATGAAAAAAATCAACCTAAAAAAGGGATAGAAAATTTAAATTAAAAGTTATAATACTTATCAGTATTCCATAGAATCCCTAAGTGCAGAAGGAGACTATTTGGCCCATCGAGTCTGTACCGATCACAATCTCATCTAGCTGCTATTCCCCGAACCCCACATATTTACTCTGCTAACTCCACTGACATTAGAGTCAATTTGACACTGACAATCAACCTAACCTACACATCTTTGGACAGTGGAAGGAAACTGGAGCATCTGGAGGAAACCCATGCAGATACAGGGAGAATGTGCAAACTCCACACAGACAGCTGCCCAAGGCTGGAATTGAACTCTGGTCCCTGGCACTGTAAGGCAGCAATGCAAACCACTCTGTCACCATGCTGCTCAGGTTGAACTCATCAAGTGGAAAAATTGAATTAAGCCCTCCACTCTTCTTCATTCAGGGAGAGTATGGAAAATGTCTGAAAATGCTAATTACGACTTTAGTAAGTTTTCCTTCATTTCTCTTCACATTTACCAAACTATTAGAAAACTTACTCAAGTGTACTGAGTATGATGTTGTTCTTGGGATGTTGTGGTTGTGGCATGTATTATTATACAGTGAGAAGTATCATTCTGTGCATGCTATACAGCCAAAGCATATAGTTTATGGAAAAGAAAAGGTTTAATAAAGAAACTTTGTTTCTCTGAACTTCAGCCTCACTCCAAGCAATTTAACAATTCCCAGCAGGTTCTTATTTATACTGAGTCAGCTGGTCAGCTGATCATCATATCATTCTGTCTTTGGTTAATGGGGTTTACAGAGTCAGCAGACTCTTATAGGTTGTTACCATTGGTCACATTACAATATTATCACCGATTACACGCTAACAAAGGTCTCACCCAACATTTGTTGCCCTTGAAAAGATGATGAGCTACCATAGAACCATAGAACATTACAGCTCAGAAACAGGCCTTTTGGCTTTCTTGTCTGTGTCATTTTTTGCCTAGTCCCACTGACCTGCACTTGGACCATATCCCTCTACACTCCTCACATCTATGAACCTGTCCAAATTTTTGTTAAATGTTAAAAGTGATCCCACATTTACACTTTATCCAGCAGCTCATTCCGCACTCCCACCACTCTCTGCATGAAGAAGCCCCTCCCTAATATTTCCTTTAAACTTTTCTCCTTTCACCGTTAACCTATGTCCTCTGTTTTTTTTCTCCTTTAGCCTCAGTGGAAAAAAACCTGCTTGCATTCACTCTATCTATACTCATCAAAATCTTATACACCTCTATCAAATCTCTCCTCATTCTTCTACGCTCCAGGGAATAAAGTCCTAACCTATTCAATCTCTCTCTGTAACTTAGCTTCTCAAGTCCTGGCAACATCCTTGTGAACCTTCTCCGCACTCTTTCAACCTTATTTACATTCTTCCTGTAACTAGGTGACCAAAACTGTACACAATACTTTAAATTTGGCCTCAAAATGCCTTATACAGTCTCACCATAACACTCAAATTTTTATACTCGATACTCCGAATTATAAAGGCCAACATACCAAAAGCATTCTTTATGAGCCTGTCTACCTGTGATGTCACTTTTAGGGAATTCTGTACTTGTATTCCCAGATCCCTCTGTTCAACTGCTCCCTTCAGAGTCCGACCATTTGCCCTGTATGTTCTACTTTGGTTTTTCCTTTCAAAGTGCAATACTTCATACTTGTGTTAAATTCCATTTGCCATTTTTCAGCCCATTTTCCTAGTTAATCCAAATCCCTCTGCAAGCTTTGAAAACATTCCTCACCGTCCACTGCACCTCCAATCTTTGTATCATCAGCAAATTTGCTGATCCAATTTACCACATTATCATCGAGATCATTGATATAGATGCCAAACAACAATGGACCCAACACCGATCCCTGCGGCACTCCACTCATCACAGGGAATCACTCATCACTCAGAGAAGCAATTCTCTACAGCTACTCTCTGGCTTCTTCCATTCAGCCAGTGTCTAATCCAATTTACTATCTCTCCATGTATACCTAGCGACTGAACCTCCCTAACTAACTTCCCATAAGGACCTTATCATATTCCCATAAGGCCTTGCTGAAAATTAGGTCGACAACATCCACCGCCTTCCCTTCATCCACTTTCCTGGTAACCTTCTCGAAAAACTCTAATAGGTTGGTCAAACATGACTTACCACACACAAAGCCATGTTGACTCTCCTCAATAAGTCCCTGTCTATCCAAATATTTGTAGATCCTATCCCTTATCACACCTTCAAATAACTCGTCCACCATCATCATCAAACTTACTGGTATATAATTTCCTGGATTTCTTTTGGAACCTTTTTTAAACAATGGAACAACATGAGCCACCCTCCAATCATCTGACACCTCCCCAGTGAATACTGACATTTTAAATATGTCTGCCAGGGCTCTTGCAAGTTCAACACTTGCCTCCCTCAAGGTCTGTGGGAATACCCTGTCCAGTCCTGGGGATTTATCCACTCTGATTTGCCTCAAGACAGCCAGCACTCCTCCCCTGTAATCTGTAAAGTTTCCATGACCTCCCTACCTGTTTGCCCTATTTCTGTACACTCCGTGTCCATTTCCTCAGTAAATACGGATGTGAAAAACCCATTTAGTATCTCCCCCAACTCTTTTGGTTCCGTACACAGTCCATCACTCCAGTCTTCAAGAGGACCAATTTTATCCCTCACTATCCTTTTGCTCCTTACATAACTAGAGAAGTCTTTTGGATTTTCCTTCACTCTGTCTGCCAAAGCAACCTCATGTCTTTTTTTTTAGCCCTCCTGATTTCCCCCTTAAGTAGCTTCTTGCACTTTTTATACTGGAACTATTGTATATACTGGAACCATCTTGAACCATTGCAGTCCATACGGTGCAGATACACCTATGATTCTGTTTGGGAGGAGATCCAGGATTTTAATCCAGTAACAGTAAAGGGACAGCAACATGGTTCAGGATGGTGTGTGACTTTTAGGGAAACTTGCAAGAGGCAGTGTTCCCAACTTTCTAGGTGATAGAGAACAAGGGAGAAATTTTCCCATCCCGCCCACCACGGGAATCGTAGTGGGTTGGGGGAAGAGCGGTGGTGGGTGGACCATGCAGAAGTTCATTGACCTTGGGCAGAATTTTCCTGTTTTGGGACAACGCAGCTGGAAAATCATGCCCCAAAGTGTTTGAAAGATGCTGTTGGTGGAGCCTTGGTGAGTTGCTGCACCGCATCTTGTAGGTATTACACACTGCTGCCAGAAGGGAGCGAATAATTAAGACAGTGGATGGAGTAACACTCAAGATGGTTGCTCTATCTTGGATTGTGTTGGGCTGGAGGATTGGTGGAGCTGCAATCATTCAAACAAATGAGCAGTATTCTATTACAGGCCTGACTTGTGCCTTAGAAATGGTGGACAGGATCAGGGAATCATGAAATAATGTACCAACCACAAAATTTCTGTTCTGTTCATGAAGTCCAAATTTTTATCTGGTTGGTCATTGAGTTTCTTGTCAGTGATACTCTCAGAATGTAGATTATGGGGCACTCAACAATGGTAATGCCATTGAATGTCAAGGGGAGTTGGTTAGATTCTCTCTTGTTGGAGATAGTCTTTGTCTGACACTTTTGTGCCATGAATATTACTTGTCACTTATCAGCTCGAAGTCTGATGTTGTCCAGTTCTTGCTGCATATGGACGTGGGCTGCTTCAGCATCTGAGGAAATATAAATAGTATTGAGCACTGCAATCATCAGTGAATGTCATCACTTATGGTAGAGATAGGACTTTTAATAAACAGTTGAAGATATTTTTTCCTGGGACTCTATCCAGAGGAATTCCTGCAATATTTTCCTGGGACTGAAATGATTGTCCTCCAACAATGTACGCCTATATATGTGAAGAGATACGACTTAGTGAAAATGTCATATCTTCATCATATTCTTCATTGTGCATTTCTACAAAGGTTCTGATCAGCCACTAAGTAAACACAACCATTGGTGCTGCAAGCACAGATCTCAAACACTAACATAACAAATATTTCAGCATTTGTATAAATATCTGTTTGGTGTCTTCTTTGAACATGTAAGTAGCATAGAGGAAGTAGCATTACCAGTTGAGAAATGGAACAAAATGATCCATTGCAAGTCAAAGGTGTTTGATCAAAAGCAGATTAATAAAGATGTTGACCAGCAAGCTTTCAAAGCAGGGATGTTAAATCAGCAACAGAACATTCGCAAGGCAATGCAATATTTTGAGCTGTCCCTGCATCAAAGCTTGGATGGTCTTCAATAATCTCACTTTGATCAGTATGCAGTGTTGGGCTGCAATATAATGCAAGATTCAAACATCATTGTGACCATCAAATAATATCCGGTGAATCATGAGTGAGGGCTAGGGTTTCAGTTCTGATCAAAGGCCTGCTCAACATCAAAGGAAAGAAACGGATATTGGTGATAAAAGATTAGACAGCTTTTGGCCAAGTACGTGGCCATCTATAGCACATGGAAACCACACCCTGATAAATGGAAGTTGATGCATTTTGGAAGAAGAAATAAGACAAGGGAGTATTTCATGAATGGCAGAACTCTGAGAAGCTCAGAGGAACAGGGTAATCTTGGGGCTCTTATTCACAGACCTCTGAAATCATCGGAGTACATGACTAGGATAGTTAAGAAGGCATATGGGACACTTGCTTTTATCAGTGTTGGCATGAAGTATAAGAGCAAGAAGCTACTGTTGAATGTCTACCAAATATTGGTTAAGCTGCAGCTTAACAATGTGCAGTGCTAGTCACTCACATAGGAAGGATGTGATTACGCGAGAAGGGGTATAGAGAAGGTTCACCAGGAAGTTGCCTGGAATGGAGCATTTGAGTGATAAGGAGAGACTAGATAAGCTTGGATTATTTTCTTTTGAGCAGAGAAGGCTGAGGGAGGGCATCATTGGCATGTATAAGATTAAGAAAGGTATGGATGGGGTGAGGAGGGAACAGCTGTTCCCCTTGGCTGGGGAGTCAATCAGGAAAGGGAATATTTTAAAGGTACAGGACAGGAGATTCAGAGAGGATTTGGGAAGAAAATTCACTCAGAGGGTGGTGGGAATCAGGAATGCACCACCTGGGAAGGTAATGGAGACTAGAAAGTTTACAACCTTTAAAAATATTTGAATGAGCATTTGAAATATTATGTGGGTGATTCTCCCCAAAAGATTTGAAGTGCCAAATTCATGTGTAAACTGGAATAACTCCTACTGATTTTTCAGTGGGATTTTCAAAATGAATATCCCATATTCCGAGCATAACAGAAAGCAAGATTTACTCTGAAAATCCAGGGGAAGGATCTATTCTTGCTGAAGAGGCTAGCAGCATAGTGCTAAGCGGGTCACTGCACATGTGCAGATGTGTCAGAGCGGAGATTGGCCCATCCACATTAGCCCATTACTGCTGACCTCCTAATCTCTGGCCAGCTCAATCACTGGCCAGCCCAGCGACCCATCCTATTGCTGCTCCGCTGACTCCCCCATCCCCTGATCACTGACCAGCTGGACCAAACCGGGCAGACCCCAACGTCTCCTGATCAACCCCTCCGCCAGCCCCGATCTCCCCAAATTCCCACCCCCAACGTTGTTGACCTCCTCCCCAAAGTCCCGCTGCTCCTCTGGCAGTCCTGAACACATCCCCCAACAACCCCAACACCCCTCTCCTCCACGGCTGATTGGCCAGTCCCAATTGTGCCCTTCCCTTCCACTGCCACTGATCCCTGTGCAGAGTGGCTGTGGGACACCCCCACTTCCACCAATCGGATCCCCCAGCAAGCCTCACCCCCTTTGGCCCCATCCTTTTGGTTCAAGCCAATGCCCGCATGGCTGTGCCAAGCTGTCCATTGACCATTCCTATTTTGCCCCTTGGGCAGTGCCAAGGGGACCAGGCTAGCATTGCCTAGAGGGCATCCCCCTTTACTCCTGAATTCCTGGAAGGGGTTCCATAGCCTCTGTTTCCTCTAACAGGGTTGAGCCGTCGGCTCCCCATTCAGGGGAAGCTGTTGTAAACCCTGCTAGAGTGAAAGATTCCTGGTGGGGGGAGAGAGACGCTAACAGGCCTGGAGGCTTCAGTCCTAGGCTTAGGCCTTCTAATCGTTGGGAAATCCATATTTAAGCATGGAAATCAGATCTGCTGATGTCTCCTGGCCCATTGTGCTGCTTAGGCAGTGCGACAGGCTGGGAGAATTATCCCTTTTAACATTCAAAGATATGGGACAAGTGCTGGAAAATGGGATTAGCACACCTTTAGTTTTAGCTGTAGTCTGTGCAGACTTTATGGACTGAATGGCCTTTTCTGTACTGTCTGACTCACATTACAATAAGGTTCAATATGTTTGTCATTCAGGGTCAGCAGGCAATGGGAAGACAAATAAAATATTGGGCTTTATTTCAAAGGAAATGGAATAACAGTGAGACATCGGCATACATGAATTTTAGTGAGTTTAGCACAAATCCAACTCACTGGAGGTTGAAGCCCAGTTTCAACAGAGAGCTCGCATGAAGATATTGATAGGATGATGTATGGAAGAATATGGATGAGCATGAACACCTTAATACTTACCTCAGAGCCTGTTGACACTGTCAATGTGCTTAGAGGAGCTCAAATCCATCTTGGCACTACGCTTTGGAGTTTGCTCTTTCCAATGCGGAAATAGTAGTCAGCTCCATTACAATTTATGTGGAGCCACCCATGACGCCATGTCTGGTGACTGCTGTCAGCTTAGGCCGAGGTCATATGAGGTTTGCCATCACCATGACACACTGGTTAGCACCACTGCCTCACCATGCCAGGGACCAGGGTTCAATTCCACCCTTGGGTGACTGTCTGAAGTTTGCAGGTTCTCCACTGTATCTGTGCAAGTTTCCTTTAAGTGCTCTGATTTCCTCCCACACTCCAAAGATGTGCGGATTAGGTGGATTGGCCATGTTAAATTGCCCCTTAGTGTCCTAAGATGTGTAGATTAGATTGACAACGGTGGGGTTATGGGGATCGAATGGGGTTATGGGAATAGAGTGGAGGAGTTGGCCTGGGTAAGATGGTCTTACTGAGATCAGTGCAGACTCAATGGGCCGAATGGTCTCCGTCTCCATTGTAGGAATTCTATGATTCTGCACTCACCATGGCCACAGACACTAATAATCACGGAGGCATGCAGGCTTACATCACCATCCAGTAAACTGCGCTCCAGTAAATATGGGATTGGGAATGATGCAACGCAATAGTGTGACAGCAGTTGGTATAACAACATTTTTCTGGCCTCTATGCATTGTTTTGCCTCATTAGCCTCAATAACCTCTCTGAATAAAAATGCATCAATTTCAAATTTAATAATAATGATGGATCTGGAATCAATTGCCATTTGATGAACACAAGTTAGCCGTTATGTTTCCTGCATTATGAAAGTACTAAGGGTTTTGCAAATGTAATTCTTTCTTGCATCATCAGAGAAAATTTGGGAGAATTAATTTCACAAATTTGTGTTCCATGATGCATAGATTGGCAAATCACGTGGAAACTCAATCCTTTAATCATATGACTCTATGAATTCCATGCTATGAAGCACAAGAATCTTCTAAAACTTCTTCTGTATCACACCATACTAATTCAGCACACACCTAGGTGTTGTGCTGGGGTAGCACGATGCTCACAGTCTTTAATTAGAGGCCACACATTGGAAAGTTGTTTCAGGATTGAAGGGAGAAAGGAAAATGGCATGCTAAGTTTAGGCAAATTAGCATTGTTGAGGAATATGCTTCATTCGTTGTGAAGCTCCACTTAGCTTCTTCCAATCTACTGCCATGTGCCCAGCAGAAGATTGGCAAAAGCCACGGAGAAATGGCCTTAATGGCTAATTTTGGCTACTTATGCCATTTCCCCAGGATAACTTCGAGTCTTTCACCAAAGTGAAATGAAAAGTAAGGCAAACACTCAAACTACTTTTTAATTATTCAGAAGCGTCTCTGGTGTTACTCACTGAGTTTTATTTAAGTTAATTAATGTCACAAGTAGGCTTACATTAACATTGCAATGAAGTTACTGTGATAATTCCCTAGTCGCCACACTCCAGTACCTGTTTGTGTACACTTAGAGAGAACTTAACATAGCCAATGCATCTAACCAGCATGTCTTTCATACTGTTGGAGACTCCGCACAGATTTTAACCCAAGCCGGGAATTGAACCCGAGTCTCTGGCGCTGTGAGGCAGGAGTGTTAACCATTGTGTCAAAAGTGTGACCTTTGTTTTTCAGTCCTGATTTGCAGAAATCCAGCGCAGCATCCTTCCCTTTCCCAACACACTCGGCAGAATTTTACCTGGCACTTTCACCCAAGTTTCACACAATCCCACCCAAGGCCAACAGAGGATGCCATTCTCTGGGCTGAGCTTGCCCCCAGAATCAGGGCTGGCATGTTGGTAAAATTCTGGCCACTATCTCACACAAATATAAGAGATGTAGCACCTGTCCTTTTGCAGGATGAAGTCAATGTTGACAGATAGTCCACATCATCAGTCACGTAAGATCACATAACAACAGTGCTGAGAGATGGTTTTATGTGAAGCCTCATGCTAAGCCTGCACTGTGCATTGTTAGCAGAATGTTCAATACATTTCCCAACAGCTTAGCCTCCTGCAGTCTTAATCAATCCACACCATGGATAGCATCATCTCAGCAAAAGGGCGACAGGGATGGCCTAGTGGTTAGCACTGCTGCCCCAGAGCGCTGGAGAGCCGGGTTCAATACCAGCTTCAGGTAATTGTCTGTGTGGAGTTTGCACGTTCTCCCTGTGATTCCATTTTTTTTTTCCAGGTGCTCTGGTTTCCTCTAAAGATGAGCCAGTTAGGTTGATTAGCCTAGATAAATTGGCCCTTAGTGTCACAAAATGTACAGGTTATGGTGATTAGCGGACTAAATACGTGGGGTAATGTAGTAGGGCAGGGGTGGGCTTTGGTGGAATGCTCTGTCGGAGAGTCAGTGCGGACATGGTGGGCTGAATGGTCTTCTTTGCATTGTAGGGAATCTAGGAAGGCCAACAGCGATCTACTTTCCTCCCTTTCTAACATTCAGTGCAGTGTCCCAAATACTCTTTCTGGATGAAGCAATGATTTTGTGGTATTTCTTTCAATTAAGTACACTTTTTTTGGCAGCTCAGAAGTCTTGTGGTGGATTGGACAGCATTCCTACCTCTGAATCAGATACTTCGGGTTCAAGTGCCAGGATTTGATGACTAAGCAACATGCATTCAAAGCACAGTCAACCTGCAAATCCATCAAACACATTAATGGCTGGCGTTAGGAGGAGGAGGAGAGACTTTGGGTCAGCCATGCATGATATGGAGTGGTAATCCTCAAGCTATAAGCCCCAGGCAACAGACTAAGGTTTATTTATTAGTCACAAATAAGGCTTACATTAACGCTGCAATGAAAGTTCTGTGAAATTCCCCTAATTGCCAAACTCCAATGCCTGTTCAGGTCAATGCACCTAACCAGTGTGTCTTTTAGACTGTGGGAGGAAATCAGAACCCCCAGAGAAAACTCATGTAGAGATGGGGAGAATGTGCAAACTCTGCACAGACAATGATCCAAGCCAGGAATCGAACCTGGGTCACTCGCCCAGTGGTTAGTAGTGCTAACCACTGTGTCACCGTGCCATCCAATGCCCTTCTCCAGGAATTACTGATTGTGAAAACAGACAAATGTTTGTCTTTGTGCATTATTTATGACATGCAGGGAGAGAATCAGAATTGAAACTGTCTGATTTCAATGCAATCTCTTCCACACTGGGGAGACCAAATGCAAGTTGGATGATCACATTGTGAATGTTTTGATTAAAGGTCAATGACCTGAAATATTGGATCACATTTACAATATGGGACGGGGAACCTGAGACCCAAATGAATTCTGAGTCTCGAGTCCGCGACTGAAGGCATTGTTGACGTGACACAATTTTTAAATGCAAATTGCCTCATTGGCCAGGTCGTGAGTTTGGCGTCCAATTACTGGAGCCTTCAGGAGGTGGGAGTTGCCTGCCTGAAGAAATTGGCAAAGGCAGATGGCAACCATGTTGGGGGCAGTCTCTGCTTTGCCAATTAAAACTAGCACAACTAGACAAAGAGTGACCTTTGGAGTAGGGTTGCCAATTGTGATGGAATGTATTTCTGGAGATTTCATCCTCTGACTTGATCCCACAATTGTTGGCCAACACATCCATCCTTGTGTCTTCTTAAAAATAAATCAATTCATTGCCCAACTGCATGAGGCTTGACATTTAGTCAAATAGCCTTTTTGGCCCACACATTCAACAGTTTTACATCTGATAATGAGAAATGTTCAAAGAAAATGACAGAAATAATCTTTCTTGCTGTCCCTATGTTGGGTGGCACAATGGTTAGCACTGTTGCCTCACAGCACTAGGGACCTGGGTTCGATTCCCGGCTTGGATGACTGTCTGTGTGGAGTTTGCACATTCTCCTTTGTGCCTGCATGGGTTTCCTCCGGCATCTCCAGTTTTCCCCCACAGTCCAAAGATACGCAGGTTAGATGTGCTAAATTGCTCCTTAGGGACTAGCTAGGGTAAACGTATAGAGTTACGGTGATGGGGCTGGCTGGGATTGTGGTCAGTGCAGACACATTGGGATCAAATGGCCTTGTTCTGCACTGTAAGATTTGATTTCTCCAGCGTTGCTCACAGCCAAGCCCTGGAATAATATCTGACATATCCAGCCCAATTCTAGAGGGTTGGCAACCTGACCCGGTGACAAAGGTAGGGATTAAAGTAAATTTGAAGACTAATGTCATGCGAATGACTGGGAATCGACAACCAATTGACAGGGGTGCATTAACCTACACAAGACTGCCTGGGCTGGCCAGATAAATATTTCAAAGCACCAATCTCCAACTACCACCACCACCCCACACACACACACACACACCCCACCCATGTGCTTGCAGAGTAATTAATTGGCAGACTGCATTCAGGAATATAGGATTTAGGAGTGGAAGTAGACAATTTAGCTCTTCGAGCCTGCTCTGCCATTTTGTCAGACTGTGGCTGAACTCTTCCCGGTCTCAAATCCACAGCCCTACCTGTTCCCCATGTCTCTTTAACCCATTTTTAAAATCAGAAATATATCTATCTCTTTCTTGAATCTATTCATCGATTCAGACTCCACCGCATTATGGGGCAGCGAGTTCCATGAATTCACTGTCCACCGTAAGAAGTAGTTCCTCCTCATCTCAGTTTTAAATCTACCATCTCTCAACCTATACAATTTCCCTATCTTCCTTAACCCCCACTACTGCAGCCCCCCCAACCTTATTTTTCTCTCCACAGATGCTGCCAGACCTTGTGAGTATCTCCACCTTTTTGTGTTTCCATTTCCAGCAGCTGCAGTATTTTGCCTGTGTTCTCAATGATGGGTACAGCAATAATGCTTCAATGTCATTATGAGTGCATTTGCATTCTCTACCAACCTCATCCAAATCAGAAAACTCAGCAGGAAGACTCAAAGGAATTTCTATCCTTAGATTTTATTGGCTGCAGGTTTGCAGCACCAATTACTGTAAGAAAATATGATAAATAAACAATACAGGCCTGCCAAAATGAGCTCTTCACAGCAAAGGAGACTGGAGCTAAAAGCAACCAAATACAAATAAATATTTATCTTGTTCTCTTGGTAGATTTTTATTCTTCAAAATCCAAATCCAGGACAGATTTTCACCTCTTCTGCTTGGCGTAAATAAACAACTGCCAGAGCTGACAAGGGAGGAATTGTGCTCTTGTAACAGAGTCCATATACAATGCTTCATCTCTTGAATGAGTGACAGAATCATAGAATCCCTACAGTGCAGAAGAGGTTATTCGGCCCATTGAGTCTGCGCTAACTCTTTGACAGAATGTCTTATACAGGCACGTGGGAGCAGCTGGAATGAGACATGTGGATGGGGATAGTTAACCATAAATGGAAAATTATGATCTCTATATCCAAGATTGAAGGTTTTGTGGCAAAGGGGAGAGTGCACTGAAATAGAAGCTCGATATTTGAGGTCCACCCCAGGACTTGATGGCCAAGGAAGGTGTGTTCACAATGCGATCAAAGAGGTTGAGTGTTAGTCTGCAAATCCTTCCAACAAACACCAATAGTAAGAGGGAAAAGCAGGAGAGATTCCTGCTCAGCCTCATGATGAATGGAAAATCTTCGCTATCCATAATTCCAGACCACAACAAACATGTAAAAAGTGCTTGTTGCCCCTGCAACCCAGACTTTTTGAGTGAACTGGAGCACACCACGTCAAAGATTAACTATGCATCAAACAAAATTAATTGCTTTCAATCACAGCGCGGAATTCCCAGAGAGGTCAGGGTTCTCAACGTGTGTGCTGCTAACCATGCCTAACATTTTTGGGACTCCAATCCACTGTTTAAAATTTCCATTGTCTTGACAACTGGTTTTCATTACTTTCCTCTTGTCAAAATTTATGAAGTGTGAAGAATACATCATGAAAACTTCCATAACTTTTCACATATGATTTAAGATTGTGCAATTCCTTCCAAGATCTTGAAAGAGCCCTGTGGCAAAAAGAAAAACTTGGGGTTTGTCTTCCCTTCAGCTGCTATAAAAGAAAAGAAGCGGTGAGGTATACCAGAAATGTTGTCCAAATGTTGAGTCATCAAATTGCCCTTCACGATGATGTACTGCCAGCTTAATTGGAATCTCCTTGCACAGTGCTCTACAGATCAGCAGAGATTGATCATCAACTTCTTTCGTTGTGGTGAACAGCCATTCTGAATCACCTCCCAACTCCTTTGTGTTTGCATCTATTATGTCTTACATTTCCCCTTGGAGGAAACAATTATGTACAAGCTATCCAAAGCAAACACGTTGTGGTCGGGAAGAAAGAGTAGTGGAGATCTCTGTGCGGTTTGTGAATGGAATCTCAATGAGCTATATGCGTGTCAAGGCAGTGGGAGTTAAAATCTATTTTGGTGGAAGTGTACGGCAACAATAGTGAATCAGATGCTGATTACACTCCCCCCATCTAATTTTCCACTCCATTAAAGCCAGCGTGAGGTGGGTTTGTATTGCAACAATGCTGCACTTTTAGTATGGACCTGAACAAGAGCTTACTCCATTGACAAGATATAGGAGCACATTCAGTCCATCAGGTCTGCTCTGTCATTTAATCATGACAGATATGATTCTCATCTTCATTCTCCTGCCTTCTTCCCATAAACCTTGATCCCTTTATTGAGCAAAAACTTACCTATTGCCTTACCTTAAAGAGACTTACCTTACCTTAAAGAGACTCAGTGACCTGGCATCCACAGCCCTTTGTAGCAATGAGTTCCACAGATTCAGCACCAGGACAGCACAGTGTTTAGCACTGCTGCCTCACAATGCCAGGGACCCAGGTTCGATTCCTGGTCTATGTGGAATTTGTAAATTCTCCCTGTGTCTGCGTGAGTTTCCTCCAGGTGCTCCAGTTTCCTCCCACAGTCTGAAAAAAAGCTGGCTAGGTGCATGGAATAGGTGAATAGGCGCTAGAGTGTGACAACTAGGGAAATTTCATAGTAACTTCATTGCAGTATTAATGTAAGCCTATTTGTGACCAATAAATTAAAGAACTTAAAAAGAAAACTATGCTGAAGAAATTCTTCCTCATCTCAGTATTAAAGGAGTGTCCCTTCACTCTGAGGTTGTGCACTTGAGTCCTAATCTCTCCCACAAGTGAAAACTCCTCTCCCCGTCCACTCTATCTCAGTATCCTATAAGTTTTAATTAAATCCACTCCCCCTTCCATCTTTCTAAACTGAATATAGAGCCACATTCCTCAAATGCTCCTCGTATGACAAACCCTTCATTCCTGGGATAGAACTTAGCTATTAGAATTACTCTTATCATCCACCTGCTGTTTGTAATTTTTATTAATGATCTGGATGAGGGTATTGAAGGATGGATTAGTAAATTTGCAGATGACACTAAAGTCGGTGGAGTGGTAGATAGTGAAGAGGGGTGTTATAGTTTGCAGAGGGACTTGGACAAGTTGCAGCGCTGGGCCGAGAGGTGGCAAATGGAGTTTAATGTGGAAAAGTGTGAGGTAATGCACTATGGCAGAAACAATAAATGTGTAGAGTATAGGCCAAATGGTAGGATTCTTAGTAGTCTAGATGAACAGAGGGATCTTGGTGTGTATGTGCATAGATCCCTGAAAGTAGGCAGTCAGGTCGAGAAGGTTGTTAGGAAGGCATATGGAGTCTTGGCTTTTATTGTAGAGGGATTGAATTTCGGAGCCGCAACGTCATGTTGCAACTGTACAAAACTCTAGTGCGGCCGCACTTGGAGTATTGTGTGCAGTTCTGGTCCCACATTATAAGAAAGATGTGGAGGCATTGGAGAGGGTACAGAGGAGGTGTACCAGGATGTTGCCTGGTATGGAGGGCAGGTCCTATGAGGAGAGGTTGAAGGATTTGAGGTTGTTTTCGTTAGAAAGGAGGCGGCTAAGAGGGGATCTTATTGAAGCATATAAGATGATTAGAGGGTTAGATAGGGTGGACAGTGATAGCCTTTTTCCTAGGATGGAGAAAGCTAGCACGAGGGGACACAGCTTTAAATAAGGGGTGATAGTTATAGGACGGATATCAGAGGTAGGTTCTTTACCCAAAGGGTGGTTCGGGAGTGGAATGCCCTGCCTGCAGCGGTTGTAGATGCACCAAGTTTGGTGGCGTTTAAGCGGTTAGTTGATAAGTATATGGAAGAGAAGGGAATGGTTTAGTTTGGAGGGGCATTGCTTTTTATATTGGTCGGCGCAACATCGAAGGCCGAAGGGCCTGTTCTGTGCTGTAATGTTCTATGTTCTATGTTCTATGTTCTATCTTTGTTCACAATACAAAAAAATGATTAGACTTTAGTGTCAGGCATTGGCCTGCTGTAAGAGGATGAAACATCTGCACTCACTCCATTCTACTTCATTTAGAAGGGTGAAAAACCCCTTGTTTCCAGCTCTGGGTTGATTTCCTGGATTGATCACATGGAGGCAGATGGATGGAAAATTAAGCAGCTCCGTAATCTTCTTGCTCAATTTTCCACCAGGAAAACCAGTTGGGGTTTGTCAGACCCCAGTTGGAGTATTGTGTGCAGTTCTGGTCGCCTCATTATAGGAAGGATGTAGAGGCTATTGAGAGAGTTCAGAGGAGATTTACGAGGATGCTGCCTGGATTGGGAAGCAGGCCTTATGAAGATAGTTTGAGGGAGCTGGGACTCTTCTCACTGGAGAGATGTAGGTTGAGAGGCGACCTGATAGAGGTTTATAAAATGTTGAGAGGAATAGATAGGGTGGACTCTCAGAGACTATTTCCCGAGCTGAAATGGTCACTACGAGAGGACACAGATTTAAGGTGCAGGGAAGCAAATACAAAGGAGATGTCAGGGGTAGATTTTTCACTCAGAGGGTGGCGAGTGAATGGAACTGACTGCCGTCGGAGGTTGTTGAGGCAAACTCACTGGGGTCTTTTAAGAGACTTCTGGATGAGTATATGGAAAAGAATAGGATAGGGGGTTATAGGTAGGTCTGTGGATTGGTAGATGTGTTCGGCGCAACTCGTGGGCCGAAGGGCCTATTTGTGCTGTATTGTTCTATGTTCTATATATTCTATGATTGAATGGCAGAGCAGACGTGATGGGCTGAGTGGCTTTATTTAGCTTCTATGTTTCATGGCCTTATGGCCATGCACTGTGACCCAATATACTCTAATAAGAAGCAAGAACAAAAATATCTGCCACATACTGCCAATCAGCGACATTCATGTCCCACAAATGAATAAAATATTGTATGTTTGAATGAGGCATACTCTGGAATTTCCCCCTCAACCCTCTCCACCTTGCCCTCCACCTCTTACGTTTCTCCTTCCTCATTGCCAAAGGGTGTTAGCTTCTCTGTCTTCCTATCCCCTCATGTCTTGACAAATGTATGAAAAGATAGAAATGGAGGGATATGGTCTCTGGAAGGGTCGGGGATTTTAGTTCTGTCGGGCAGCATGGTCAGTGCAGGCTTGGAGGATCGAAGGGCCTGGCCCTGTGCTGTCCTTTTCTCTTTTTTTGTTCTTATTTGGATTGGTATCGAATTTTGACTGCTCTTTCAAGTAGAGTAGGCAATTAAGATATGTCAGCCTATATTGCAAAATGATTTGAAAATGAGAGTAAAGATGTTGTATTGCAATTACATAGTCACTTGGTGAGAGCACAGCGCGGGTATTGTGTGCAGTTTTGGTCTCCTATTGTACAGAAAGACATACTTGTCATAGAGGGAGTGCAACAAAGTTTCACTAACTAATTCTTGAGTTGGAAGATGAGGAAAGGTTAAATAGACTGGGCCTTTATTCTCTGCAGGCTAGGTGAATGAAAGGTCTCATTCAAATACGCTTTTTTTATTAATTAGTTGGACATGCACATCACTGGCTAGGCGAGCATTTATTGCCCATCCCTAGTTACCCTTGAGAAGGTGGTGTGAGCTGCCTTCTTGAAATGCTGAAGTTCACATGCCTGACCCACAATTCTGTTAAGGAGGGAATTCCAGGATTTTGACCCAGTGACTGCAAAGGAAAGGCAACATGTTTCCAAGTCAGGATAGTAAGTGGCTTGGAGGGAAACTTGCAGGTGGTGGTGTTCCAAGTATCTGCTGTTCTTGTCCATCCAGATGGAAGTGATCATGGATTTGGAAGGTGCTGTCTAAGGATCTTTGGTGAATTGCTACAGTGCATCTTGTAGATGGTACACACTGCGGCTACTGAGCTTTGGTGGTGGAGAGAGTGGATGTTTGTGGATGTGGTGCCAATCAAATGGG
Source organism: Sphyrna mokarran (assembly GCA_024679065.1). Lineage (NCBI taxonomy): Eukaryota > Metazoa > Chordata > Chondrichthyes > Carcharhiniformes > Carcharhinidae > Sphyrna > Sphyrna mokarran. Next base: position 17,907,198 of record JAGIQG010000015.1, on the reverse strand, counting down.
CTGCTTTTGCCCTGGATGATGTCAAGTTTCTTGAATGTTGTTGGGGCTGCACCCATCCAGACAAATGGAGAATATTCATCACACTTCTGACTTGTGTCTTAGTTTTGGATCAGTTTTGGGGAATCAGGGGGTGAGTTACTCATATATCTCTGACCTGCTCTTATAGCCACTGTGTTTATGTGGTGAGTCCAGTTAAGTTTCTGATCAATGGTAACCTCAAGGATGTTGACAGTGGGAGATTCAATGATTGTCAAGGGGCATTGGTTAGAGTGTCTCATGCAGGGCTGGCAGGGTAGATGCAGGAAGGACTTTTCCTGGATTGGGACATACCTAAAACCTGAGGATACAATCTCGAATAAGGGGCAGACCACATAGAATTGAGACGTGAAGAAATTTCTTTACTCAGTAGGGGTGAATCTTTGGAATTGTCTTCCCCAGAGGATTGTGGAGGCCTAATCATTGAAAATGTTCAAGGCTGAGTTTGATAGATTTCCACATGTTGAGGACATCAAGGGATACAGATACGGTGAGAAAAATGGCATTGTCATAGATAATCAGCCCTGATCTCATTGAATGGTGCAGTGGCCTCAAAGGGCTGAATGGCCTCATTCTATCCACATTTCTTATATTTTTATGTACAGTACCTTGGAATTTCAGAATCTCCATAGTTTGGATTAGGCGATCAAACCAGTGTGAATCTTATAGGAGCACAAGCGACCTTTCCCACCATATTGAACAGCACTCTTGCAATTTGTAAAAGGAAAGTGAGATTTACACAGTCAGCTGGAGAGGCCAGCATTGCTGGGAATCCTAAGACCAGGACTCTCTTTTCAAAGAGTGCCCCAATCTCCAATTTAAGTTAAGCACCCCAGCTCCTCACCCCAGAGACAGAGGAGCCCCTGACAGACGTTGAGATGCCCATACACAGAAGGACCATCCGTCCCTCCATGGATAAGAGTAACCCCCACAACGGAACTTCTCATAGGATCACTGGCAGTGGCTTCTGACTGTACCGGGTGGCACTGCCTGGACATGTCTCTCACCACACGGGGGTACACTCAACTATACATGGTAACCTTCAGTGGTTTTTTTCATTTTTGAAAGCCAGAAGTGATTTACGCCAACTTGACATCACGCTGGCTGGATGGGTAGTTAGGATGAAGGTGGAAGTAGTGATGCCAAGGCTGCTATGCAATGTTAATTAATGCAAACTAGGCTTATGCTGATTTTGTCACCAGCTTTGGGGAAGATTGCAGTGTGGGACAAGGAAGATCCCATTCTGAAATCTCGGCAACATAAATCCTGTTCTTGACTACTTGCAAGGTTTAGCAACCATTACGGGATTTAAACCCACAGCTAACCTGGCCACTAAATTGGTCTTATATTCTTATATGCAGCCCCTTGGGAGGTTTGACAATGTTAAAGACATTATGTTAATGAAAGCTTTTGTACAGGTTAGTGTCATTTAAAATCTATGATACGGCATTCAAACTGCAGGGAACAGCAGCCAAAACAGTGTTTGATGCCAAAATTCATTGCCTGATGGGAATGGGAGAGAATTTCCTGCCACCTGCAAAACAAGCCCAGTGTTTAATCTTTTCAAATCGAAACAAAGATATGTCGATAGAGATAGAATGTCAAGTTGTGAGATTATGTTTTGAAGGTCCCAATGTGTGGAACATAACATACTGCCAGCCTTGCTTTGATGTTACTATTGTTGCGCGTTTAACTCAAATATTTACCTTGTGTGAAAATGAGTGATGACATCTCTGTTCATACACAGGTACATGGATGAGCAACAACCATGGCGATAACTCCAAGTTAATGTAACTGATTGTCAAGCGCATTGTGTCAGATGCGGGTGTGGCTGCATTTATCTCTTGTTGCTCTGAGAAGCTGATGGTGGTTACATCATTTATTTCTCAAAATGGGCACAGTGCTTGCGATGTTGCTACCGACACAACACTGGGATAAAGGGACAAAACCTCATGGTGCCGCAAGTCTCCATCCTGCTTGTGCTTGACATACTTACTGGTGATGAGGTGTGTGACATTAAGATGAGGCCAAGGCAACCCTCCCGTTGTACAATCTTCTTCATTAGGGCGACGCAGAGGCACAATGGTTAGAGCTACTGCCTCACAGTATGTCATAGACATAGACATAGAATCCTATCATGCAGAAGGAGGCCATTTGGCCCATTGAGTCTGCATCGACCTCAATCCCACCCAGTTCCAATCCTATTTTCATAAACCTATATATTTACCTTAGCTAGTGCCCCTGACACTAAGGGGAAATTTGGCATGACCAATCCACCTAATTGAAGAGGGACTAGAGGACCAGGGTTCGATTCCTGGCTTGGGTCACTGTCTATGCAGAGTCTGCACGTTCTTCCTGTGTCTGTGTGGGTTTCGTCCAGGTGCTTCCGTTTCCTTTCAGAGTCCAAAAGATGTGCTGGTTAGGTTAGCATTGGCCATGTGGAATTCTCCTGAACAGGTCGGAGTATGCCGACTAGGGGATTTTGCAATAACTTCATTGCAGTGTTAATGTAAGCAATTGTGACACCAATAAATAAACTTAAAAGGAATTCAGAATATTGATATTCTTAACCATCCTGAACTGACCTCAGCACAAGCTTCAGGAGCTGTTCCAAATTTAAGGGGCTGCGGTAATTATCTCTTGGAGTAAAATAGCCAGCCCAAAATATTGCTCTACATTTCTAACCCTTCCAGTTCTTCTGAGTATTTATGACTCCAATAATGCAGAGTAACTTCCAGCTGTCCTTTTGTAATTGCTGTTTAATGTCCAAACATTAAACAGCACGATGTAGAAAATCATTAGTGGCACGTAGGTTCACCAAGGCAGAATAAATAGAGGATTTATCAGTTTCATACATAAAAGCGCACCCTGCCCCAAGCACTGATTCAAATTCCAGCCTTTCAACACATTGTACCTTGAAAGGTATGTAAGGTTCCCAAGAGCTGTGGGCTCTGCTGCATTTTCCTATTCTACTGTTGTAAATATGGCAGGGACTGACTTTGTCCCTGCCTATTAGTTGTGCCTCTGGCCCCATCCAATTTTCCACATTGAGTCTCTGTTCCCCTTCACACTATCCTCAATCACCAAAGCCATGCAAGGTCCACCCTTGGCGCTTTAGCGTGTACACCACATCCATGCGGTCACCATTTTGCACTTGGCGTGCTCAGTGTAAGTCACCAAGTCCCTGATCACGTTCTCCCAAAACACTTTCAACACCCTGTAAACCTCCTCATAAACCAAGCAGAGACACGCATCACTCCTCTGCGGTGAGCCAGGCTTGGTAATACCTTGAATATACCTTTACCAAGCCTTTATCAAATTTCCCTCTTCCTAACATAATACCAAACGATCAATATTTATGTATAACCATGCCAGGAAAATTATCTCTTTTTGCGATCTTTTGTTTTTTTCTAAAATCGCCCTTTCTTTTAGTTCTCAGCAACGTAGTCAATAATATCACTGGACTCATAACCTAGACACCTGGTGATCCAAGGTTCAAATCCCACCATGGCAGATGGTGAAATTTGAATTCAAATTTTAAACATCTGGAATTAAAAGGGGAAAGGTATGAAAAAAATGGCAGTGTTATTTCCAGCAAGAAAACCAATGAGAAACACATCAGTTTTCTCTCCAGATCTTAAGTCTCTCTACCTAAAAAAGAAATCAAGGGGGTGTACTTTACATTATCATGCAGAGGGGCATGATCTCAACATGCCAACAAGTTCTAGCTGCACAGAGATCGGGCGCCATCTTTAAACGGAGCACCGATCACTCCAGAAATAAATATCCCTCTGACCCACCACAGGGATCTTAGGAGTCCGCTCCTTACCCCGACTGAAGTTCTCTCCCCATCTTCCCCCTCATCATTAGCCCCTTCCCTCCTATCATTCACCCCTTCCCACAATCATTGGCCACTCCCCCTCCCAATCATTGAGCCTTCCTCCTTTCATCCCCTCCCCCCGATCATTGGATCACAGAGTCATTGGCCTCTTCTTCCCCTCCCCCATCAGTCAGGGCAGCATCTCCCCTACCTGCCCTCCCCCTTCCCCAGAAGCCATTACCAGCACCCTCTGTTCTTCAGCACGCTCTCAGACCATAAGGAAACCTGAATGAATCCCAACCACGCCCCCCCCCTCCTTCATGTGGCTTTTGTAGGGACTAGTCCCTTGGCACAAGTTAGCACTACCACACTGGCACTGCCAGGTTGCCATGGGCATGATGCTAGTGTCAATCTGTGTCAAGGGGCAGGTTTTGCCAGGTCATGAGCTGGCCATGCCCCTCTCCCTCCCCGGGGAACGATATCACCTTTACACGCACCCCCAACCCCAGGAGAACCCATGACAGATTCATATGAGGATGAACATGTTGCAAATGATGCAGGTATAATGTCACACCAGCAGCAGCTGAATATCCGATAAGGGGGTAAGTCCTGGAGAGAGTGCTCACAACTGACATTCTAACATAATAAAATGAGCTTCCTATGAATCATATCTCTGATATGATTCATGCCATTCCACGGGTGAGAGGCTGGGAAGATTGGAACTTGGAAACTCACCGGCGTGAATTGTGCTTTCTGGGCTTTGACTGCATGTTGCCATTCCCATAGGCAGAGAGTGTGAACTCAAAATCATCACGTAAAAGTCTAGTGGTGACCATGAAACCATGGTTGATTGTTCTAAAAACCCATCTGGTTCATTAATGTCCTTTAGGGGAGGAAATCTGCCACCACTACCTGGTCTGGCCGACATGTGACTCCAGACCCAAAGCATTGTTGTTGACTTTTAACTGGTCTCTGAACTGGCCTAGCAAACCATTCAGTACAAGGGCAAATAGGTGTTACCGGACATTTTATGAAATTGTGCACACAATACGGAAGCAGACTAAAGTCACACTCAGAGCCTCTCCAGTAAAAATCACAAAGGAAGAGATGCAGGCTGGCAGGCAAGAGCATGCTTTTAGAATGCAAATGAGGGCTAGCACATGGGGGAAGCTGATCAGGAACTAAATATATAAAAAAACACATCCCCACCCCATCAAATCAGATTTCTAAACCAGTCAAACAACCTCTGGAGATACCTAAAAACTAGCATAGCTAAGAAAGCATCTCTGGCCTCTCAAACTTCCTGAGAATAATCGCACACCCATTGTTCAAAGCCCGGAGATTCTAGACTATTAATAACCAATCAGACAAAAACGATTAACACAAACTTAAAACAATCGTCCCAATACTTGAAAAACATCGAGACAGGATGGTTAAAGTTGAATACTGTAAATAAAGCATTAGCATTTGAATTGCATTCTACACCAAAGTTCAGGTGTAACTGTAGCCCATTGCTGCGGGTCTGTAGAGTGCTTTTGGGACAGTTTGATTATATGTCCTGACTGTACCTTCGTTGGCGTAAAAGAAAATAAAGTTGTACCGTTGTTGAACTTGACCCTGAGTCCGTACTGCTTGTTGTGCCCACTCGCGCTAACATAGGAACGGTCAGTACCTGCTGGCCTTGCGGGCAATGCCCACACCCCATGAAAAATTTTATTCAAAATTGTAGGCCCAGGTGTATTTTGTCCATCTTCATTAGGGAACAGAAAATAGAAATGATATTGTATGAACTATTTAATGTATTTGAAAGCACTGGTCAGATACGGTGAGCATATAATACGCCTGCACATAAATCACCCAAAATACTGACAGTTGGAAAAAAAAGCTATGGATGATCCAGAACAACTGAGTCAGGTCCATGCTTAGAACAAACAACAAAAAAAAGAGTAGCACAGGGACAGGACCTTCAGCCCTCCAACCCCATGCTGATTATGATGCCCCAACTAAACTAAAAAATCCTTCTGTCCTTACTCAGTCCATATCCCTCTTTTCCTTCCCTATTTATGTGCCAGTCCAGATGCCTCTTTATTATTACTAATGTGCCTCTTTCCACCACCTCCTCTGGCAATACATTCCTAGCGTACTGTCTGTGTGAAAAATTTCCCCTGCACATCTCCCTTAAACTTTCTCCCTCTCACCTTGAATTTGTGCCCTCTTGTAATTGACACTTCCACCCTGGGAGGAGACCTCTGACTACCCACTCTGTCTATGTCTCTCATAATTTTGTAGAAGACTATCAGGTCTCTCCTCAGCTTCCATCTTTCTGGTGAAAACAATCAGAGTTTATTCAACCTCTCCTCATAGTTAACACCTTCGATACCAGATAACATTATCATTGTAGCTAAAATGCCACAAAGGTCTACAAGATCAACTGGTTGAAAATGTTCAATGAAAGATGACACATTATTTCATGATATTGCTGTTTGGATTCAGCCCAGGACTGCCCAGGCAAGTTTCCAGTATTAAACCTGAGGGAAGTTTTCATCAGGGACCTCTTCAGATTGTTTAGATTCCACCCTGAAAAATTTCACTTCATTTGCAGATCCAGGGCCATGGAAATTTGATTTCAAGATATTTAAGTACTTTACCCATTGTTAACTGACTGGTTACTTGATAACATGATGATGCAGTTCCTAAGAGTTCACTGATGGAAGTACGTGAGGTTCTCCCTAAAACATCGACAGAGTTCAAGCAGGGAGAAGCTACTCAGCTTGTGAAGAAAGTATAGTTTGTTCCAATTCTTGGTCACTCATCTTTGTGAACTCTGCATTATTCACATTCTTTCCTTTTCTTACAGTCTTCTTCCCTTTCCCACTTAAATCTTTTTTCTTCTAACTTTATAGCTAAGACAACTCACATTACCAATGGGAATGAATGTATTCCTATGTGATGCTTTTTAGTCCCAGTAGGACTTGACTAATTTTATTGCTTTACTTCAATGTGAACATATATGTGAATGTAATCCAACCAAATAAACCACAAGAAATATTATTTATATAAATAAACATAGCCCAGTCCATCATGCAAACTGACCTCCCATCCATTGATTCCGTCTGCATTTCCCACTGCCTCAGAAAACCAGCCAACATAATCAAGGATCCCATGAATCGTGGACATTCTCTCTCCCACCTTCTTTAGTTGCGAAAAAGATTCAAAAGTCTGAGGTCACATACCAATCAACTTAAGGACAGCTTCTTCCCTGTTGCTGTCAGACTTTTGAATGGACTTACCAAATATTAAGTTGATCTTTCTCTACATCCTAGGTGTGACTGTACATTATATTCTGAACCTCTCCTTTCCTTCTCCCCTCAGTAATCTATGAATGATGTGTTTAGTTCATATAGCTTGCAAAAAACAATACTTTTCACTGTACTCCAATGTGGCACAGTTGCTCAGTGGTTAACACTGCTGCCTCACAGTGCTAGGGACCCAGGTTTGATTCCTGGCTTGGATCACTGTGTGGAGTTTGCACATTCTCCCTGTGTCTGTATAGATTTCCTCCCATAGTCTGAAAGACATGCTGCTGAGATGCATTGACCTGAACAGGCACTGGAGTGTGGCGGTGAGGGGAATTTCACAGTAACTTCATTGCTGTGTTAATGTAAGCTTTACTTGTGACTAATCAATAAACATTGCTTTTCCTTTATGTGACAATAATAAATCAACTCAAATCATCTGGTGACCTGATTGGGACTTCCTTCATTTACATAATTTCACAACTTTCTGATTCAGTAAACTTTACATCAGAGACATTCCAAATTGTCATCGTAGCTCCAATGCCACAAAGATTGACAAATCAACTGGGTGAAAGCGTATAATGAAACATGACACGTTGTCCCATTACATTTCTCTTTGAATTCTGCTCAGGACTGCCTATGCAAACTTTTGGTATTAAACCTGAAGAGAATTTTCATCAGTAGCCTCTTAAGATTGTTAATTCATTTTGGTATAGTTTTTCTCATCACAGGGTAGCACAGTGGTTAGCACTACTGTCTCACAGCGCCAGGGACCTGGGTTCGATTCCCAGATAGGGTCACTGTTTCTGTGTAGTTTGCATGTTCTCCCTGTGCCGATGTGGGTGTTCCAGTTTCCTCCTACATTCTGAAAGATGTGCTGGTTAGGTGTATTCACCCAAACAGGAGCTGGACTGTGGTGACAAGGGGAATTCCACAGTAACTTCATTGCATTGTTAATGTTAGCCTTACTTGTGATTAATAAATAAACATTTTAATGGGAGAGCAATCCAGAATCATCCATTTTTAAAGTACGCTCATGCTGCTGTTGAAGAAATTCAGAGGAGAATGCATTTTCCACACTACATTGCTTCCAAATGAACCATCATGAGATTAGTAGATCAGATTGTTTGAATCCAAATTTCACTTCTGTCAAACTTGCTATGTGCTGGGTAATTTGCACACTGCCTCATGAATGTGATAACATTAATATTCTTCAGCTGGAATGGTACAGCATGGAGAGGCATAATATCAGGACTGATTATTCCTGGGACCTGTCCTAGTAACTTAAAATGATCATTCTATTAATATCAAAATTGACAGACAGATTGGAAACATTCCAATAATAATTTAGTTATCCACTCCTGGCTTGGGAACCAAGTCAGGCTTGCATTGTGCACCTCAGTTAATGCACATTTCTGTATTGTTAACATTTTGCTTCAAGCATGATTAAATATTTCTGCATCATAGAATCCCTACAGTACAAAAGGAGGCCATTTGATCCATTGAGTCTGTACCAGCCACAATCCCACCTTATTCCTGTAATCCCACCTATTTACCCTGCTAATCCCACCACAACTAAGGTCTGTTTAGCACAGCCAATTAACTTAACCTGCACATCTTTGGACTGTAGAAGGAAACCCACACCGACATGGGGAGAATGTGCAAACTCCACACAACCAGTGACCCAAGCCGGAAATTGAACCCAGTCCCTGATGCTGAGAGGCAGCACTGCTAGCCACTGTCCTACTGTGCCACCCTATATAAGTGCTTTGTTTGTAAACAAAACTTCTTTCTATGCAAATTTGTAATTGGTGGCACAGTGGAAAGGTGGTGGGCATTGCTCACAGCATCAGGAATCCCGGGTTTGATTCCGATCTTGAGTGACTGACTTGTGGCATTTGCACATTCTTCCCGTGTCTGCGCAGGTTTCCTCCAGGTGCTCTGGTTTTCTCCCACACTCCAAAGAGTGCAGGTTAAGTGGATTGGCCATGTTAGATTGCTCCATAGTTTCCCAAGATGTGCAGGTTAGATGTATTACCCATGTGAAATGTATGGGGTACAGGGATAGGACTGTGAAGAGGGCATGGAGAAGATACTCCGTCAGAGAGTTAATGCAGACTTGATGGGCCAATAGCCTCTTCTGCACTGTAGGGATTGCATGATATATCTGAAATGTTATGTGCTCCTTGGAAAATTGAGAGTTAGTATAAGTTAAGCAAAGAGGAATTAACTTTCACATTATGAATTAACATTGCTATGACTCTAAAGTCAGACAGTAATTCTCAAGACAAGCTGGGAAGGTTCAGAATATGGTACAGCTGTAGTGACCAGATGAGGATGGGTGAAAGGTCTCCTCTATTTTTCCACTCCTCAATTGATCGTGACAGGGCTTTTTTGAAATATGGAATGATTATACCTGTTTATTTTCCACTACAGATGGAAAACCTTTACTTATTCACTAAGCAATAGGGCTTACTCACAGTAACAAGTGTTTGCTGACACTATGTGCATGAGTTTGTCCTCCACATGGTTGACCCACCAGACAGCATCTCAACACATCTTCCAGTGAAAGACAACTCCGACTGCAGTGACAGTGTCTTCTTGGGTTCTGACTTATACATCCTTTTCTCATCCCTTCCCCTTCATCGTGCAAACCAAATCCTTAAAATGGACCATCTGATTGCCCTTCACTACCTCACTGCCATCTTACCACTCCTACTTCACCATTTCCTGTTCACAACAGTGGCATTGCTGTAAGATAGAGCCTCCAGCCTACATACCCATAATGGATGTCCCTTGTTTCAGAGTTCTTAGCTCAGGTAAAACAGGAAGAAACCCACTTACATTTTCTTGAGGGCCTTAAAAGCAAATTACTGTGGATGCTGGAATCTGAAACCAAAGGAGAAAATATTGGAAAATCTCAGCATGTCTGGCAGCATTTGTGAGGAGAGAAAAGAGCTGATGTTTTGAGTCTGGATGACCCTATGTTCAAGCTGTTGGGGTGTTATTGTCTTTTAGGGTTGTTGCATTTAAAGACCAGAATCTTTCAGCCATTCATGCTGATTGCATCTTCCGTTTCTGCCAACAGAAAACCCTGCCATCAGGGAACATGTGTATTCTCCGTCGGTGGGGTTATGGGAGGGTGAAAACAATTGAAAACTCTGCTGATTGTGCCAAATCAGAAGATCCTGGCCATCACGAAACACACTACGCAGGAGGCACAGAAAATCTGGGCCAAATGGTCTAATGGTGTAATCAACCTGGGGCACCAGCTTAATGACATGCACTGGTATGTCAGTGTGTGTGTGTGTGTGTGTGTATTCTTGTGTCTAATTTAATGATGGAAATTCATCATATGAGTCCAATTGGTGACATCTTCAGTCAGGATTCTTTTTCCTCCACCCTGGCGTCCTCTGCACTCCACATTCCTCCCTTCAGCCTTGATTATATTATATAATGGGTGGAGCAGCCTCGAGGAACTGAATTTGCTACTCCAGCAAATTATGTTCACAGGACCCACATTGTGACTGGTCAAATTCTTCTACAATTAAAAATATAACATACAGAATGAATATTACAAATGCTGAATTCAAGGGAACAATTTGTGAGGTACGCGAGTTCAGTACACATAAAATAAAATCAGTCAGAACAGGTTCAGCAATCAATTCAAGGGTACATATATTTTAAAAAGCAATTGGATTACCATTCACCCAAAAGGATAGTTTTTATTGCACTAAAAACCCATCCATGCATTAATTATTTTTAAAAAAGTCTGAATGCATATCCTGGCTTGCCACAACGCAACCACTGACACACATAAACACAATGACAAATTGCAAATCAGAGGCGGTTAATTCTAGATCAAGAAGAGATTCAACAACAAAGGACAAATAATTAGAGAGTTCACTATTGTTCATTGCTGAGGAACTGCACTTGTTTTCTCCTTGGAAAAACTGCTTTGAATTTTAACCCTGATTTAGAATTTCTTTGTCAGTTGCCCATTGTATAATACAGGCATGCAGAGTTCACCTCAGCCTAAGTGAGAAAAGGACATTGCACCAATTTCAGATATTCCTTTTCTCGACTGCTTCAATACCAAACAAGATGTTACAGTCAGAGGCCGGAATTTTATTGGCATTCTCCATTGGCCACGGGCGAGATTGTACAAACCTCGGGCAGACGTGCTGGTAAAATTCTGCTAATAGAGTCAAAGAGGTTTACTGAATGGAAATAGGCCTTTCGGCTCAACTTGTCATGCCATTAAGTTTTTACTACTAAACTATTCCCAATTGCTCATATCCTCTGTACCCATCTTACTCATGTAATTACTTAAAAGCTTTTGAAAAGACAAAATTGTACCTGCCTCGACTATTGTCTCTGCCAGCTCATTCCAGACACTCACCATCCTGTGAATGAAAAAATTGTTCCTCTGGATCCTTTTCTATTTCTCTCCTCTCATCTTAACTTATGCCTTCTAGTTTTATTTTATAGGCATCTCTAAGATCACCCTATGCTCCAGGGAAAAAAGTGCCAGACTATCCAGTATCTCCTTATGACTCAAATCATCAAGTCCCAGTAGCATCCTAGTAAATCTTTTCTGCATTCTTTCTAGCTTAATAATACCCTTTCTATAATAGGGTGACTAGAACTGTACACAGAATTCCAAGTGTGGCCTTACTAATGTCTTGTATAACTTTAACAAAATATTCCAACTCCTGTATTTAATATTCTGACCAATGAAACCAAGCATGCCAAATGCTTTCTTCATCACCCTATCCACTCTACTTTCAAGGAGCGATGAACCTGTACTCCAAGATCTTAGTTCTATAACTTTCCCCAATGCCCCACTATTAACTGAGTAGGTCCGGCCCTGATTCAATCTCATGTATCACCTCACATTTATCTAATTTAAACTCCAAGTGCCAATCATCAGTGCACTGACACAATTGATCAAGATCCTGTTGTAGTCCTAGATATTGTTCTTCACTGTCCACTATGCCACCAATCTTGGTGTCATGTGCAAACTTACTAACCACTCCATATATTCTCATCCAAATCATTAACATAAATAACAAATAATTGCCAATCCCTGGTCACAGCCTGCAGTATGAAAAACAACCCCCTGTGATCACCCTCTCTCTGTCTTATGTCGTCAAGCCAATTTTATATTGCATTGGTTACCTCACCCTGGATCCTGTGAAATTTCACCTTATGCAAAAATCTACCATGTGGTACCTTGTCAAAGGCTTTGTAAAAGCCCATATATACATCAACAGCACTACCCTCATCTATCTTCTTAGTTACTTCTTCAAAAAACTCAACCAAATTTATGAGATTTTCACTCACAAAGTCATGCTAACTGTCCCTAATCAGTCCTTGTCTTTCTAAATGCCTGTAGACCTTATCTCTCAGAGTAACTTCTAACAACATACCCTCTATAGACATTAGGCTAGCCTGGTAAGTTCCCAGGCTTTTCCCTCAATCCTTCTTAAACAATGGCATAATATTTGCTACTCTCCAATCTTCAGGCATCTCGCCTGTACCTGTCAATGATTCAAATACCTCTGCTAAAGGACCTACAATTTCCTTCCTGGCGTCCCACAGTGTCCTGGGATACATTTCATCAGGTTCCAAGGATTTACCTATCTTGATGTGCTTTAAGACTCCAGCACCTCCTTCTCTGTAATATGAACACTCCTCAAGGCATCACTATCCATTTCTCCAAGTTCCCTAACATCCATGCCTTTCTCAACAGGAAATACCAATGAGAAATGTTCATTTTGGAACACACCCATTTTTTGTGGATCAGCACATGTTGATCCTTTTAAGGATCAACATGTCACCTTGTTGATCCTTAAAAGGCCCTAGTGTTGTAATCAGAATGTGGCGATGCTGGCATTGGACTGGGGTAAACATAGTAAGAAGTCTCACAACACCAAGTTAAAATCCAATAGTTTTATTTGGTAGCAAATGCCAGTAGCTTTTGGGGCTTTGCCCCTTGTCAGGCAAGTGGAGCACCTGATGAAGGGGCAAAGCCCTGAAAGATAGTGACAAAAGGATTGCAACTTTTGATGTAAATGTTGAAAAACATTTTAAATTCCAGGCTATAATTGAGGTAGCCATTGATATCAGCAGATGTGAAATTAAACATAAGCTTTGCCTAGACAAATCCTAATGGTAATGTAGACTGAAAATTTCTAAAAATGTAACCAACTTGCAGTTTTAATTTTGTTGACCAGTGGAAGTCATCTTAAATCAGCGTCTATGTTTTAACAGTTGAAACTACCATTTTTTAAAGTTCCATATGTGAGTCCAGCAAATGAAATTAATATTTAATATTAGGAATCGACACCATTCCCTTATCCAGCATTTAGGTTTAGTCAGCAAGTTAATTGCACCTTTAGAAAGCTTTTTGAACCATATTGGAGTTAACTTGAACTTTTACTTTGCCCACTACCTGCAGAGCTACTGATCCACTCAAGTATGCACTCTTGGGGAAGTGAGTTGGCACATTGGAGCTCCCATCAGAAAGAAGCTTTGTGCACAGTCAACTTTCAAATTCTATGTTTTCCAGGAATTTCTTGGGCTAATCCCCACTTAGGGATTGGAAAAAGAGGGGAAGAAAAAGGGGACATTGGAGCATTTGCACTTGGAGCAAGTATGAATAGTTACACTGGATTTAATTGAAGTGGATGTGATGTCAAGTTTATGAGCCGTGAGAGAGCAAAATAGAAACATGGAAGACAGGAGCAAGAGGAGGCCATTTGAGCCTGCTCTGCCATTCATCACGATCATGCTGATCGTCCAACTCAATACCTAATACTGTTTTCTCCCCATAAACTTTGATCCATCTCAAAAAGGGAGATTGGGCTGAATGGCTACTTGCCAACTGCCATAGACTCAAGTGGGCCAAATGGCCTTTTTTGTGCTGTAACTCTCTATGATTTCTTTATTTTATCATAGCAACTTTGCCTCATCTTCCTCCCTTAACGCTGGGTGAACATCATCTCCTCATAGACTGATGATGTTGTTTATTGCGTGTGAGTTTTTCACTCTGTAAAGCTCCTTAATCTCTTTTTTCCCCCCTATTATTTCACCTATGTGCCTTGGAGCCTTCTTGGTTAGTGTTGGACACTGCTTGCTTGGCTATTGTTTGGAAAAAAAAGGACAAGAAACATTTTCATTGACAAGTTGGAAATTGTTGTACAATTCCTATGCAGCCCCCACTGTGATCGTTATCTCTGCAATTAAAATCCAGTCAAAAATGATTTGAATCAACTCGCAGCAGAATTAATGGAAACTTCTTTTGCTAAACTGGGGAAATTTATGATGGCATTCCAATAAAAGAACTTCCCATTAACTACACACAAAAAGCAAAATCTTTCTTGCTAAACGTTAAGCATGAATGCATATGAATGCTATCTTTAGTTCAATGTTTGATGATATGAAAATGGCTGTAATGAGATTTCCCAAAGAATAAATAATATTTTCCCATCACTGTGCAACCATTACATGTAGTTGGTCATAGTTACTGTAATTAATGTTTAGCACAGTTAACCCTCCAATGCATACATGTATCAGTACTTTTTAGTATATAGGTAGGATCAAGTGCAATTAATGGTAAAGAACATATTCCCTTCTATTTATTTTCTGTTCAAGATGGTTTAATTTTCATCCCAAGTGCTACTTTAAAATAAAGTGGAATTTGACGGTTAACTTTGCAGGTGTAAGTTAATTTTTTTGCATTTTAATTATTTGACACTTCAATCCACTCGAAGGAGTCAGGGAGTCAGTTAGCTGGATGGCTGGTTCCATGATACAGAGCAATGCCACCAGCATGGGTTCAATTCCCATCCAGGCTGAGGATATTCTCAATGTTGCCGGAGGTGTGATGATCCAGGGTGGCACCAGAATTAGCTCTGCTGCCTCAAGCACCAGGGACCTGAGTTCATTCCCAGCTTGGGTCTGTGAGAAGTTGCACTTTTGCTCCATGTCTGCACAAGTTTCTTTCAGATGCTCCAATTTCTTCCCACAGTCTGAAAGATGTGCTAGTTAGGTGCACTGGCCATGCTAAATCCTCCCTCACTGTACCCGGACCGGTGTTGGAGTGTGGCAACCAGGAAGTTTTCACAATAACTTCATTGCAGTGTTAATGTAAGCCTACTTGTGACACTAATAAAATAAATGAATCAAGCCACTACTCAGCACTCTACCCTCAAAGGAGAGAGCAGCCTATAGTCATTTGATTGGATTTATTATTGTCACATGTATCAGGGTACAGTTGTTTCTTGTGTGCTGTAGAGACAAAACATACCAATCATAGAGTACTTTGGGAGAAGGAAAGAATACAGTGTTGCAGTTACAAGGTGAAGAGACAGGCCAGCTTAATATATGGTAGGTCCATTCAAAAATCTGATGGCAGCAGGGACTATGATCATCTGGATCTCTGGCAACTTTACCTTACGCAAATAATCAATTTGTAAAACCTTTTGACATGTCCTCCATTAGGGTTTTAATAGTACAACAACTTAGCAGTCAACATGCCACTGTGAAATAACAAAACAAAAGGTTTCTCTCTAGGGAAGAAGAGAAAGGGGAAAATTAAATGTTATGCTATCTCAAGAAAGTCATGCAAATGGCTCACGTACTTATTAGGGCGTACTTAATCACCTTAGCTTAGGAATTTCAATTGCTGGATCTTATGGGAGTGTGACCAGAACATCATAAGATCAGAATATATAGGAGCTGAATTACGCCATTCAGCCCGTTGAGTTTGATCTACCATTCAATCATGTCTGATAAGTTTCTCAACACCATTCTCCCACCTTTTCCCCAGAACCTTTGATCCCCTTACCAATCAAGAACTTACCTATTTTTGTCTTAGATATACACAATGACCTGACCTCCACAGTCTTCTGTGGTAGAAGCTCATTGTGCTAGCTGGAATTGATAACAAATAATTCTCACATGGTAACCTTAATGATGGCCACAGACTTCAAAGTATACAACTGTGCATGACAAAGTTCAGTTTAATCCAATAATAGCTGAGTGTCCCGAACCATTGCTAAACAGAACTGTTTCATCCTTATTGTACATTTGCATCCCAGTGCAAGACCACTTAGCTTGTCAGGAATTGTTCGACTTAGATCAGGGTTTCTTTCAACAAAGGAGCCAACTTGCCCTTCAAACAATTTAAACCATACGTCCCATGATTGACGCTAAGTTAAAACAACACAGTACACTTCACCCCTAATGCGCCTACTTGAAATCAGACAATGCTTGACAGTATGCAATATGCTTTCTGCTTGGAGTTCAAAGATGAATAACATC
Source organism: Sphyrna mokarran (assembly GCA_024679065.1). Taxonomy (NCBI): domain Eukaryota; kingdom Metazoa; phylum Chordata; class Chondrichthyes; order Carcharhiniformes; family Carcharhinidae; genus Sphyrna; species Sphyrna mokarran. The sequence goes on along the minus strand of JAGIQG010000015.1, from coordinate 17,890,716 downwards.
AGAGATATTAAACTTCAATCAGGATTAGTTGACACGCAAGGATCAGGAATTATGTGCAGTGTAATGGACATCAATAGAAAGTAATTTGGTGCAGTAGAATTATCTGCTGAGGGTAGAATCGTGTTCAGAAGAGGAATGCTTTTATTGAGAGTCAATTGTGTCAAACCTTTAACATATATTAAAGGCAAACATGGCAAGGTCACGATTGTTTTACTGAGGTCACAGTTAAAACAGGCAGCCGATACAGCTTGGCAAACTTTTGATACTAATATTGTGTCAACATTTAACTCCTAATTTCTTGTCCTCATTAGAATATTGGGATGGGATTTTACGTTTTAGTGATGTGTTGGGACTGGGATGGTTTCCGGTAGCAACCGGGAAGTCAGTGCAGCGCATCTGCCAGTGGTTTTGTAATTCATCCACTATGTTATCATGTCATTTCAGGGATTCCTGACTAATAGGCAATGTGGATCTGGTGATGACCTTCATGATGCAGTTTGAACTCTAGCATCTAAAGGAAATAAAAAGAAGGTGGGAGTTGGGAATCAAAGACAGGAAAATGGGAGAATAGAGTCTGGAGGATCTGAATCTGCACCTTGGTTCAATATCACCTTGCCTTGCCTTTAAACTGGAAAATCCCACTCAAGGTCAACAGGCCTGTTTATGGTCTGCCCCCGCCTGCTCAGATTCCCATGGCAGGCAGGACGGTAAAATTCACCCCAATATCTCGCTGGAGGATGTTGCTCTGCTGGTCGGATTCAGGATAATTACACCCAAAACAGAACAGGAAGAACAACTTCAGAAGATACATGAAGGCCATGTGAGATTAGTACAATTTTAGCTCAAAGCCAGATCAGCATTGTACTGCATAGATATGTATAAGGTTATTGAAAATATGATATCTACATTCAACGAATGCCAGAAGTATTGAAACACACAATAGAAAGAGGAGATGTAAGTTACTGAAGTACCACCCACGCTATAACATACTGTAGGAGCTGACTTATTCATACATAATCAAGGATGGTATTTCATAGTCTGTGACTATGACTCAAACTTTTCTGTTATCTGCAAGATGAAAGGCTTGAGAGCCTGAATAATCAGCAGTGTGAGTTCTATTTGCTGAGCAAGGGATTCTTGAGAGATTATTATGTAACAATGTCTCCCTGTTCACATCAAGGAAGCTGAAGAAATTGGCTGAACAGCTTGGGTTCAACATAGAATCCGTACAGTGCAGAGGGAGGCCATTCAGCTCATCGAGTCTGCACAGACTCTCCAACAAAGCATCTTATCCTGGCCTAACCACCTCCCCACCACGTTTTACCCCCATCATTCCGCACATTTACCCTGCCAATCCCACTAAACTTCAGTTGGGACGCAAAGGGGAAACTTAACATGGCCAATCCACCCAACCTGCACATTTTTGGAGTGTGGCCGAAGCCAGATCACACAGAGGAAACCAATACAGACATGGGGAGAATGTGCAAACTCCATATAGATGGTCACTCAAGGCCAGAATTGAACCTGGGTCCCTGGCGCTGTGAAGTAGCAGTGTCAACCTTATCATCTCAACATGACATTACCCTCGAGAATGTGGATTTACAGAAAGACATGTCCAGAAGGTCAGAACAAAAGACAAAATAACGCCCAAAACCTGCCTTAATGTCATCCCAATCCACATCTCTACTTGCTGACATTAAACCACCTGCAGAGTTGCTGAACGAAAGAAAATACAAGATGACACTGCCAAACAAAATACATTATCCAAGTCACCGAGAGGAAGTAAGACAACAATTCACTGACGCACTGGAAAGAGGATGTCAGCACATCAATAAACATACTGAATCTCAAAACTGAACTGGTGAAAGGACAAAGTGTACACGTACAGGATGCAGTCATGACAACCCAGAGTCCAGCAAACGTTGTTGCTTAAGCCAAGACACCTAGTTGCTACATAAGCCGGAAAATAAATGAGAAGAAGTAGCTGCAAAATAAAGCGGATGCTGGAAAACTGAAATAAAATTAAATGACTCTGTGAAGCTAAAGAAGCTTTATATGGACCCGACATGTTAGAATAGAAACCCTATAGTGCAGAAGGAAGCCATTTAGCCCATCAGGGGTGCACCAAACACAATCCCACCCTGTCCCTATTCCTGTCCATATATTTACCTTGCTAATCCCCTTAAAACTAGGGTCAATTTAGCATGGCTAATCAACTAACCTGTACATTTTTGGACTGTGGGAGGAAACTGGAAACCCACACACACACAGGGAGAATGTGCAAACTTCACACAGACAGTCACCTGAGGCTGGAATTAAACCCAGATCCCTGGCACTGGGACTCTATTCTGTGCCACTATGCCATACAATGTCAACTCCATTTTCTCTCTCTACTGATGCTGCCAGACCAGCATTTTCTATTTTTATTTGGGGAGAAACAGAGTCCATTTCTGACCTAGACCAGAGCTCCAGAAACATAAAAGACCATCAGTGACACTAGAGATATTAATATTCAGATAGATAGCATTAGGGATATTACCAGAAAGTTAGCTAATATTTGCAGTAACAAGCACAACTCCAGTAATGTTTGGGACAAAGACAAGCTTCATGTTTTATTATTAATAATATCTGTGAATCAAAAAATAGCAGAATGCATAGCAATATTGAAAGCTGTAATAGATATTTAGATGATATTACATCTCAACATGGCTCTTGTTGTCTGCCTATGATGGAGACTGGATGAGTTGTCATGGAGATATAAGGACAGAGGATGATGAGTAGGGTGCAAAAGTTGGTATGGAAGCTCTCAGGGGCATTAAAGGAGTGGTTGGACAGCATGAGTTGGCATGGAGGATTTGAGAGGAATGGGTTAGCGGGTGATGGGGTAAGTCAGGTGAGGGTTAGAAGTTTTAATATTTAACAAAACTATTAGGACAAAGCTCCAAAGCATTGAGATAGGTCTTTTAAAGAGCTCACCTCAACTGCCCTGTGGCTGCCACTGATCAGTACCTGGTTGTGGTGAGCCCAACATCATAATTGGGTCAATAGACTTGGTGATGGGCTCAATTGCCCATTAATTATCATTTTCAAAAGGATAGCAGGATAGTGATTTTGGGCCCTCGCTCCGACCAGTTTATGGAGAACGGGTCAGAAATGATGGACTAGTTGCACCCTGCCCGCACACTAAAAATCTGCCTGATAAAATCTGGCCCGATGTGTCACTTACCGATGAAGACAAATCTGAGTATATAAATAATATATCGTTACCGCAATTCTTGCAAAGTGCCCTAATGAAAGCATGATGAAAAGCTTCTACGTTTCCTTTTTTGCGCAATATAGAAGAGTCCATGTCGCTTCTGGCACTTTTTTTCTTTCTTAACAAAATAAATATTTTGCCAAATGGCCTTTTTTAATAAAAAGATGGTAGTCTATTAACTCTGTGACATGATACATTGGCTGCTTCACTTTCCAACGAATGAGTCAGAAGTTTTTCATGGTTTGTTCTTGTTCCATGGGTGCAGTCTCTGACTTTCAAATTAAATTAGGCCTGAGGTGAAATGCTTATGTGCAAATCATTTTGCCACAGCAGGGGAGAGTTCCTTTGTGTGCTGAGTGTAACAAAATGATAAACCAATTCTTTATCAGTGGGTGTTGGATTCTTTTATGTTGCCTGCCCACAGCACATTGCGTCCAACTTGTCTTTTCTCTTGTCACATAATATGCATTGGAATGAACGTGTCAGAATGACACAGGAACTCCTTTGGGCAATCATCGATCATCTTCTACTGGGGGAGAAGGGGTGGAATCACAGCATATATTTGGCATGTGTCTGGAAAGAAGTTCATGTTCAGTTGACCACTTCCAGCCCAGGGGCTGAATTGATTCAGCCACACTTATTTCCAGTGAGCTTTTTATAAACTGGGTTTTTTCATCATGCAGCCAAATTTTTGATTTGAATCAAAGACTTTTCTACTGGGCTATAAGATTAAACTTCAAAGTTGTTAAATTTGGCTACAGTGCCTTGGCGTATTTTAACTTCATAAGCGATAACTTCCTCAGAGTGGAAACAGTATCGGAGGATCAAAGGGGCCTTGGTGTGCAAATAGAAGGTGAGCAGAGACTGATAGCCAAGTTCTGCATACACGAGCACAGCCTCAACCGGGATCTTGGGTTCATGTCACATTATCTGTAACCCCTATGACTTGTCTGGGCTTGCAAAGTCTCACTAATTGTCCTGGCTGGAGACAATACACATCTCTTTAACCTGTGCTTAACCCTTTCTCTACTCACATTGTTTGTACCTTTAAGGCCTGATTACCTGTAAAGACTGGCATTCCAACTATTATTTTGTAAATTGAATTTGTGTCTTTATATGCCTTGTTTGTGAACAGAACTCCCACTCACTTGACGAAGGGTCAGTGCTCTGAAAGCTAAAGTGTTGGATTTTAACGTGATGTTATCAGACTTCTTGCATGTAGAAGGTAGCAGGACAGGTGGATAAAGTGGTTAGGATGGCATATGGTATTGGCTTCATAGAATCGCAACAGTGCAAAAGAGGCCATTCAGCCCATTGAGTCTGTACCAACCACAAATTCCCATAACTCCATATATTGACCTGTTAATCCCCTGACACTATGATCAATTTACCATGGCCAATCAACCTAACCCAGACATCTTTGGACTGCGGGAGGAAACCAGAGTACCCACAGAAAACCCACACAGACATGGGGAGAAAGTGCAATTAGCTGATGCATAGAGTTTATAACCAAGGATTATTCTGGGTCTTTTGAATAGTTACCCCAAAATTACAAGAGATTTCAATACTCCTAACATTTTCTGAGTAGCATTTGGTGTAAAACAGTTGGAACCAACCAAATTTTGCAACTCATTTTCGGATGGTTTCCAACACAAGGCCATCACTTCAGGGAATTTGAGCTTCAGACAATTGCCATGCAAATCTGTACCTGGAAAGTTTTGAGAGGAGTGTCCCAGCGCATATTTAGGGTGCACTCCAATCCAACGCTGGCAAACTCAGAGCCCCTGCCCTATGTCAATCCACATATCGGATCAGATGCTGTGGGGATTATTTTGAGTTTGATTTGATTTGATTTGTCTTCATTTATTATTGTCAAATGCATTATTATACAGTGAAGAGTATTTCTTCTTGCACGCTATACGTATAAAGCATACCATTCATAAAGAAGGAAAGGAGAAAGTGCAGAACGTAGTGTTACAGTCATAGTTAAGGTGTAGAGAAAGATCAACTTAGTGCAAGGTAGGTCCATTCAAAAGTGTGATGGCAGCAGGGAAGAAGCTATTCTTGAGATAGTTGGTACATGACCTCAGATTTTTGTATCTTTTTCCTAAAGGAAGAAGGTGGAAGAGAGGGCTCTGGGGTGTGTGGGGTCCTTAATTGTACTCGCTGCTTTTCCGAGGCAGTGGGAAATGTACATAGAGTGTGTTGATGGGAGGCTGGTTTAAGTGATGGATTGGGCTTCATTTGCAATCTGTAGTAGTTTCTTGCCGCCTTGGGCAGAACAAAAGCCATACGAAGCTGTGATACAATCAGAAAGAATGTTTTCCATTGTGCATCTATAAAAGTTGGTGAGAGTCATAGCTGACATGTCAAATTTCCTTAGTCTTCTGAGAAAATAGAGGCATTGGTGGGCTAGTGTGATAAAGTTAATTTTTGACATGATATAAATAGAAGTAATTGTAATAAAGGCCAATAATTCACAAAAGCAAGACCTGAAAAGCAGACAGTTCTGGACGTGAATGACTGTTCTCATTCCTCATAGTTAAATTGAGCAGATCGAGTTAGCATTGCTTTGCTTTGAGGGAGTCTGATTCTCCAAACTCTGTGTACCTTCATGCACAAATCAGACATCACAGTTTTTGTGAGCTACATCAACTGCACAAATACATAAGCTTTTAAGAACAACTGTTCTGGTCTTTCATCCCAGTATTCTTTTTGAAAGACCCATGTAGACGTGGGAATGATTCGTATCATGGCCTTAGCACATGCTGCTGGTTTTTTAATCCATTTAATGTCTGCTTCATACTGCAGGCACCTGCTTTATCTCCAAAGGGGCAGTCAGTCTCTCTGGCTTTCTCACAGCCACATCAGTTTTATAATTCGCAAGCCCTCCAATCATTTAACTTCAGCTGCAATCTTGAACATTAGCTGAAGTAAACCTGTGGAAAATGTTTTCAGTTAAAAATATCTCAGACAGAGGGAGATATGCATGAAAATCAAACAGATCCACCTCAGTTCTTCTTTGGACCGTAACGATAAATAGCGCTACTCTCAATGAGTTTTTTGGTAATATTTTTGCCTACCATGCATCTGAGCATAAAGTATATATATTTTCATGATGCATTCTAAAAGGATTTGGGTGACACGGTAGCACAGTGGTTAGCACTGCTGTCTCACAGCGTTGGGGACTGGGGTTCAATTCCAACCTTGGTTTGCTGTTTGTGTGGAGTTTGCACATTTTTTTATTCATTTGTGTGGCATGGGCATCGCTGACTGGCCAGTAGTTATTGCCCAACCTAGTTGCCCTTGGAGGGCAGTTGAGAACCAACCATGTTGCTGTGGCTCTGGAGTCACATGTAGGTCAGACCGAGTAAGGTAGCAGATTTCCCTCCCTCAAGGACATTAGTGAACCAGATTGGTTTCCCAGCAATTGACAATGATTTCATCAGTATATTCTTAATTTCAAATTTTTTTTTATTGAATTCAAATTCCACCAACTACTGTGGCGGGATTCGAACCTAGTTCCCCTGAACATTAGCTGAGTTTCTGGATCAATAGTTTACTAGGCTATCACCTCCCTATGGCATTTCTTCCAGGTGCTTCGGTTTCCTCGCACAGTCCAAAGATATGCAGATTAGGCCGATTGGCCATGTTAAATTGACCCTTGGTGTCAGGAAGATTAGCTAAGGTAAATATGTGGGGTTACAGAGCCTGGGTGCGGACGCGATGTGCCGAATGGCCTCCTTCTACACTGTAGAGATTCTATGAAAAGGATGTTTGCATCTGAAGGTGCAAGAGAATACAAAGATCTGATTAAATCAGTGTGTTTCACATTGTGTCTGATGCTACTATATTCAAATCTTTACATTAACCAATTTTTTTTAAGATGTTTATTGCAGTTATAATGTCTTCCTCACACTAGATTTCAACTCTGAACACATCAGTCGTGACTGTGAGCAGTAGAATCTTAGGAACAGGTTCAGGAGCAGAATTAAATAATATTGTGCAAATATTAAGTACATCTCCATGCATTCAGATTAAGTTTTATTGACCATAATTTCAATAAAATCATTAACTGAATTAAAATAAATGGATTCCATGCATATATGTAATCATTTATGAACAGCCTTTTTAACTCTCTGAGGAAATGGGAGAAAGTCTTTTAGAAAGTCTTTGTTGAAACAGTTTTTTTTCTTTGTTCATTCATGCGATGGGGGCATTGCTGGGTGAGCCAACATTTGTTGTTCATTTATGGGATTGGAGATGCTGGCGTTGGACTGAGGTAAACACAGTAAGATGCCCTTCTCTAATTAGAACCTTCCAAATACCTGACAAAGGAAGAGTGTTTCCGAAATCTTGTGGGTTTATTGTGAAATAAACTGGTTGGATTTTAACCTGATGTTGTGAGACTTCTTATATTTATTATCCGTCCTTGCTTGAACATTTTAGAATCAACCACATTGCTGTGGATCTGGAGTCTGAGCCATTTTCTTCTCTGCTGCCATCAGACTTTTGACCTTACATGAAACTGGTCTTTCTCTATAACCGAGCTATGACTGTAACACTATATTATGCGCCTATCCTTTCCTTCTCCCTGATGTACCCTATGAACAGTATGTTTTGGCCATATAGAATGCAAGGAACAATATTTTTCATTATATCCCAATACATGTGACAGTAATAAATCAAATCAAAAAAGACATGACTGAACTAGATGGAGTATTTTTTTAACAATAATTGATGCATGGTCATTATGAGACTTTAATTCCAGATTTTTGCTGTATTTGAATTTCAACATCTGCCATGGTAGGATTTAAATTCATCTCCCTATTATGGATTATGAGTGCAATGAAATGCCACTGAGTCACCATCACCTCCCCCTCCACCCCTCCTCAGTGGATACAGGAATTTTCATTGAATATGTTAACAAATTCATTGGTGATATCAAGAACAACACATTTACAAACACTCTATAATTTCATAACATGTCCAAAGGTGTTATGACAAAGCACAATGTCAAATGAAGATTCTCCAGAAAATAACCCTTTCTAAATATGCATCACGTCACTGAGCCATCTCAATAATACCTTGTGTTATGTTAGGATCATAGAATCCTTATAGCGTAGAAGGAGACCATTCGGCTCATCAAGCCTGCACTGACAACAATCACATCCAGGTCCTATCCCTACCTTAGATATTTACCCTTCTATTCCTCCAACACTAAGGGGCAATTTATCACAGTCATTAAACCAAACCCAACTAAACTTATGGCAAGAGCTTAAGAAAATCCCAGTGACCTGTTAGGGACTTAGAATTGTAGAATCATAGAATCCCTACTGTGCAGAAGGAGGCCATTAAGCCCATCAAGCCTGGTCTGACAGCAATCCCATCCAGGCCTTATGCCCTTAATCCTACATATTTACCCTACTAGTCTTCCTGACTCTAATGGGAAATTTACATAACCAATCAACCTAACCTACACATCTTTGGACTGTGGGAGGAAACCGGAGCACCCGGAGGAAACCTGCACAGACATAGGGAGAAACTCCGCATAAACTTCATCCTCAACATTGCAACAGCAGGAACAGCAACTTAGGTTTATATTGTACTTACAACAGAGCAAACTGCCCCAGTTAAGGCACTCCATGGAGTATTTTCAAGGAGAGCCTGATACCAATACGCACAAAGAAACATTAGGACGTGCGATCCTAGGCTTTGTCAAAGACAGAGATTTAAAGGAGGAGAGAGAGAGGTGTAGGGAGGGAATTCCTGAAGTTAGGATCAAAGCATCTGGAAGTATGACCAACAATGATGGAACAATGAGAACCGTCAATGTAAATGAAGAAATGATTAGAGGAGAGATCTCAGAAGGATGTAGAGCAGGAGGATTTACAGAGATAAAGAGGAACAAGCATGATGGGATTTAAAACAAGGATGAAAATATATCCCTTTTATAATATGCCCTATTGGGACAACTTATACACAGAAACATGTTGAAAATTTATTCACAGTGATATGTCTTACCTGCAGAGATAGGTGCCAGTATTTGCCTTAATATTTTTCAGGGTTCTCTATCACATATGTGGTTGAAGCCAGTAAATGTGATGTCACGCTTGCAGCAATGTTGTACTGGTGGCGCACAATCATAGAATCCTCACAGTGCAGAAGAGGCCATTCGGCCCATCAAGTTTGTGCCAACTGTCAGACAGAGTACCCTATCCAGGCCATCTCCTCCACCCTATCCCTGTAACCTCACACATTTGCCATGGCTAATACATCTAACCAAGCATCTTGTGACATTGAGGGGCAATTTAGCGTGGCCAATCCTCCTAACCTGCACATCTTTAGACTATGGGAGGAAACTAAAGCACCCGGAGGAAAGTCACGCAGACACAGAGAGAATGTGCAAACTCCACACAGACAATGACCCAAGGCTGGAATTGAACCTAGATCTTTGGAGATTTGAGGTGGCAGTGTGGCAACTGTGTCACGGTGCCATTCAAATATGAGAACATTTCCAACCAGAGTCTCAACTGGCGATGTCTGATTTTAACATTTCTTTTTTTCCTTTCCATTTTTCTCTGAAAAAATTTAATCATTTGAGTGTAAAAAATTGAAGTCATTGCCATCACAATGATTGAAGGCTGAAATCTAGTCAAACTGCACCCATCTAGAAATACTACTACAAAATAGCAACTTTTAGATGTTCAGTCATGTCTGAAAGTACCGAGAGACCCAGAATTTTTTTTCATGTAATGGCCGCAAGTTCAAACACTCTGTGGGTTGAAGCATGTATATTTAGAAATCCATTATGCATTTTAACCTCCTAAAGCTTTTCCAATGAATGTCTTAGCCCATTCCTTTCAAATCTGCGTTCATTTAATGAGTTCACAGTTTCTTTTCACTCACATTATAAAATGATGACAGATGCTGCTATATTAATGTCTCCGCAATTGATTATGAAGTAAATGAGTCGAATATTTTCTGATGTAATCTTTGTACATACATCGCCCTGGGGACCTTAAACTCGAACATTTTCTTCACAGAAGGAAAAGTTGAAGTCACGTTCCTTCTGCAAATAAAATACTTGGCTGATGATCAAGTCTGAACACTGGTGCTGAAACATTAGACTCTAGTAAAATATGCCTGTACAGAAATCAATTGTTTAGGGAGTGAAGGAGTGACAGAGTGAGCTTTCTCATTCTAGCGATTCAGCCAAACATCTTTCTCCCGTCATCAACATCCTTTATTGTGCACCAAAGGAAAGAGTTACATCTGTGGCTTGCATCACCTTGAGACTACAACAGCGATCCAGCGTAGCTTATTTAAAATTTATTTATTTATTATTCACAAATAGGCTTACATTAATACTGCAACAAAGTTACTGTGAATATCCCCTAGCCACCACCCTCTGGCGCCTGTTTGGCTAATGCACCTAACCACTACATCACCAGCACTGGCATGGTGGCACAATGGTTAACACTACTGTCTCGCAGCACCAGGGACCTGAGTTCGATTCCTGGCTTGTGTAGTGTTTGCATTTTGTTTGCGTAGATATCTTATGTGTGTTCCAGTTTCCTCCCACAGTCTGAAAAATATGTTAATTAGGTGCACTGACCTGAACAGGCACCAGAGTGTAGTGACTAGGGGAATTTCATAGTAACTTCATTGCAGTGTTAATGTAAGCTTTACTTGTGACTAATAATTAAACTTTAACTTTATCGTTTGGACTGCGGGAAGAAACCAAAGCACCCGGAGGAAACCCACACAGACACAGGGAAGAACATGCAGACTCCGCACAAACAGTGACCCAAGCCAGGAATCGAACCCAGGTTCCTGGCATTGTGAAGCAGCAGTGCTAATCACTGTGTCACTGTGTAGAGTGATAGATTTAAACCCCTCACCCCTCCCCCACCGCTGATCACATGCCGTGTGAGGTATGGGTTATGTTGATTGACCATGTTAAGTTGACCCTAGTGTCAGAGGATTGGCAGGGTAAATATGTGAAGTTATGAGAATAGGGCCTGGTGGGATTGTGATTAGTGCCGACTCAATGGGCAGAATGGGGAAAATGTGCAAACTGCACATAGACAGTAACCCCATGCCAGAATTGAACGCACGTCCATCCATTCACTCAATAAGAAAGCTCGTACTCCCCAAAGCCCTTGGGGAGATCTATTGATGATTTCCCACGGGCTTCATTGGCCATCATAACACTCACTCAGCTTTCCTTCACGTCACAGAATAACTCTCACTGTAGTTTGTTTATCGCCTTTTAAATTGAAGCTTTTCTACAGCCGATCTCCATCATGGTGTTCACTGTGGAAATTTCAGGGCTGTTAAAAAGCTGAGTGCAGGTCATTGATTGTTACTGGCTTTGATCTGCTGAAGATGTGATGATTGACAGCTTGTCTGTCTGCAGAACCGAAACAACTGGAAGGAAACACGTGACATGATCCTAGAATGGACTGGTTCTGTGCAGCGTTAACCATTTACCACAACTGCTCCCACCATCTCCTCCCCACCTGTATCTCAAAATAGGATTGTGCTTCCACAGTCAGTATTTAACTTGAATTGCAATGATTGATTATGTACATTTATAATTTAGCTTGAATCAAGCATGCAGATCATGGTAGAAGAGGCAGATGGGCTCAAAACGATGGATGGTATGCTTTGTCTGTATAGCGCTCAAGAAGTAATACTTTTCACTATGTAACAATAATAAATCAAATCAAATCATCAGTAGAATTTTCCAGATCTTCTGTAACAGTGGGAAGTGTGAGAAATGTGAAAACCCATTAACAGTAGGTGGGCCATAAAACCAGCCGTTGGCCAATGGCGGACCGACTACAAAAATACTCCATAGAACATAGAACATAGAACACTACAGCACAGAACAGGCCCTTCGGCCCTCGATGTTGTGCCGACCAAAATAAAAAGCAATGCCCCTCCAAACTAAACCATTCCCTTCTCTTCCATATACTTATCAATTAACCTCTTAAACGCCACCAAACTTGGTGCATCTACAACAGCTGCAGGCAGGGCATTCCACTCCCTAATCACTCTCACACCCCATGGCCGGGGTGTGATGGAAAATCCAGCCTGTTAATTCTGCTTCTCTCTCCACAGCTTCTGCCAGACCCTCTGAGATTTTCCAGCATTTTCTGTTTTTAATGCAAATCAATATGGGCAGCACAGTGACACAGTGGTTAGCACCACCGCCTCACAGTGCCAAGAACCTGGGTTCAGTTCATGGTTTGGGTCACTATCTGTACAGAGTTTGCAGGCTCTCCCTGTGTCTGCATAGTTTTCCTTCGGGTGTTTCCGTTATCTTTCACAGTCCGAAAGATGTACTGTTTAGGGTGCATTGGCCATGCTAAATTCTCCATCAGTGCATGCAAACAGGCGCTGGAGTGTGACGACTAGGGGATTTTCACAGTGACTTCATTGCAGTGTTAGTGTAAGCCTACTTGTGATTAATAAATTAGCTTTTTTCTAAACTTTTTATCAAATCACTGCACTGAGACCCAATGTATTGAAATTGGGTTTCTCGTAAATAAAGCATGTGTCAAATCCACATCTTCATTTGAAGGCCGTTTAGAAAACATTGTTTATGCAAATCCCACATTGCTCTTCAGTAAGTCTAAACTTTAGTGCAGTATCTCCAGCTGAAACCTGAATAACTTCCAGAATTGTTTTCTTTAAAAAACTTATCTTCAGCTGTTCACTGAACAGTTCTCAGCCATGCCAGTAAATCAAATTTGTACTGGGAGGGAGGAAAGAGAGATTGGAAAGAATATAGATCAGACCAAGTGAGAAATGAAAACTGGATCTAAGGCAAAGCGACGGAAGAGTGCAAAATTACAGCCCCAAAGCACACTGGCCCTTCTTCCCTTGTAGCAACATTTGCCCCTCAGGACAAGAGTAGTGATGTCTTCAGAACAGCCCATTAGTTCTGAGACACACACAATTCTAATTATTTGAAGTAAAATATATTTATTTATTCACAAGTAGTCTTACATTAACACTGCCATGAAGTTACTGTGAAAACCCCCTAGTCACCACTGTCCGGTGCCTGTTCAGGCTACACTGAGGGAGAATTTAGCATGGCAAATGCTCCTAACCAGCACATCTTTGAACTGTGGGAGGAAACGGACACAGACGCGGGGAGAATGTGCAAACTCCACACACATTGACCCACGCTGTGAATCGAACCTAGCTCCCTGGCACTGTGAGGCATCGATAGTAGAAATGATGTAGAGATGCTGGCGTTGGATTGGGGTAAACTCAGTAAAGTTTGACAACACCAATTTTAAATCCAACCGATTTATTTGATAGTAAATCCACGAGCTTTCGCTTTGTGGCCTTCGTCAGGCAAATGAGGTGTTCTGATCTCCAAAAGCACACATATCAGCACAGACAGTTTACAGATTGCTGATTAGAATGCAAATCCTTAGACCTAACCTGCTATTCAAGTCTTAAAATAGCTAACAGCAGAGGTTAGAGGAATGTGTATTCTCTCCAGACAGCACAGTAAGTGAGGCTTTTTGCTAACCCAGGCAAGTCATGGGGGTTACAGATAGTGTGACATAGGTACACGGTACATACTCTTGTAACTTGGCCAATGTTGTCTACCTAATATATTGCAAGAAAGGATGTCCTGAAGCATGGTACATTGGGGAGACCATGCAGACACTACGACAGCGGATGAATGAACGTCGCTCAACAATCGCCAGGCAAAACAGTTCCCTTCCTGTGGGCAAACACTTCAGCGGTCACGGGCATTTGGCCTCCAACCTTTGGGTAAATGTTCTTCAAGGGGGCCTTCACGACACACAACAACGCAAAGTAGCTGAGCAGAGACTGATAGCCAAGTTCCATACACATGAGGACAGTCTTAACAGGGATCTTGGCTTCATGTCACACTATCTGTAACCCCTATGACTTGCCTGGGTTAACAAAAAACCTCACTTACTGTGCTGTCTGGAGACAATACACATCCCTCTAACCTCTGCTGTTAGCCACTTTAAGACTTGAATGGCAGGTTAGGTGTAAGGATTCGCATTCTAATCAGCAATCTGTAAACTGTCTGTGCTGATATGTGTGCTTTTGGAGACCAGAACACCTCATTCGCCTGACGAAGGCCACAAAGGCCGAAAGCTCGTGGATTTACTATCAAATAAATCAGTTGGATTTAAAATTGGTGTTGTCGGACTTTACTGTGAGGCAGCAGTGCAAACCACTGTGCTTCTGTGTCACCAGATATTTGGCCAGATAATTCAGATCCTTGATTGTTGCTGAATTGTAATCCTGGAATTTCCCAACAGAAATCCATTGTGGAAAGCAGCACAATTACATCCATTGAAAGAAAAGGTTTTTCTGGTCAATAAGCAACAAATACAACTTTATCAGCATCACTCTAATCCCTGCGTTAAATAATAATCAAAACTTAAGAGACTCAAAGATCAGTGGAGGGAAATTAATCCCCATTACTTTCCAATTAAGCACAGCCAAGCAACCTAACCTGCACATAGAATAGATTCATAGAACCCCGAGAGTGCAGAAGGAGGCCATTCTATCCATCAAGTTTGCACTGACCACAATCCCATACAGGTCCTATTTACCCCACCACTCACCTGACGCTAGGGTCAACTTAGCACAGTCAATCAACCTAACCCGCACATCTTTGGACTATGGGAGGAAACCAGAGCACCCGTAGGAAACTCACGCAGACGGGGGGAGAATGTGCAGATTCCACACAGTCAGTGACCTGAGGCCAGAATTGAACCCGGTCCACAGTGCTGTGAGGCAGCAGTGCTAATCACTGCGCCGCCGTGCTGCTTCCCACAGTCTTTGGACTGTGGGAGGAAACTGGAGCATCTGGAGGAAACTCACGCAATCTTTTTTGCAATCTCTTAAAAGGTACATTACAATATTCCCCCTTTCTTTGTTGCAATTCCTTAATGACATTTTACAGCAGAGGGAGCAAAGAATTTGCTTGTGTGGGCCATACACTGCACTTTTGTTTCTCTTTAATCACAAGGTATGCTCTAAAAAGGATGTACTGTCCCAAAAGCTCTCTCCATTTTGCTGCTGGATTTCCCAAGCCCTCGCAAACCTGGCATTTTTTATTAAGAACTCAGTAAGAATTTAGCAACACCAATTTTTAATCCAACCGATTTATTTGATAGTAAATCCGCGAGCTTTCAACACTCTGTGTCTTTACATCATTTTTTATTAACTCATGGGACATGAGCATCGCTGGCTGACCAGCATTTATTGCCCATCCCTAGTTGTCTGAGGGCAGTTGAATGTCAACCACATTGCTGTGGTTCAGGAATCACGTAAGTGACTATCATTTTTTTTGTTCATTCATAGGACATGGGTATGACTGGCTGGCCAGCATTTATTGCCCATCCCTAGTTGTCCTTGGAAGATAATGGTAATCTCACGGTTGATACAACTGAGTGGCTTGCTAGGCATTTTCAGAGGGCAGTCGAGAGTCAACCACATAGCTATGGTTCTAGGGTTACATGTAAGCCAGACCAGGTAACGATGGAAGATTTCCTTCCCTAAAGGGCGTCAGTGAATCAGATGGGTTTTTCCGACAGTTGACAATGATTTCAAAATTTCAATGATTCTTAATACCAGATATTTTTTATTGAATTGAAATTCCACCACATGCCATGGTGGGATTTGAATTCAAGTCTCCAGAATATTAGCAGAGTTTCTGATTAATAATCTAGTGATAATGTCACCAGGCCATCAACTTATACCAACATTCTATTAGCTTTCTATCTGCACTGTGCAAGGCTGAATTGTGATCTATTTCTCAAGAATAGGATGCAAATGCAAGATGCAAATTGCAACAGTTAAGTGGTGAGCTGGAGTGCTCAACTTTTAAATTTTTAACCCCTCATCACACCCACATTGGGGGTTAATGTCATCTGCACAGATTTTGGTGAATATGATTGTTTTTTATTAACTATATGAAGAAATTGTCTTCAATCCCCCTAGAAAGGTTATTTGAAATAGATTGCGCTTGTACATTGAGCGAGGTCTTGCCTTGATTAGATTCAAGAAATATTTCTTTTCAAGAAAGTCATCATTTTCCAGTTATGGGTGGTAAATTGCACGATGCTTGTGATTGAGTTGAGTAATGGAGTTTGTTTGATTGCCTTTGGAAGTCAAAGGGGAAATTTGGAGTCTTTCAAACATACTTCTGTTGTTGCTGAAGGACTCACCATTTCGTTTCCCCCACCCCCGCACCATCACCCTGCTTAAAGAGAGATGCTGTTTGTTTTTAAAACTCTGTCAAAACATAGTCATGCCTGTCAATCATGCCTACACCACAGCTGTGACTTACATTATGGGACACTGCACCGTTAAGCTAAAAACCAGCCTTCTAAAAATAATAATTAGAAGATGTCCACTCTAAACTGATAGCTCTGGGTATTTACAAGCCGCTGACAGGGGTAATAAACTATCTTGTGAGCACAGCAATAGACTGTTCTTGATTTGGTCAGTGTATTGCAGGCAATTGAAAGCTATTTCTTGCAATTATATCTGAACGAATTGCTTAGACATCTCAGGGAAAAGTACAAATTATTATCTCGTGGAAGATTGGTCAAATTACAAACATTGGAAGAACTGAAAGTGCCGTTGAGGGTTCACTTGCAGCTCTGTAACTATCTCTTCGACTTGTAAGTCAATACTTTGGTCAGGTAAAGCATTAGGCAGAAGGCTTCGCAGAATCACTGCACTCCAACATGCAAAGCCAGTGCTAAGTCTAATCTATTCATCAAACGGGCGAGCAGATGGCTACAGATGACTTACCAATCAAAGGTGTTATTCAAAGCAATCAATCAACTTGTTTACACATACTCAGCACCTTTTAATGGTTTCCTTCATATCTTTAGATTGTCAACACTGCATGTCTTGTGTTTCTTTTTGAAAAGCCTTTTTCTGTTTAGGCACACAATTTTTATTCCAATTGTAGTTAATGCAAATGCAAGTCTGGGAGAGGAAAGAGGGAGCGAGTCCAATTTGAAGCAAATTTAGGGGGAGGCACAACAAATAGGACTGGCATATGAAATACAAAGGGACTTGGGAGCCATTGTTCAAGATTCTCTTAAGTTTAATGTGTAGGTTCAGTCTACAGTTAGGAGGGCAAATGCAATGTTTGCATTCATGTTGAGAGGGCTAGAATACAAGAACAGGGATGTACTTCTGAGGCTTTATAAAGTTCTGATCAGACCCCATTTGGAGTATTGTGAGCACTTTTTGGCTCAATATCTAAGGAAAGATGTGCTGGTCTTGGAAAGGTTCCAGAGGAGTTTCACAAGAATGATCCCTGGAATGAAGACTTGTTAAATGAGGAACAGTTGAGGATTTGAGTCTGTACTTGGAGTTTAGAAGAATGAGGGGGATCTTATTGAAACTTGTAAAGTATTGCGAGGCATGGATAGAGTGGACGTGGAGAGGATGTTTCCACTAGTAGGAAAAACTAGAACCAGAGGGCACAACCTCAGGCTGATGAGAAAATCCTTTCAAACAGAGATGAGGACAATTTTCTTCAGCCAGAGAGTGTAAATCTGTGGAATTCTTTGCCGCAGAAGGCTGTGAAGGCCAGGTCATTGAGTGGCTTTAAGACAGAGAAAGATAGGTTTTTGATTACCAAGGTGATTAGGGTTTATGGGAAAAAGGCAGGAGAATGGGGATGAGAAAAAAAAAATCAGCCATGATTGAATGGCGGAACAGACTCGATGGACCAAGTGGTCTAATTCTGTTCTTTTGTCTTATGGGCTTATGGTTTTTTGACTGGATGATATGGTGAAGAGTATCAAGATTATCAGTGGGAGAGAAACCTAGATACCATTGTGTGGAGATGCCAGCATTGGACTGGGATGGGCACAGTGAGAAGCCTCACAACATCAGGTTAAAGTCCAACAGGTTTATTTGGACTCACCTGATGAAGGAATATTTGATACCAAATCAACCTGTTGGACTTTAACCTAGTTAGGTTAAGATTGGCAGAGAGTAGTTATAGATTTTCTTCCAATTGCTTATAGGATCTGTTTGGTTCTGTTACCTTGGATATTCAGCAACGTAAATATTACTTCAATATCTGAGTGGCTAAAAATGGGAAGGGGATGAGTATAGTAAATACTGAGTGGGAGGGATGCTTTATTTAACAAATGAAATAATTGTATCTAGCTAAAGTGGTTCATTTAATAGGCTTGAAGTACAAGCCCAATGGCTGCAAGTTTAGCATAGTGATGGGTCAAATGTTAAACTGTTATTCAAAATTTTGAATTTCCTTGGGAGAAAATAGACACACACTGCTTGTGAACAAAACAGAAATGACATCAGTAACTTTCAGCTTCAAGCTTATCCAGTGTGGTGCCACAAGAATCATAGAATCCCTACAGTGCAGATGGATGCTATTTGGCTCATTGAGTCTGCACCGACTCTCTGACAGAGTATCTGATCTAAGCCTTCTCCCTTGCCCTATCCCCATAAGCCCATACATTTACCTCAGCTAATCTCAACTAACCTAGACATTTTGGGTCGCTAAGGGGCAATTTAGAATGACCAATCCACCTGATCTGCACATTTCTGGATTGTGGAAGAAAATGGAGCGTCCGAAGGAAACCCACACAGACACGAGGAGAATGCGCAAACTCTGCACAGAGAGTGGCCTGAGGCCAGCATTGAACCCGGCTCCCTGGCACTTTGAGGCAGCAGTGCTAACCACTATTCACATATAGGCAATCTTATGGAATTATCATGCTCTCTCTCTCTCTCTCCTCCCTTTTCACCAGCAAACTAGTTGAAAACTAATTAATGGCTTGGCTTTTAATGACAATTCCATAGAAAGTGGTACATTTCAAGTGAAAAAGCAAATTTAGGCCTGAAATCTTTCTTACTATTTGTGGTCAACGCAATACAAATTAAAATGTGCCTCTTAGCCCATTGAGAATGTAAACTAGGCCAAGACCAGTATGATAGCATTAAACTACAACTGAATATTTCAGTAGTGTTTGACGATGAGCTAACTGATTCTCTTGTTCCTGCCGAGCTGTATAATAGAATAGGAGAACCCTGCATCATAGGTTGAAGGATGAAGTGAGAATCATAGAATGCCTACAATGCAGAAAGAGGACATTTGGCCTATGGAGCCTGCAATGACCACAATCCCACCCAGCTCTATTCCCATAACACCCACGTATTTACCCTAGCTAGTCTCATCCTGACACTAAGGGGCAGCTTAACATGGTCAGTCAACCTAACCCGCACATCTTTAGTAGTGTGGGAGGAAACTGGAGCAGATGGATGAAACGCACACAGACATGGGAGCAATATGCAAACTCCACACAGATGGTCACCCAAGGCCAAATCGAATCTGCTGCTGTGAAGCAGCAATGCTAACCACAGTGCCACCGGCACAGTAACATTTTTGCCAGCAGTACAATATGCGCTCAACAATACATCTTGTACAGGTTGTACTACCCAATGAATATTGTCAGTATAAAGGGAATCATGGAGAGCTGTGAGGAAGAAGGAAGAATTAATGGGTGCATGGGTATCACTTGAATGATCGAGTTCAGTTATGATAGCAGCTATCGTTGGAACAGCCTTGCTTGCACAAACCCTCAAGATTCAAGTCCGGCGGAGCATATATTCTATATTGAAATTCTGCAGCTTGACCCTTTCTGCCTATTTTCTTATGAATGTGTAGGGATGATACTAAATGATCCACCATCCATATAGGTCTGATAAAATTGACTGCTGTGGTAATTTAGCTGCTAATTTCATGGTAACACAACAGAAGCAGGGTCACTTGGTTTGGAGAATCAGAGAGCACAGAGTCATAGCAGTTTACAGCATGGAAACAGACTCTTTGGCCCAACTTATCCATGCTGTCATTTTTTTTAATCACTAATCTAGTTCCAATTGCCCGCATTTGGCCCCTATCCCTCTATTCCTATCTTATCCGTGTAACTGTCTAAATTCTTTTAAAAGACAAAATTGTATCCACCTCTACTACTACCTCTGGCAGCTTGTTCCAAACACTTACCATCCACTGTGTGAAAAAATTGCTCCTCCAGACCCTTTTGTATCTCTTCCCTCTCACTTAAACCTATGCCCTCTAGTTTTAGACTCCTGTATCTTTGGGAAAAAATATTGACTATCCAGCTGATCTATGCCCCTCAATATTTTAAAGACCTTTAAAGGTCATCCTTCAGCCTCCTACGCTCCGGAGAAAGAAGTCCCAGTCTATCCAGCCTCTCCTTCTGACTCAAATCATCAAATCCCAAATGCACCCAACTAATTGGGACCCATGCTGAGTAATCACCCCAGCAGACTCTCTTAGTCCCCTCTTAGGCAGGAGACATGTAGGGAAGTAGGTGTAGCCGTGAGGCTGCTGTTTTCTGATGAATAAATCCTTTTTGAATCCACAAAGGAAGGTTGTGAAAGTGCATCATTACAGATTGATGGGATTTGTGTGAGTTCTTTTTACAATCGGCAGTATAGTGTCCTGGATATGGATTAAAACTGAAAATATATTTAAAAAATGTATTTTTAAAGATGGCTGCATATAAATGTAAAACACTGCAACAATATATCACAATTGAATTAAAAAGAACAAATCATGCTAAACATATATTCTCAGATGATTGACATGAATTACTAAGGTGTCACACATGAGCAGAAAAGCAAATGCAAAAGCCTCTGGGAGACCATTAGAATTCAGAGGACTTACTGATCTCATTGAATATCCTGACCTATCTCCCATACTATGACAGGGACATGATGAAACATTAAACATAAGAACAATGATTTGCTCACTCGCGACAGAGCCAAGGTCAGCAGAACCAACCTCCATTTAAGACCCAGTGGACTTGTTGAGCTTTCAAGTTCTGATCCAAAAACAGTGTTACTTAGGGGAAATAATTTAGCTGCCTACCAAACCACAAAGCCAAATATATTGCATAGAAACTGTCTTACATCGCGTGTGTAGCTGAATGACCCCCATCTTTGGAAATTGTCAAATAAAACTTGACTTTGTGGCCAGTAACATTGTTCCCCAAATGATCCATAATCCACCTATGTCTGATACAGCTGACTGTTGTGGTAATTTAGCTGCTAATTTCAAATGAAACAAAAACAACATCTCAAAAAGTGGAATAAAATTTTTCCATAATGCTGTCATAATGGGAAGAATCTCTGTTTTTAATCCTTACAGCTGAGGCATCATCTGACAGTATAACCATTCTCATATCTATCTGCAAATGACCTCGCACACTGGCTGCCAAAGCTACAATCGGGCTCTCTGTGTAATTAATGTGGGATCTATTGCCATCAATCTTCAAGAAGGCCAGTCGCAACAAGCCCCTCCAATTTCACAGCATGTACATCAGTAAAAGTCATAGCTGCAGGTGCTTTATCTAAAACTGCAGATTTACCATCAATCTAACTCAAAAATGAACACTATTAGACAACTGAGATAAACCAGAAAGAGGTAAGAAAGAAAACCTTGCATTTATACACTACCCATCATCTCAGCGTCTGACAGCTAGCAGGATTTTTTAAAGAGTTGGTCAGTCGTGGCTGGGGAGGATATTCACCATCCAATGAAAGGGGCACAGTTGAACAATGGGGCATTGGAGGTCATGGATGCTGTTTTGCCGACATATCTTGACAAGGGAGGTCCTGGGGAACATAACGGTTATTTGTGGGCATATCTCGGTACGTTGGCATGAAGGGCCATAGAAGCTAACTGAGGGAGGGAGGGCAGACTCCGCAATAAGGGGATCTTTCGTATTTACCATTTAAAAGATCCCTTCATGCAAACTCTTGTTCATGACAGCTCTGAGATTCTGTGAACTATGATACATTGAAAACCTGGCTAGATTCTCAAAAGTTGCAGAGGGCTAGGATATTCTTATACTCACAATGAGCAGACGAGGTCAGGAGGGCAGGGTGCAGGTTCATAATCCAAATCAGTCTTCACTCTTAGAAGACACTCCTGAAGATTAGAAACATTGGGAATGGGGATCAGGAATACCCAGAATTCATAGAATGCCTCCATAGAATACCTACCATGCAGAAAGATTGGCCCATTAATTGTGCATCAACTTTCCAATGGAGCATCTCACCCAGGGCCCAATCCCAATGCACATGTTTACCTCACCAATTCTCACTTACATATTTTGGGGCATTAAGGGACAACTTACTCTTGCCAATCCATGCAACCTGCACATCTTTGTACTGTGGAGGAAATGGGAGCACCCAGAGGGAACTACATAGACATGGAGAGAGTGTGCAGATTCTGCACAAATACAGTCACCAAAGACCAGAATTGAACCCAAGTCCCTAGTACTGTGAGGCAGCAGTCTAACCACTGTGCCATTCTTATTGGGTACTGGCAGCCATTTTGAAGGCACTGCCAAGTCATTCCAAATTGCTGAAAATTCAGCCCTGCATTGTTGGAAAAAGGCCTGTTGTCCAAGACTCCTCGGGAACTTTTGTTATTCCTGAAATTTTCATTATCAGATTTTGATTGTTTTGTTTGAAATCTCATCTGAAAGCCGTACCTCTGAAAAGAGGCCCTCTTTACTACTGTGGTGTTATGTCAAGCTAAATTATGTTGGAGGATCAGTCCAGAAGTTTTGTATTCAAGAGACAGCTAGATATAGTACTTGAGGTGAACGGGATCAAAGATTATGGGGAAAAAGAAGGATTAGGATGAACAACATGATGGTAATGAACAGCGCAGCAAGCGCTAAGGGGCAAATGGCCTCCTCCTGCTCCTATCTTCTACGTTTTCATGTTTTGATTCAAAGCCTATTGAATCAAATTTACTTTAAGACCATTAGTAAGCATTATGCTACGGAAAAAAGAGAGACTGTTCCTAAATTTTATGTTCAAAATACTGAAACATGAGGCTAGCATCTGCGAATAGACTGGGAATGTTTTGAGCATGCCTCAATAGTTGGGAACTTTGCATCTTGCCAGCACAAAGCTGAGAGGCAGACTGCCACTAAACCTAAAGTTCCACAAGACCACTCTTAATCTTCAGCTTAACACCAGCCAGAGGTTAATTGGACCCCAGGGAAAGTGCAGATTTGTTTTCTGCCATTTACGATGTTTTTCCTTGGGGCAACAGTCTCCTATTGGAGTTAAAAGAGATCACTGACAAATTTCCGGGCCACTTATTTAATGTCCATCTATCATGGATGTAGGCTTTAATGTTAGCGAGGTCTCTGTGTTACCAGGCCAAGATGTCACATTTCCTTATTACAAGTGCGCTGAGGCAGTTTACTGGTGGTTTGGATTTGTCAGAATTGGTGAAATCATTCACCGCAGGATTAAATGCTGACAGACTGCGCATAATAGAAATTGTCTCTCCCATTGTTCAGTAAAATTCCTGATGTCAATCCAACTCAATTCAATTGGCAATGGAGTCCAGGAGACAGGGAGAAGCTATGGGCCACTCTTGTCTTGCTGGGTGCTGTTGCATTTGGGCAGGTGAGCAAATCCGCCCTGGAAACTCGCACTTTGGCACAGGGCACCAAGAGATTCCTGGCCAGATGGTTAATAACTGGGAATTATTTGCAATTGATTGAATGACGGAAAACAATGAAAACAACACAGAAGGAAGGAGGTGGCATTGTAGGAGTTAAATGCCGAAGAAACCTTTATACAGTAGAGCTGTGAATCATCAAACAACTGAACAGCTCAAATGCTCAGATCACATCAATGACAAAAGAAATATAAATGACTTTCTGGTAGTGTTTCTCTTTTTAACAAACTCATAATTTTATGATCAATATAATGATGATTGACTCCTTTCAGGTGCTATCATTTAATTGCAGGTTATTATCAGCAACAATGCTGGTCTCACAACCTTGTTATTAAGGGCAGTATGAATAATCATACTGTACTATACAATCTTTATAAGTTTACTATACATTTTCAGATTCAGAAGGAGGCCTTTCAGCCCATCATGTCTATGCTGGCAGCCAATCAACAAAGATTTGACTACACTGATCCCATTTTGTAGTGCTTGGCCTGTAGTCCTGGAAGTTCTGGCAATATAAGAGAATATCTAATTACTTCTTAAATGCTACAAGCGTTTTTGACTCAACCACCTTTGCAGGCAGTGGGTTCCGGACTCCCACCAGCCTCTGGGTGAAAATATTTCTCCTGTGTGGAGTTTGCATGTTCTTCCCGTATCTGCATGGGTTTCCTCCTGGTGCTCTGGTTTCCTCCAGACTGAAAGATTGCTGGTTTGGTGCATTGACCCAAACAGGTGCCAGAGTGTGGCGACTAGCAGAATTTCACAGTAACTTCATTGCAGAGTTGATGTAAGCTTTACTTGTGACTAGTAAATAAACTTTACCTCTTACCTTAAACCTATGACTGCTGGTTATTGACTCTTCCAGCCCAGAGAACATCCTGGTTAATCTCTTTTGAACCTACTACAGTGAAATCAAACTCTTCCTATAATGTGGTGACCAGAGCTACACAAAGTACTCCAGTTGTGGCCTAAGCAGCATTCTATATAAATTCAGCATGACCTTTCTGCTCTTGTATTCAATGCCTCACTTATCTACCTTGTCTACCTAACTTGGCACCTTCCGGTTTCCTAAGATATTATTTTTTCCAATATAATCCACTTCTACTTCACAGATGACTACATAGATTGAGGATTTTAATCTAAAGTTGTAAAAGCTAGAAGCACATGTAATGAAATATTCCTTGAAGTAGACACGTTAGACAAATAATTATTGCATCAATTTGCTGTTCCTAGCACAACTTAAACAATATAGCATAGCCAGAATCGCAAACAGTAAGACAAGATGTAAAGGTTACATACCAGAGAAACAAAGATAACATCTAGCTTACTGACTCACTTTACTTACTACAGCAGCTAATGCAAAGAGATCTCATGCAGAGTCTGGATGTAAGTTGCTTTCTGATAAAGGTATGTCATTCGTAAACTATCACAGCTCAATTCCCGGCTCCGAACAGAAATATATTCTGAAGCTGGGGATGAATGTTCTGTTAGGATCCTCGCTGGAATGGGCAAAGTAACGATGAGTGATTTCTACATCAACAGATGGTTGATAGTATTTCAGGCTACATGGAAATTATCTCATAAAAGATGCATCTGGTCACGTTTCCAATTTTCTATATTGAAAACAGGGGAGTCAAATCTGTACCACGGACAATTAGAGCTACTAGACTTCCGAATTTGAAGTTTATTGTATATTCAAAAACACAACTGCTCATTAGCAACAAATTATAGAAATTTGATAAGATCCATTGCTGCAATGAACACAAACAATCTCATCTAATTTCCTTACGTTTGTTTTTTTTATCTCATTACATTTATTTGTCTGTCAGGATATTTAGAATGATAACCATTAGTCTTTTTCATTCAATTGAGGAGTGTACACTTTTCTCACATTCTTCAATTGAATTAACTTTTTTTACTTTCTGCATTGATATATTGACTGCAGTTGTGAAATTCTTTTTTTATTGAGATTACATGCCAATGGGACTTAAATAGAAAGGCCTGAAATTACCTTGCATGAAATCTGTTGTGGCCACCATTTACAAGCAGTTTCCTCACTTTACTCTTTACAGACCAAATTATTATCATAGATATGCACTTCCCCAGTAGACACGTAAACTGATCTCCAAGGCCACTATCTTCGCAACATTTTTTAGCTGATAGCATTACAGCTTTCTCTTAAAAAGTACATGCAAATAAATAGTTCATGAGGATATTGTGCACAGGCAGGGCTAACACTGAAAGCAAATCAACTGCAGCAATTTTTACAAGTTAATTTGTTATAAATTTAGTTCCTTTGTAGTAAATTAGAATGCTTGTTTCTGTGAACAAATGCAATCTCCATTGATCTTATCTCTATTTAACAATCACCTTTCCACCCCTATAGTTCAGATATGAGCATAATTTGTTCCAATGCAAAAAGTTTTTGCATTTGCTAATTGTTTGTGAGTGTTACAACTGGTGCTGAATGTGGTGGAAAGTTTAAAGAGCACATTACTATTCATGGGAGCTTTTTCAACTGTTTTCTTGCTTTTAGTTTATATTCACTCCATAATAAAGCAATCATAAACTGTGTACAATAAATGGTCCAAGTCAAAACCTCTTTGTTTCTATATTATACACCTGTATATACACATGTTGTGAAGTTGAGTTTGGTCCTTTTAAAAGCTGGCTTTGTATTCTTCAGTGTTTGGTGTTTAAAATGCAGATGACTATAGGGTACACAGATTGCAACATTTGTATCAAGGACCAAGCATCAGAGTTGCCTTCATAGGCTTTTGAATTTTGACAGCCTATTAGTTTAACGAAGACTATCAGAAACCTACCAAATTTAAACTTGGCTGCTGTTGATAACATCAGACCAATCAATGGTGTAGGAAAGTTGATTAGATCATCAGGATTATAAAGAGGAACTCAACTGCCAGATTGCTGTTCAACTGAACAGCTGCTACTCCTAAACACCCAGAGAGGGCAAGAATGGCTCTTGCCAGCCTAGAATATCTTTTAAGAGATATTCTAAAAAAAGGATGCCAAAATCAGAAAGTGTTTACAGACAGTGGAATCAGCAGAAAAACTCTAACAGTTTTCTAAAATTGAGATATCTGGTTCTATATTTTTTTTGAGAGTGACTGAATTCCTGTTTTTTTTGGGGGTAATGAATGGACCTTGTATTTATTTGAATGGCATTCCATAAGTATCTCACTTTAATCTAAATTTTACTTGTTTAGTTAAAGTTCCCAGTTAGCTAAATAAATAACTTGTTAATTGTTCACTTAAAGTGAGTGTTAGATATTTCTGTTAATGAACCTCTAAATGTGAATGAATATCAGCTCACACACTTTCACAAATACTTTTAACAGGTTATGAAGTGAGCTATTCATCTTAGGAGGGATTCGGCATGGCTTCTCAATAGGAGATCAATCTCTGTGTCTAACAACAATGTAAGAAGTCTCACAACATCAAGTTAAAGTCCAACAGGTTTATTTTGGACTTTAACCTGATGTTGTGAGACTTCTTACTGTGTTTATTCCAACCCAAAGCCAGTATCTCCACATCATAACAACAATACCAATTTTTTTTTGGATGATCTCACTTATTTGACTCTACTTTTTAATATCTGTGTACCTTCACACCAAGGTATCTCACTTTGGATTCAAATTTATAAATCCTATCACACAAACTATATTCCTTTCACTATTCTTTCTTTCAATATGTATTGTTTCATGTTTTCCATTTGACTGCACTCATTGGCACATCCTATAGCCCAATTGTTCTCAGACTTTTTTACAGAACCCTTTTGAAATGGGTTAGTTACCATAAAGTCAAAACCACCACCCTTCCAGCCAAGCTATATAATAAATCTGCAATAATACTGCAGGGGGTTGTGAATCAGATTAATCAATGACACAGAGTTCAATCCCTTTTCTGGCAAAGGTAGACTCAGAGTTTGTTCCCTTGCCCTGACTCCATTGTTAAAAAAGGGTACTCGAATAATATCTTTAACAAAACAGTTATTATCTGGAGTTACCAATCAGTTGTGTGTCTGCTTTTCATCATAGAACCTGTCTTTCCTTGGCAGGCCCATGAAGAGAACAGGACTCCCCCTACTCCATTACTGTTGTCCAGCACAACCTGGGCTGTTCACTGTTAAGTTCTGGGTCACAGAACTCTGGAAGCCCTTTGCACATCTCTGTTTACAATTCTCTATGGTAGTCTACCTCTGTCCTTCCAATCATCAAAATTCATGTTGTGCCCTAACAATTGTCAATACTGTTCTTCTGCCTACACCCAGATTATTTGTATGTATTTAAAAAAGAGAGTATCCTCAGCACAGCCTGCAAAATGCCATTCGTCATTTCATTCCAGTCTGTAAACCTTCCATTTTCCCTATTCTTTCCTTCTCCCTAACGAGCTTCGCCACTATCTCCTTCAATGTTGAGCTCAGATGAAATGGGGATTAAAAAAAAGGGCTCTTGGCTTTGTTTTTCAAAATGCGCCACTCTTCATTGGCCCATTTACAAAGCTGCCCTGTTAAGCCAATAGAGGAATTGGCACCCCAATGACCAACATGCTGGCACTACTTTTAAGACCCTGATTTAAAATAAATTCATTGCGGCCCTAATTTTAATCAACTCCATGCAAGTTAAGTAATGTTCATCACTTACTCTGGTATCTTCAGAAGTGAAGAGAATCAGCACTCATGCCAAATACTACAGTTCTGCTGGTAGAACTTGAGTGGGGTTATTCACCCATTTGTAATTATTAGTTTCCTGGTAAGTGTTAAATGCTGCTCCGTACTTTTCCAACTTGGTCTAATCATTTTATGCACTCAGTTTTTTTTTCCCACTGGAGTATACTTGATTTATATGTTTTCCATCTTCTTGTTAATGATATTCTTTTTTGATCTATGAGCTTATTTGCCAATTTTACTTTTCACCATGTTTGCTTTTTTTATTTCCGGCCATGTCTTCAATTTTTCTTTTCTATTTTTTAATATTATGCTGACCTTATTTATATTGTGGTCACTGCTCTCCAATTGTTCTCCTATCTTCGGGTCATCTACTTGCTCTGTACCATTACTCAGAAAGCAGGTCAGGCAAAGTTTCCTTCCTTGTGAGCCTAGTAATGTAGTGACTAAGAAAATCGTTCTGAACACATTGCAGAAACACATTTTCTTTCTCACCACTTTTTTTTTCCCATCCCTGCCTGTTTTGGGAAGGTTTCCTATTATTCAAACCTCTACATGCCTTTCTAATTTGTGTCTATATAAAATTAACAGACAATTTTCTTTCCATTGTTGAGCCTTTTGGAACATCTCCTGGATGGATGCAAAGCCTGCTGAATGATAAGAAAGAAAATGATGGTGAACAGCCCTCAAGGTGATGGTTTCTCTTGATCTATATTAATGATCTTTACTTTGGACTGCAGGGTACAACGTTGGGACCGGTGAACATAAGGTGAATGGCAATAGACTTCAAGAGACCATACTGCGTCAGAATTTTATCAGCCTGCCCACCACAGGAATTGGAGCAGATGAAGGATGGAATATGGGAAGGTCCGTCAACCTCAGGTGGGATTTTACAGTTTTGCGACGAGCGAGGTCATGAAATTCCACCCAATGGGTTGGAAATCTCTGGCAGTTCATGACCCATTGGTGCTGCCACAGCGGATGGAGAATTTGACGCACACCCTAATCTCCGGTCTCGACAGGGGGAGAGGAGAATCCCGGCTATGAGCAAGCTTGGAGAATGCGGCCCTTTGTTAATGAATAGGGACTGCACAGTGGTTAGTTCTGCTGTCCCACAGCTCCAGGGATCTGGGTTCGATTTCCAGGTTGGGTCACTGACTGTGTGGAGTTTGCCCATTCCCCCTGTAAATGCATGGGTTTCCACCCACAGCTCAGAGATGTGCGAGTTAGGTTGATTGGATATATAATAAATTAATCCTTAGTGTCCCGGGGTGTAAGTGGGACTAACTAAGCGGGAATAGGGCCTGAGTGGGATTGTTGTTGGTGTAGACTCGATGGGCTGAATGGCCTCCTTCTGCACTGCAGGGTTTCTCTGATTCTATGAAATCCAAAGCAGAAAAGTGTGAAGTGTTAAGCTTTGATTCGGCAATTGAGGAAAACTAGAACCAGCATGAACACAATGGGATGAACACCCTCCTGTGTTGCAATCATTCTACAGTTCTATGAATATTGACTGATCTGTTCCTATTCCTGAGGTCAATCTAAAGGATATAGTTTGGCCCAATTCCCTCTTTAGAATGATACGCTTCGACATACTGATAATCTTTCTGATTAAAATTGGTCTGATTTTTTTAAAAGATAGTTGTAACATTGAAATTTGGCACATGCATGCTGGCAACGCAGCTTCAGTTTTGTTCAATAAATTGCCATTGAAAATTGTGAGTCTCATGCACCAGTTGTCAGAAGTTTTACACCTACGTTTCTGGCTCCTGTCTTCATCTTCAGAGGCTCCCAAACCATCTGCAAAGAAAATCGGACCTTTTTTACAGTTCACTTTTCCTTCCAAGCTGTTTGTTGTCCTCTCTCGTGCCTTGCTCCCCTGCCAAATTAGTTTAAAATTGAAAATAGATCATTTCTGAAATTGTATGCAAGACAATAATTTATCCAGATATCACGCTGCTTGGTAATTACGTCCTAAAGCAAAAATACAAGATTAACATTGTAACCTCGGAAACCTATCACAATATAATAAGTCGGCATTTACTGATGCTTAAGACTGCGCCATTTGTTCACATTTTTGGACCCATTTTCCCATGGCAACTTGTAAACAAAGAATTTTATTTTGCAAAACCCATATAACAGGGAGCAATTTTCAGATGCTAATAGAAATTTGCCAGCCATGATTTTCTGCACCTGCCTGTCAGCTTGAAGCAGTTAGATTCAGGTTGAAAGCGAAATTGATTTTCTTTCCCCTCTCCCAAGTTGGATTCCAACTGCTGGCTGCACATTATACTAAAATCCAGAAAGTAATAATGGCCAGAGGATTTCTATTCGGAACTCCAAATTGTTCTCCTAGTCACAGATTTGGTCAAAGCCCTTTCCTGATATCACAGAATTACAGAATGACGGAATACTGTAGTGCAGAAGAAGCCATTCGGCCCATTGAGTGTGCTCTGATGAATGAAAGGTGTTGACCCGTCCACCTAATCCTACTTGCTAGCACTTACAGATTCATAGCGCACTACAGTGCAGAAATGATCATTTAGCATTTCCTATAAGAACCCATAGAATGCAGAGGGAGACCATTCAGCCCATTGTGTTTGCACCGACCACAATCCCACGCAGGCCCGAATCTGATAACTCCAGATATTTACCCTGCTACTCTCCTGACACTTAGGGTTAATTTAGTATGGTCAATCAACCTAACCTGCACATCTTTGGACTGTGGGATGAAACCGAAGCACTCAGAGGAAACCTATGTAGACACAGGGAGAATGTGCAAACTTCACACAGACAGTGACCCGAAACTCATTCCCTGACACTGCGAGGCAGCAGTGCTAACCACTGTGACACTGTGCCACCATTTATTAAAACATTCTGGAAATTCGAATAAATGGCGCTTGTATATTACATCATCAACCATTGGGAGCAACTGTAGTTCAGGAGGCAGAGATTGATATGTTCTCTGCCTGCTTGACACCTGAATAAAAGGGCAGGAAGCAAACCAGTTGAGCACTGGGATGTGTACTGTGCAAATTCAGACCTTAATGAATGTTAAAAGCCCCCCTTTTCAAGCTGTGGGCAATCAGTCGGGTGAGTGTCAGGTTTACCTCACAAGATTTTTCACTGGTCCGATGACACATAAGTTTGAATGTTTTGCAAAAGGAAAATATCTCGCGGAACCTGGAGCAGCAGGATTGCTAATTGAATATGGAAATGAGGGGCCTAACGTCTGTTAAAGGATCCCTTTGAGAAATGAGTGTGACCGAGTCTGCCCTGCTCAGTATTCTTGGCAGCTGCCAACAAGATGGAAGAATGCAGACTGGCAGTGGATTCAACTCCGTGTAATTTAGTTTTAGATTCATTCTCGAAATGTAGGCATCTCAGACAAGGCCATTGTTTGTTACCCATTCCTGTTGACCCTGAACTGCTGAAATCTGTACGGGGAGACTGAGCACTTTGGTACAACTGTGTGACATTGAGCCAATGCAGGGAAGCAGGTAAGAGTTTTGAAATGTGAGACTGTAGTCGCATATAGTCCACAATTGGCAAATACAGCAGAGTTCCTGCCCAAAAGAATTATGACTGAACAAATTGGCCGGAATTTTATCACCCCATCCGCCACAGGAATCAGAGCGGGCGAGGGGCGGATAGTGGAAAGGTCTGTTGATCTTGGGTGGGATTTTATGGTTTCAGAATGAGGAAGGCTGTAAAATCTACCATAGTGTTTGTTATGATAATCCAACAGATTTGGGCCATGTTTTATTTTTGGACTATACTGGATTGGTCTAGAAACTGAACTGGTCTAGCCATTTAAATACTGTGGCTGCAAGAGCAGATCAGAGGTTGGGAATCTTGTGGCAACTAACTCATCTCTTGAATCCCCTAACTTTGTCCACAATCTACAAGGCACAGGCCTAACCAATTTCAATTCTGGCCTCAGGTGAGTGTCTGTGTGGAGTTTGCAAGTTCTCCCCAAGTCTGCGTGGGTTTTCTCCGAGTGCTCTGGTTCTCTCCCACACTCTAAGGTGTACAGTTTAGGTTGATTGGCAGTGTAAATTGACCCTCAACGTCAAGGGGGTTCGCAGGGTAAATATGTGAGGCTATGGGAATAGGGCCTGGCTCAATGGGCTGAATGGCCTCCTGATGTAGTGTAAGAACTCTATTCTATTCTATTCTCAGTTAGGAGTTTGATAGAATTTTCTTCACTTGTGTGGGTGAGTGCACTCCAAAAACACTCAAGAAACTTGGCACTGTTCAGGACAAAGCAACCTGCTTGATTGGTATCTCATCCACAAACATTCATTCCCTCCACCAGCGAGACGAAGTGGCAGTAATATGTACCATCTACAAGACACACTGCAGGAACTCACTGAAGATCCTTAGACAGCACTTTTTAAACACACGACCATCTAGAAAGACATGTGCGGCAAACACATGCGAACACCATCACCTGAAAGTTCCCCTGCAAGCCACTCACCATCTTGACTCAGAAATACATCATTGTTTCTTCATTGTGGCTACATCAAAATGCTGGAACTTCCTCCCTAACGGCAGTGTAGGTGTACGTACACAAGATAGACTGCAGCAGTCCATGAAGACAGCTCACACCAGCTTCTCAAGGGTAATTAGGGATAGGCAATAAATGCTGGCCTAGCCAGTGACATCCACATCACTTTGAATATATAAAAAAAGCTGAATTCGAGTTTCTAAATCAGTAAGGTTGAGGCACAGTAGTACAGAATTTGTGTTACTAAGATAGTAATACATAGCCCTGGACTAATGATCCAGTGACATGTGTCCTTCCTGGCAGTGGCAATATGTAATTTCTATTTATTAAATAAACTTGAAATAAAAAGCTGGGTGAATATGAACCCATCAGATTGCTATAAAAACCTACCTGATTCACTGATGTCATTTTGGGGCAAAATTTGTTATCTTTACAGTGTGTCCCAGTTACTCCAGATCGATAGAAATATTGTTGATTCTTAACTGGCCCTTGAAATGGTCCAGGAGCCCAGTGGCAGGACTACTGGTTCCTTAGTTGGCAGTAGTGCCCCCCAGACCTGAGACCGAAGCTTCTGAAGAATTGGACTATTATTAAGATGTTTCCAGGAGCACTTTGCCGTTAAAGGTCTTCAAGTCAACCAAGATGCCCAATACGTTCAACCCAATGACTTTGGTTGGACACAACTGGCATGGAGATGAAAGGCCTTCTCCCAACCTCGATCA
The DNA here is from genome assembly GCA_024679065.1 of Sphyrna mokarran. Taxonomy (NCBI): domain Eukaryota; kingdom Metazoa; phylum Chordata; class Chondrichthyes; order Carcharhiniformes; family Carcharhinidae; genus Sphyrna; species Sphyrna mokarran. Next base: position 17,856,954 of record JAGIQG010000015.1, on the reverse strand, counting down.
AGAGTCCTGGCGCTTAATGTCAGGACACATTCGCCACATATTTTTTGCATCAATTTCTCAGCGCAGAAGAAGAATGTGGCATAATCTTGCCAGACTTGCAGACTCCAAGAATTCCTATGGTGCAGTAGAGCTCAATCAGCTCATTGAGTCTTCACTGGCTTTCTGACAGAATATCTTACCCCGGGCCCCTTCCCTCCACCCTATTCCCACAACTCCACACATTTCCTATGGCTATCTATCTAACCGACATGTCTTTGGACTGTGGAGGGAATCTGGAATGCCCAGAGGAAACCCAAGCAGACATGAGGAGAATGTGCAAACTCCTTACTGATGGTCAACCAAGGCCGGAATTGTATGTGGGTTTCTGGCACTGAGAGGCAGCAGTGCTACCCATCGTGCTCTTGCGGCACCTCCGAGTCCTATTCTCAAGCAAAGCAGACGATTGATTAAAAAGAAAGAATAGGCTTAAATAGGGCAAACAACTGATTTAGAATACAATAAATGCATGGTAAAAGAACACTTATGTAAACTTGATAGTGGCTGGAAGGCATATTTCTGTGTTGTAACATTTTATGGTTATATAAGGCAACACGTTGAAGAAAAGAAAGAAGGAAAGCAGCCATAAAATGGTTCCCCTTAAGAAATCATTGGAGGCAAATTAAAATTAATGCACTGTTCCTCACTAAATCAGCGTTTATAGCAGTAATGCTTTTGCTTTGAACTTGTTTCATTGTTCTTTATAATTCAAAATTGATGAAAAGGAAGTAAAGATTGAAAACAGCACAATCCGACAGGGCATCAGCCTTCGCTAACAATCTCCACGTGCTGTCTGTCTAACAGGAGCTGAGTGCTCCAGTTTCTAATTGCTGTTAGATACTGATTTTTCAGGGACTGCCTCTGACTTGCATTCACGAAATAAAGGGCGCAGTAAGAAGTCCAACAGGTTTATTTGATAGCACGAGCTTCCGGAGCACTGCTCCTTCATCAGGTGAGTCAAGGAGCAGTGCTCTGAAAGTTCGTGATACCAAATGAAGCTGTTGGACTTTAACTCGGTGTCCTGAGACTTTTTACTGAGCCCACCCCAGTCCAATGCCGGCATTTCTACATCAAAATAAAGGGGTTTCAATAAATACTCATAAGATATAATTATATCTTAAAAAAAAATGAACCTTTGGATTTACTTAGGATCAACAGGTCATTTTACATGACCAAACTTGTGTGACATTTGTGGGAGTAAAGGGAGTAGAATATCCACAAATGCTGATATCACTTTTGGTGCAACACCCAAGACAGGTAATGTTAGAATGTATTGGCTTTTAAATCAGAATCGTCTCATGTCACATGAATAGTTGCGCGGATTGCCCTGGGGATATGACATGTTATTTGAGGCGGCATGATGGCGCAATGGTGAACACTGCTGCCTCACAGCTCCAGGGACCTGGGTTCGATTCCCAGCTTGGGTCAGTGTCAGAATGGAGTTTACACATTCTCCCCGTGTCTTCATGGGTTTCCTTCGGGTGCTTTGGTTTCCTCCCACTGTCCAAAGATGTGTACGTTAGGTGGATTGGCCATGGTAAATGGCCCCTTAGGATTAGAGAGGCTAGAAGGGTAAATATATTGGGATAGAGCCTGGGTGAGAGTATGGTCTATGCAGACTCATTGGGCCAAATAGCTTCTTTCTGCACTGTCGGGTATCTAAGGCAGGATTTGAAAATGTGTGGGTGAGGTTGATTGACCATGCTAAAATGTCCCATAGTGTGCATAAGTTGGAGGGATTAGTGGAGTAAATATGAGGGGGTTACAGGAATAGGGCCTGGGTGGGATTGTTGTCGGTACAGACTCGATGGGCTGAATGGCCTGCTTCTGCACTGTCGAGTTCAATGATACGGGGCTTGAAGCTGCATGGATTTAAAAGAAAAATTGTGAATTCCATGGAGATCTTTCTCCCCCAGTGTTCAGGGTGCGTGGTTGCAAACACAGGCTACATCTCCGTACGCCACAAGGGTTTCCAACAGCACACTGTACCACTTCTGTCAAAAAGGCCAGAAACAGGCGAGCGGCTTTTATATTCCTTACAGCCATAAAGAAAGAGCCCCGCGGACTAATAAACGAGGACCTCGTAAAAACTGGCACTGTTATCTCGACCTAACTGCTTCACACTGGCTGGGAAGATAAACACAAGAGAATATCAGTCGAAGAAAAATCTACAACCTTTTAACCTGCAGCTCCAGCTGAAGTCTTTCAGTTGCTTCTCAGAATCGCGTCATTGTATTCCTTTCTCCCCCTGTAATTTCTGTTTCTTTTTCTCTGCTTGCCTCCGTCCTAAATGTACTCTCCAAAGGTCTTTGTGTGTTTGTATTATCGTCCACCTCCTGGGACCCTGTTGGTGGGGTTGAGGTGACGTGGGTGGGGGCGGGCGGGGGGGTGGGGGGGTGGGGGGTGGTTGGTTTATATTGATAAAGGTTTTTGAAGTCCCTTTCATGCTAACTGGGGATTTTGATCAAAGGCCGTGGATATAATAGTGAAAGCGTCTTCTGGCGCTTCATAAAAAATAGAGATTGTCTCCTGCTCCCCACAGCTCAGTCCTAACTGACTGTTTATCTATTGTATACACTCTGCCATCAATGAAATACACTGTGGATAAGAGGAGCAGGAGCCCTAGTGATCTGACGCCAATAAAGAAGCACAGATATTTGTTTTCCAAAGATATTTTTTAAAAAGACTGTCTTATTTTAATCAGGTGTTCACAGTTGGGAAAAATGATCCAATGAGATACAAGTACTTGCAAAAATCCAGTTAGTTTGACTTTATTTGGGGTGCACAAAGCTCATTTTAGTTAACCTTGCTCGGGGAGATTTACAGCCACAGAGCCAAGTTCATAATATTTATAACAGTGCTACACAAATGTTTACAGTTTTAGACAGCAAAATGTAAGAAATTGAAGAGACTGCCTTTTGTCAAACATTGCCTGCGCATAGCCAGGATTAGTTGGTGTGTGCGGAGCATACAGCTCAAAGTTGTGCCATTTGAAGCTCCCCTTACCAATCAAAAACCTATCTATCTCTGCCTTAAGCATACTCAATGACAGGTCTCCACAGTTTTCTGTGGCAATGAATGAATTCCACAGATTCACCACCCTCTGGCTGAACAAATTCTTCCTCATCTCAATTCTAAACCCTTTATTCTGAGGCTCTGCCCTCAGATCATATTTTTCCCTACTAATGGAAACATATTCTTCACGCCCACTCTACCCAAGCTTTTCTGTATTCTGTAAGTTTCAACAAGACCCTCCCTCATCCTCCTAAACTCTATTGAGTGCAGACCCCAGAGTCTTCAAACGCTCCTCATATGTCAAGTCTTTCATTCCTCAGGTCATTCTCATGAGCCTCTTCTGAACCTTCTCCAAAGCCAGCACATCCTTCCCCTGATATTGGGCCCAAAATTGCTCACAATGGATGGGATTTTACAGCCTTGCACATCCCAAAACTGTAAAACCCCAGCTAAGGTCAACGGATCTTTCCATTGTTTGTCCCTCCCCCACTCTGATTCCCATGACAAGCAGGATGGTAAAATTACAGCCAATATTCCAAATGTGGTCTAACCAGAGCTTTATAAAGCTTCAGCATTACATCCTTGTTTCAGTATTCTAGTTCTCTTGAAATGAATGCCAACATTAAATTTGCCTTCCTAATTATCGACTCAACCTACAAATTAATCTTAAAACAATCCTGAACTAATGCTGGAATTTTACTGCCTCCCCGGCCTGAAGGTTGTAAGATCATGCCCAAGGCCAATGGAGAATGCTGCTCTGTGAACCTCACTCATCCAGATTCTGGAGCGGGGTAAGGTGGTAAAATTCTGGCCTAAGACTTCCAAGTCCCTTATGTTTCCAATTTCTGAATTTTTTCACCATTTAGAAAATAGACTATCCCTCTATTCTTCCTACCTTGGTGCAATTTGCCATTATGGAACATGACAGTCAACCCCGGGAGGAAGAGTTAAAAGCTATAATGCTCCCTAATAGAATGACAGAGCCTTGTGCATGGAGTCCTCTTCAGCTTGTTGATTGCATGCACTCAGTTGTGGATAATCTTGGTTTTGGCTGAGCCTGGATTGAATGAAAGGACAAATTCTGTCCTTTTAAGCTGTCTCTTCTTCTTTTGTGACAGTGTCAGTATTGCTGGGTCCTCCTTTGGTGCTGGTACTCCCATAGGAAGTGCCACCAAGCTTATAATATGAAGCTTAACCAAGATAAACAGTTCAGGAGTAGGACTAATCCAAGAGGTGTCTTGAAAGATGGAAGAAGCCTCAGTCTTCAGGAACCCCAAGCTGAAGAGAAGGATCCCAGCACCACTGTTTAATTCTCTCAGTCAGGCATTTTCTCCATATGTATTAGTTATTTAAATTGCTATTATAAATCTGGCCAGTTCAGTAAAATAATATTATTAATTTGGAGCAATGAACACATCTTACTTTTTTGGTGAGACAACATACACACAGTACTTTTAAGTGTACCAAAACCTCCAGTCTTGGAGATTTTTGGATTGATCTCCAAGAGACAAAACTTTATTATCAGTTCCCATTTCAGAATAGAATTCTTTGTTTAAGCATGTGTTCTGTGTTACATACAGCTGTCAGTGAGTTTAGGCAGCAGAGGACAAAACAGAAATTAAAGTGCCACATGATATCACAAAGTCATATAGCAGGAAAGGAGGCCATTTGTTCCATCATACCTGTTCAGGCTCTTCGAAAGAGCTATCCAACGAATCTCACTGCCGGGCTCTTTCCCGAAAGCCCCATGAATTTTTCCTCAACAACATATTTGCTGTATCTTTTTTGTATTTCCTGAAAGCTCTCACTGTTATTGCTACATGAGATATCATCTAGCAATCAGCATATGGATGGCAACATAATGGAGTTCAAGATCGTCCCAAACTAATATCCAAACATGTACACTTCACACCTGGATATCAATCTGAATGGGGACTAGCTCCTTCCTTACTTATTCAATGAAACTGAAGTTAATCATGATGATTAATTTTCAAACTCAGAGGTGAACTGGATGACTTCCTCGTATCTTTTAATTACTTTGAAGTCATCAAATGATGTGTGGGTTCGATTGATTGGCCATGCTAAAATTGTCCCTTAGTGACAAGAAGAATAACAGGGTAAATATGTGGGGTTATGGGGATAGGATCTCGGTGAGATTGTTATCAGTGCAGACTCAATGGGAAGAATGTCCTCCATCTGCACTGATTATTTCATTTTCTGCAACTTAAACTCATCAAGTGTTAACTGTTTGCCAAAATAGAACTTCAGCTTGTATTAGTAGCATTATGCTATCTGATGCATTTATCCAATCAAGCATGATGTGAGCTTTGTAGTACTTTGAAATTGAAATGTTGCTTGAAACCTTTGTACAGAGGTACCTTTGTACAGAGCTTCACTGCGTCATTGAAATAGAGTCATAGATGTTTACAGCATGGAAACAGGTCTTTCAGCCCAACTTGTCCATGGGCTGAAGGACATTTTTATTAAACCTTTAAGCTCATCCCAATTGCCTGTATTTGGCCCATTTCCATCTATACCTATCTTACCCATGTAACTGTCTAAAAGCTTTTTAAAAGACAAAATTATAACCACCTCTACTATTATCTCTCGCAGCTTGTTCTAGACATCCACCACACTCTGTGTGAAAAAATTGTCCACTTTTGTATTTCTCCCCTCTCACCTTAAACCTATGCCTCTAGTTTTATTTGTCCCTACCTTTGGGAAATAATACTGACTATCTTGTGATCTGTGCCTTCATCATTTTGTAGAACTCTATAAGATCACCCCTCAGCCTCCTTCTCTCGAGACAAAAAAATTCAGTTTATCCAGCCTCTCCTTCTAACTCAAATCATCAGATCTCATAGCATCTTTGTAAATCTTTTCTGCACTCTTTCTAGTTTAATAATATCCTTTCTATAATTGGGTGACCAAAATTGCACACAGTATTCCAAATGTGGCCTTACCAAGATCTTATACAACTTCAACAAAACATCCCAACTCCTGTGTTCAATGTTCTGACTGATGAAACCAAGCATTCTGAATACCTTCTTCACCACTCTCCCAGTGACTCCACTTTCAAGGAGCTATGAAAATATACCCATAGATCTCTTTGTTCTGTCACTCTCCCCAGTGCCGTACTATTAACTGAGGAAATCCTGCTTTGGTACAATCTATCAAATTACATCTTGCATTTGTCTAAATTAGACTTCATCTGCCATTCATCAGCCCACAAGATCCTGTTGCAATCAGAAATAACTTCCTTCACTGTCCACTATGTCACCAATCTTGGTGTCATCTGCAAACTTAGTAAATATGCCTCCTATGTTCTTAAACAAATTAATATAAATGACAAATAACAATGGATCTAGCACTGATCCCTGAAGCACACTGCTGTTCACAGGCCTCAAGTTTAAAAAAACAATACTCTATAGCCACCTTCTGCCTTCTGTCAAGAAGTCAATTTTGTATCCATTTAGGTACCTCACCTTGGATCCCATGAGATTTAAACTTATGCAATATACCATGTGGTATTTTTTCAAAGGCCTTGCTAAAGTCCATGTAAACAATAACAACGGCACTACCCTCATTGACCTTCTTGGTTTCCCCTTCAAAAAACTCAAATTTGTGAGATACCATTTTCCACTCATAAAGCCATGCTCTGTCTCTCATCAGTCCTTGCATCTCTAAATACCTGTAGATCCTGTCTCTCAAAATACTTTCCAACATCTTACCCATGACAGATGCGAGGCTCACTGGCCTGTAGTTGCCAGGCTTTTCCCTACTGCTCTTTTTAAACAAAGGCATAACATTTTCCACTCTCTAATCTTCAGGCACTTCACCCGTGACTATCAATAATTCAAATATCTCAGCTAGGGGATCCGCAATTTCCTCCCTATCCTCCTCCAGTGTCCTAGGATACACATCATCAGGTCTCAGGGATTTATCTATTTGGTGCGTTTTAAGGCTTCCAGCAATCTTTTTCTGTAATACGTACACTCCTTAAGACATCACTATGTATTTCCCCAAGTCCCCTAACATCCATGCTTTTCTCAATAGTAAATACTGATGAGAAATATTAATTTAGGATCTCACCCACTTCTTGTGGATCCTTGAGGCACATGCAACAAACTTTAGCCTTCTGGAATTCACCAATTTGTTACACAGGCAAACAGCTTGAGGAACCAATATGTTCAGACAGTATATCTAAAAGAGTGCAATTAGATAATTAGATGTTCAAAGCAAAATAAAAACACATTACAATGGGACATCCCAACGTGTTTTGTAGCATTAAATAAAATGAAGTACTTTTGAAGTTTAGTCGCTGCTGCATTTTAGGAGATGAAACAGCTAATTTGCACATAGCATGACTCTGTAAAGAGCAAATCTATTTTAGTGAAATTTCATAGCACGGTGGCACAGTGGTTAGCACAGAGCTGCCTCACAGTGCCAGCGACCCAGGTTTGATTCTGACCGCGGGTGGCTGTGGAGTTTGCACATTCTCCCTTGTCTGCGTGGATTTCCTCCAGGTTCTCCAGTTTCTTCCCACAGCCCAAAGATGTGTGGGTTAAGATGATTGGCCATGTTAAATTGACCAGGGGAATTAACGAGGGTACATATGTGGGGTTACGGGAATAGGGCCTGGGTAAGATTGTGGTCAGTGTAGACCAGATGGGCCAAATTGCCTCCTTCTGCACTTTAGGAACTCTATGATTCTATGATCAAGGGATTAAAATTGGTGAGAACTCCAGGAAAAACTTCCCTCATTTGCTTCAAAAACATTGCAACAGGATCAGAGAGGAAAGGTGAAGGCTTGGTTTAGTATCTCATGTGAAAGATGGTACCTTCAGGCGTACAGAACTGAAGTGTCAGCCTAGATTTTGTGCTCAAATCTCTGACATGAAATTCAAACTTTCTGACTTGGAGGGGTGACAGCACCATCCATTAAGTTACAGTTTCTGGGACTTGTGTTTTTGGGAGTAAAATTTAAACCTAACATACAACTCGAATTCTGCATTTCAACACGTGCAACTTTAGTTCCTCTGGACTTGCACACGATAGAACATAGAACATAGAACATTACAGCGCAGAACAGGCCTTTGGGCCTTCGATGTTGCGCCGACCAATTAAGGAAAAGCAATGACCCTCTAACTTAAACCATTCCTTTTTCATCCATAAAACGATGGGAGAACAATGTAGATAGCACATTAAAGCAAACCTCATAGCATTTTAAAACAGGACAATTCCAAACTCTAGGATTCAAGATAACTACCATACTTGAGTTGCATTTCTCAATTCAACATTTCAGTATTTTATCCTTTCTTTTGCAGTGAACATTCAATGAGCATTTACACATTAATTGGATTAACAATAAAAATACTTGATGAACTATGCTTTTGTGTACTATTTGAAATTTGCTTCTATCTTGGATACATTGAAAGTTATGAATGCTTAAAGTTGTGGAAGACTTTATAAACATCCCGTATTTATTGAGGACAATAAAATATGTTTTACTGCGGTTATTGCTTTGGCTCGCAAAGTGTTTTCTTTTCCACATCAATAAGAGAATAACAACCCTTTCTGCTCTCAACAGGGATCCCAGGAACAGACGGATGAAGAAAGAATGGAAGAATGCAGCCCTCCTGGTGAGGAAGCAGGGAAGCAGTGGACACAGCACGGTGATCTGTGGCAATGGTCTCAAATCGTGTCTATTGTGAGTGGCTGTCTTATTAACCTCTAATCACTGACAGTCATAATCACCAGGGACACAGAGATGAAAGACATTGTAGCATAATCAAACGCGGCACTATGCGGAGCTTTACTGTAAGTTATTCATTGGGAAGCTGACAAATTGCACACATGCAATTAGAAAATCAAGCCTTCCTTTTTTGGTTTCAGATTTACTAGCTGATCCACAAGGTGAAATTGCTGTGATATTAATATTGGGGATATTAATACATACACAGATAATTCCTTCCCTCGTTGCTCAAGTTAAGCTTTTTTTTTAATGTAACACACAAAGGAATTTCATACGCCTGCGCTTACTGGCATATTATTAATATTACACAATATATTTCCATAAAAAGCAACACCATATTAACACCAGTAAACATCACAGCCAAAGTTCAATGGGTATGAACTGAGGCGGTGGTAAATCAACTAGAATTAGTGACTCAAATTAATATACAGTGTGTTAATGCTAGGAAGAATTCATGCAAAGAATAATCAATGAGCAAGAACATGATGGAGGGATTTTTTTTTATGAGCAGTAGGTTGGACCTACACTAATTGGAGTTTAAAAGATTGAGACATATAGCATTCTCAGGGCTCTTCACAGGGTTGATGCTGAGAGGTTGTTTCCTCTTGTGGGGGAGCCTAGGACCAGAGGGCATAATCTCAGAGTAAGGGATCGTCAATTTAAAACAGAGATTAGAAGGGATTTCTCCTCTCAGAGGGTAATGAATCTGTAGGATTCGTTACCGCAGAGGGATAGAGAGGCTGGGTCATTCAATATGTTCAGGGCTGAGACAGACATTTTTAATCAGTAAGGGAATCAAGGGTTATGGGGATAAGTCGGGAAAGTGGATTTGAGAATTATTGCATCAGATCATGATCTCATTGAATGCTAGAGCAGGCTCTTGCATCTAAGTCTCTTATTACCCCTGGTGAATATGCTACTGACACTTGCTGGCAGGGTTCAATGTGAATTGCCTTCCTCAGTAGGGTATCATATATCACCCCCTAGTTTAGCACTGACCAATCCAAACACAGGGGGAGACAAAAAATAGAAACAATCTGACTTAAAATCTATGCTCTCCTTGAAGTGAGAGAATTTTCTTAAAACGAATAAAAAGTATCAAAGTTAACTTGTTCTGTGTTATGATGCACCTATGGAACCACAGATGGCTTGCAGTTTATTCACCATATAAGATGCTGACACCTCCATGAAGTTCTAGAGAAACATGGAGCACAAAGGACTTATAATCAGCCATCAGATTCCATACCTTTCCATAGTTGTTCTCTCCCTCTTATTTTTCACTCATATTCCTTTTAACTCGGTAAAAACTCACAGGTTTCCAGCAAGGAAAGATGGGTTGGGCCTACACTCCAGCATGTCCTCTTCCCAACGCTCCTCTCCAGACCATCTCACTCATTTCTTGATCCCCACAGTATTTCACCCCTTTCCCTGTGAAAACCTGCTGGTGGCATAGCTGATCGGGCAATGGGGAAAATCAATTTTTGTCGAGCCTTCATCTGTATTACATTAACAAGGTACAAAGTGGATCCATACTAGCCTCTGGCTGCATTATGAGTCAGGCCAGGAATTCTTGGTATTTTATGAAGCCAGCCAAACCCCAAGTTTTTATCTTTGAATTTGGCATGGTGTGAGTTTCACTCCAGGTATGATGCAAGTGACCCACTAGGGAACTTTTATCAAGCAAATTTCATATAAGAATAAAATTAAAATATAATAAGAACAATTAGCTAACTTCTCACTCGTTTGAAGAAGGAGCAACTTTCTGAAAGCTTGTGCTATCAAATAAACTTGTTGGACTTCAACCTGTGAGACTTCTTACTAAAATTCTTCAAGCAGCTCCCAAGGAGAAATTCTTGATTTTGAAAGATCAATGCTAAATCCTTTTCTGTTGTCCTCTCTGAACACAACAAAAAGTCTCAAAACACCAGGTTGAAGTCCAACAGATTTATTTGGAATCAAGAGCTTTCAGAGCGATGCTTCTTCATCAGATGAGTGATGAAGCACTCCAAAAGCTCGTGATTCCAGATAAACTCGTTGGACTTTAACCTGGTGTTGTGAGACTTCTCATTGTGCCCACCCCAGTCCACATCATTGTTTCTCTTTGGAGCCAAAGATTTAACAGGGGTCTGAGGCATGGGACTATGGGTCAGCGCTTTGGCTCTATATAATTGTTCATTACAAATGCAAGCCTATCTATCACAGATCCAAGCAGCCCAACTTTACCAATAATCCCACCGTCCCAGAAATGATGAAAATATTGGTGAATTGTTGAAATAATATTAACGCAGAAATCTAGGTTTCTGTCATCGCTCATGACCTTCAAGCCCAGGAAACTAAGCACTTCCCATCTGGGAATGATCAGGAAAATCAATTCCCAAGACTGTAAGAAGTTTGGATCTGTGATGTTTATCTTTTCAGCTTTATCAGCGTCAGTCGATCCCAGTATATGGTCTGAGGTGGCTTACATTTATTTATATCTGCTTGTAGAATGGCAGAATCCCTACAGTGCAGAAGGAAGACATTTGACCCAAAGGGGCCAGGAACAAGGGCCATAAGACGGCTGCTCTTGGATTTTTTGAGAGTAGCCTATTTCTCCATGTCGTCTGTGTACACTTAAACTGGGCCAGTTGATGGGCAACACAACGGCTCAGTGACTATCACCGTTGCTGTGCAGATACAGGGATTTGGGCCGGTATCTGTGAGAGCTTGCACATTCTCCCTGTGCTTGCGTGGGTTTTCTCTGGATGCTCCAGTTTCCTCCCATACCGTAAAGGTGTAATCTTAGGCTGATTGGCGAAACAAATTGTCCCTAAATTGTCTCTCCATTTTGGTTCCAATACAGATTTCTGTAAATGTAGACAAGGGTCATGGGTGGAAGTGGGAACGTTAAAATGGCAACGCAGGCTCGTTGGGCCAAAGGGCCTGTTTCCCGTGCTGTGTTGTTCTTTGTTCTTTGAGACTGCATCTACCACAATCCCACCCAGGTCCTATTCCTGTAACTCCTCATATTTACCCCGCTAATCTCCTTGACATTAAGGGGCAATTTAGCATGGCCAATCAACCTAATCCGCACATCTTTTGGGTCGTGGGAGGAAATCGGAGCCCCTCGAGGAAACCCACGCAGACACAGGGAGAATGTGCCAGCTCCACACAGGCAATCAGCTGAGGCGAGAATTGAACCCGGATGGCTGGTGCTATGAGGCAGCAGTGTTAACCATTGTGCCACCGTGGAGGACCCGAGGGCACATCAGCAATAATCCTTGTGACTTTATGGTATATTCTCATCTTTCACATTCTCTTCAAAGGTCGACTGAGGTGAGACCCGATGCAATTAATTAGCAATTTTATTTCACAGTTAATTCACAGTTATAGCAGCTGTTATGATTATTTGTTTCAAACAGTGCCACTAATATTTGTTTAACGATATGAAACAAAGAAAAGTGGTCAAATTTCTGCTCGCAGTTTGGATTTGCGAATTCACGACTCCCCAAATCTGGCTCAAGAGAAATTTCTGAAGCAGTTATCTGAACGGCTGGACTTTGTATTCCACGATGGGTGTGGGCTGCTGACTAGGGAGGAAGGCTTTTTGTTCCACCTTGTTGCTCTTGGGCTTCATCCCAGTTGTATTATAAGGGGACACAAGTTCAAGGTAAGGAAGGAAAGGTTCAGTGGAAATGCGCAGGGGAAGTTTTTCACACAGAGGGCAGTGGGGGCCTGGAATGCACTGCCAAGTGATGTGTTTGAGGGTAAGTACATTAGCCACATTTAAGATTTATCTTGACAGTCATATGGACAAACGGGGAATAGAGGGATATAAGCAGTTGGACTAGATAGCTATACGTGATCGACAGGCTTGGAGGGCCAAAGAACCTGTTCCTGTGTGGTACTATTTTTTGTTCTTTGTATTAGAAACAGTAAAACAAAAATCAGCCCTGAGTCCCTAATCCCTCTCCATATCACACATACATAATCATCAAGCCACATACAAGCAAATTCCTGTCCTCCAATACAAAACCCATGGTCCATTTATCCATCTCCATGGCTCTTTATAGCCCTTAAGCTAATTTAGTGCCATGTCATGCCAACCAATAACCTCTACTCACCAATCTTTTTGGTGTACAAGTGCATAGATCCCTGAAATTTGGTACTCAAGTTGATAAGTTTGTTAAGATGGCATACAGTGTGTTAGCATTTGTTGGTAGAGGGATTGAATTTCAGAGCTAAGACATCATGTTGCAACTGTATAAAACTCTGGTGTGGGTGCACTTGGAGTATTGCGTACAGTTTTGGTCGCCACATTATAGGAAAGATGTGGAGGCACTGGAAAGAGTGCAGAGGAGGTTTACCAGGATGTTGCTTGGCATGGTGGGTAGGTCTTATGAGGAAAGGCTAAGATTCTTGAGATTATTTTCATTGGAGAGAAGAAGGCTAAGAGGTGACCTAATTGAGACATATAAGATGATCAGAAGGTTAGATAGAATGGATAGTGAGAGCCTTTTTCCTTGGATGGAGATGGCTAACACGAGGGGACATAGCTTTAAATTATGGGGTGGTAGTTATAGGATGGATGTTAGAAGTGGTTTCTTTATTCAGAGGGCATGGAATGTCCTGCCTGCAGCAGTTGTGGACTCGCCAAGTTTAAGGGCGTTCAAATGCTCAGTGGATAGGCATATGGATAGCATTGGAATAGTTTAGGTGAGAGGATCATAAAATTGGCTCCATTGGTCAGCGCAACATCGAGGACTGAAGAGCCTGTAATGTTCTATGTTCTATGTAAAGCTTCTATGTAAAACTTACCCAATATCCACTACGGGTAGAACACTGGAGCAATGCTGAGTTGAAACAAAATAAAATTCTAAATATCTGATATAAACTGGACGATCTTAAAAAAAACTCTTACAGCGAAAAGCCTGTTTGATACACTTAAAGACCACAAGTAGTTAATCCCTTATAATATCAAACATTCAAATTCATAGCCACATTTCAAAGATAGTTAATGATTTTATAAACACTTGATCAGATTGTGATGTAACAGATCAGGTCCTCCAATCTGAAGATATATTGTAGAAACAATCTAGCAATACTAATTCTATAATAATATTCCTCACATTTATTCAACAAACATTCAAATTGCAAGCATGGGCTTTTTTCAACTGCAGACTGTTTCATTTTCTCAAAGTTTAAAGAGCTGGGAATTTAAATGACTTGACAGCTTAATAGTTCCTGAGACTCTATCGACCTTTTACGTACATTGATATTTTGTCTTAACAATCCAAAAGGGTTATGTGGCCTTTCCAAAAGGGTACATTATCTTCATTAAAAGAGTACTGTGATTTTTGCAAAAGAGTTTGTTGACTTCTTCAAAGGAGTGACTTAATTTCTCCAATGTACCTGACCTCTCGAAAAAGGTACATTACCTCTTCCAAAACTCAAGCAGCTTTAGGCGTCTTCTTCCAATTCATAAATAATCAGCCATGTTTTGGAAAACCTGCAAATAAGAATCACCTCTGATGGAAAGCAGCTGCGCTTTTAAATATACTTCTGCTTCCATGAACTACAAACCTGAGAAATATAACCTGTCCACATTTGTAGCCACCCCCCTGCAAAAACAATGGATTTGGGGGCAAGGCTTTCTGAATTAGACCTCTGGCGCTGTTTTGACTGAGGCCATTTGACAAAAATTTGGCCTGATGCTATATTAATTTATTAATTAATATATTAATTAAAATGGATTGTTGGATTGTCTTCCTTCATAATAAATAAGACATCTTCTAATTTTTCCATCAGAATTTCTGAGATCTTGATATTCCTTAAAGCTTCTGCTACACCTCAGTTAAAAGCCTGCATCTGTTAGTCTCTCACTTCAGAGAGGCAAGCAGGGTCCAATGGATTTGTCATGTTCTTTATTTCGAAAGTAATCTCCAATTGCTCATTGTTATACCTCTGGGGAAACAAGTTGCATTCAGCAGATTAAACATCTTTAGTTTTGAAGATTTTTTTTTCAATTTCTGAAATGTTTTGACTTGAGAAAAGCAACATTCGGGGGGCACGGTGGCAGATTGGTTAGCACTACTGTTTCACAGCGCCGGGGACCCTGGTTCAATTCTGGCCTCATGTCATTGTCCAGTATGGAGTTTGCACATTTTCCCCATATCTGCGTGGGTTTCTTCTGCGTACTCTGGTTACTTGTTCCCTGTTTTTATTTCTTTATTATCTTTCTTTATGTTTCTTCCCCCTCCCACTCTTTCCCCCTTTTTTATCCTTTTCCTTATCATTTCTCCTCTCTGTTGCTGGGGGAGTAGTGGAAGCGGATACAATAGTGACTTTTAAGGGGCACCTTGACAAATATATGAATAGGATGAGAATAGAGGATATGGGTCGCTAGAAGGTTAGGGAGTTTTAGTTAAGTTGGGTAGCATGGCCTGTGCAGGCTTGGAGGGCCGAATGGCCTGTTCCTGGGCTAAAATTTTCTTTGTTCTTTGTTCTTTGCTTTACAGACAAAACATAACATTCATAGAGTACACAGGGGAAATGGAAAGAAGAGGTTGAAGAATATAGTGTCATATTCATAGCTAGGGTGTAGAGAAAGGTCAACTTAATATATGGTAGGTCCATCCAAAAGTCTGCTGGCAGCAAGGAAGAAGCTGTTCTTGCATTGGTTGGTCTTGGCCCATGTGCCCAGGTTTAGGGAGAAGAATTTATGGCACAATTGGAAAAGGTGAACAAAAAGGCTGGACCTGGAGCATGAATAATGGGATATAAGGGCCAGGAATCTCCCCAAAAAAATTCCAAGTTCCCAAGGTGTGAGAAAATGGGAATAAATCCCACTGTTTCTTTTTCAATGTGATTTCCAGAATGGATTTCTGATACCCTGTGCACCATAAAGTACGATTCATTCTGGAAACCTGTAGGTGGGGCCTATTCCTGGCGGCATAGTGCTGAGCAGGCCACAGTGCATGCACTAGTCTGCCTGCATGGAGATTGGCGCATGCACAGTGGCCCCATATTGCTGGCCAGCCTAATCATTGGTCAGCCCCACAATCCCCCATCTCTGGCCTTCCAACACCCGTACTCCTTATTTCTGGCCTCCCAATCCTCTCGGGATTAGCCAAATGATTCTTCCCCATGATCCCTATGACCAGCCCCAAACCTCCTCCTGATAGTCCTGACCCCCACACCCCTATCAGCCCCCATCAGCCCCTTCCTTTCCTCTCCCAATGCTACAAATGCAGAGTGACAGCAGGATCTCTCTCTCACCTATCATGTCCCTAATAGGCCTTTGGCCCAGTAGACCCCCACCACCTGCTCTTCTGGCGCCTGTCCCTTGGTACTGCCTGATGCTTGATGCACAGTACCAAAGTGCATCTTGGACAGTTTTAGTTTGCCCCTTGGGCAGTGCCAGCCTGGCACCCCATGTCTCTGATATCCAAGGGGGGCCCTCAATGGTCTCTCTACCCTCCAGTGAGGTTGGGGAGTAAGGAGCAGGGGTAAATCCCACTGGAGTGAAGTACTCCCGGCAATGAGGGAGAACGTTAACAAGCCCAGAGCCTTCAGCTCCAGATCTGCTAGTCAGATGGAAATTCAAATTCCCATGTTGAAATCTGATGATGCTGGAAATCTTAGTGCCAAAGGCTGTGATGCCCAACGGAAAGCCTGCGAAACAGCCCTGATTGA
This sequence comes from Sphyrna mokarran, assembly GCA_024679065.1. Lineage (NCBI taxonomy): Eukaryota > Metazoa > Chordata > Chondrichthyes > Carcharhiniformes > Carcharhinidae > Sphyrna > Sphyrna mokarran. The sequence goes on along the minus strand of JAGIQG010000015.1, from coordinate 17,840,474 downwards.
TATCACCTGGCCCCATGCACTATCCAAGCAGCACAGGGGGCTGGGAGAATCACACCCAAGCTTTCTGTCATTGCTTCAGACATTTTAAAGGAAAAAAAAGCCAGAACTTGCCATGGGACATTGCAAAAGGTCAGATAAAGTTGATTCTGGTAAATCTACACCATTAGGGCTGACATAAGCAGAGCTCAAGAGGTTCTGCCGAAGTCCACCTTTCTGGGAAACTTGGGTTGTGTGGGAGTTGAAGATTATTCCCTGCATTCTTGATGAAAAGGAACAGTAATTCTATCTGAGGAATTTAAAGCTTTGAAGACCACTTTGTGGCTGAAACTAGTGCCATGAATACCAATGGGGATTGCCCAATAAAACAGTGAAGCATGTCTTTGATGTATCAGCCATTAAATGTGTAATTTATAGTTTGTATTGGCCAGATAATTCATTTCTAATTTATGGTCATTTTGATTTGATTGTTAAAGTAAAAAATATAAAAATGAAATCTTGTCCATTTGTTTTCTCACTGGTGTCATTCGGCAAATTAATTTCTTTTGGTTGCTAGTCTCCATGCAAATCAAAACATTTCTCAGCCACATCCTTCCATGGCTTTCCACTTGGAATATTTTCCATTCATCATTGTTTTCTTCTAAAATGAATTATCTCAGATTTCTTTGCGTTAAATTGTACATGTAAAATGCCTGTTCATTTTGCTAACCAATGTATGTTCTTTCAAAGTCAACTTTAGTCCAGTCTTGTACTTTGTCAAGCCCTTTTGTTTGGGTAGTTGATAAATTTTAATATTGTGCTAACAAATCTAAACCATGTGTAGAGTTAAAGGCGGCCAAGTATTGATCTCTCGGGTATATCATTTCTGACCTGAGCATTAAGTCTAAAACCTTTGTTCCCTTTTTTTTCATTTGTGGGACATGGGCATCTCTGGCTGGCCAGCATTTATTGCCCATCCGAAGTTGCCCTTGTTTAGAGGACAGTTGAGAATCATTGCTGTGGTTCTGGAGTCACATATAAGGCAACCAGGTAAAGACAGCAAATTTCCTTCCCTTAAAGACATTAGTGAACCAGATAGGTTTTTCTGACAGTCAGTTTCATGGTCATCAGTAGATTGTTAATTCTAGATATTATTTTTGATTGAATTTAAATTCCACCATCTGCTGTGGCAAGACTTGAACTTTGGTCCCCAGAATATTAGCTGAGTTTCTGAATTAGTAGTCTAGCAATAATACTGTGAGTCCATTGCCTACCCATTTCCTGTCAATAAATCAAATTTTTATTCACGCTTTGCTCACATTTCTCAATAAATCATTTCTTTCTTAGTTTTGCCTCATGTTTCCTGTTTCTCTCAGTATTTTATATTCCTCCTGTCTATCATTCTCTGCCTACTGGCAGCTTCTTCTGTGTAGTATAATTATCTGAAGGCTTTGGAATGAAACTCCTTTGTGTTCTCTACTTCATTAGTCTGATATCTTATTGCTAAGTCACAGTGTTGGCTTGTAACGTGAATATATTTTAGTGCAGTTGCTCTTATTATACCAAATATACATTTTTCTTTGCCCAGAGACAATGTAAATGCATTGATGCCAACTTGTAGTGTTTGCTCATAAGGTAACAATGTATATTTTGCATTAGGGCATGGAACATAGGCCAGTACAGCACAGAAACAGGCCATTCGACGCACATTGTTGTGCTGAATATTACGCCAAATTAATTCCTTCTTCCCTCTATTTCTTACATATTCATGTGCTTAACTAAAAGCCCCTTAAATGCTCCTATCATATCTGCCTTCATCACCACCCTTGGCAGCACATTCCAGACATCTACCACTCTCTATGTAAAAACTTGCCCCTCACATCTCCTTTGAACTTTCCCCCTCTCACCTTAAGTGCATGCCTCTAGTATTCAACATCACAACTCTGGGAAAATGATCCTGACTGTCAAGTATATCTATTCCTCTCATAATTTTAAAGACTTCTATCAGGTCTCGCCTCAGCCTCTGCTACTCCAGAGAAAACAGCCTTGGTTGGCCAACATCTCCTTATAGTCCAGACAGCATCCTGGTTGCACCTTCTCCAAACACCCTTCACCTTTGTTGTAATGTGGAGACCAGGATTGAATGCAATTCTAAGTATAATTTTGCGACCTGCTTAAAAAAAACTAATTCCCTTGTCTTCTAATTACATGAAGGAAACTATGTACATAATGAGATCAAAAGAAAAGAGAATTCTGTAACAAAGACATACAATGATGTTCATTGTGGTGGAAGCAGATTCAATTGTGGGAGGGAAAACGATGAGCTTAGAAGAGGAAAACAAATTGCAAGATCATGGGGTAGGAGCGGTGGGCTTTGTGGATGGAGATTGAGGGGGAGGAGTCAGGTAGAAACAAGATTAGCTGAGTTGCACTTGCAGAAAGCCAATGGACCAAATGGACTCCTGTGTTGAAACCATTCTGCCATTCTATGATTGTAGGGGTAATAATTCCAAGAGGCAGCTGTAAAGAAACAGTGCTTTATTGTACAAAATAAAGTAAAGCAAAAACCACAAGTCTGTGGTGGACACAACAAGTCCCAACTGGGACAAGCAAAGAATAGACTCACTCTGAGGCCTGTTTTATACAGGACTCGGTACACCAGCTCACCTGGTTAACTAATTACCAATCTCTAGGGAGCTCGCATTCAAAGACTTCTATAGGGGGTCAGTCAATGATTTCCATACAAGTCATGGGGTTTTTCTTCTTTGGGTAGGAAGTTTTAATTCAGTGGGGCAACATGGTTGGTGCATGCTTGGAGGGCTGAAGTGCATGTTTCTGTGCTATAATTTGCTTTGACCTTTTCTTTGACTAGCAGGTAAGAGGAAAGATATTCCAATGATGCTTTTGGTTGGTTTTTAATGGTGTATATTTTATTTGTCCTATTTGTACCCATGAACATTTTGCAAGTTTAGATACCCAAAATGAATTATCGAGGCTACCTTGGATAGCTAATTGAAAGCTGCAAAGTGCCAGACAGACGGGAGTTCCTGCAATGCCAGTGGCTCTGAAGGTTATTGTGTCATTTAGAGCCCCTGACAGGCCTCCAAACCAGATAACATTTCTCTGATTGTGCTTATATTGTCGCATCCACTGTCCTTCGAACACACAGCAGCAACAGAGTAGAAGCCAAGTCAGGAATATCATTTAGCGCTGTTGATTTGTCCACTGCCTTGAGAGTAATACATCACAAGGCCCTTGTCCAGTCCAGCTGTTATTCAGTAAATGTCCAGATGGTATGTGATGTATGAATCCACACTGTGACCCAACTTGTAAATTATCTTGGTTCACACCACTTCTCCGACATTTTACACTTCGCTTCACACGTACGGCTCAAAGAAGGAGCCGCGAGACGCCCTTATCCAATTTGTAACCTCTAATCCTTGTCTTTCCGGGCAGTAACTGTCTCTTGGGGTAACTTTGTGCGTCCTTGTTTCATTTTCTAATGACCCAACATATGGGATTCAAACTGTGGAACATGGCTCCCATACAAACTGCCCGCCAGCAAGACCCTGAGGTGTTTAACACTGAATAACAGATAGAGTTAGCATTTATGTGACTGCTTTTCGTGACCTCAGGTCATCCTGAAGCATTTCACAGCAAGTAAAGTGCTGATGAAGTGCAATCATTTGTAACGTCAGAAACACAGCAACGAGCTTGTGCACACAAGGTCTGGAAAAGGGCAATGTGACAGTGATCCCTCTCTTTTCTTAGGTGAATGCAGGTGGAAGATAAATATCGGGAAAGATGTTGGTGCAAATGTCTCTCTTGTCACCATCTCTTTATAGTTAGCAGTTGAAGTTGGAAAACCTCAGAGGGCAGGATTTTCAGGCCTCCTCCTGCTGCTGGATTCTCTGGTTCTGCCAAAGTCAACTCCTCGGGATGGATGAGCCACGCAGAAATCCCATGGAGTGGAATATCCCACTGGTGGCCAATCATCAATGTGGATACCAGTGTGGAGAGTGGGTCTTTATACATGTATCAAAGGCAGCCTACTTTAACTTAGCCATGAACAACACAATTGTAATCAATGATTGCATGATTAAGATATTAGAAAACAAACATTTTACAAACTGTGGTGAACAATAACCAGTTAAGGTTGTTGTTTCGGACACTTCAAGGCTGGCACAATGGTTAGCATTGTTGCCTCCCAGTGCTAAGGACCTGGGTTTCAATTCTGGCTTCAAATGATTGTGTGGAGTTCACTCACTCTCCCCATGTCTGCATCTGTTTCCTTCGGATGCTCTGATTTCCTCCTATAGTCCAAAGATATGCATGTTAAGTGAGATTAGCTGTACTAAATTGTCTCTTAGTGTCCCAACATGTGTATGTTGGATGGATTAACCTTGGTAAAAGTGTGGGATTATAGGGATAGGGCAGGGGAGAAGGCCTGTTAAGATGCTGTATCAGAGAAAGTCAGTGTACAGTCGATGGGCTGAATGACCTCGTCAGAACTGGAAGGATTCAATGATTTTATGATTCAATGACTAGAACTGGCAAATTCTCAGGGACTTTAAAGATTTTGATTCTGTTTTGGAAATAAACGTGATTTAGTCAGACCATGTTCACTTCTATGAAGACTAAGATCTAAAGGAGACTATCTGTATTTCACACTAATGGAGGCAGCTCCCAACCACATCACGTTTGGGGAGGGGATCTCTTTTTAATGTCTATCACTATTTGGTAACAATTTGCCAGCCTCAATGCTGAAATGAATGGGCACAACTATGTTGTATGAAAAAAGAGAAGATTAGCACTCCTCTTGATAAGGATGGAAGGGGCCCAAGTGGCCTTACAATATCCAAATAGTTAAAACATTGCCATCCATTTAGTGGAATCTAACCATGTTTTTGAGCAGCAAAGTGGCACAGTGGTTAGTACAGCTGTCACACAGCACCAGGGGGAACCTGGGTTCGATTACTGACTTGTGTGGAGTTTGCACATTCTCCCTATGTCTGTCTGGGTTTCCTCGGGTACTCCGATTTCCTCCCAAAGTCCAAAGATACGTGGGTTAGGTTGATTGGACATGTTCAATTAACCCTTATTGTCCCAAGTTATGATAGGTTATAGGATAGCTAAGTGGGGATAGCGCCTGAGTGGGATTGTTGTCAATGCAGATTCGATGGGCTGAATGGCCTCCTTCTGCTCTGTAGGGTTTCTATGTTTCAAACTAAATTCCAAGACACCTGCATTGGCCACCGTCTCATGTTCTGAATTCAAATCAGTATTGATTTGGAATTCAAGTTAGTGCTTGCCCCGATCAACTGTACTTTAAAAATATGTTTCATTCCCTGCAGGCTCCCTGTAGATCATCACCAGCTTATTCTCTGTATTTCAATCAACTTACAATAATAACACAATCCTTCTACAAAAGGATTAAAATAAATACAGAATTGTGACAAGGTTTATTGAGATGGATAACAGAACTGGATCCAACTGACAGAGCGAGATAGTTTTCAATCGTATTTGCAATACTCTGACCCAATAAGCAAATAACAGCTGGTCACAAAACAAACTCCTTTTTTTAATCACTGACAGGAGGCTTATTTTGACTGCGCCACAATTTTATTTTTACTGTGTCACATGCCAGCACAGTGGCACTGTGGTTAGCATTGCTGCCTCATAGCAGCAGGAGTTGATTCCCGGCATGGAGGTCACTTTCTGCGTGGTATTTGCATGTTCTCCCTGTGTCTGCATGGGTTTCTTCCAGGTGCTCTGGTTTCCTGCCACAGTCCGAATGATGTGTTTGGTTAAGTGCATTGGCCGTACTGCGTTCTCCCTCAGTGTACCCAAATAGGCATCAGAATGTGGCGACTAGGGGATTTTCACAGTGACTTTGTTGCAATGTTAATGTAAATCTACTCGTGACTCGATCTAAATTGCACTTAGATTCAGCACTTTGAATGAAAGTGGTAAAATCATGTCCACTGTGTAAATAATGCATTCTGCATTTACACCTCATTGGAAAAATATAATACAGCAGGAGGCTATTCAGCCCATTGCATTTTTGCTGGCTCTTTGTAAGACCAATCCAATGGTAAAAATGTGGAGTGGGAACAATTCAGGACCATAAAAGGGATTTCTGCATAAGAAGCATGGAGCTTTGCAGGGATATGAAATAAATATATTGCAATGTGTTTACCGAGGAAGAGAGTGCTGCACAGATTTGGATGGACGGCTTCACACTTTAGGAAGAATATGGAGACATTAGGAAGAGTGTAGAAAATATTCATAAAACTGGTTCCCAGGACAACGAGTTTCAGTTACACGGGTAGGCTGAAGACATTGAGTTTGTTCTTCTTGGAGAAGAGAAGGTTGAGAGGAATATTGATGGAAGTATTCAAAATCACAAGGGGCCTGAGGCAGGGTAGATTGGGAAAATCTGTTCCCATTGGTGAAAGATGGAGGATGAGAGGGCACAGGTTTAAGATAACTGACAAAAAAAGCAACAACAACATGAAGAAGAAGTGTTTTCACGCAGGGGAGTGGTTAAAATGTGGAATGTACTGAAGGAAAGTGTTTTAGAGGCGTGTTCATTGAGACATTAAGGAACAAATTTGATGATTATCTGAAATGGGAGAACACGCAGGGCAGACATAATGGGCCAAATGGTCTCCTTTAGTGCAGTAACCATTTTGTGACTCCGTGATTTTGGATTGGTGTGATACCCCTTGCTCGTTTTCTACAATCTTTTTGTTTCAATTATTTGTCCAATTACCTTTTGAAAGTTAAAATTGAATCTTCTTCCACATTATTTCAAGCAGTGCATTCCAGTTTATAATAACATGATACATAGAAGAGAATCTCATCATCTCACATCTGGTTCTTCTGTCAATTGTCTTCAATCTACGTCCTCTGATCCTTCAGTGACTGGAAATATTTCCTGCTTATTCATTGTATCATAACTCATCAAGTGCATCCTTACTTAACATTCATGCCCCAGTTCTGCTGCAGCAATGCCAGGAATTTTGGCACCCAGCCAAACCTCCATTTACTGCAGAGGGAACAGAATATCCCACTGGCATGAACGGCCATTACATTCTGGTCATCGTGGTTTTTAACACTTGTATTAAAGGTCCTTTTTATCTTCACTGCTCCAGGGAGAACAATGCTCACTTCACAAAACTCACCAAATAACAAAAGTCCGACATCCCTGGGACCATTCTAAAAAATCATCCCAGTATCCATAGATTTCCTTCTTTGTGTGTAGTGTATAGATCTGACAGAATCATAGGGAAGAGCCAGTGATTTCTCAATGGTTGGCGTAACTCTACGCAGTACTCTATGGCTGGATTTCTCCAGTTCCACTGGAGGTGAGAATCAGTGCAGGTTAGAACTGGAAAATGCGGACAGCAGCCAAAAGTCTGTTGACTTTGGACAGGACAGGAAATTCCCACAACAAATAATAAAAGTAAATTACTGTGGGTGCTGGAATCTGAAACCATAAGAGAAAAAAGCTGGAAAATCTCAGTAGGTTTGGCAGCATCTGTAATTAGAGAAAAGAGCTGATGTTTCAAGTCCACATGACCATTTGTCAAATTCCCATTATCTGTATTATAAAGCCCAAGGCAACTTATTTTTTCATTAAACAGCTTTCTCAACTTGGTTGGTCACCTTCAGAGATTTGCAAAAAACATATCACTAAGGTATCTCTGTGAAGGGAAACAAAAGCAAACAAAAGAGAAGTCCAGTCATGGGATCCCAATTCTGGGAGAGAGTCCAGAAGTGAAATGGAATTGCCCAGCACCTGGCATTATATTGATGCCCTTACATCAGAACTGGAAAAAAACTTTGGAGTTGTAATAGGTTGGTTTATGGCACTGACACTGTACCCACTGTAATCTGGCAGCTGGAAGTTTATGTGCAGTTAATGAGCCAGGAACTGTATTCATCCACAATCTGTAACTTCAATGCCAGCAGATCCCTCATGTTACTATCACCATCAAGCTAGATGATCAATCCTAGTTTAATGAAGAGTGTATATGAGCAGGACTATTACCAGACATACTGAAAATGAGGTACCAACCTAGTAAAGCTACAATGCAGAACTACTTGCGTGCCAAGTAGCAGAAGCAGCAAGTGATTCCACACATAACAAATCAAATCAGAACTCACAGTGTTGCTGCATCCAGTTGTGAATGGTCATGGACAATTGAACAATGAACAGATGGAGGAGACTCCACAAACTTCCCTATCTTCTGTGTGGGGAAACCCACCGTATTAGTGCAAAAGTACATATGAAAATAACACTTCAATCCAGCTTCAGACAGAAATGTCAAATGTCAGCCTCCTCCTGACTCACCCAGCATCACAAACACCAATCTCCATTCAGTTCAATTCACTCTACATGATATAAAGAAACAGCTGAAGGCATGAGGTACAGCAAAGGCTACAGGCAATCAGGTTTTAGCACGAAAGACTTGTGCTCCAAACTAACTGTCTTCCTTGGCCTTAGCTGTTCTGATATAGCTATAACGTGAGCACCTACTCAATAATCTGGAAAATTATCCAGGTATGAACTGTCCACAGAAAGCAGAATAAATTCAATCTGGCTCATTATTATTCTCAATCGTCAACAAACTGATGGAAGGTGTTGTCAACAATGACATTAAGTAGCAATTCCCTGCTCAGCTGTAAAGTCTTGTCAGGGCCATTCAGCTCCAGAACTTGTACAACTTTAGTCCAAATATCAGCAAAATGATTGAATTTGAGATATGAAGGATGTGCACTGCCCATTCAATGGAATGGGAAGACTTGGGGTAGAGAGCCCGTTACATTCCCCAGAAGTTTATCTTGGATGCTAACATCTCTCTTTAGTCATTTTTGCTGTTTTAATATTGTGTTCAATCTTCCTACCTAGCACCCATCTTTGAGCAAATATATAGTTTTTTTCTTTTCTACCTTGAATTTTTTGGTCAACTAGCACTGGTGAGTCAATTCCTCAGAACTCCTTCTTTCTCATTGGAATGTAACCATCCAGTGCCTTCTGAAATACCCCCTCAGATGTCTGCTACTCCATTTCTTTTGATCTATTCTTTAACCTGATTGCCAGTTCATTTCAAAGAGTTCTACTTTCACACCTTATGATTGCCTAATCTTTATGTTTAAACTACCATTCTTGGACCTACACTTCTCTCCTTCAAACTGAATGTAAAATCCAAACATATTATGATCACTGCTGCCTGGTTTGTCTCTTCACTGAGGCCACTAATTAACCCTATCTCACTGCATAATACCAGGTCAAATATGGCCTGCTCTCTGGTTGGTGCCAGGACATGCTTTTCAAAAAATTATCCCCAAAACATTCCATGAATTCTAAGTTGCCTTTGCCTGTGTAGATTAAAATTCCCTGTGATTGTTGCCATATCTTTCTGAGCTCCCATTACTTCTTCCTTTAAATCCCATCCTACCGTATAATTACTTATAAATTTATTTTTGTCTTTATCATTTCTCATTTCCACCCAGTCTGTTTCTACATCTTGGTTTTCTGAACTTAGCCATCTCTCTCCAACGTGTTAATATTATTCTAATTAATAGAGCCACCCTCCACCTTTTCCTAGCTCCCTATTTGTCCGAAAAACCACATAGCCTTCAATATTCAGATCCCAATCGATGTCAGCCTGCAGCCATGCCTCTATAATGGCTACCTGACCATATTTATTCATTTTTATTTGCGGTTTCAGTTAATTTGCTTTGTTCTGAATGCTATGTACATTCAGATACAAAACCTCTTGTTCTGTCCTTTTCTTATTTTTGTAACATCTGATCTTATTTACTCTTGGATTCCTGTGCTCTCTGATCCTTTATGTCATATGTATTTAACATTTCCCACATTAATATCTTCCTTTCTTGCCTTTTCTCTATCCTTTGATTTATGTGAGAAGAGAGTGTTGATCAGTTCACAAGTGGACTCTGATTGGTAGAAGTATTGCCATGGAGAATGTACCAGTTGATGGTGACTTCTAGTTAACTGCAAAGCATTTCTTTGAAAAGTTAAACCAGACTCTGACTGGTCAAGGCATTGGTATGCAGAATGAACTAGCAAATGGCTAACATTTATTTTGTTAGCAGATATAATGAAACGTGTGTACCTGTTCTTTCTGTCTGATAAGTACAAGGCCCTGTATATTAATATATATATAGCTTCCAATGCACACAAATATTCCACACCACAGGTCCAACTGACATTCTTAAATTGGTTGTCATTGTAGTTTTCACCACACCGCAGATTATTTAGTAATGTTGTCCAATTGAAGAATCAGATCTAATATTAGATAATGTGTTTTGTACTTTCTTCTCATGTAGTATGAAACTGTTGTTCCTCCTGACATTAGTGTTCTTGCAATCAGCCTGATCAATGCAAAATGAAAAGCCTTGACAAAATACCTTTCAGGAATACTCAAGATATGGAGAGTTGGAAGGGATAGGCACAGTATGAAGTCTCACAACACCAGGATAAAGTCCAACAGGTTTATTTGGAATCACAAGCTTTTGGAGCATTGCTCCTTCATCAGGTGAGGGAATTCATCATCTGATGAAGGAGCGGCACTCTGAAAGCTTGTGATTCCAAATAAACTTATTGGACATTAACCTGGTATTCTGAGGCTTCTTACTAAGCAATATTCAAGTACTGTATCACCAAATGATTATTTGATCATTCAAATACTCTATGGTTAGAAACTGAGGAAAAGCCCTTAATTCTGGTCTTCTGTCCCTTTCCCTAAATTCTACAGAAAATCTCTGCTGTAGTTTCTTCAGTGAGGTCTAGAATGTGGAGGCTTTGGAGAGGATACAGAAAAGATTTACTTGGGTGCTGCCTGTTATGGAGGGCATTAGCTATAAGGAGAGATTGGAAAAATTATTTCTCACTAGAGTGATGGAGGTTGAGGAGCGACCTAATACAAATCGACAAGATTATGAGAGACATCGAAAGAGTGGATAATCAGAAGCTTTTTCCCAGGGTGGAAGAGTCAATTACCAGGGGTCCAAGGTTTAATGCGCAAGAGGCAAGGTTTGAAGGAGATGTATGAGGCAGATGTTTTATACAGAGGCTGATGGATATCTGAAACTCACTGCCGCGGGATGTAGTGGAAGCAGATACAGTAGTGACTTTTAAGGGGTGTCTTGACAAATACATGAATTGGATGGGAATCGAGGGTACAGTTCCTGGAAAGGTAGGTGGTTTTAGTTAAGTTGGGCAGCATAATTGGTGCAGGCTTGGCAGACCAAAGGGCCTGTTCCTGTGCTGTAATTTTCTTTGTTCTAAATGTTGTCCTCTAAGTGCTTTCTCCTGTGGCTCTCGCAGTCATGCAGCGAATTGCATCTTTATAATCTGGTGATATTTCAATCATGCAATGTTGCATTACATTTTCACATCTTCCATTTTTGCACATTATATTTTATTGAATCAATGATTTTCTTCCCAAGCATTTTACACCATCTGCAGAAACGATTCAATCATGTGTCACAGATTGCTGTCCCGTGCCCAAGACATTCAATCACCTTCAGATGAGTTTCCAGAATTACTTGCCTGTATTCTGCAGATAGGATTTCCAGTCACCCACTGTCTGCTGAAATGCCACTCCAATGCCGATGGCCAGATGAAATTGGCTTGGTGTCAGAGAATTAGGAGGGTAAATATGTGTGGTTATGGGAATAGGGCTTGGGTGGGATTGTGATCAGTGTTGATTTGATGGGCCGAATGGCCTCCTTCTGCACTATAGTGATTCTATGATTCTATGACACATGTAAAATGATGGATAAGTGAAAATAGTGACGCAAATCAGAAAGAATCAACAAATTTAAAACAAAACATTAACAAGATTAAGCAAGGTGACCTAAAGCAAATACTTGTTGTATTTAGGTTTTTCTAAATTTGATCAATTTTACCGGCACTCAATGCCTACAGGCTGGAGTGAGGTACAATCCCAAAAAAATGAAGGTACACAGTGTAAAATTCTGGCAAAGGTGCAGGGACTTCATACGCAATGAGTCTTGATAGGTGTTTCACTTTCCCACCAGCTCTGCATATTAAGGGTTGAAGCTTGTATATTTTTCAGTCAAATCTTCAAAAACAGCCTGCCACCATGCCCCCCTACTAATTCTTCTTTATTCACTGTAAAGATACCAATCGCTGAAACATAGAAACATAGAAAATAGGAGCAGGAGTAGGCCATTCGGCTCTTTGAGCCTGCTCTGCTATTCATTATGATCATGAGTGATCATCATTTTCAATATCCTGATCCTCTCTTCCCCCATGTCCCTTGATCTCTTTAACCCCAAGAGCTATATCTAATTTCTTGTTGAAATCAGTCAACATTTTGGCCTCAACTTCTTTCTGTGGCAGTGAATTCCACAGATTTGCCGCCCTCTGAATGAAGACATTTTTCCTCATCTCAGTCCTAAAAGTTTATCAGTTATCCTCAAATTATAACCCATTGTTCTGGATTCCCCTCACTATCGGGAACATTCTTTCTATCTCTGTAGAACAAAACTGGTTAAGGCAGAGAAGTGTTTTCTAGCCACTTGCTACAGAACAAGTACCACTACATAATTGAAGAGGACAAAAAATACATACAACAGTGTTTATGATGATTAAAACCATTTGCATTGTGATTGTGAGTCTGCAACTGAAGCATTTTTTAATAAAACAACATTCATGATTCAATTAATTGTGACAATGGATCAGAGTAATATCAATTTCAATAGGGCAGCATGGTGGTACAGTGTTAGTTCTTCCTAGCACCAAGGACCTGGGTTGAACTCCAGCTTCGGGTCACTGTCTGTGTGGAGTTAGCACATTGCTCCTGTGCGTGTGTGAGTTTCCTCCAGGTGCTCTAGTTTTATCCCAAAGATGCATGGGTTAGGTTGACTGACCATGATAAATTGCACCTTAGTGTCAAGGAGATTAGGAGGGTAAATATGTGAGGTTACAGGGATAGGACTTGGATGGGATTGCTGTTGGTACAGTCTTGATGGGTCAAATGATCTCCTTCTGCACTGTACATTCTATAAATTCTATAAATTTCACATTTGCCAAGGTGGTTGAAAAAGCCACAAAATGGTAGGAAACTAGTGCACAGTAAGACTCCACTTAATGACCAACTTTGATATACTATCATTTAAGAGGTGAAGTTACATTGGATCAGCTTGATTCATTTTGTAAAACATCTCCATGTCTTTGTTACACTGTCCATTCAATTAAAAATCTTGCGTGCATGGCCTAATGGTTGTAAACTTAGAAACCCCAGTATGTCCTTGGCAATGAATGGCTCCCATGCACCAATAAAGAGCAAGGACTTTAATGCTTCATAAAACTGAGCGTAGCTGAGTTTATTGTTTAATTAACTTAGTTGTTTTAGGCATAGGGTGATTTTAAAGCAGAAGTTTCAGAATTTATGTGTGATTTAGGTAGTAAATACCACTTTGGAATTATCTTCTTAACCAGGCCAGTCAGTTAACGCACTGGATAGAGATGGGACATAACAGGACTGTAGCCTTCTTAGCAACAGTTTCATTGAAAAATCAATCCTCAAAGTGGCGTAGGTACACAGTTTCCTGAAAGATAGCAAGGAACTGAATGACAAAATATGGATCTTTATGCTTCTTGCCTGTCTATGTTCTTTTGTTATTATTGCATTCATTTAAAACTAATGATACCTGAATTGTCTGAGTTGTGTTCCCAGACCTTGTTTAGTCAATCAGTCAATAAGTTAATAATTTACAAAGGCAAAGTAATGGAAAGATGCACTCACCTACCTCGTAGATGATGGGGTAAATTTTCCAATCTTACCCGCTGCAGGAAGCATCATGAGTGGATGGACAATTTGAAGCACTGTTTAAAAGTCCGTTGACCTCGGGCATGAACTTCTGACCTTGGGGTGGGAGCGATGAGAAAATCCCACCAATGAAAGAAACGCATCAACCATTAAAGTCTGAAACAAGGATAAAAAGGAATAAGTTTCATTTCTCTGAGGGCCCAAGCTCTGGAAGCTCTTTCCTCCTCTCAACATCAATTTCTTTCTTTAAGATGTTCTTTAAAACCTACCTTTTTGAACAACCATATGGTTATCTGAATGAGTATCTCCTTATATGGTTCAGCGTTACGATTTATAACTCTCCTGTGGTGAGGTCCTGAGATATAGTGGTAACTCTGTGTTAGAAATTCTGGATTCAAATCCCACTTCTGGACTCGACTGTCTTGGACAGGCATGCATAATTTGTCCAAACAGGTTGATGATCAGCTTGCAAATCCTTCCAATATGCCAGACTGGCAGGTGGTAAAGAACAGCCAAGTTTTCTGAGACTGTAGAAAGCAATAGCAAAACTACTTTGTATTATCATGAACCAATCCAAAAGAAGCCCATTGGAGGGCATGACATTTGAAGAAGGAGGAGGAATTCTCTTATAGAATCCCTGCAGTGCACAAGCGACCATTCTGTCCATCAAGCCTGAATCTATTCTCTGACAGAGTATCTTCCCCAGGACCTCTCCTCCAATTTATCCTGTAAATCCACTCATTTTCCATTGTTATTTCATATAACCTACTCATCATAGGAACAATTTAGCTTGATTAATCCACTCAATCTGTACATCTTTGAACTGTGGGAACAGACATAGGGAGAACATGCAAATTCCACACAGCACCCAAGGCAGGAATTGAACCTGGATCGCTGGAGTTCTGGGCCAGCAGTGCTAGTCACTGTGCCACTGCACTGCCTGTGAAACACTGTGGGCTGGTTCATTACTTTATATTGTTGCTGTCCTAACTGGCAGAAAATTCCAGCTGAATATTTATCAGTCTGTCACCAGCTCTGCAATTTACAGGCCTATCTGAAAATCACATTAACTGGACTTTGGCCATCAGCCGTACAAACCATCCCACCGACCCCACCACCAATGAAACCCCGCTCCACACCTCCTCCCCCCTCCAACATTCCCCGCCCAGACATCTCCAATCAACACATCCCTCCCCTTCACCAAATTTTCAGCCACTGCAATTTTTCCACCAAGTATTGGAGATTAAGAGAGGGCAGAAAAATTATATGTGGAATAATTACTGTGTGAAACATGAATGTGCAGAATAAACTATAGCTGTTTATTTTTATCCTTGTTAAGTGGATTATAATCCTAGCCCATTTTAGGGACTATTCTCAATACTTCTCGAATGATCACTCTTACGAATATTGAGAAAGGCAGGCCTCACAGTGGCTATACTATGTCCTCATACTACAGGACCATAATGCCCTTGAGCGGTTAGGACTGTAACCTCATAGTGTCAGGGACCCATGGTTGATTCCCAGCTTGGATCACTATCTGAGTGATGTCTGCATGTTCTCCCCATGTCTACATGTTCTCCCCATGTCTACATGTTCTCCCCATGTCTACATGTTCTCCCGTGTTGTGTAGATTTCCTCCAGGTGATCCGGTTTCTTTCCACAGTTCGAAAGACGTGTTAGTTAGATGCATTGACCATACTAAATTCTCACTCAGTGTACCCAAACAGGGACCAAAGTGTGGAGACTAGGGGATTTTCACAATAACTTCATTTCAATGTTAATGTAAGCCTACTTGCAACACTAATAAATAAACTTTAAGAAACTTCTTGAATGTTTGTCCAGCAAATGAACCTTGTGTTCTATTTTTAATCCCTACTTCATAGAATGATAAAATCCCTACAGTGCAGAAGGAGACCATTCAACCCATTGAGTCTGCACCAACCACAATCCTACCCAGGCCATATTCCCATAGCATTTAGGCATAGAACAGAGAACATAGAACATTACAGCACAGTACAGGCCCTTCGGCCGTCCATGTTGTGCCAACAAATCGAGCCAATTTTATGACCCTCTAACCTAATCTATTCCAATGCTATCCATATGCCTATCCACTGACCATTTGAACGTCCTTAAACTTACCCGAGCTATCGCCCTGACACTAAGGATCAATTTAGAATTGCCAATCCACACATCTTTGGACTGTGGGAGAAACTGGAGCACCTGGAGAAAACTCACGCAGACATGGGGGGAATATACAAACTCCACAAAAATAGTGGCCCAAGCCAGGAATCGAACCCAGATCCCTGGTGTTATGAGGCAGTAGTGCTAACCACTGTGCTACTGTGCTGGCCTTCATTCTTTTTCACCTTCAATCTTCATATTTGTAGCTGAATTCTCTTTCTAACTTTGTATTTGTAACTGCATCCTTTCAGATTCTGACAGTCTGCATACTCTTTCCCAGGTAGCTTATGATAAGCAGTGACAGTGATAGATAGGATAGGCCCATTATCATGTCAATTGATTCACCAGGGCCCCTGGTAGGGTGAAGGGAGGTGAGTCTTCAGGATGAAGAGGTTGTCAGGGCTTCAAAACTGTGATTAGAACATAATGCTTTCGGCAAGGAGGAGTATGCATTAAAGAAAAATGTGCATGCCTTAAAAACAAATCAGTTCTGAAATATTGGCAGTCAGAATCATGCATCCAGCTGAGGATAAGAAAGCCTGGGTACAAACATTAAAATTTTACAATCATGCTGGAAACAAACCAGTTGTGACATTTGCCAACCTGGATTCAGCACAGCAATGATTGTACCAAATGTTTTTCTGTACTTCAACTAGGTGTTAGCTTTGGCTTAGTGGTGGCACTGTCACTTATGAGCCTGCAGGCAATGACTTGAAGAGAACATAGCCGAGGCTCAGTCATAGGCACAGATCTGAATAGGTGCTGTGTAGCCAGAGATGCCGTCTTTCCGATGTGACATGAACTGAAGTTTGTCACTCCCTCAGGAGGCGGCATGGTTCCACGGTGGTTAGCACTGCTGCCTCACAGCACCAGATTCAATTCTGACCTCAGGTGACTGTCTACGTGGAGTTTGCATGTTCTCCCTGTGTCTGCACAGGCTTCCTCTGGGTGCTCTGGTTTCCTATCAGAGTCCAAAGTTATGCAGGTTAGGTTGACTGGCAATGGTAAATTGTCTCTTGGTGTCAGGGGTGGCATGTTCGCATAGTGGGGCAGCATGGTAGCACAATGGTTAGCACTACTGCTAACCCGGATTTGATTCCTGGCTTGGGTGACTGTCTCTGTGGAGTTTGTATGTTCTCCTCATGTCTGCATTATTTCTCTCTGGGTGCTCCAGTTTCCTTCCACATTCTGTAAGATGTGCATTGAACCGAGCAGGTGCCAGACTGTGGCAACTAGGGGAATTTCACAGTAACTTCATTGCAGTGTTAATGTAAGCCTACTTGTGACACAAATAAATAAACTTTAAAAAAAAGATCAGCAGGGTGAATACATGGGTTTATTGTGATAGGGCCTGGATGGGATTGTTGCTGGTTCAGGCTTGATGGACCAAATGATTGCCTTCTGCACTGTGGTTCTATGATTGTATGATGGTGTGTTGGTGTCTGAAGAACAAGAGGCTGTTTCATGCAGTATGCTGGTCAATATCCATTCTTCGAATGAAGTAATAGAACAAGCCAGGAGCTAAATTAGACAGCCCCTGAAAATGGTTGCAGATGCACGATGCACCATTATTCTATGCCCACTCATAATGCAGGCAGCTTGACATCTTCATATTGCCAGTTCATGACTATTATTTCTGAGTGCTATTCAGAAGTATAGTAACCTCACACAAGTGGTCAAGTCAGTCATGCATCTTCTAACCTATTAACTGTATCACTAGCCTTAGCCACTGCCCAAATAGTCACAGCCTCATCACTCACTCACCAATTATTTCTGTCTGGATTCTTGGCTCTTATGCTCACACATCAGCATTGCTTTGAGCTTCAGTTCTACATCTCATAGTCTACACATTCTTTACCCATCTCAGCTACATCGTTCACATTTAGTCTAGAACATTTATTGACACGCTTCTCTTTCTCTTGCCCAAAACAGGAAACTGCAGGACATTTCCAGGAAAAAGAGATTCCACAAGAAATTCCCCTCCCACAAGTAACCAATGCTAGATTTGGACCTCTAACACATCTCATAATCCTTAAAGAATAGGCATTCATTGTCATGCACA
The DNA here is from genome assembly GCA_024679065.1 of Sphyrna mokarran. Classification (NCBI taxonomy): domain Eukaryota; kingdom Metazoa; phylum Chordata; class Chondrichthyes; order Carcharhiniformes; family Carcharhinidae; genus Sphyrna; species Sphyrna mokarran. Next base: position 17,822,420 of record JAGIQG010000015.1, on the reverse strand, counting down.
ATTTCTCACCCATGGGTCTAGCTGTTTATCCCTTGATTGTTTGTGAGTTTTTCTTTACCTGGTTGCTGATACAAATGGAATGGTGACACAGTGGTTAGCACTGCTGTCTCACAGTGCCAGAGATTTGGGTTCAATTCCACCCTTGGGTGACCATCTGTGTGGAGTTTGCACGTTCTCCCTGTGTCTTCATAGGTTTCCTCCAAGTGCTCTGGTTTCCTCACACAATCCAACAATGTGCAAGTTATGTAGACTGGCCATGCTAAATAGCCCCTTCGTGCCTCAAGATGTGCAGGTTAAAGGGATTAAAGGGGTAAATGGGTGGAGTCACTGGAATGGGGTTGATCTGGAAAGGATACCCTATCGGAAAGTCAATGCATACTTAATGGGCTGAATGGCTTCCTTCTGGACTGTAGAGATTTCTTTGCAATAATAAAAGTTTGCCTGCAAAAGCCAGAACAAGTGCTCTTCATAATCAATTCATCGGCTCTGAAGCACTTTGGAACCGAGGGTATGAAAGGTGTGAAGTAAATGCAAGTCTTTGTAAAGATTTAGCAAGGTAACCATAGCAGCAGATCACACTGTGATTCACCTGCATTGTCTCTTCTGAACAAAGTGCCTTGATAAGAAGTCAGTGATGTATCTATGTTCCATTACAACAGTTGGAGCCTACACTATATTCCATAAGTCAATGCACATCTGAGAGTTATGATAGACATTGACATAGATTTATTCTTTCCTGTCAGGGAGATTGTCTGCTTTAAAATCAGCTACTTAGTAACTTGAACATTCACTTCTTTCTTGAACAATGACACTCGCCTTTTAAAAATTTGACTGTGTGCCTCTTCACAGGCCCTACTGTCTGTTTTCAGTAGGTGCTGGTGTGGAAACTGAACTTCTAAATAGAAACTGATTGAGGCACTTGCTGGTGTCTCTTCTGTGTCCCCCCTCTGCATCAATCTGCCTGTATATCTGGCACACTCTTGGATCCTGGCCTCCTGTGCTAGAACATTCACAGTTTACTGTAGTCCTTTGTTGACCTTGGTGCAACGAAGCTTTGGGGAAGTCAGATGACTCTAATGAGCTGATTTTACACTCCCATGTGGGACCAATCTTTTTTTCACATGGCCCTTCTTAGGCACTTGACCAATGCCAGACCAGCTTAACAAGGCTGGTCTATATTATCGAGGCAAGGAACAATGTTGGTTGAAATTTCAAAACCTGACTCCATATCATTTTCCAACAGACCTGACTGAGGAGTGTTGAAAGTTGTTCAAATTTGCCACCATTCCTATTTTCTGAAAACAAAGAATGTGCATTTATGTAAGTTACCATAGAATCCCTATCGTGCAGAAAGAGGTCATTCAGCCTGCATTGAAAGACAATCCCACCCAGGCACCTCAGTGCATCCTATCCCCCTCATCACCCTGTGCATTTAGCATGGCTAATCCACCTAACATATACAGCGTTGGATACTGAGGTGCAATTTACCTTCTTTGGACAATGGGTGGAAACCAGACCACATGGAGGAAACCTACTCAGGGAGAATGTGCAAACTTCACATAATCAGTGACTCAAGCTGGGAATCAAGTCATAGTTCCTGGTGCTGGCATTATGCCACTGTGCCACCCCCCCCCCCCCCCCACCCCCCACCCCCCCCCCCCCCCCCCCCCCCCCCCCCCCCCCCCGCCACCCGCAACCTCCTTGGAGCAATGCCTCTGGGGAGGCCCGATCAACGGATATGGTGGGAGGTGTCCCACTATCAATTTGCACTTGTGATCATAGGCAGAGGAAGGGAGGCCAGCGAACAGGTTTGGCCATCAGAGTTGGGAGGGGGGTCGGCCTGCCAGGGGGCTAGAGGCTACGGGGGGCAGAGGGGGAGGGGGAAGAAGTTGGTGGGGAGGCGTTGGGACTACAGAGGGGGTTGGGACTGCTGGTGGAGGTGGGGGAGGTTGGGACTGCCGGGGGGTTGGAGATTGAGGAGGCCAGTGGGGAGAGGGGGGAGTAAGGCTGTCCCAGACATGTCTGAGGACTAAAGATCAGTTGGGTAGAGAGGGGGGTAGAGAGACAGGCATTTTCACAGGACTGGCTAGTGGTCAAGCTGGCCAGTGATTGAGCTAGCCAGTAATTGTGAGGACAGCACTGTGGGGCTACTGCGTTTGTGCCCATCTCCGCGCTGACAGATTGATGCATGCACAGTTTTCCACTCAACCCTATGCTGCAGGCCTCTCCAGCGGGGATAGGCCCTACCCACAGATTTTCCTCACGATTCACGCTGGTGTACTCTGCAGTACACAAAGTGTGGGAGATTCCTTTTGAAAGTATCACTGAAAGAAAAACAATGGGATTGACTCCAGTTTTTGCTTGAATTCAACACTTTTTGGGAGAATTTCACCCATTAACTTGAACAGTTGCTGATGAGACTAAAAACACTCCTTGAACTTTTACCACATGATGTTGTATCAGAGCATCGCCTCAATTTCAATTTTATGCTTTGCAAAGTAGATCTTTTCTGTTAACTGTCTGAACTGAACTAAGCTATGCCAGTTATGTCAGTAATCTTAATGAGATTGGGCTTCAAGTGTTGTACTGTCAAGATGTTGATAATATTACAGAAGATTAGCCACCTTCGAATCTCCATCTGAAGCAGATAGCCTCCCCAATTGTGAGTCAAGAGATCTTAGGCAATTAGAAAGGTTGTTTGATAAGGATAACAGAAGCTGACTTCCTCTGAATGTATAAGAGTAGATTATTTTTCTTCTATTAGTGTAACACCTTTTCTGGTGAAGCCTATTCACATCATAACGAGCCTTTACTAGCCAACTAAATGAATGCAAGTTCTCCTCATAGGCCTCATATATGCCTGTGTTACTATTTGGAAACTTTTGTTTTTGGGTTTTCGAATGCAAATCCAGGTGAAAAACTCATTTTTTATCTTTACTGCATCGTGGCAAAACAAGTCTTATGATTTCCCCACAGATTATCTGAAAAAGAAACCTGAAAAGAGGGGGAATTTTTGTGCTTTACGATCTCAGTATCTTTTTGAGGGCATCAAGTCTGCTAATCGCCCTTCAACTTCACAGAACCATAGAACTATGTGTTTCCTCCCACAGTCTGAGAGGCGTGCTGGTTAGGTGCATTGACCTGAACAGGTGCCGGAATGTGGCAACTAGGGGAATTTCACAGTAACTTTGAGAGGCAGTTAGATATAGCACTTGGGGCAAAAAGGATCAAAAGGTCACGGGGAGAAAGCAGTGTTCGGCTATTGAGTTGGACGATCAGCCACAATCATAATGAATGGTGGAGCAGGCTCAGAGGGCCAAATGGCCCCCTCTTGCTCCTATCTTCTATGTTTTGCAGAGGCAGTGCTAATTCAATGGGCCAAATGAACTCCCTTTTCTCCTTTTTCACTGTAGGGATTCTACGGTTCAATGCTTAATCATGGTCAAACCCAGAGCCAGCAGAACTTCCATTAATTATTGTCAGACATCATCAAACCAGGTACTGCTATCTGCCTAATTGAAGAAATAGCCGTACGAGGAAAAAAGAAAAGTAATGGTACAAAGTGTACCACCCTGATTGAAAAAATCCCTGAACAATTTCTAGCTAAAGCATTATTACCAAAAATAGCCTTTTTTTGTTTCCCTTATGATGATTCCCTGGAGGGTGGGATTTTGTGTAAAACAATGGAATGGGATAAGCTAATTTCAGAGCTAGTCTCTCCCATTCCGATCTCCAGGATTATCCTGGATAAATGACACTTCTATTTTTTGATCGACGCCGCACCTCAAATTGTCTGCCGGTGAAGATAATTTCCGAAGAGAATGATGAATTTGATCACTTGCCCAAGTCTAAACAGTGGGATGCCGCTAATTCCTCAGTCACGATGAAACATATTTGAAACCATAGCCTGAATCTTGAGCTCATTGTGCTCAGTACATCTGGAAGCAGATGTGAAATGCGTATCCGGGCCCCGAATGTGACTTCATACTAACTGGTCAAATTCACAGGCAGCCAGTGTAAAACACACTGAACAAGGCCCAGGGCTGCCAGTAGCTGGGGTTGGACTGAGGTTGGAGACAGCAAGAGGTCAAGCACACAGAAAAGCAAGGGTGTTGTTGGGTGCTTCTAATGAGCTTCTTAGCCCCCGATAGTTGCTGTGGAGCTGCCTCAGGCAGCTGCAGACTTGTACAGGTTCAATTACTTTCAAAAATGTCAGGAAGCTCTGTCTATACAGCACATTCAAGTGCCTGACAGCAGAATTCAAGGAACATCAGATGCCAGATATCTTAGAATCATAGAATAGAACCCCTACAGTACAGATTGAGGCCATTCAGCCCATCAAACCTGCACTGACAACAATCCCATCCAGACCCCATTCCCGTAACCCCACTTATTTACCGTACTAATCCCCCTGACATCCCTCTAACACTAAGGAGCAAATTAGCATGGCCAATCAACCTAACCATTTTTGGACTGTGGGAGAAAACTGGAGCACCTGGAGAAAACCCACGTGGAGGAAACGCAGGCAAACATGGGGAGAATGTACAAATTCCACACAGATTGTTACCCAAGCTGGGAATCAAACCCAGGTCCCTGGCGCTGTGAGGCAGCAGCATTACTCACTATGCCACCGTGCCGTCGGTCATTGTATTTCACCCTGGACACTTCAGCCCATCCTGAATCGAGGTTGTAGACCAAACATGACGGCCAGCAGTCCAATTGGCCATAACAGTGGACAGGGCATTTAAAATCATTTTCGAGTGGCTCCTTAATGGGCTTAATTGCTGGCTTCACTGCTGGTGGTGCACTTCTGAGTGCCACGCACATGCACTGAGTAAAATATCGCATGAGTATACAGTGGGGTTCAGATACATCACAAAATCTTCTCATGTGATTTCACATACTGTCAGGTCATTCGATCACCCGCTAAATAGATGAAAATCCTGAAATATAAAACTGATGCTCGAAAATAAAGCATAGAGTTGAATATACTAGTTGGGGTGGCTTGTTGAAGACATTAGTAAGCCACATTTGGAAAACTGTGTACAGTTCTGATTACCCTATTGACTTAGTCCCCTGATGGGAGAATTCTGTCCACCTTAGGCTGGACGAGAGTTAACTATGCATGGACTTTTAAAAGACTCCCAGCTACAGCAGGGGTACATAAAATGCAACCCAGTATTAAAATGGGAAATCAGTGTGAGCAGAAAATGAAGCTGTTTCATCACCACTGTGTGGCATGGTGGCACAATAGTTAGCACTCCTGCCTCACAGCGCCAGGGACCCGCGTATGACTTCCAGCTTGGGTCATTGTCTGTGTGGGTTTGCACATTCTCCCTGTGTCTGCATGGGTTTCCTCCAGATGCTCTGGTTTCCTCCCACATTCCAAAAATGTTTGGCTTGGGTGGATTGGCCGTGTTAAATTGCCCTTCACCGTCAGGGAGACTAGTAAGAGTAAATGCATGAGGTTATGGGGATAGGGCCTCGATGGGATTGTGGTTGGCACAGACTCAATGGGCCGAATGGCCTCCTTCTCTACTGTAGGGTTCTATGATCCTTTCCTATCACACCATAACAAATAGCTACAGTTCACTGCTCAGTATCTACTTTAACATTGCTTGAACAAGGTATCAGACAGCTTTCAGCAATCCTAGCCAGGAATGGTACTTCCAGTAGAGCAAGAAAGAAATTTGGGAAGAAAGTATTTGGACAAAAATGTCATATAAAAAGGAATAGAAAAGGTGGAATATTTGCATTACTCGTGTATTCCTCATTGCCAAATTTAAATTTCCATGAAGTGCAAAGTCATGAAAGAGAATTGATGGTACATAGATTTACACCTTGATTGGACAGGCCTACTAATTCCTATACCTCAACACTCTAGACTTCAGAAGACAATGCAGTGCTGCTTGAAGTGAAGCTACACAGACTAAGCTTTCTTCCTCTGTTTCTCAAACTGTCTATTCAGCAGTTTGGTTGAAACTTGGCACGCTTGTCCTTCTTTTGAATCTGACAAAGGAAAGCTAGCAGTTGGTGTCACAATGCATTAACCTATTTTTAATTAGCAGTTCATGTTATTGCTTTAAAATCCATCTTGCGACTAAAAACTAAGTGGATGTTACTGTAATTGGAGATTAAACTGATGGCACACAACGCAGAGATTGTAGAATTGGAAGGAATGTTTTGGTCTGCCTGGTTGATTGAGCATTGCACACAATACGCCACCACTAATAGCAGCACAAATGCCACCACTATTGACACTACATACCAATATCACAGCATCAATTTGCATTTGAGACAGCGACACTGTGGGTCAGGAGTTCAATTCCAGCCTTGGGACATTGTCTGTGAGGATTTTGCACATTCTCCTGGTGTCTACATGGGTTTTCTCCAGGTGATCCAGTTTCTTCCGACGTTCCAAAGATGTTTGAGTTAAGTTGATTGACCATGCTAAATTGCCCCTTAGTCTCAGGGAGATTAGCAGGGTAAATGTACGGGGTTATGGGGATAAGACCTTGGTTGGGATTGTTGCTAGTACAGGCTCAATGAGCCAAATGGCTTCCTTCTGTATTGTAGGGATTCTATGATCCAAAGGCACTTGGACAGAAAATTGACTGCCAAGCTAATGGAGGAAGTGTTATGTGGGGTTGGTTGAAGAAAAGGATTTTACAGAGTGTTTTAAAGGAGAAGGAGAAGAGTTGAAGGAAGCAATCTTATTGGCTCACCATACCAGTTGATCGACTTGGCAATCCAGTAAGATCATCCAAGAGGTGATTGTTATCAGCCCACCTTCTGCTGTTAAATCATAGAATTCTTACAGAAAGAAGCCATTTGGCCCATCAAGTCTGCATAACCATAATCCCACTCAGGTCTTTCTCCCATATCCCTACACCTTTACCCCACGAACCTACATATCTCAGGACACTAAGGACAATTCTTAGCAAGGCCAATCAACGTAACCTACACCTCTTTGAACTGTGGGAGGAAACCGGAGCACCTCCACATAGACACAAAGAGAATGTGCAAACAGTGACCCAAGCCGAGAATCAAACTCAAGTCCCTAGAGCTCTGAAGCAGCAATGTTAACCACAGTGCTATTGTGCCACCCGTTGGGGTACAGAAATTAATAGGCCAGTCTAATTAAAGTGTAAATCTGCTGGTGAAATCTTGTACACAGTGCACTGGAAATCAGCCTTTTTGCGCGATGTCATACTTAGACCTTACAGTTAGCTCCTCGATATGAATAGGCTCTGCCCACTCCCCCTGCTGGCGAGAATCACACTTTGTCTCACTTTTTCTTCTCAGTGTCTTACGATTGTACCTAGATGCCTGTCCCCATAAAAAATGTACAATTCTCTATCGTTTTCACACTCGTTCAGCACTTGGATTTTTTGGCTCTCCCCTGAAGAGTTTTAAGTGGGGGGACATGAAGCCTTGATGACTGGAGATACAGACAGAAAAAGTGCAATGAGGGTTGCATTAATGGCGAGAATCAGAGTTTGGGCATGATTTGGATGAGGTTACAGAGGTAAGGAGGGGGAAATTTATGAAGGAATTGAAACACAACAGCAAGACTTTTAAACTAAAGGCATGAAGGATGGCGTGATGGAGAAAGGGGATTTAGTGTTGACAAACAATGGGGTTTTGAATGAGCCACAGTTTATGGGGAGAGGAGGATGAAAGGCTGACATTGAAATTACTCAAATCTGGAGGTGATGGATATAGGTTTCTATATCCATAGGTTTCACTGTGTACAAGATTTCACCAGCAGATTCTATGGTAATACATAGGGAGATAATGTCATGGAGGAAGACTGTAGCCAGCCTTGTGCAAGTTACAGACTTCCTTGCAAATCCTCTCTGACCTTACTAGTCATTTCTTCCAGTAAACGCCTCTTTAATGTCATGACCCAATCCACATCTACTGTCTCTTATAAAATTATCTTTTAAATTATGGGTGCTTTATAGTAACTACTGAGGCTATAATTTAATTAAGCAGCTCAAATGACACTCTAAACCATGACACCCTGATATATGCGGTTATGTCCTTAATTGGCACAGAACACTGATAAATGGCGATTTAAAATGGTACTAAACTTACATTAACAAAGGATTGCCACCCAGTCATTGCATTGGAGACTACTGTAACCTGATGACTACATATGATTCATCAGAAGCAATAATAAGGTAGTTATTAGGAAGCACCATTATAGAACTATATTTCTGTCACAACATATCACGTTTCAGAAATTATTCATTTGATTCGATTTGATTAATGTGCTGAGCGATAGAGCAATAGAGGCTCATTCTAGGAGTCTTGAATAAAACTGCCGGGTGTTGAACCGAATTGCCACTTCAGAACATCACGACAAACTAAGATTGAAGACTAGTCAAAGATAGCAGGGCAAACAAAAAATCGAAGGAGCCTTTTTTGTCTTGCCCACTCAGTTAAAATCAGTCAAGTGACTTTCCAATTACCTGGAAATCACCATCTGCCATTTAATTCTTCACAACTGAATAGATACCTGTCAGGTCCTTCTTTAAACAGGCACATCGGGTTTGACGACATCAGTAAGCCCTGACTAAAGTTTTAACTCAAGTCGGAGTAGGGAAGTATTCAAAATCACCTGGATCAAATCTTGTAAAGCAGTGCCCTTTGATCCAGCATTTTTACAATGAAATTGAACAAAGTAAGGGCATGATTTACTGATTCAGACAATCAGAGAAAACAGGAGGCCTTTCAGCCCATCGCATCTATGTCAACCCTTTGAAAGGGCTATCAATTAGTCTCATTCTCCCCCCCCCCCTTACCGTGTAACCTCGCAACTTTTTCTCTTCAAAACATTAATCTAATTCAGTTTTGAAATGTAATGGGCGTGATATTATTGGCCATTTACACCACAGTCCCACTGCAGTGAGGTTGGAGAATTTGGCACCAGCCAATTTTCCGTTCACTGCACAGGATGGGGAAAGCCTATCGGCATGAACAGTGGTAAGTTCCAGTCACAAACGTATAAGGTAGACAGTGTTCTGGTTTATTCATAGAATCCCTAGAGTACGGAAGGAGACCATTCAGCTCATTGAGTCTGTACTGACCACAATCCCATCCTGGCCCTATTCCCATAACCCCAGACATTCCGGTTTAAACAATTTGTAAGTTGATTCCTACCTGCCCATTACCATCAACCGGGTGATCTATTGTCCTATCTCTTCACATGGTCATGGATGGCCCCAACTCACGGATTGCGCTTGCCTGTGGAATAATAGTGGAATCAAAACTGGATAAAGGTCCTGAAAAGCAAAGCAATAGATCGCCTAATCAACTAGTCCCACTGCCCTGATCATTCCCCTTCGGTCTACAAATGTTTCCTTTGTGAGCACCACCTGTTTTTAAGGCATTACTCAACAAGCACTTTGAGTTCATCTATAGCTTAGAAACAATGTATTGGGGAATGGAATTCAATATTTAATGTGTTGCCAGAGGGAAGCAAAATTGGCATGTGAAACATCTATTGATTTCTTAATGGAAGATGTATAATTTTGGTATCGCAGCTGCCTCGGTCCCTTCTGATGTACAGTAGCCAGCTGGGCAAACCACCCACAGGCACAGGCATCCAAGGTCAATGGACTACTTTTATTTAAAATATCTATCTCGAGAAGGTCTCGAAAAGGCTGCACTGATGGTCGGAAACAAAAATTCATGCGGGATATTACTTTTACTTCAAAGAATGGAGGTGATTCACAAGACAGAAAGGAGTCACAGTTGAGTAACTTCATCTGGATTCAAATTTCTCTGATTATAGAATCATAGAATCCCTACAGTATAGAAAGGTGCCATTCAGTCCATTGAATCTGCACCTACTCTCTGATAAAGCATTTTCCCAGCCCACCCAGCTATTCTATCCCCGTAACCCCACATATTTTTCCCTTTAATCTCCCCAATCTACACTAGGGAGTAATTTAGCACAGCCGATCCACCTAATCTGCACACAATTGGAGTGTGGAAGGAAATCGGAGCACCCAGAGGAAATCCACACAGACATGAGCTGAATGTGCAAAAAATAGTTATCTTAGGCTGGAATCGAACCCAGGTGCCTGGTACTCTGAGGCAGCAGTGATAACAACTGTGCCGCTGTGATAATTGGATAGGAAAGCTAGGCTGGTCAATGGATAATATTGGCTGCTCTGTCACTGGGATTTAGAATCACTGGTGGCCGAAATCAGTGAGGCAGGAGGCCCACTGGGTGAGTTCTTTTATAGGGGGCTATGTCAGGGATTAGTTGTGCCCTTCTTCACGTTGGTAAACCAGAAAGCCACAGAACTAATATTAAATAAGCCCAATTTTTCCTTCTTTTTCTCTTCTCATGATCAATTAGATTGTGCAAGGCTGAATATATTTTATTAAGGAGTTTGCTGTTTTCTGCTTTCATTTTAATATTGAAATGTATAGAAATGGAAATTAAAGAACTTGCATTTGCACAGCTCTTTCTAAAACGTGAGAATGTCTCAAAGTATTCTGCAGCCAATAAAATAGTTCTGTTATGTAGTGTTGTGTGTAGTGAAGGGTGGTGGTTAACCTACACAAAGCAAATCCCACAATGCTCTAACGTTCAGTTCATCTGGTTTCCGGATGTTGGTTGAGGGCTAAGTATTCTTTAGGGGAACTCATTTACTCATCTTCAAAATAGTGTCATGGAAGCTTTAGCATCTTCCTGGGAATGGTGGCACAGTGGCTGGCGCTGCTGCCTCACAGCATCAAGGCCGGATTTGATTCCTGGCTTCAACCACTGAATGTGCAGAGCCTGTGCATCCTCCCTGTCTCTGTGAGGGTTTCCTCTGGATGCTTCAGTTTCTCCGGGTGCTTCAGTTTCCTCTCACAGTCCAGAAGATGTGCTTGTTGACCGTGCTAAATTCTCCATCAGTACAGCAGAACAGGTGCCGGAGATTTTCACAGTAACTTCATTTCAGTGCTAATGTAAGCCCACTTGTGACTGATAAATAAATAAGCTTAGAAGATAGACAGTGTTTCACTTTAATTATAGAACCCCTATAGTACAGAAAGAGGCCATTCAGCCCATTGAGTCTGTACCGACCGCAATTCCTCTCTGGCCCTCTTCCCATAATCCCACACATTCACCCTGCTAATTCCCATGACACTAGGGTCAATTTCGCGTGGTCAATCAGTCTAACCCACATATCTTTGAAGTATGGGAGGATATCCACGCAGACACAGGGAGAACATGCAAATTCCACACAGACAGTGATTCAAGCCACGCTTCAAACCCAAGTCCCTGGGACAGTGATGCAGCAGTGATAATCACTGTGGCACCTTGCCATCCAGCCACAATACCTCCTTCACTACTGCACTGGAATGTGAATTCAGATATATAGTTGCTCCGCAAATAAAAAGGAACAGAAAAAGAAGGTCACAGATTAAATATATCTTTCCTTTGATATTTCCCGTGCATTGTTAAGGAAATCCCAGCCACTTCACAAAGCAGATTCTCATCAAATATGTATAATCAGCTGGAAAGACCATAAAGATATTGTAAGTTCCTTTGTAACTTCATGCAATATGACTAAAAGTAATGGAGCTTCCTCACCAAGGAGGGTTGAAATTCCCAGTGGTCCATCTTAGTTAAGTTCACAAAACTGTGCGTGAAACATCTTTCTGCTTTTATAGTATACAATTGCACCAGACAGTCTGGAACTAATTTTCTGGAGAAGGCTTCGACCCTCCCCCCCTCCCTTCCCCCTTCTTCATTTCAATTGCTATTGCCAGACAAAAAGAAACATGGATCGCTGCCTTCATCTGGGACAAAAGAAAACAACATAGCAAGAGTTAACTGCGTCTCGATAATGCTCAGCATGTCAGGTCATGGACGTTTGTGTGCAGGATACGTGTCCTTAGCATCTGGCTGCCACTGTTTGTTTTTTCTTCCCATATGGAATTCTCTGTGGTGTTCACAAAGGAAGGGGAAAATTGTTGGCCTTTTTCCCATCTTCAGCTTGGTACAAGGAAGAATAGTTTGGTTCATGATTACGGTAGAAAGGCAGGGCTTAGTTGCTGTGTCACTTTCGCATTGTTTCAGGCATGTTTTGATATTCCTCGGGGGTGATTCTCCCATCCCTGTTTTTATCACACAATGAGCCCGGGAGGCTAAAGTGGAGACTGTTTTATGAGCTCCCCAATGTGCACCACAGTCTCCGTGCGTCTCCCAGCACCGGATTTCTGGCACCGTCAGCTCCGTAATCACAATCTGATTTTAATATAATTCAACTGTCATTGGCGGGCCTGGGAATGAAGGCTCTGGGCACTCTAGCCTCTCTATCTCTCCTGTCCTCCATGACCATAACAGGAGTGGTTCATTCCAGCTGGATTTAGTATCGCTCCCCACTTGCGGGGAGCTAGTGGCCCGACAACATTGAAATGTAGGAGGAGGTGCAAATGAAGCACCCCAAATGTTCAGGAGCTGGGAAGTGTACTGCTTGAGCATTGCCACCTTGACAGTGCCAGCCTGGTCCCCTGGCACTGCCCAAGGGGCAAAATGCCAATGCAGAAGGAGTATTTTTGACACTGTCCACCACGCATGGGCCATTCCAAGGGTACAAAGCAGGGATTGGGGTCTGATGGGGGAGACATCTATAAAGAGCAGAGGTCCTACTGCCACTCTACAATTTGACATGAGTGACAGAGGGAGCAAAGCCAGCAATTCGGACTGGCCACCAGGGTGAGGAGGAGTAAGCCTATTGGTGGGAGGTCAGGACTGCAGGGGCAGAGTTGAGACTGAGAGGGATGGAGGTTGGGGCTACCGGTGTCTGGGGAAGGGGAGTAAATTGGGAGGACCAGGGTAGTGAACGGGAGATCAGGGTTGCGGGGGGAGTGTGGTAATGGGGATATGCAGGACAGGTGTTAGGCCTTGGACAGGACTGGAAGGGTAGCAATCGGGCTGTGCTGAGGTCAGAGGACCAGTGATGTGGGAGAATTGGGAGACCGGCTGACAGGGCCAAATGCATACGCGCAAATCTTGGCACTAACAAATCAGCGCACGCACAGCCTCTCTGGTGGAAATTGTCCCCACGCACACCTTTTTAATGAGATTCACAATGAGATTGTGGGAGATTCATTTTGAAAAATCCACTGAAAATACAATAGGATTTATTCCAGTTTGTACACAAAATCAACACTTTGAACTTTTTTGGGAGAATTGCCCCCACCAAATATTTTATTTGCTTTTCTGTAAATGTTTGTGGTAAGATTTGTACTGAGATTACTTCTGATTGAATGATAAGAAAGTGAGGACATTATTGGAGGGAAACAAATTCAGATCAGTTGCAGAACACATCAGCACAAGAGAGTTGAACAGGCACAATTGAGAAGCTAATTCCTGAAACTTTCTGTGATAAAGTATTTTCATGTTGCTACTGTGTTTTATTACATCCAATCAATGTTGAAAGTTGGATTATTTGTACCAAAGGCCTACAGTTTCTTAAGACAGATTGGCCAGAATTTTACTGCCCCACCCGCCACAGAATCGGAGCTGCAAGGGGCGGACAATGGAAAGATCCATTGACCTCAGGTAGAATTTTACAACCCCACTCATTCCGAAAATGTATGACGTACAATCTGACCTTAACAGACACCAATGCCTATTTTAGCAGTGCTAGATTTTGCTGAAGTCACACTTACTCTTTTCCATCCCTTCCTTTTAGAGAAGGAAATCTGCCATTCTTATCTGGTCTGGCCTGCTCCTTTGATTTGATTTATTATTATCACATGTATAAACATACAGTGAAAAGTATTGTTTCTTGCACGCTATACAGACAAAACATACCGTTCATAGAGAAGGAAACAAGAGAGTGCAGAATATAGTGTTACAGTCATAGCTAGGGTGTAGCATTGTTAGAAAGTTTAAGAGAGTTTAAAATGAAGTTTTAGAAGCATAGAACGAGAATTAAAGATAGAATTAGAAGGTATGCTGAGCACAGCTTACAAGAAGTTGCTTCGCTCCAGCACCACCTTGGTTTAATAAATCCACAGCAATGTTGGCTTTTAAATGCCCTCTGAAATATCCCAGCAAGCAAATTCAAAGGCAATTTGGGATGGGCAATAGATGATGCCCCAGCTAGTGGTGTCCCCGTCCCCCAAATGAGTGAAACCAAAGTATTAAGAGAAAGGGAAAGTGAAGTTGAGCTGTGGTCAGGCGTGATCTTACTGATCGGTGGAGCATGTTCGAGGGGCCGTACAGCTAACTCATGCGTCCAACTCTTATCTTCAGAAAACTGACTGAACTGCACATCATAAAAACAGGCTGCAATGTTCAAATGCATTCACATGAAATCCGGTCCCCTTCCTTTCCTGCTGCAGAAAGGCAACAGGCCCAAATGACCTGAATACTTCATCATCCAGCAAATGAAGCAGTCACAGAGGGACAGCTAACCAGAAAACACTGACACCTATGGCATTTTAGCACTCACTTCCCTACCTCTCCGAAAAAAAATTCCACTGATCTCCCTCAGGGAGGAAATGCAAATATATTTTCAAGTCTTTTGAGATACAATTTGTGTCTTTTATCAGCTCTCAGGCACGGTGTTAGGAATGTTTCATTGAAGGCATTTGATTTAGCATGGCTTGAAATTGTGAAATATGTAGCACCATAAATTATTAAATATGTTGCTAAGAGACCTTTTCTTATAACTAAACATAGCAGGGGTTGGTCATTGGACTGTTTATGTTTTATTCATTTATAAATGCAGCAGGGACCGAATGGTCCCCTTCTGTGCTGCAGTGATTCAGTGACTCTGTGACTATATGCAATGGAAATGATGGCCTAATCATTTTAATGCTAGTATTAATCCAGACGCTCAGCTAATATTCTGAAGATCCGAGTTCAAATTCCACCAGTGCAGAAGGTGATATTTGAATTCAGTAAGCACAATTATTAGCACCAGGGACCTGGGTTCAATTCTGGTCTTCGGTGGAATTTGCATGTTCTCCCCATGTCTACGTGGGCTTCCTCTGGGCGCTTCAGTTTCCTCCCACAGTCCAAAGATATGGAGACATTGTTAGTAAGTTTGCAGATGACACCAAGATTGAACAAAGAACAAAGAACAAAACAGCATGGGAAACAGGCCCTTCAGTCCAACGAACCCGTGCCACCACCTCGACATTCCCACTTCCACCCATGATCCCTGTTTATGTTTGTAGAAATCTGCATTGGAACCAAATTTGCAAGACAATTGGTGGCATAGTGGCCAGTGAAGAAAGTTATCTCCCGGATCTTGATCAATTGAGCCAGAGGGCTGACGAATGGCAGATGGAGTTTAATTTAGATAAATGCAAGGTGATGCTTTTTGGTAAATTGAACCAGGGCAGTACTTACTCAGTTAATGGTAGGGCTTTGGACAGAGTGACGAACAAAGAGATCTAGGCATACATATTCATAGCTCCTTGAAAGTGGAGTCACAGGTGGACAGAATGGTGAAGAAGGCATTTGGTAGGCTTGGTTTCATCAGTCAGAACTTTGAACACAGACATATATACCCTGTTTGTGATCAGAACTCCTACCCACCCGACGAAGGGACAGCCTATTCTGAAAGCTTGTGGCGTTTGCTACAAATAAACCCGTTGGACTTTAACTTGGTGTTGTGAGACTTCTTACTGTGTTTACCCCAGTCCAACACCGACATCTCCATATCAATAAATGTTGGCCAGCCAGCCACGCCTGGGTCCCTCGAATGAATAAAACAAAATTAGAGTCAGAGCTCTCACGATGGCTGAGTAGGTAAATGCCAGGAAAGATCCCAGTTCCGAGATGTGTTATCTGGTATCACTGAGGGCATCACTAAAGGTGATTGGTATCAGCATCCCTACATTAGGGTGTTGAATGATGACCCAAGCCTTTTCCTGCAATTTCAGACATTAACCTGCCTATATTATGCCAAATCACCTGTTTTATGAATCCAGAAGTAGCTCTAATAGAAAGATCAACGGGGAATTTTCCAGCCATTCGTGTCAGTGGGATTCGCCACTGCAATGAACAGAGATTTGATTAAACGACTGCAGCAGTGAGTGTGAAGTGAGGTTAGGTCTGGGCTCAGCTGCAATGCTCACCACAGTTAAGGAACCTGCACACATTCATCGTTCAGGGCGCACATAAACAATGGTCATTTGGCTATGGTACAGTAAGACGTATGTCACTGTCCAAATCAATCACCTTCCTTAATGGGCGTTTGGACAGTGGGATCAACTGGGAGTTGGGAAGGTGAAACATATGGGTAGCTCATTAGAACAGTGGTTAGCACTACTGCTTCACAGCGTCAAGGACCAGCGTTTAATTCCTGTTTTGGGTCACTGTCTGTGTGGAATTTGCCCATTTTCCCCATGTCTGCATGGGTGCCCTGGTTTCCTCCCATATTCTGAATAGACATGTTGGTTAGGTGCATTGACCCAAACAGATACTGGATTGTGGTGACTCGGGGAATTTCACAGTAACTTCATTGCAATGTTAATGTAGGCTTTACTTGTGACTAATAAATTAACTTTATTGTTGGCTCATCTACTCTGTCTCCACAGCTGCTGTCAGACCTGCTGAGATTTTCCAGCATTTTTCTGTTTTTGTTTCAGATTCCAGCATCCATAGTGTTTTGTGTTTATCTGAAACGTATTGGAGTCCATCTTAAACAGTTATACACAATTTGATTGTCATATTGGATGTATCCTTGTTTTCCCATCTGTCGGAAAATGTCTTCAGTAATAATAGATCTTCTCAATGAATCACTAATTATCCTGGTTCTTCATGAACGAGATGCCCACTGAAGTATTAAAGACACTCACTGATGACGCAGTTAAAATGTGGAGATGCCAGCATTAGACAAGGATAAACACAGTAAGAAGTCTCACAACACCAGCTTAAAGTCCAACCAGTTTATTTGATAGTAAACTCACAAGCTTTCGAGGCTTGCCTCTTGCCTCAGGTGAGTGGAGCGTTCTGGTCAATTCTGACATACATTAATGCCTGAGGTAAAATGTGTATTGTTTTCCATTGTTCAGCTGTTAGCCCCAATTGTTTTGGAGTCAGAAGACCATGAGCTTAAGACCTATTCCAGTGACTTAGCATATTATCTCAGCAGACACTTCAGTGTTGAGAGGTTGCTGCACCCTCTCAAGTGGATGTAAAAGATCCCTTGATACTATTTTGAAGAAGAGCAGAGAGGTTCCCACTCTGATGACAATATTTATTCTTCAATCAACACTGATAAAACAGATTCAGGTCATGAGCTGCTTTCTGTTTGTGGCAGATTGCTGTTGGAAAATTGCTGCTGCTTTTCCAAATTGCAATAGTGAGAACTCTTCAAAAATATCTCATTAACATTAGAATACTGGGATGTCTGGAGGTCTTGAAAGGTGCTATTTAAAATGTAAATAATTCTTTCTACCCATTGCAGAGCAGGCATAATCCTTGATCTCTGCAGAGTCTAGTTGATCATAGCTGAGTATTGGGGTAGAGCACTTTACTCAGTCTCAGTGTCCCAGGCTGTGTGTTGTGATTGTTTTTTACACATGTTGGGCAGAATTCTACTCTCCCTTATTTTCATGCTCAGAACACAATTAGAAGTCTCACAACACCAGGTAAAGCTCCAACAGGTTTATTTGGTAGCAAAAGCCACTCGCTTTTGTGACTCACCTGATGACGGAGAAGTGCTCCCAAAAAGCTCGTGCCACCAAATAAACCTGTTGGACTTTATCCTGGTGTTGTGAGACTTATTACTGTGCCCACACCAGTTGGTATCTCCTCAGAATGTAGGAGGAAACCCAGAGCACCAAGAAAAACACCACTCAGACATGGAGAGAATGTGCAAACTCCACACAGACAATGACCCAAGTCGAGAATCAAACCCGTGTCCCTGGTGTTGTGAAGCAGCAGTACTAGCCACTGCCACCATGTCACCCCTGTGGCACTCTGTTGCCAGGTACTTGTTGGAGGCCTCATCATCTTCCTAATTCCTACCCGAATAAGTCAGGAGCTGAAAAACTTAATGACAAGTCTTGCCACCAGGAAGACTATTCAGACCTGTAAATGGCTACTTAAGCCCTTCAATAGGCTTACAGGTGGCAAACGTGGGCTTTCTCCTGCTGCTGCTGAAATTCAGCCAGTGGTGGGTGAAGGCCATACCATGTGGGCAGCCTGTGGCCTGGAGGTGAAGTCCCATCTGCTTGGATCTTTTCTACTCCAGTAACCATCCTGCAGCCTGGGCCTCTTGCAGTACCTGCAGCGGCCACCACTCCCAGTGGAGCTGCCGCCACTGGGAGAGTTGTCAGCCTTTGATTGACAGACAACTCTTAGAAACATGATATATGCCTTGATAAGGATTGAGGACCCCAAATGCTAACTGGCTGATTGACAATAAATTGCAGATGCACAGAATGGTTTGCTGCTGGCACAAGCCTTAAATTTTACCCATTGAATTGTCCAAGGCTCAGCAACACTGGGGAGAGTTGCGGGTGATGGTGAATACCATGGATAGTTTGGAAATTGTGAATGATATATTGTTATTGACAGAGGAAATTATGACCACTGAACCCTTGATTTTTCAAGGAGCTGTTTGCTTAAGAACTTGTCAGTGGTTCCAGGCTACTCATTATAGCAATGTGACTCAAACATTTCTTGAAAGGCCATATAGTCCAGTTTCATTCACTTGTATCTGCTTGTCCATGGTTTCGCAAGCGTTAACATATAGTGATGCTAAAAACAGAAGTTAACCTGGAAATATGCTTGGCATATGAAGTTCCGCACCCCAGGTATGAAGATATGCTCCAGGGCAGTCCTACCTGAAATATAAGCTACCTACTGTTTACAAACTGAAACAATTTATGACAAAATGCCCTTTTGCCAAATGGGTGGTTCTGCAAATGAATAATGAACCAACCAAACTTTTTTTGCTCAGTCCGTTCCAATTCTTGAATTGGCTACTCGCTCAATCATTGGAGCCCATGAACCTTGGATGAACTCCATTCTTCATAACATGGTGTTCATTAGTGAGGCCTGAAAGTATTCACGACTAAGCTGCTCCTGTCTGTCTGTCTGTGTAAAACTGCGCCTGTAACAGTTTCACGTTAACTTCTGCTTAAAGCAAATAATTGAATTGGAAAGTTACATCAGTAGTGAAATATTGCCACAGAGCGACTGGTTCCCAGTTGCCTGCTTTCCCCATAGTCAAAATATTTTCACTTCTATGTAAAGTGGTACACCCTGAATTTCCACAGGGGATTTCCCAGTCTCCTACTACATCTTGAATGGGGGACATGCCAAAGGAACAACGTTAGCCCTGTGGTATATTGGCTTGCAGTAAGTGTGGTATAATAACCGAGGTTGCTACTTGCATGTGTCTGTGGAAGTAAAGGCCACATGAGATGTATTAATAACAAAGAAACTGGAGAGAGAGCAAACTAGTAGATGAAAAACCAGGAAGGAAAATAGAATGTGTGAGAGAAGGCAAACGAGCTCATGGAGTGAGGCCTCACAGTGGTGCCAATCTTATTTAGTTCTGGCGTGTTAAAAAAAGGTCTATTTTGAAGTTACTGTCATTTCTCTGTTGCCTTTGTTGACTTACCAAATAATTTCTATTTCAGAAAAGCTTTGATGGTAATTTGGGCAATAATGTAGAAAGATTGTCAGCAAACCGCATTTTATCTCTCCAGTTAAAGTCTAAGGAAATAAAAATTGCAAATGAGTAGAACAATTTAACCCATACCAAATCAAAATGAATGACCCGTCCCCCTCCACAGCCCCCTTTGGAATTAGAAATGCTTAGCTTGTGAATCAGAAATTCCTCCAACCAAATGAGATCCAATTCATCTTATCAAATTAGGGTCAGCAAGTCCGTCATAATTTCTATCGTAACAATCTTTTTTTTGTGTGTGACAATTTCAAAGATAAAATCTTACAGAAGTAACAAAGCGTCTTTGAAAATGTGACAACCAACAATTTATATAATCATGCATGTAATCAAAAGCAGGAATCGCTAGAAATGCTTATAAGAAGAATGGTTCAAATGGGGCAATTATTATAGATCAAAAGGAATGGGCGTAGTGGGTTCTCATATAGTTATCGATGTAAGTATGAAGTCAATATATATCAATGCTATGGTGAGGAATCAAGCCTTTTGAGCCTCTCTTTCTGTTGAGCAGTCTCACTATCATAAAACTTGATTAAAAATTTGAAACAATAAAACTTTCAAAGCTTAATATTTTAGTTAAGTCTAACATCCAAACGGCTCTGAGAAGATTCGGGTATCTTTCGTATGTTTCTCCTCAATCTGCGTATCTCTCAACATAGGGAGGAAGTGGACTACAAGCAGATTTGTTCCATTAATCAGTTTTCATTGGGCAAAACTTTTTTAAATTCCTACGATATGAATCTGGTTTGACTGGGTTCACGGGCAACAAAGATACTATTGACTTAAAAAAAAACCTTATTGTGCTGATCTTACCGAGGGAGTTTTTAGCAGAAAAAAAAGGAGAAATCTTGGGACTCCTCTGCCTCTCCCCCCATCCCTACTATTCATTTTTTTTCATGGTTCTCACTTTAAGCAGAAGGTCTGACCCATGTTTGTTCTGGCCTGCTATCATGTGCACAGGCTCCAATAAATTGAATATATGTTGCTTGGACTCCAATTGTGCACATGAAAGAAACATTGTAAAAATTAGTAGAAATGCAAAAATAGGTTTTATGAGCTGATAATTCTGGAAACATGAAATAAAAACAGAAAAGGTTCATTCAGTTCTGAAAACATTAATGATGTGAAATGTTAACTCTATCTCTCGCCTGATAGATGCTGCTTCACTTGAGGAGTATTCCAGCATTATCTGTTTCATTGTGCAACCTTTGATTGAAAATGGTGTGCAAAATCATACAAGAGTATGGAATCCCTACAGGAGAGAAGGAGGCCATTTGGCCCATTAAGTATTCACCAGCTCTCTAGCAGAATGTCTTAACAGGTCCCTTTCCCCCACCCTACTCCCATAATCCCGCACATTTATCATGGTTAATCCATCTAACCCATAAATCTTGGGACACTAAGGGGCAATTTAGCATGGGCAATCAAGTTAACCTGCATATCTTTGGAGTGTGGGGGAAAACCAGAGCATCTAAAGGAAACCTATCCAGATACAGGGACATATGCAAATTCCATGCAGACAGTCACTCAAGGCCGGAGCTGAACATGAATTCATAGTGCTGTGAGGTAGCAGTGCTAACCACAAACTCACTGGAATTATCAAGCTTCAAAGAACTGTCTAGCTGTCATGGAACTGTCGAGGATGTGTCTAAGTTGTTAAAGTGATCAACGAGCTGTCCACAGATGCTAAGCAAGTTGATATGGAATAGGTAAGGATAAAAGTTGCTGGCTAGGAGCCAAAGGTTGGCATGAGTTCTTTGTATGAGTTGGCACTGTGAAAGTTAAAATGTTCAGATTGAAATTTCACAGTTTGAAAGTTAAATTGTTTAGAAGTTAAAGTTTTCAAATTAAAGTTTCATGCCTTCTCTGCACAATAGTGGAAAATGTTTATCAGCTGATAGCTGATAAAGAATGCTGGATGAGTTGGCATGGAGAAGGCAAAAGTAAAAGTTGGTGAGTAGGAGGCAAGAGTTGACATGAATTGGCGCTAAGTTGGTGTGGTATATGAGGGGCCGTGAGGTAGAGGAATGGTTTGGCATAAATAGGGTGATGACAGTGTGTGGAGAGTGAGGTGAGGGCTGGGGAAAGGTTTATTGTTTTAATCATTTGTTTCTATCTATTTAGAGAAGAAGATTCCTTCTACCCAGCCTGCCTTGATAGGCAGCAGCCTCTACAGTTGTGCCAGGATAACTTCCCTGATTCCTATCCCATCCTGCCCAACACCACCATCCATCTTCCTCAACTGAAAATTCATAATTTTTTTAAAAATCTGTTTGTGGGACTGGAGAATCCCGCTGGAATGAATGGCTGGAGAATTTCAGCCTAGAATGTCACGCACAAGGCAGTTGGACGATCAGATGAAGGATGTCGGATGTGTGTAAGGAAGAATGAGGCATATGGTATCCATTATCACCATTTAGTTTTGAGTACGTTCAACAATTTGCTGTGATGTAATGCCCTTAATGTAGGAAAATGCTTGTCAATAGATTATGAGCTACATCATTGCATAATATACCTTGAAGAATGGAAGATTATAGCAGAGAACAAATGTGTACTAAAATTGCTCAGATTTCTTTCCAGCTGCATGTGTATTTCTATTTCTGCCAAATAGAAAATGTGTGAAACCTGTGGACCCAAGGTGTTTTGCAAGGATTGCCATTTGATTTTGCTTCTTGTAAGGAAAAAAAGGCTTGCATTTACATATCACCTTTGATGATTGTAAGATATCCCAAAGCACTTTACAGCTAGTAAAATACTGCTGAAGTGAAATTCCTACTGTGACCTGGGAAAAGCAGCTGTCAATTTGTGCACAGTCAGCTCCAGTAAACAAAAATGCATTAATGCCCAAATCATTCATTTTTATGATACTGGAATCAATATTGGCCAGGGTATTGTGGGTCATTTCAAAATAGGGCCAGGATTTTTTTTTTAATGTACATCTTAAAGATCAAACAGGGTATTGATTTAATATCCCAGTCAATGGGTAGGTTTAGGCCTATTGAATAGGGTGGCACAATGGCACAGTGGTTAGCACTTGTTGCCTCACAGCTACCAGGGTCCCATGTTCAATTCCAATCTTGGGTGACTGGAGTTTTGCCCATTCTCCCTGTGCCTGTGTGGGTTTCCTCCGGTTGCTCTGTTTTCTTCCCACAGCTCCAAGATATGCGAGTTAGGTTGATTGGCTGTGCTAAATTGACCCTTGTTTCGAAGGAATTATCAGGATAAATATATGGGGTTACGGGGATCGGTGTGATTTTTGTTGGTACAGGCTCGATAGGCCACAGAAGGGATTCTATAACAGCTCTAATCTTGCAGTTCTCCAACTATACACTCAGGTTTTGCCTGGATTGAAAATTTAATCAACAGCCTTCTTATTCAGAGGCAAGACTTGATTTATTATTGGATATATGTATTGGATTACAGTAAAATTGTTCCTTACAGTCTAAAAATAAAGCATGCCGTCCATAAAGTACATAGGGGAGAAGGAAAGGAGAGAATACAGAAAATAGTGTCACAATCATAGCTAGAGTGTAAAGAAAGTAATTGGTAGTAAGTTCATTCAAAAGTCTGATAACAGCAGGGAAGATACTGGTGAGTTGCTTACTACGTATTTTCAAACTTCTGTATATTTTCCCCACAGAAGTAGATGGAAGAGAGTAGGTCCTGGATGCTTAGGATCCTTGATTATGTTGGCTGCTTTTCTAAGGCAGCGAGAAGTGTAGATGGAGCCAATGGATGAGAGGCTGGTTTGCATGATGGACTGGGCTACATTCACAACGCTTTGTAGTTTCTTGCAGTGTTGGTCAGAGCAGGAGCCATACCAAGCTGTGATACATCCAGAAAGCATGCTTTCTATGGTGCATCTGTAAAAATTAGTGAAAATCATTGCAAGACTTTCTTCAGCTGAGGCGAAGCTACAACGTTGCACACTCCAACTTGCTCCCAAGTGTTTTGTAAACCATGGAGCATTGCACATTTGCAGTATTGTTACGACTGGCATCATTCATGGGCTCGTGTGTTGTACATGTTAAAAATGACTTTCTGCTTTTGACTCACCACCATCAATACAGTTTTTACTGCCACTGTCTGTTTAGCCTTTTCAATTTGTAAAATCTTTATATTCTCCTAGTTTTAGAGCGGAGATTGAAGGTTTTATGAGCGTATAAATTGGCTTGACTTTCTGATCTATTGAACAGGGGTCCTTCAGGTACTTCTGTTTTACTTGTGGAAAATAACCAGTAATTACACATCTAGTTAAGATGCAGGTTATAGGGTATATGAGCCTACTTTTCCGAGTACATGAAGGAAGGACTCGGGGAATTCAACTGAATAAATGTTTTGTTTTTAATTCCGTTTATCCTCTTTCAGTTAACCCATCGGGAACTGATTATCTTTTGGCAGTGGAAAAGCTCACAAAGTTTTCCATCTTAAAACACTCACAATGTACGTCTCCTATATGTTGAACAATGGTATTATCAAATTGAATGAAAAGTCACAGTGTTTCACTTAATTGAGAAAGGCCATTGATTTTTGAGGCAGCATTTTCCATATAAGTCTCTGAATTCCATCAACAGACCAAAAATGTTGGGCTGAAGCCCTCAATTTACAGGCCCATCTCTGCGGCAGAACCCGGGTGGGCAAGGAGGGGGACTGCCCAGTCAGTGGGATCCTGGAGACCTCCTTTAATTCTTTAATTTAATTTATTTGTTCATGGGATTTGGGAATTGCTGGCTGGGCCAACATTTATTGTCCACCCTTGAGGGTGTTTACGAGTCAACCACGTTGCTGTGGGTATGCAGTCACATGTAGGCCATATTATGGAATCATAGAATCTCACAGTGCAGAAGGAGGCCATTCAGCCCATCCAGTCTGCTACCAACCACAATCCCACCCACGCCCTATCCCCATTTACCCTAGCTAGTCCTCCTGACAATTTAGCATGGCCTACCCACATCTTTGGACTGTGGGAGGAAACAGGAGCACCTGGAGGAAAATCACGCAGACACTGGGAGAACGTGCAGACTCCACACAGACAGTGAGCCAAGTCAGGAATCGCACCCGGGCTCCTTGCGATGTGAGGCACTGTGCCACCTTGCCATTCCCAGATAAGGACAGAAGATTTCCTTCCTTAAAGGGCATTACTTTGGGGTTTTTTTGTGCGATGATTGACAATGGCTTCATGGTTATCATTGGACTTTTAATTACATATGTTTACTGAATTCAAATTTCACCATCAGCTGTGGTGGGATTTGAACCTCAGTCCTCAGAACATTACCCTGGGTCTTTGGATTACTAGCCCAGCGACAATAACACTACGCCAGCGTCTCCCCCTTAATTGACTTGAAGTAGCCCTCACAGAGTCACATTAGGTAACTGCTGCATACAGGTGGATAGTCCTGTCATCTTCATCCTTTCCCTGTCAAAATGAGCCGAAGTTGGATGGAGCCAAGAAACCAACCGGCCAGCTGGCAGGGTTATATTTAGCTCCCACTCTCTTTGGGTCCTGACGTGAGTACAAAATCCTGTCCATAACGTCAGGAATGAGTCAGCCTGAATACTTGGCACTGGACTCATATACAATGATGAGTCCCTTAAATAGTCCTGGCAAAGGGTCTTTCTTCTCTGTCAACACCACATGTGGTTGGGCTAGTTTTATCATCTGACAAGTCAAAATGCTGGGACAGAATAACATCACATCAAAGTCCCTCCACACACCTTACAACCTGAAATCTAATATTTTAATCAGTGATTTGATTTGTTCAGGCATATTCTCTGGACACCTATGGATAGGCTCATGGTGAGCACACGTCTGGTACATAATAAGCCTGAGAAGCAGCCACATTTCTGTGGCTATTTATTTATACACCCAACTTCCCCAAAGGACGTCAGGAGATCACAAATGCAACTTGGCTTTCTTACTACTAGGATGTACACAGGGGTTTCTCGGAGTTGTGGGAAGTGGAGGGCGGGAGAGGGGGGAGAAAGGGCATAAACTATATTTTGGACAGGGGATGTCAATGTCAATGTCCATCAGCAAGAATGGTTCAGCAGTACCTCCACTGACTGAGGTGGTACCTGGAGGAGGTATTTGCCAGACTCTGGGCTTGTAGTGAGAGAGCCAACAAAGTCGGGAGGGGTCAGGGAATACTTGACCTCACCTTCATCAATCTATCTATTGTAGATGCTTCCATCCCTGATGCTTGAACAAAGAACAAAGAAAAGTACAGTACAGGAATAGACCCTTTGGCCCTCCAAGCCTGTGCTGATCATGATATCTGCCTAAACTAAAATGCTATGCACTTATGCATTCCCATCCTATTCACATAGTTGCACCTTAAATGCTGCTTCCGTACCTGCTCCCACCATCTTCCCAGGCAGCATTCTGTGTTAAAAGCTTCTCTCGCATATCTCCTCTAAACTTTTCCCCATGCATCTTAAACCTGATACTTGACTTTTCTACCCTAGGATAGAGCATCTGACTATCTACTCTGCCCATGCCACTCATAATCGTGCAAACCTCGATCAGCTCACCCCTCAGCCTTTGTCATTCTAGTGAGAGCAAACTGAGTTTATCCAACCTCTCCTCATAGCTAATACCTTCCAGGCCAGGCAACATCCTGGTAAATCTCTTCTGTACTCTCACCAAAGCATCCATATCCTTCCAGTAGTGTGGGGAAAGAATTGTATACAATATTCTAAATGAGGCCTGGCTAAGGTTTTGTACAGCTGCAGCATGACCTGCAAATTTTTATATTCCATGTCATAACTGATGAAGACAAGTATGATGCATGCCTTCTTGACTATCTTATCCATCTACTTTACCAATTTCAGAGATTATTGGATATGTATGCTCAAGATTGCTCCTACTACAGTTAGGAGCAATCACAGCATCCTTTATATCTTCACAATGAAGACATCTTCTATGTGCTGAGTGGCACTATTACTATGCTAGCTGGGATAGATTTGGTATAGATCCAGCAGCTCAGAACTTATGAGACATTGTGAGTCATCAGCAGCAGCATAAATTACATTTCAGAGGAGAAGGACCAAGGACAAAACAAACAGAGAAAGAAAAAATAAAAGTGGATAAAAAGATGTAACCAGACTGTACAAAAGGAGGAAAACTGGAAGAATTAAAATCTTCGGTCAACCTCAGGCCAGTCCTCTCCTTCACTTGCCACAATTCACAATGTTCAATCCAAGTGTGACGTACACCCTTGGTATTAGGACCCTTGCGGTTTGTGTTGTATATTGACAATTTAGATGTGAATGGGACAGGATTGGAAAATTTGCAGATGACACAAAGATTGGCCGAGTAGTTAATACTGTAGAGAATAGCGAGAATCTACAATCTACAATTGGTGGAATGGCTGGTAAAGTGGCAGATGGATCTTTACAGAGACATGTGAGGTAATCCATTTAGAGGGATCAAACGGTTATAGGGAATATACAATAAATGGGAATGTACCCATTTATAAGAGTAAATGAAGTAAGATCTTGGTGTACAAATACACAGGTGTGTAAAGGCAGCAGTTCAAATAGACTAAGTTGTAGAGAGGGCAAATGGAATGCTCTCCTTCATTGATAGAGGTACAGAGTATGAAAGTAAGAATATAATGTTGGAATTATATAAAATACTGGTGAGGCCATACTGGCGAATTGTGCGTAGTTCCGGCCACCATTTAATGGGAATGAAGTAATTGCTCTGGATAGAACGGAGAGGAAATTAACAAGGATGTATCCAGAGCTAGAAAAGTGTAGCTATGACAAAAGATTGGATAAGTTGGAGTTATTTTCCTTGCAACAAAGCAAGCTGAGGGATGACTTGATAGGGATATACAAAATTATGAGGGTAAGAGATAGAGTTGAAAAGATAAAACTGCTTCCTTTAGTGAAGAATTGTAAAAACAGGGACATAGATTCACGATAAGTGGTGGTAAGAGAAGAAGGGCATAAGAAAGAAATTTATTTACAAAGGGTGGTGAGTGCCCAGAATTCAGTTGCCTGAGTTGGCAGTAGTGACTAAATTCCTTTAAAAACTACTTGGATCTGCACCTTAAATATTGTAAGCTACAGGGCTATGGGCTAGGTGCAGGATGATGGGATTAGAAAGGGCACCTAAATATCCTTGGGCTGGCATGGGCCAGATGGGATGAATAGTCTGCTTCTATGTTGTAACTTTTCTATGATTCTATCCTGCTGCCTTCTCTTTTGGAGAGAACAGTGCCATAGCCTCTTTCATCTCCCCTGGTAGGTATAACCTTTGGTTCTGCTGGTCATGCTTTCTTCTGTTTTATGACAAAGTCGGTTTGAAAACAACTTGCATTTTGATTAAATATGCTTGCAAGTTTAGCTGAGCAAGTCAGACATCCTGTGCACAGACCCTCACAAGCCATATGACTGATTCAGAATAAGCATGACATGCCACAAATTTAAAAGTAATCATTGACCAGTAATGGAGTTCTGACCTTGGGTGTCCCCTGGATGATTTGGCTTATGCTTTATCATTTCACACAGTAAGGCTTTGGCAGTAAATTATGATACTGGTCAATATTTCTGCACTTTCCGGCTTAGTAGTTCTAATTCCACCACTCGTCAAAGCAGCAATGTGAAGAAGTAACTGTGCGAAAAGCAACATAAGAAATAAAAAATTACAATCAAAGTAAATTCCAGGAAATATATTAACTAGCGCAAACATTTTTGATCCTGGTGCAAGGTCTGTGCAAGGTCTGTGCAGTCCTCATCTCCCTCTGTGTTTAAAGCTTCACAGTGCCAGGGACCTGGGTTCGATTCCTGCCTTGGGTCACACTCTGTGTGGAATTTGCACAATCCTCCCACATCTGTGTGGGTTTCCTCTGGGTGCTCTGGTTTTCTTCTACATTCCAAAGGTGTGCGGGTTGGATGGATTGGCCGTGCTAAATTGCCCCTTAGTGTCAGGGGGATTAGCTAGGGCAAATGCATGTAATTATGGGGATAGGGTCTGGATGAGATTGTGGTCGGTGCAAGATTGATGGGCTGAATGGCCTCCTTCTGCACTGTAGGGATTCTATGTGCTGAAGGGCCTGTTTCCTGTGCTGTTTTGTTCTTTGTTCTTTGACTCCATGAAGCTTGGTCACAAACCAGGTTATTGCATGCTTGTGAATGTCATCATTTTGATACAAACAAAGTAAAGGGCATGAAATGCCCCCAAGCAGCAGCTGCAGAAGAGAAATTCTCCTGATAACCGGGCCAATATTTCCTCCCGCAGTGAACAGCACCGAGAACAGATTGACTGCTTCTGTGTGTGGGATGCTGTCAGTTGTGTTTCACTTTCCTGCTTTCCTGTACCAGTAAGGTAATTTGTCCTGCGAATTGCTTTCGCACTTCGGAGCCAGAACCTGGTGGGAAAGGCCTGGGGAGAGCAATTTAGAAACAAGATAGAAGAATCCAAACAGCCAGAAAGTGGAACATCAATTGAATGGCCCAGGAGGGCAGTTGAAACTGTCCCCGGGAGGAATCCCATTGTTGACAGCACTGAAACAAATGGAGTGCAGCGATTGAAGCAGTGAAGTTGCGGTTAACGTAACAGAGCACATCAGTGCGTAGAGTCGTGTTTTTTTTGCTCATTCTTTAATATTCAACTATATATTAGATTAAGGCGCAACTATAACCTTCGAAGATACAAAATCTAATTGTCAGCTTTGTATAAGTAAATTGATATGTACTATGTACATATGTACAAAAGTGCCAATGATCCGATCTATCACTTAATGGTTTGAGTTATAAAGAGAAGCTGGATAGACTGGGAGTTTTTTCTCTGGAAGTGATCTTACAGAGCTCTATTAAATACTCAGGGGCATAGATCAGCCAAACAGTTAACATTTTTTTCCAAAGATAGGGAGTCTAAAATTAAAGGGCATAGGTTTAAGGTGAGAGGAGAGAGATACAAGAGAGGTAATTTTTTTTTAACACAAACAGTGGTGAGTGTCTGCCAGAGATAGATGGGTACAATTTTGTCTTTTAAAAAGCATTTAAATAGTTACATGAACGAGATGGGCCAAATGTGGGCAATTGGACTAGCTTAGGAGTTAAAAAATGGTAAAGCTGGGCTGAACGGCCTGTTTCCATGCTATAAATGTCTATGATACCATCATATTTCATGGTTTTCAATATATGCATACATATGTATGTCTGCACACCAGAGTCATCAGCTATACATTAGTGAATTGCTCTTGATCCTCAATAATAACAATCTGGTTTGCTATGGTGATTGAATTGAGTTGGCAAGTCAGTAAACTGCCACAGAACAAAGACATCATGACTTGTTGCTGTAATACTGGGCATTGACTTTCATGATTCTCAGTATATAGTCACACAACAGTCGGGCTGCAAATGATTTATTAGTGTCACAAGTAGGCTTACATTAACACTGCAACGAAGTTACTGTGAACATTCCTTACTTGCCACACTCTGGTGTCTATTTGGCTAAACTGAGGGAGAATTTAGCATAGTCAAGGCACCTATTCAACATGCCTTTCGGACTATGGGAGGAAACCGAACACCCGGAAGAAACACAA
The DNA here is from genome assembly GCA_024679065.1 of Sphyrna mokarran. Taxonomy (NCBI): domain Eukaryota; kingdom Metazoa; phylum Chordata; class Chondrichthyes; order Carcharhiniformes; family Carcharhinidae; genus Sphyrna; species Sphyrna mokarran. The sequence continues at coordinate 17,792,185 of JAGIQG010000015.1, read as the reverse complement.
ACAGATACAGAGAGAACATGCAGACTCCACAATAACACAAACCGGATATCAAACCCAACTCCAAGGTGCTGTGAGGCAACAGTGCTAGGCACTGTGCCACCATGCTGCCTCACTACTTCACCTCAGTAGTGGTATGGGGCATACCCAATGTACGGTGCCCACAGACAAGCATATTCACCGTCGAGTGCAGCCTGCACCCATATGGAAACATACTACCCTGGAGAAGCCATGTGCCCACTTGTCTTCTCTCTTTTAACATAGAACATAGAACATTACAGCGCAGAACAGGCCCTTCGGCCTTCGATGTTGCACCTACCAATTAGGAAAAAGCAATGACCCTCTAACCTAAACCATTCCCTTTTCATCCATAAACTTATCTACTAACCTCTTAAACGCCACCAAACTTGGCGCATCTACAACTGACGCAGGCAGGGCATTCCATACCCTTACCACCCTCTGGGTAAAGAAACTACCTCTGACATCTGTCCTAAAACCACCACCCCTTAATTTAAAGCTATGTCCCCTCGTGCTAGCTTTCTCCATCCTAGGAAAAAGGCTATCACTGTCCACCCTATCTAAACCTCTAATCATCTTATATGTTTCGATTAGGTCCCCTCTTAGCCGCCTCCTTTCTAACGAAAAACAACCTCAAATCCCTCAGCCTCTCTTCATAAGACCTGCCCTCCATACCAGGCAACATCCTGTAAACCTCCTCTGTACCCTCTCCAATGCCTCCACATCTTTCTTATAATGCGGGGACCAGAACTGTACACAATACTCCAAGTGCGGCCGCACTAGAGTTTTGTACAGTTGCAACATGACATTGCGGCTCTGAAATTCAATCCCCCTACCAATAAAAGCTAAGAATCCGTATGCCTTCTTAACAACCTTATCGACTTGATTGCCAACTTTCAGGGATCAATGCACATATACACCAAGATCCCTCTGTTCTTCAACACTATTAAGAGTCCTACCATTAGCCCTATACTCTACACATTTGTTGTTCCTGCCAAAGTGAATTACCTCACACTTTTCCACATTAAACTCCATTTGCCACCTCTCGGCCCAGCTCTGCAACTTGTCCAAGTCCCTCTGCAAACTATAACACACCTCTTCACTATCTACCACTCCACCGACTTTAGTGTCATCTGCAAATTTACTAATCCATCCTTCAATACCCTCATCCAGATCATTTATAAAAATTACAAACAGCAGGGGCCCCAAAAAAGATCCCTGAGGTACACCACTTGTAACCGAACTCCACGATGAATAATTTCCATCAACCACCACTCTCTGTCTTCTATCAGCTAGCCAATTCCTAATCCAATTAGCTAAATCACCCTCAATCTCATACATCTGCATTTTCTGCAGAAGCCTTCCATGGGGAACCTTATCGAACGCCTTACTAAAGTCCATATATACCACATCAACTGCCTTACCCCCATCCACCTCTTTGGTCACTTTTTCAAAAACTCAATAAGGTTAGTAAGGCACGACCTACCCTTCACAAAACCATGCTGACTATCCACAATCAATTCATTTCTCTCTAAATAACTATAAATCCTATCCCTAATAATTCTCTCCAATACTTTGCCAACAACAGAAGTAAGACTCACTGGCCTATAATTCCCTGGAAGGTCTCTCTTCCCCTTCTTGAACAATGGGACCACATTCGCTATCCTCCAGTCCTCCGGAACCACACCCGTAACCAACGACGACCTGAAGATCAGAGCCAGAGGCTCTGCCATCGCCTCTCTTGCCTCCCAGAGAATCCTAGGGTAAATCCCGTCCGGCCCAGGGGACTTATCTAACTTCAAACCCTCAAGAATATATAGCACATCCTCCCTATCTACTTCAATACTTTCCAGTTTGCAACCCTGTATCCCAGTGTTCTCCACAACGACATTTACATCTCCCTGCGTGAATACCGAAGAGAAATATTTGTTCAGTGCCTCTCCAATCTCTTCAGGCTCCACGCACAACTTCCCACTGCTGTGTCTGACTGGCCCTAATCTTGCCCTAACCATTCTTCTATTCTTAACATATCTAAAGAAAGCTTTAGGATTCTCCTTGATCCTATCAGCCAAAGTCTTTTTGTGTCCCCTTTTAGCTCTCCTCAATTCACTCTTTAGCTCCCTCCTGGCTAATCTATAGCTATCCATTGTACTAACTGAGCCTTCAAGCCTCATCCTGACATAAGCCTCCTTTTTCCTTTTAACCAGCGAATTAACTTTTCTAGTACACTATGGTTCCCTTACTCCTTGCCTGACAGGGACATACTTATCAAGGACTCGCAGCAGCTGCTCCTTGAATAAGCTTTTGGGGGAGAATGAAGTGTAGTTCACTCATATTGAATAGAGAGATTCAGTAACTTCCCTAATGAGAAAAAGGTATAATGAATTTGAGATATTGCAGATGTCTCCGGCTGCAGCTTGGAACAATCCCAGTGCATTGAAGTTCATGACCAAGATCACTTCCACTAATCATCAGAAACATTGCCTTTTCCTTGCTCTTTCACTAGGGATGTGGCTGCAGATAGTTGCAGGTTTCAATGATGATGCTCTCACTGGAGCACAGTCATCTCACACGTTGGGTTGGATATTGCGGAGCTGATGTCACTAGTTGCACTTACCCATGTTTGCCCTCATGTAATCAGGCTCAGCTGACCACCACAGATCAGTGCCAGGCTTCCAGACCTTGTTAGATCATAAGACCGTAAGACATAGGAGCAGAATTAGGCCATTGGCCCATCAAGTCTGCTCTGCCACTCAATCACAGCTGATATTTTTCTCATCCCAACATTGTTGGTGAATGTTGTGACAATAGGAATGAATCCAGTCCATTATTCTTCACTGGGGCTAAGGTGAGACTTTACTGAAGAGTTTGGGTAGATATTGCTTCACATTGAGAACCCTTCTCCCTCTGCTCCTTCTTCCTACAACTTATCCTGACTTGTACGATCTCTGCTCATTCTCCCATTTGCTGCATTCTGAAGCAAATGGCAGTCACTGCATCCATGTCTGGAAATAACTTTTATAGATGTCTTTTAGTAAGTAAAACATTTCTTCCACACTTGCTACACTACTTTCTTTTGTCTTTTGCAAATTTAAACGCTTGTACAAAGCACCAAGCGATTGAAAACTCAAAATAACAAGCAGAACAAATCAACCCGCAACTAGAATTGTAAAATAGTTATCACACAGAAGGAGGACACTTGGTCCACTGTTTCTTTGCCAGCGCTCGGTAAGAGGAACTTGTAAGTAAGAATTAACTTGGAGGAAACTGATGCTGCCCTTAAATACTGCCAATAAGACTTCTTTCCAGTAGCTGAACACGTGTGATGATGAAATTTAATTCAATAATGATCTGGAATTAAAATTCTAATGATGACCATGAAACCATTGTCATAAAATGACATCTGGTTCACTAACGTTCTTTCAGAGAGGAAATCTGCCATCCTTTGCTGGTCTGGCCTACATGTGATTCTTAAGTGCTCTGCCATCTGATAAGATGGAGCTGTGTGAAATGAGGCATGTCCCTTTAACTCCATCTCTATTCTTCTTATCTTTTGGTACTTCAATTCTAAGGAGAAAAGCCAATTCAAATTAAGTCCCATCAAGAACCCCAGATGAGGGACAAACAAGATCCAAACTGATGAGACATTGCATCCCATCTTGAGCTCGATCAAACAAGATACAATCTGACAGGATGAGTCGTTACACCCCCTCCTGGGTTTGATCAAATGCTTCATCTGAGCCAAAGAGCTGAGATGGCTTTGAAAAATTGCATCGGGTAAAGCCTCGGTTTAACCTCATTGGCTACACTGACCCCTTACTCTACCCTAACCAGGGCATCAGTACACCTCCAGCGCAATGGCACAGCCTTGTCCGGAGTGAACCACCTGCTTGATCATGGTTTCACCCCTGTCGAGTAAGGTATACCCTGAGGGTTGCAATTTAAGGTCAATTAAAAGTTAATTGTTACACTTCTGATTGACAGCCATTTGTAAATCTCCCAATTTCCCTCTCCTTTCTCCAGGCCAGTGAAAAAAAGAGTTGCAGTATTGCTATTCTTTTTCCCTTGTTTCCACTGCTTATTTTTTACGAGTGGCATCTGAACTGCGACAGATATGCCTCCGCTCTGTTAGAAAATTGGATAGCTTTTATCAAAAGTAATTTCGACTCTGATTCAGCGAATTTGCAGCGTACTATATTCTTTATGTCAAATGGTCTCAATCGCTGAATAAATGTCCAATTTTCACTTAATCCTCAATGCGATCATTTATGTACCTAATCGCCATGTCCTGCAGGGCAGTTTCTATATCTGGCACCTTGTCTGAATTCGAAACTCTGCCCCACCTCGAACCAGGCTGTAGTTGACCTGGGAGTGCTTCGATGGACATTCTGTGTGCTCAAAGCCAACGCTCGGTAAGAGGAACTTGTAAGCAAGAGAGCGCTCTATTTCCCATCACTACCAGCACAAAACTATTTGTAATCCTGTTCCCAAATTCTCACTACGAGGAAAGCCCATGCTAAAAATAAAACCAATTCTCGCTAGCTTTCTGAAGCCAATTCATTCACTGAGAAAGGGACCAACATTGTGAGCTGTGTTCCACACTGAGCGATTAGGCTGCTTACTTCTAAGTGAAATCAATTCTTGATTCATGTCGGAGTCAAAAGTGCAGGCTGAAAGCACTTTTTGTTCGCCACACTTCTCCTTGCTCGGTCTAAGGTGGATATGGATCACTTCAATTAGCACCTGCTGTGAAAGCTCCTGCCCTTCCACACTCATGTTACCTTCTGAAGGATTAGGGCACAATCTGTTTAATGGTCGCTTCACCTCCGCATTATTTATGACTTGCGAAATTGTTTGCCTCCACTTTGCGCAAATGGACAGAAGAATCTGCTTCCTCTGTCTATAAATCATTCAGTGTCCATGGCGAAAAGGAAATGCAAGCTGTTTTCAAGACTTCAAGCATCAGGAGTCTCATTTTCCTCCACGTTTTAATGCATTGGGCATGTGATTTGTAAAATAATACACAGGATCAAAAATTTGAACAACTTGGATGATTATTTTGGCCATACATCACAGTTTATAGTCAACTGCTACCTTTTTCTTTATTCTAAGTTATGAAACAGAATATGAAAACATGAACTTACAAGCTACTGTTATTGATATTTAGAAGTCATGTAGTTTTTGCATTAGCATAACATTCTAACCATTACTCTTTTAACAGAGATCTTCTAACATTTTTTTTCAAAAAAGAACAGATTACAATTTGAGCTGAAAGAGCAATTGTGAGATTATTGTACAATTGCATTAAGTGTTAGCTTGCTGATATAACCATCAGAGATTTCTGTCCCCTAATTCCCAGTCACAGAACAGAACCTTTTGCTCCCATTAACATCAGGGGAGATTCAGCAGCTGGAGTGGGAAAACTTCGCAAGAAGGGTGGCATAGTGGCACAGTGGTTAGCACAGCTGCCTCACCACACCAGGGAGCTGGGTTCAATTCCAGCCTCAGGTTACTATCTGTGTGGCGTTTGCACATTCTCCCTGTATCTATGTGGGTTTCTTCGGGGTGCTCCGGTTTCCTCCCACAGTCCAAAGACGTGTGGGTTAAATTGCCTCTTACTGTCAGGGGGACTAATAGGGTTACCGGAGCAAGACCTGGATGTGATTGTTGTTAGTGCAGGCTCAATGGGCTGAATGGTCTCTTTCTGCACTGAGGGATTCTATGATTCTACAAGGTCAAAATTGGGTATTATGTTGGGTGAAAGCTTGTCACGATCACCCTTTCCTAGGATGAAGAAAGCTAGCACGAGGGGACATAGCTTTAAATGAAGGGGTGGTAGTTATAGGACGGATGTCAGAGGTAGGTTCTTTACCCAGAGGGTGTTAAGGGTATGGAATGCCCTGCCTGCTGCGGTTGTAGATGCGCCAAGTTTGGTGGCATTTAAGAGGTTAGTAGATAAGTTTATGGATGAAAAGGGAATGGTTTAGGTTAGAGGGTCATTGCTTTTTCTTAATTGGTCGGTGCAACATCGAAGGCTGAAGAGCCTGTTCTGCGCTGTAATGTTCTATGTTCTATGTTCTACCCCCTCCCCTTGACAGTGATGGACTGAATTTCGTGGGAATTTCAATTTGGGCATTTTATTATCATACATGTGCATCTCATTATTGGGCCCATACACTGGAATCATTCCCCCACCATCCCCGACAAAATATCCGCCCATGGTGATATGATAGCAGAAAGGCGCAATTATGATTGGATTCAAATGGCATGCATCCGATAAACAGTCCCCTAATGAGAGCTCAGAGAGGACTGCAATGGTCTTGGAGCAGCTTAGTGTATTAACAGAGTTGACTTGGAAGTATTCGTTCTGACTCAGGAGTCACTAGTCTTTGATTTAGGGGGTGACCGGGCCTGACTCAGGGTGACCGAGCTCCTGGAGGTGGTAAGTTTAATTGAAGGACATCTCTGCAATCAGTATCTCATTGCAGCTAAGATCTTTTAGCTGTAATTTAGTGGACACGCCTGGAGTTTATCTATCATATAATTATGCTTACTGAAGCACCAAGTATGTGTCAGAGTGTTACTGATTGCTGCTCAGCATTTAATCCTTGATGCACTGACTTCCAAAAATCACTGGCTGCCATGTTGTGCCCATACCATTGGCTGACTTGGCAAACAACTAAATTCCCTCTGAGAATTGGCAATGACATACTCCTAACCCTTGGCTATATGCTGAGGTGCATATTGACAAATTCCCTTAACAAACAAGGTTAGCACAAGGACTTGGAGTGAAGCCTTGGACATTGCCTATACCTGAGATGAAAGTTCAGGAGGCAGTAGAGTGGCCAAAGCTGTGGTCACTCAGTTAGATAATATGTGGCAAGAGTGGTTTAGGGGGCTTGCCAAAGCAGAATGAAAATTAAGAACTGGGTTTCAATGTGGAGGCCAGGACATGAGTCATGAGAACATGGACTTTGAGAGGCAGCTTTAGACAATGAAGGAGCAAAGAGTGATCTGTAGGAGATGAATGCTAATAATCAAGTCTCTCACTCTTTTATATTGCAGTGAGGAGAATATACAAAATGTGGAGCCTGGTGATCTCGCTGTCATTCTTCTGCCACATAGTCAGAAGAGAAGAAGACGTCTATAAGGGCGTCTGTTTCTCCCAAGGCATGAGCACAAGGTGGAGATGTCAGTGTTGGACTGGTGTAAGCACAGTAAGAACTCTCACAACATCAGGTTGAAGTCCGGCAGGTTTATTTGTTAGCCCCAAGCCACACACTTGCGGAGTGCTGCCCCCTCATCGGGTGAGTGATCTGCTGAAGAGGGAGCACTCCGAAAGCATGTGCCTTGTGCTAGCAAACAAACCTAATGGACTTTAATCTGGTGTTGTGAAACTTCTTAATGAGCTGAAGAGGCAGGAGTGGTCAGCCCTGCTCTGCATGCAGAGGATGAACCTCAGAGAACCATCACTCAGAGATGCCTCACTGGTTTAAGGTCTGCCCTAACATACTTGCAGATACTTGTTGCTGAAGACTACACATGTCCAGGAAAATGGTTGGTCACTTCTGCCATCTTGAGCAAGATTTGACTTCACGAGAACTTGGAGGACACCGTCTGTAAGTATCACTGAAAGTTGCTGCAGTTGCTTAAATTGTAAGCCAATGGTTCCTTCCAGGGCTCTACAAGTGATTTTTCTGGATTTTGCAAGCCTCCACACACAAGTGTATCGTAGATGACATGACTATAATCTTCGAGAGGGTGTACAATTTTGTCCATTTTGACTGGGATCAGGCAAGCCAGTGTACAAGCGTGATGGGCTTGCTCAAATCTTTGGTTTTCCACAAGGTGCAAGGTGCCATCGATTACACTTATGTGACACTCAGATCATCAGGGCACCAAAAAATGAACTGTGTGAACTGCAATGGCTTTCACTTACTGAAATGTTCAGCTGCAAGGTTAGATCCTCAAGTACATGGCTATCCACAGGCTGATGGAGACTGTACAGAGATCACCAAGTGCAGCTGAGGCGAAGTACAATGAGGTTCAACTTGCAAATTGCATTTCAGCAGAGTAGACCATAGGGACACTGAAGACACAATTTTAGTACTTGAACTGGTCTGGGACAATGCAATCCACAGAGGGGATCACACACTGTGGTCATTTGCTGCGCCCTACCAACCTGCAGACAGGAGAATTCCAGCCATAATGCTCTCCGTGGTCTTTCATATCTGTTGCATTGATCAATGTCAATTGTGGCTCAGTTAGCAGCCCTTATGCTTTTCAGTTTCTCGGTTCAAGTCTAGGGCTTGAGAACAAAAAAAAATATAGCTTGACTCTCCAGTGCTATACTGAGGGAGCACTGCACTGTTGGAGTGCCACCTTTCAGGTGAGACGTTAAACCAAGACACCTCACATCTCCCGACACCCATAAGATCTCACAGCACAGTTTCCAAGGAGAGCTGTGCCCTGGCCAATATTCATCCCTGAATCAACATCAGCAAAAAACAGATAATCACATTGATATTTGTGGAGTTTGTAGTGTGCAAACTGCATGCTGCATCTACAACAGTGACTATATTTTTTAAGCCATTCCACTGTCTGTTAAGCACTTTGAGACGTCTGGTGGTTGTGAAAAGCTTTAAATAAATGCATGTCTTTTGCTTTCTTCTCACTGTCTGTAACTCTCTTTCCTTATTTGTGTTTGGGGAAATTGAACAGGGTGTGAATGCAGCAAAAGGCTTCACTTGGGCATGTTGGCAGACAGTTCTGTATTTGTGAATTGCCGAGAACTTAATTATTAGCATCCTGGCCTGTGCTGTAAATCAGCCCTTTTTCTTCTTTTACATTAAGCGTGCTTGCTTAGGGCAGGGGTTAGTCAAACAATAAGAGAAATAGTCTCACATCTTTCTTTAATGTATAACCATTAGTGACTGGCAGACATTAGGTACTGGGTGGCATGGTGATACAGTGGTTAGCGCTGCTGCCTCACGGTGCCAGGGTCCCAGTTTCCATTATGGCCTTGCGGACTGTCTGTGTGAATTTGCACATTCTCCCCTGGATACTCCGGTTTCCTCCCATAGCCCGAAGATGTACAGGTTAGTTTGACTGGCTGTGCTAAATTGCTCCTTCGTGTCAGATGGATTAGCAGGATAAATGCGTTGGGTTATGGGGATAGGATCTGGGTGGAATTGTTGCCTGTGCACATTCGATGGCCTCTTTCTGTGCTGTACGGATTCTATGAAACCACACTTTGGTTTAATTTACAGCAGCATTCATGAAAAGCAGAAAAAAAACTTCTCAACTGACTGCTCCCAAATCTTCCCTGTCCCTTAGGTAAGTCACTGGAGTTCATTTATTTGGCCAGAAAATTTGCCCTATTTACTAGGATTCTCCCCATGATAGATATGTGGGGCTGACTGTCGAGTGATAACCTTTAACCACAATCTCTGGACACATCAGCAGGAGCAGTACAGTACAGTGGCAGGAGTTCCCTCTAGTGTTCCTCTTGAGAACTGACAGATAACATTACAGCCCAAAAGACAGCAATTGTCTTTTTTGATGAACTGCTTTTATTTATCTAGCAGCTAGACTTGGCAAGAAAGAGGGCAAAGCCTAGAGCAACCATGAGTATGATGGAGGTCTTCCCTGAACCAGTTATACCATTAACTCACTGACATCTTCTTGCACTTCATTCTGCACATGAACAGTGTCATGACATAAAAGATAGTGTCTTTTGCGTGTTATTCATTAAGGTGCTGTCGTCGTACACATATCATACCACACAGCATGTCTTCCATTTCAATCCCAGTTTAGATCGATACTTCTAGCTGTCCTTATCCATTATTTTTACACAAGCTCCATCCCTCGGGAGTGTGCTGGCTCTCTGGTAAAACTGAGTTGATCTTAGGCCTCATATATCCGAATAGCTACCTTGGATATATGCTGTAAATGCTACTTCACATCTTGTCTAGGTTTCACTGTCAGCTCTTGTACTTTCCAACTGTAAACTGGGTGAATGTCATTCCCATTAGAGCCTATGAATTGATATTTGAGAGTAAAGCAAATTGTAGATGGTAGAAATCCAGCTTGCACTTGCTTCTCTGAAGTGGGCAACAGCATTAGTCACAATTACATCTATCCATTATATAAAAGGGGTGCTGTGTTACTTAAAAAATACAGTGTTAGAAAGTTTGGATTTTTTCGTATTTTTGGAAGTGTGATTTATCAACTGACTAGAAATTGACTGAAAATGAGACAGAGCAAACTGTACAAAAATGTAAGACTGCATTCAAAAAGAAGGTGAGAAACCAACAAATCTCCCCCAGAGGAATGTGAAGAGAGAGACTTTTCCTATAACTCAGTAACCCATCAAAATTTGCAACCGTCTAAGGAGCAGACATTAAGAATGTAAGATAGTGGATATCAAAACAGCGTTGCTATAGACTACCTCATCCAAAACATCTTGGCGATGCACAATGGGTAAAGTATTCTGACTTAGGGCATCCACTCACTGGAGAGGCAGTGTTGACAATATCTTCTGCAGATGAAACAAATTGAAGGCTGCTCTCTCCTCCACATTTTCTTTGTGAGTAAGTGTGTCAGCTGGTTTGAGAATCTAATTCTGTCAGAAACCTACTAGGCAACTCAGAACTTGTAATAATTGTCAAATCTTTTGCATCTGACTGCATCCAGGGAACCAGCTAATTTAAATCAGCCATAGCTTTTAAAATCTATTTCTCAAGGACAATCAAAGGACACAACCATATATTTGTTTATTTATCAGACTCTAACTTTCTCTTGTCAGTGGTGTGTGGAGTGGTGTGGTTCGTATAGGTGTGTGGATGTCCCTCATGATTGCACAAGGGCCATATACTTAAGTCAGCAGTTTTATTAATTTTCTAGGATTCAATGGTTAATAAATTTGTTTATGCTTTGATCAAAACAGAATTGATTGGCTCTTTATTGCCCACAGCTTAAATGCTGATTTGGAAAAGACACATCTTCATGAAAAAGAAACTTAAACCATTGTCGTAACTGACCAAAGAGGTTAAATAGAGGGGAGCCTGTTCACCCTTTCTCTGCTGGTCATACACAACAGGCTGATCAACCCAGCTCACCTGTCCCGGTGTTTCGATTCTACTTGAATCTCCTTCCATTCCATTTCCGTCATCTCAGTCTTGTAGCAAATCTTTCTATCTCCTTTTCTCTCACATAGTCTTTGAGATCCCTTTTGAAAGCTTACATACGAATTTCCTCAGCCAGTTGTTGTGGTAGTGAGTTCCGCATTCAGTCCATTCTCTGAGTGGAGAAATTGTTCACAAATGTGAAATTGTTCATATTTTCCTGGTATAGTATGTGCTGTGCAGATGAAATGGCATCTACTTACAAAAACAGAAAATGCTGGAGAAATGCAGCAGGTCAGACAGCATCTATTGGGAGAAAATCAAGCCAAACTTTCGAGTCAGGATGACCCCTCATCAGAGCTGGTATCCAGTTAACTATGATAACCAGATGATTCAGATATTAAACTAAAGAGCTCCTTGCTGCACATTACAGAGCTCTGATATAATTCTATATGGCAGGAAAGATATTTTTAAGGCATTAACTGTACTGCCTAATACAATGAGGTATTAAAACCATACCAAATTAAACAATATTGTTTTCAGTTGGGAAACTGCGGTAAGAAGCAAGCTCAACAATCCAACCTGAAATAGATTAAGCATATGGTTGGCTTTTAAGTGTGTGGCTCCAGCCCAGAAGGGAAAGAATTCAGAATTCTAGTCGGACACCACTATTGGTAATGCTGAGTGATTAAAAAGACAGACAAGTATAATCTCAAACAGGTTGGCAGCATTCTAAACCCACTATCTGAGCTTCCATTTATTCCGCCACAATGTTTTTCTCTTTTACGTTTTTTGTTATTGAAAGGAACATTGGTTCTTGGACACAGCTGGAGTTCGCACAAACCAGTTGCCAGACTAGTTTGTTTTCCATTGAGAGGAATATGTCACCGCCAAAAACAGTTTGGCATCCTCAAAAAATAAGTGAGGAATATGATAGGTACGGATGGGGTTGAACATTTCTTATACTGTATGTGGGAAAATTGCAAACATGTTCGAGTTAATTGATGGAGTTGTTACAGGTCGGGAGTAGAACAATCCATCCTTTAGTAATCTTAAAACAAAATACTGCCGAGGCAAAAAAGCCGGAAAATCTCAGTAGGTCCAACAGTATTCCCGGAGTTGGAATAGAGCCAGTGTTCTGAATCAGGATGGGCCATCCTGGAATGAATATTGGCTGTATTGTCTCTCCACAGATGCTGTTAGACCTGCTGTGATTTTCCAGAATTTTCTGTTTTTGTTTCATCTCTTATTCACAGTTAGCTGCACAACTTAAAATGCATCAAAGAAAACATTGCAGTCCTGTTTGGTTAAGAATCCAAATGTATGCAAAACAATGTTTATATTTGAATTTATTTAGTGTTGACTAGAAGAGTTTGAATCAGCAGTCTGGTGGGATTTTTCGGCCGCATTCATCCCAAAGCCAGAACTTCCCATCTGAGGACATCGGACCTTTGCATGTTTCACACCTGCCCACTATGATTCCCTGGGCGAGCAGGGCAAGAAATTCTGTCCTATGTCTCTAGCAATTAACTCCAATTTGATAATAATGACCATCTTTAGGTACTTGGTTCGTGAACAAAATTTAACTTTACACAGTTAAAGATTATTTATTACTCATAAGTAAGGCTTACATTGACACTGCAATGAAATTACCCTAGTCGCCATACTCCAGTGCCTGTTTGGGTCAATGAACCAAACCAACACGTCTTTCAGACTGTGGGAGGAAACCCACACAGACATAAGGAGAATGTCGAAACACCCCAGAGACAGCGACCCAAGTCGGGAATCGAATGTGGGTCCCTAACACTGTGAGGCAAAAGTGCTAATCATGGTGCCACCATGCCCTCTGGCACCTTTAATATAGCAAAATACCCCAGAAACATTATCAGCCATAATTTTGAGAATGAGCCACTTCTGGAGATATTTGGACAGGGTGACTAAAAGCATCATCAGCGACTTTAAAGAGTGTTATTTAGCAAAAGAGCAGGAGAGAAAGGTTTAGGCAGGGAATTCCAGTTCTTAGGGCATTGCGGTTGAAGGCTTGGTAGGGTAAATTAGATGGTGATAGGAATTGGGGATGAGCTAAAAGCTAGAAGTGGAGTAGTACAGAGGTTGTAGGATTGGAGGAATGAGACATTGGATGAGTTTGAAATTAAGGATGAAAAATTTTAAAACTGAGATCTACTGGGACCAAAATTGACCAAACCCTTGAAAGGGTTGATCGCTACCAGCTACTTCTCGTGAAGACACAGTTACATCTGAAACCTATTCAAAAAGAGGGATAGTCAGTCAGAAATCTACAGATCAGTGTTTCCCACCAGTCTGATTTGTAAATTACTTGAACACATTGTTTATCCTCATGTCATGAAGTACTTTGAAGTGTATCACACCCTGGTGGATTTTAATCTTGGTTTTCAATCAGATAGATCTACCAAAATATTGTTTTTACACTCACCTGATGAAGGAGCAGCACTCCAAAAGCTCATGATTCCAAATAAACTTTTTGATTTGATTTATTATTGTCACATGTATTAACATACAGTGAAAAGTATTGTCTCTTGCATGCTTCACAGACAAAGCATACTGTTCAGAGAAGGAAAGGAGAAAGTGCAGAATGCTGTGTTGCAGTCATAGCTAGGGTATTGAGAAAGATCAATTTAATACAAGTTAAGCCATTCATAAGTCTGATGACAGTGGAGAAGAAGCTGTTCTTGAATCAGTTGGTATGTGACCTCAGACTTTTGTATCTTTTTCCCGAAAGGAGAAGGTGGAAGAGAGAATGGCGTGAGAAACCCTTAATTATGCTGGCTATTTTACCAGAGCAGAGCGATGTATAGACAGAGTCAATAAATGGGAGGCTGGTTTGTGTAGTGAATTGGGCTACATTCATGACCTTTTATAGTTCCTCGTCTTGGGCAGAGCAGGAGCCATGCCAAATTGTTGGATTTTAACCTGGTGTTCTTACAGACTGTCGATGACTTAGCTTCAAGTCTCAAAATGGATGAAACTAAGTTTTCAATGCTAGATTTCTCAAAAACCTCAAAAAGTGTTTCTTGTTGTAGGGATTGGGGGATGGCGGTGGGCGGGTGTGAGCAGATGGCACTGGAAAATGCAGCAAGCTGTTCAAAACTTCATTAACTTTGGCAGAAAAGGCCTGTTCCTATGCTGTAATTTTCTTTGTTCATTGTTCTTTGACAGGAAGATCCTGTTGGTGGATCCATCTGGGGAATCGTGATTAAATTGGGTTCCACACTCTTTTACCAACTGAAAACAGAGAATGGAGAATCATCCTCTCCAAAGATGTTTTCTCTGGGAATTGTGATGCAAACATTACTCTTCTTAACAGACATAAACAATCTTTTCAACGAGTCACAAAAAGCAAGGTGTGGCTATTTGCAGGTAACTATATGATTAATGCGTGCAGAAAGCTCAAGGTCATGTCAATTCTCAGCACGGTGATCTCTGGAATGGGCTAACGGCATTCCTTCAACAAAAAACACCCATGAACAGATAAGTGTAAACTCTGTCTCAAACTCTCCATTGAGATGCACAATTGTAACTTGGTCTTCATCTTAAAGGCAGCTTTCCATGGGGTTCCACATCCAGCAGGTAACATCTTGCAGGAGAAACCTTTGATATTTCAATGTGGGATGGAGGTGTGGTGGGGTTTGGCTTGCCCAGATGTTAGAACTGCTGTGTTGGGGGGTGGAAAGGGGAGGAGGGGCAGGTGGACGTGGAAGGGGTGGGGTGGGGATGTTGAATGGGAGTTTGAGGCGGTGGTGGTTCAGGCTGAGCCCAGACTTGTTTGGGGAGGCAACATGACTGGGAGGGGCCAGCTATCAGGCCATGGGTGTGGAGGACTAGAATTGTGAAGGTTGTGGGGCTGGCCAGCTTCAAGAGGATGGAGAGACCGGTAGACGGGACCTACAGAGGATGCACCGATCCATTCACCGACAGATCAGTGTACACACAGTGGACCACTCAGCATTATACTGCCGACCTCTCCATCAGCAGTAGGCCTTGACCTCTGATCTTCTGAACAATTCACGCTGATGCATGCAATATTCATTTTAGAACTCCAACTGAAAAAAAACAGAGCAATTTACTCCAGTTTTCTTGTGAATTCGGGAGTTAGAATTTTATTGGGAAAATCACCAATGTTAAATGGGTCAATATACAGCAGAGTAAGGAGGGAGGAAAATGTTCAACAAAATATGGCATGGAGAAGTGAGGATTGATAGAAACAGTTAACAGAGCTTCATAAATAAAGACATTTAAAGGTACAAAAGTGTTAATGATTTGCTGAATCTTCATAAAGCTCCAATTGGGTCATGCCTGCCATCGCACTTAGGATGGAATTTTCTGGTCATTCATGTAGGTGGGATTTTCTGGTTCCGTTGCAGTTAATGGAGATTTGGCAGAATGCCAAATTCTCTCTCCCCGCTTGCATCTGGTAAGCTGTTGCCCTCAGCTTCTGGAGCAGGAAATCCCGCCCTCTCACTGTGAATCCACTTAGTGCCTCCGGCAATGACAAAACAGGAGATAGCCATCCACACAAACTACCAATACCGTTTGTCTCCAAGAATGATCTTTCTTCCCAAGGAAAATCCCACAATAGAACATGTTGACAAAGGAAATAGCCACAATTACATCATTTGAAATTTTCAAAATCCATCTCTCGATTGTTTTCATTATCATGATTATATCAGCAGGTTGTGTCTGGTTAACTAGCACTAAATTATGGGCAAGATAGGGATATTAGTCTCTGATGCCAAAACAACCATCTCAGAGGCGGGAGCAGAAGCATCCCTAATTGGACTAGGGAAGTGCAATGATTAGAACAAGGCTGCTCATTGCAACTGTCAAAGCAAACTCCTCTTTAGTGTCTGTATTGTTTTGATCAAAAAACTCAACTTAAAGTAGAAATTAAGTCCTGAACTTGGTCACGGAGACATTGCTTTATTAGATTACTAATTGATTGGATTACCTCAGCATTACAAGAGAGGCTATTATACATCATACTTTACCTATCTTGTGGACCACATTAAAAAGTGCTTCTGCAATGTAGAATGGAGTCTCTGATGCTGTGGAAAATGCAGTAAGAAGTCTCACAACACCAAGTTAATACCA
This sequence comes from Sphyrna mokarran, assembly GCA_024679065.1. Lineage (NCBI taxonomy): Eukaryota > Metazoa > Chordata > Chondrichthyes > Carcharhiniformes > Carcharhinidae > Sphyrna > Sphyrna mokarran. The sequence goes on along the minus strand of JAGIQG010000015.1, from coordinate 17,775,914 downwards.
GGTTGTGAGATTTCTGACTGCGTTTACCCCAGTCCAACTCTGGTTTCTTCATATCATGGCTGTGGATAATGTCCAGGGGTGGGATGTTAGGGATTCACTTCACCGAGACCGGAAATTCCTGTCTGGAGATTTCCGTTGTTGGACCCTTGCCTGCACCAAGTCTGTGGCGGGTGGGTTCTGGCCTAAGCATTCTCAAGTTCCTTTGATGACTGCTGAGCTCACTGTACCAATCCAAATTTACATCTATAAGAGAAGGGCCACTCAGCCATCACAGATTGAGAACAGCCAATTGGCTGAGAGTTCAAGTATGGGAGAGAAAGAGAAGTGAGAAAGGGAGAAAGGACATTTCACAGTGCGCACCAGACGCCTTAATTAATAATGTCGCAAGTGTCATGCAACATGACTATAATCATTGTGTCAGAAAGATAAATTAGAATTGAGAATATTTTCAGTGCCAATCCTACCTCCTATTCAGCTATGATGTACAAATTAAACTACAGTCGAGACATAGTGACATTTCCCATAATAACTATCACATTATTGCTTTGTAAAAGGAAGCCTGCTTTGACAGTCTCAGTGGCAGCTTTGCACTAATCATTGGAAACAATGCATGACCACATATAAGGGAATCATATCATTGGTTTTCTGCAGTCTTGTGATAACTCAAGTACAAACAGAATTTATGTAAGTTTGGGTTTATCCACTTTGAAAATATATTATAAGAAAGAAAGCAGAAACCAAACATTTCTGATTCTTCTTTATACTTACAGTCCTCCTTCAGCTTGTGCCATACCTGAACCATAGCAACAGTGCAGAAGGAGATCATTCAGCCCATCAGATCTGCACCAATAATAATCCTACCTAAGCCCTATCCCCGTAACACCATATATTTATCCTGTTAATTTCCCTGACACTAAGGGGCAATTTAGCATGGCCAATCCACCTAAGTTGCACCTCTTTGGACTATGGGAGAAAACCGGAGCACATGAGCAAAACCCATGCACACAAGGGGCAATTAGTACACTCCATGCAATGACTCGAGGCTGAAGACAAACTCAGATCCCCGGCACTGTGAGATAACAGTGCTAACCACTGTTCTGTCCACAAACTTACTTGAACAGTTCACATATGAGATGTTTTCAAAGTAAAAAGTAAAGTTTATTTATTAGTCAGAAACAAGGCAATGAATTTACTGTGAAATTCCCATAGTCACCACACTCTGGTGCCTGTTCGGGTCAATGCACCTAACCAGCACGTCTTTCAGAATGTGGGAGGAATCTGGAGGAAACCCACACAGACACGGGGAGAACATGCAAACTCCACACAGACAGTGAGCCAGGAATTGAACCCAGGTCCCTGACGCTGTGAGATAGCAGTTCTAACCACTGTGCTACCATGCAGCCTTGTGTGGCACCATGTGAAGGGTGAGCATTCAGAATGGCCCTGTAGTCATTTCAAAGTTCATCTGGAGCAACTATGCAAATTTTGCACATGCCATTTGAGAAATGATTGCATTCAGCCTTTCAATTAAAAAATACTTCAAATAAATTGTGTTGGAATAAGTTTGTTTTTCACAATAATACAAGGTATTAAAGTGAAATACCCAAAGAGAATCAGTAAACCTTATCAAATCACCAATCATTTAACATTGCAATTCTGTTTTGTTCTGATTAAACAGAGATCGTTCTGCTGGATGGTTCTCATGTATATGTATACCCAGTTCGAGACCTGCATCTTTCAATAGCAGAATGGTGGCAATTTCCAGGGGAGCACCATCACCTTCAACTTCCCCTTCAAGTCACAAATCCTGCACCATTTCTTCATTGTTGCAGAATCAAAATCTTAAGAAATTCTTTACACCATTGTGGGTAGCATCATCATTGCAAGGACCCAATAGTGGCTCACGCACTAGTTGGCCACGTTCAAGGATATGGAGAAATTGTGGCCTCACCAATGTCACAAAAATAAATAGCAATTTTAAGAAACTTTGATCTTTACAGGATGAGTTCAGTGAATCCATGTTTCAAGAAGCACATATCATAGTCTGTGGTTTTCCGTTCATTCACTAATTTCAGTATGGGTGTCTGTATAGGGGTGTGTGAGGGAGAGGTTGGGGGGGAGAGCAGAGAGGCTGATTAGAGTGCGTGTGAGTTTGCATGTCTGTGGGAGAGGTGAGTGATGACAGTGTGTGTGGGGTGGAGCTGAGGGACTAATTTTGATGTGTTTGGAGGGGAAGGGACTGATTACAGTGGGAATTGCAGGAAGGTAATGGGATGGTTATGCAATGCGTGGGAGGATGGATACCAATGTCTGACATTTGCAGGGGATGGAGTGGAGAGCCACTCATTGGCATATATGTGGAGAGGAAAAGGGCCAACGAGAGTGTGTTTCCTGAGAGAGAGAGAGAGTGTGTGTGTATGTGTGTGTGTGTGTGTGTGTGTGTGTGTGCCTGTGTGTGTGTAGGGAGGGGGAGTTCAAGGAGATATAGCTGATGATAGTCTGTTGGGGTGGAAAAGAGGGGCATATACATAATATGGATTTTTTATGTTGTAATGATGGTGGCCCATGGATGAGCTCTTGAACCTTGTGTGTTTAAATATGAACCGTTGGATTGGTAAGGTTTAACTATTTACAGCTCCAAGCATGGTCTTGCATAGTCTTGCTACCACCATGTAGGTCACCTGCTAACAGAGTTCTTCCAGACTGTTTGCTGACCATGTGACTACAGATATCTTACAATGGACAGCGTCAATCTCTGGTCACACAATAAGCCTTGTTCTGCTGAGTGTCTTACATTATGATGCATGCAGGCACATATCACCACAGGCCTTAGCTGTGTGAAAGGGGGCTGATTATCATTCGTGTATGGAAGAAGGGCTGGTTTACGTGTGCTTGTGGGGGTCATGAGGGGAGGGTATGAGTGGCTGATCTCTGTTTGTGTTGAGCGGGAGCTAGCGAGAGACTGGAATCTTCAGTAAAATGTTTAAAGGTTTTTTTGACTCATCTCACATTAAAATCAATGATGTCAAGATTGCCTTGAGGGAACTTTGGTATGATTTACTTTAGATCAATATGCATTGAAAGCAAATGCAAATGTCAATGGTATTTGTTGCTTCCCAGCCAAGACCCTTGAAATAAGCAGTTCGGATTAATTGTACTGGTGTACTTATGTATTGGCGAGTACGTAAAATAATAAGATTTTTATAAGTTATTTTAAATAATCAGATTTTAATATTATTCTCTGTTGACTTATAATACACAAACTTTAACCAATGTATATTAATAATTATATGCTATTTTATTGCTACTTTGTTGGCATCTGGAGTCACATTAATTTTCTGTTGTTAAAATGGGGTCATCGATATAAGATGGGATTTTTCTGGCCCGCTTGCCCCCCACGGCTGGAAAATCCAGCAGCACGGTGGCACAGTGGTTAGCACCACTGCTTCACAGCACCAGGGACCCAGATTCAATTCTGGTTTCAAATCACTATCTCTGTGGAGTTTGCACATTTTTGCCATGTCTGCGTGAGTTTCCTTCGGGCACTCCGCTTCCCTCCCACAGTCCAAAAGACGTGTGCTTTAGGTGGATTGGCCATGCAAAATTGTCCCTTAGCATCAGGAAGATCAGAAGGATAAAGACTTGTGGTAATGGGAATGGGGCTCTGTTGTGTTTGTTATCGATGCAGGCTCGATGGGCCGAATTGCCTTTTTCTGCACTGTAGACATTCTATGAAATCTCGCCCAAGGTCAACGGAACTTTATATGATTTGTGTCCTGCTTGCTACAGTTCTTGTGGTGGGTGGGATGGGAAAATTCCACCCATAGTCTGTGAAACATTGGGATATAAGAAAGGTGGAGGAAGGCTTATGGGAAGCAGTACAGACCATTTTGGGTGGAATGGCCTGTTTCTATGCTGTAAATTTTATAAATTCTACATACAAACACTGAAATGGATTAGAGCTGTCACAAGGAATAGGATACATTGATACATGAAACATATTTATTTGATTTTAAAGTATGTGCAACATTAACACAATGGATGATGTATTTGTCAAATGGGTTATGAATTTGCATCATGATTGCAAAAGGTTCTTCAATCAAGTGCTTGGTAGTGCTGTTTTTGCCAGTCCATGTACTAGCAGACGTCCATAATGTGGTCATAGTGGCTTATGTGCCAACTCAACATCTCGAAGATTTGCATTATCAGTATCAAGGAGTAGAGATTATTCTTTTGTGTTTTCATCTACAAAGGAGTCTGAACATTTTCTCTTTCCATATCAAAGTTTACATTCATTCATATTTCTACATACGAAAATGCTGTAATTCTAGTAAAGGTCTGTCACATTATTAAAAAAAAATTGAAAGTAATTTAATTGAATCTGACATTTGGATCTTAAATCTAAATAAAGCATTGAAATATATGACAGTAGGGAAGCTGTGGCTAATATTTGAAGAACTAGTATGTTATAGAATCATAGAATCCTACAGCGTAGATGGAGACAATTTGGCCCCATCAAAGATCAAAGAAAATTACAATACAGGAACAGGTCCTTCATCCGTCCAAGCCTGCACCAAACATGCTGCCCAATGGAACTAAAACTCTCTATCCTTCCAGAGACCATATCCCTTCATTCCTATCCTATTGCTTATTTGTCAAGATGCCCTTTCGAAGTCATTATCATATCAGCTTCCACTACTTCCCTTCGCAATGAGATCTAGGCATCCACCACCCTCTGTGCAAAAAACTTGTCTTGCACATATCCTCTAAATCTTGCCCCCTTACACCTTAAACCTATGCTCCCAGTAATTGACTCTTTCACCCTGGGAAAAAGCTTATGACTATCTACTCTGTCCATGCCCCTCATAATCTTGCAGACTTCTATCAGCAAGAACCTAAGAATTTGGCCCCTACCAAATCTCTGTTCAGAGCAGCGGGACTGGACAATCCCAGCCATGGGCGAGGTTGGAGAATTCTGACCAATATGTCTAAAGATTGGATGGTTTTATCATTCACTAAAGGAGGATCCAGAAATTGACATTACAAGCTAAAAGAGGACATGAGACTAAATTAGAAAGAAACATCAAATCAAACTGTAAACATTTCTATAGATATGCAAGTATGGAGAGATGATTGAAAGCAGATAAGAGCAGAGATGGATGAAATGGTCAAGCTACCTTTTGTCTTCAATATGGAATACTCAAAAACAATCCAGAAATAATAGGAAAATCAAGGGTCCAGCAAGAATGAGGAAAGAAATCAGTGCAAGAAAGGATGGCATGGTGGCATAGTGGTTAGCACTGCTGCCTTACAGTGACAAGGACCTGGTTTCGATTCCCCGCTTGGGTCCCTCACTGTCTGTGTGATGTCTTGATGTAGAGATGCCGACGTTGGACTGGGGTATACTCAGTAACAGCCTGGCAACACCAATTTTAAATGCAACCGATTTATTTGATATTGTGTGGTGTCTGCCTGTTCTCCTCGTGTCTATGTGGATTTCCTCCAAGCACTCTGGTTTCCTTCCACAGTCCAAAAGATGTGCTGGTTAGCGCATTGGTTATGGTAAAATCTCCCTCTGTGTACTCAAATAGGTGTTGGAGTGTGGCGACTAGAGGATTTTCACAGTAACTTCATTGCAGTGTCAATGTAAATCTACTTGTGACATGAATAAATAAACTTTAAACAGGGATGAGAGGAACATGTCTGGGTAATACCCTGGCACTGGGGGATTCAATGTTGTTTCCGATCCAATGGAACCTTCTCTGTGTCTGATGACCTCCTTTGCTTCTTGGAGGTCTGGGGTTGTTGCTGTTATTGCCATCTGCTTAGAAGTTTTAAACATCCAATGGTGCTAAATAATTCAAACAGATCAAACTTTTTTTCCTTTTGATTATTTACATCTTCATTTAATCACCTCATCCCAGGAAATATTTGAGTTGCTTTTCTTAAGCTCCTATTTCTCTGTGGATCACAGCACTATATTTTCTCTTCAAAACACTCAAACAAAAGATGACTTGATCAGGGTATATTTGAAGCCTAGCCTAATTTTTAGATTAAAATCACAGTTAAATTACTGGTAATAGAATCTTTACTAATGTTGTCCTTAGGATCTCAGTGAAATGTAACATTGGATGCGTGAAATTATCTTACCATGCCTGACTGAACCTTGACAGATACCCAGCAGCGCAAGTTGCTCACCCTCCCAGATGTGGGCTATGTTTGGTGTGAGCACTCTGAATTGTACAGCACCAGGGTGAATTACAAAAGGTCACAGATATGTCAGTGACATTGGGAGGTACTGAATTATGACAGGAACACAAGAAGTGTATCACGAACAACATCACCTTAAGGCTAAAAGGAGTTCCTTTCTCTTAAGTACAGAACATTTCGTATCAGCCTCCTGACAAGATTAAAATAAATATTATTAATTCATATCCCTGCCGCAGAACTTCGCAGACTTGAACCGCAGATTGAAAATGTTACTGTTTTCATCCTTAAAACCATCCATTGTCCTCACCACGTGAATCCCCGATGAGCCTTGGGAACTGAAATTTGCAAACAACAACGGTGCCTTTTTTTAACCTATTAAAATGTATAAAGGTGCTTCACAGAAGAGTTACCAGAGATAGTGAAGTATTTGCTTTGCTAAGGAGGTAAGTTTATTTATTAGTGTCACAAAAAAGGCTGACATTAACACTGCAATGAAGTTACTGTGAAAATCCCCTAGCTGCCACACTCTGGCACTTGTTCAAGTTACACTGAAGGAGAATTTAGCATTGCCAATGCATCTAACTGATGCATCATTCAGACTGTGGGGGGAAACCGGAATACCCAGAGGCAACCTACCCAGACACAGGGAGAACGTGCAGACTCCACACAGACAGCCACCCAAGCTGGGAACCGAACATGCGTCCCTGGCGCTATGGGACAGCAATGCTAACCACTGTGCTACCATGGTTTTAAGGATCATTTTAAAGAAAAGGTGAGAGGCTGAGAGATTCTGGGAGGTAATTCCTGGGCTTAAAAGCAAAACACCGCACTCTGCTTCTTTTAAGTTCTGGAATTTATCAGAGAATGGAGTTACAGTTCTTTAATGTCTGATTTCCTTTGCAAGCAGTAAGTGATGGATGAATTCAAAATAAAGCAACCTTTTCAAGTGGAGAAGATTATCTTATTTTGAGAAAGACAGTGGTAGGTGCAGGGGATGACAAAAGGAACCTGAGGCTATATATATAAAATATATATACTAGAGATTTGTTTGTGCAGGAGTGTAGATGATATTAACTACAAATTCCTGAAATACTTCTTTAACACTGCTGTGTTCCCTGTAACACCCCGCAGTGGAGTCTTTCTTTATTTTAAATAGTCTATGATCTTTATCTACAGCTGACTTGGTTCTGAGAGAAGAATAACTTGAAAAAGCTTCTTCCAGACTGTGACAAATGTGGCTAATAACTTTACTGTTGTATCAAATTCAAAACATTGAATAGCTAACAGTATTCACAGGGGCCACGGTAATTGAGTATGTTATCTTATTGTTATTTTATCTTCCTAACCCTTTGAGGAATGCAAGACGTATTTTCTCAGCCCCCTTCATAAGCGATATTCCGAGGTAATGTTCAAGTGTCACTGTTCTCCAGCACATAGAACACAGGGAAGCTTACTTGGGCCTGTTTCTGTTTTATGCAATTGGAAATTTTTAATCTGCTGGCCACAGTGGGTAGAAATCTTGCTCCTGAGATAGGGGTCTGAATTTTCAATCGCTCATGGATTTTTGTTTTGTTTATTTATGGGAAATGGTCATCCTTGGCTGTAAGAAGTCTGACAACACCAGGTTCAAATCCAACAGATTTATTTGATAGTAAACTCACAAGCTTTCGAGGTGTTTCAACCTCTTCATCAGGTTTTGATTCTTCAGGGTGGAATTTTGCAGCATGTCTGCCTAAGGATTGTACGACCCCGCCTGAGGTTAATGGAAAATGTTGTTCTCTGAGCCTTGCACGCTCCAATTCCAGTAAAATTCCAGCCTTAATTCCAGATTCTTTTCTTATTAAATTCAAATTCCACCAAATGCCATGGCAGGAATTGAACCCAGTTCCCCAGAACATTTCTGGATTCACAGTCTCGCAATAATCCCACGAGGACATGCCTTTCCCTAATGATAAGAATAGTAATGAGAATGGGAGTGGGCTCATTTTGCAAGTCACAATTCTAGATGGTGTGTCAGCATCCTGATGTCTCCAGGATGAGCTGCTACTGTCAAATTCTCAAAGTGAAGGAAGAGATGCTTTGGGGGCTTAAAATCCCCATCTAGTAAACTGCCCATTAAGTTCCTTTAAGGGCTTGCAAATGAGCCTCAGAATACTTAGAGTGCAGAAGGAGGCAATTTGGCTCATTAAGTCTGCACCTCTCTGAAAGAACAAGACTTACTCTGGACTCAATTGGTTAGTTAATATTTGAAGGTAGCATCATGGCAGTCAAAGGTGACATGGTGCAGAGAACTTGATATTTTAAAAAAATTCTTAAAGGTATACTTATGTCACAATTTGATTTTACTATCACTAAGGAACCATTTTTTAAATCATAGAATCCCTGCAGTACCATCTGGTCCATCAACAGCAATCCCACCTCGGTCCTATTCATATAACCCCGCGTATTTACCTTGCAAATCCCCCTGACACAAAGGGACAATTTATTAGCACGGTCTATCTACCTAACCTACACATCTTAAGAATGTGGAAGGAAACTGGAGCATTGGGAGGAAACCTACACAGACAATGTGCACACCTCACACATTGGCTGGAATTGAACAGGGGTCCTTGGCGCTGTGAGGCAACAGTGCTAACCATTGTGTGCCAATGTGCTGACCATCAATACCTCAGCTACTGATCTGAAAGACAGCCGGAAGGATTTAAGATGAAGTAGTCAGTATTTCAGCAATGTGAACCAAAGGTGACTGTTTGTGCTAAGTTCTAGTTGAGCTGATTCCATCTGTCCCTTCAGTAATTATCCAGATTGGATGTCCTATCCACCAACATGAAACATTTACAGCAGTATTAAATATGCTCTTGGCACTAGCATGAATATGCTCCATAGATACACTAACCCCTGCACTGCCAGAGAACCTGGATAAAAAAGACTTACAATCTGATTTAAGGTCCTTCTCCCCTTCCAAATGCTCCTCATCTGTGGTGAAAGAATATTATATTTCTGTCTTGTACTCGAGCAGTTTTGCGGAATTAAAATGGATAAACCACAATGAAAATTGGCCTGAATTTCTCTGTGAATTCTACGGTTTAATTACACGTGAAATCATTATATCCCCGGGGCAACTTTCTCTTTCTTGAAACAGAAACGGAGCTGGCATATTTTACAGAACTTCCCATAAATTGCCTTGTGAAATCATATGAGACGATTCATGAAAGTGTTCAGTTCCAGACTGCGCACTCTCTGGAGGAACTGTGATCTTGCAATGTAGGAAATATAATGCAGGCAATGTTATTAGAACAAAAGGCATAGGATCCGGAGTAGGTCAACAGCCTCTCATAATCATTTTGGGAAGATATTGGAAACTTTCCTTTCCTTTCCTTCCTAAGGTCCTTGAGAGTGTTGTTCCCTCCCAAATCTCTGCGCCAAATAATCTTTGAATCCATTCAATCAAATTTCAGCTGTTGCCGTCTTTTCGAATTGGTGCACAGAAAAGTTGCAACTGATATTTTATGTGACTATGACAATAGTTTGCCTTCTGCTGAAACTTGCATGCGTGCTTTTCCCAGCTTGATAATCCTAGTGTACTCTGGGTTGGCCTCTCATTTTTTATTCTCTGAAAAGAGTCAAAGAAAATGGCTCCATTTGGCCTTCTCCCCTGACCTACATTGGCCACCAGCTAAACCAAGCATTGATTTTCAAATTTCAGCGCTGTTTTCAAATCATTCTACAGTCTCAACTTTCCTCACTCTGTAATTTTCTCCAACTCACAAGCTTGCTAAAAACCTGAGCTTCTCTAACTCTGGCCACACCTGTTTAAATCATTCCATCTTTGGTTGGTGTGGATCTGCCACCTCAGCCTGAAACTTTCTCCCTAAACCTCCCTTCTTGTCTTCTTTAAGATGCACTTTCAAGTTTATCTCTTTTACAAGTTTAAAGTGTTAAACTTTAAAGTTTATTTATTAGTGTCACAAGTAGGTTTACATTAACACGCAGTGAAGTTATTGTGAAAATCCTCTGGTTGTCAGACTCCTGTTTGGGTACACTGAGGGAGAATTCAGCAGTCAACAGCCTCTTATAACATAATTGGGAAGATATTGGAAACTTTCTTTTCCTTTCCTTCCTAAGGTCTTTGAGAGTGTTGTTCCCTCCCAAATCTCTGCGCCAAATAATCTTTGAATCCATTCAATCAAATTTCAGCAGGACTAACAAGCACGGACTGTGGGAGGAAATCGCAGCACCCGCAGGAAACCCATACAGATACGGGGAGAATGTGCACAGACAGTGGGTGAATTTTCACATTTCGTCTGCCACTGGAATCATAACGAATGAGGGATGGACCATGTAAAGATCTGTTGACGTTGGATGGTATTTTACGGCTTTGGGGCAAGCATGGCCAAAAAATCCTGACCAGTGACCCAGGTTGGGAAATAAACATGGGTCCCTAGCACTGTGAGGCAGTTGTGTTAACCACTGTCCCGCTGTGCCGACCACGTGGCTTCATAAGACTTGTGGTTTAAGTTAAATGGTTAAAATTTGTTTGGTAATGCTCTTGTGAAGGACCGCGGGATGTTGTCCTAGCTTACAGGTATAATGCAATGAAAGGTATAATTTTTGTAATTATTAGTGTTTATATCGAGTCACAATGCTCCATTATGAAAAATGGGACTATTTTTGAATATAATCATATGTCATTTCAACTCATATAACTCATTGTCACAAGCTGAATGATTGATCATTGCATAAAGTTTACAACAGTGCCACAAACCATTCAGTCTATCACATCTTATGGCATTCCATCACATATTCCACAAGCTTCCTACCACCTTGTTGCATCTCACTCTATCAACATATATTTCTCAGAAGACTCAGGAAATTTGGCACGTCTGCTATGACTCTCACCTATTTTCACAGATGCACTGTAGAAAGCGTTCTTTCTGGTTGTATCACAGCTTGGTATGGCTCCTGTTCTGCCCAAGACTGCAAGAAACTACAAAGTGTCACGAATGAAGCCCAATCAATCACGCAAACCAGCCTTCCATCTATTGATTCTGTCAACCCTTCCTACTGCCTTGGAAAAGTAGCCAGCACAATTAAGGATCCCATGCACTCCAGACATTCTCTCTTCCACTTCCTTCCATCGGGAAAAAGATGCAAAAGTCTGAGGACATGTATTGATCGACACAAGAGCAGCTTTTTCCCTGCTGCCATCAGACTTTTGAATGGATCTACCTCTCATTTTTGTCTACACCCTAGCTATGACTGTAATACTACATTCTGCACCCTATTCTTTCCTTCTCTATGAATGGTATGCTTTGTCTATATAGCACGCAAGAAACCATACTTTTCACTGTATACCAATACATGTGACAGTAATAAATTAAATCAAATAAAATCAAATATCCTTTTCTATTCCATTCCTCTTGTATACTTATTTAGCTTCACAATACCATCCAAGAAGCTTGACACAATCCAGACCGAAGCAGCCTGCCACTCCATCCACCATTTCAAACATTTACTGTCTTCAGTATTGCCGCAGTGGCAGGAATGTTCACCATCTACGACAGTGTCTTTCAAACTTTTTTTCCAGGAAATACTTCTGCCAACTGACCGAGCTTTGGGACCCACACTATGTTAACTCATCCAGCAGTATTTGCCCACATGTAAAACATATCGGCTTTGCATCCTAATTTGCGTTGGCACAGCTTACAGAACAATACCACAAGAGATCACCTTCCAGTGCTTTGCTTCTGATTGAGTTTCTTCTATTTGCAGGCTGTTCCCAAGAGACCCTGGCCCTCTACACAGAGCGAACAGTAGCTTTGCCCTATAATAATTCTCTCCAGCAGATTTGGATGTAAGATCCTGGCTATTAGGTACACTGCCTGTTAGTGTCTCCGGCTGTCTCTTGTGGCAAAATGATCCATGTTCATAGTGCCTCAGCTCACGAGAGAGAGAAGCTCACCTCCAAGTGAATTTGTGCCAAAAGAACATACATACAGCATGTTTGGTGCCAAGCATACATTGGATAAACTGATCTGCTCACTGCAGCCTCTTATGGTCAGAGTCTACAGTTGTCAGGGAGTATAGATTGAAGGGTTTGGTCGCATTCAGAAAAGTTTGTGCCATTCTTGGCACCATTGGCAGATGATCTTTGGGGAACACTGAGATCTTTTTTATACCTCCAGTGACCCACCCATATGTCACCACCCCCCACTTTGCAAATGCCTGATCCACAAGATGTATTGCAGCTTCTTGTGAGTGCTCCTTCAACAACACTTTCCAAACCCAAGATCTTTATCACCTAGAAAGGCAAGCACAGCTGGGCCACGGGAAAGCCACCAATCCCAAATTCCCCTGCCAGCCACACACCATTCTGACTTGGAACTATAACACTGTTGCATCAGTGTCACTGGATCATAGCCCTGGGACACTTTCCTGATAGTATCTACTCCAGTATCTACCTGGAATTCAACAACTCAAGAAGGCCAATCACCACCATTTTCTGAAGAGGAAATAAGTGTTGGTCTAGCCAGTGCCGCCTGGGTCCACTGAACAACTAAAATACAACAAGCAAAAGCAAGGGACAGAAATATTTCTGCACAAAAGGATATTCTCAGATAGCACCCAATAAAACCAGCACTAGCCTTAAGAGATGCTAAGAGCACTTTGCTATGAGATTATTCAGCCAGATATCTAAGAGAAAAAAAAGTTATAGAATCATAGAATCCTACAATGTAGAAGGAGGCCATTTGGCCCATCGAGTCTGTACTGACAATAATCCCACTCAGGCCCTATCCCCATAATTCCATGCATTCACCCTAACCACTCCCCCTGACATAAGGAACAATCTAGCACAGCCAATCAATCTAACCCATACATCTTTGGATTCTATTTTTTATAATTTGAACCGGGGTGGCACAGTTGTTAGCATTGCTGCCCCTCAGCACCAGCGAGCCGGGTCTGATTTCCAACCCGGGTCACTGTCTGTGTGAAGTATGCAAGTTCTCCCTATGTCTGTGTGCACTTCCCCTAGATATTCCGGTTTCCTCCCACAGTCTGGAAGACTTGGTGATTAGGTGCTTTGACAATGCTAAATTCTCCCTTAGTATATCTGAACAGGCACTGCAGTGTGGTGACTAGAGAACTTCCACAGTTGCTTCATTGCAGTGTTAACGTAAGCCTACTCATGACACTAAAAAATAAACATTAAAACTTTCAACTTTAATAAATAAGCTTTAAATCTGCTTAATAAATCGATTGGTCTTCTTGATATCCAACGGACAGCCTCATCTGAAACTTCTGTCTCACAAGGAATCATTTGTTAAATACAGAAATAGGGACACTGAGACCATGTGCAGGGTCAAGATGGAGCCTTATCCACTGATTGTCTGCCTGAGGGGAATGTCTACCACACAGCAGCCATATTGATGGCTGCACTGCAAGTGTGTGGACTTTATTCACAAAGAATTCCATTCCTGATTATCAGTTGAATTTCTTCTTTAGTTACTAAAGATACAAATGTGCAGTCAACACATTATTAATGCTAAAAGAAAGTTTAGGTCATGTCATTTTCCTGATTAAATGGACGGTTTTGCATATATTATGGATGGTATGATGTCCAGATGTGGTAGGTTTTTCTTGCTACTGCAATTCAAAGCATCATCAAACTGACATAGAATCATAGAAGAGGATGTAGCATTAAAGGAGATCATTTAGCCCCTTGTAACTCTGCTGGCATCTTGAATCCTAGTTAGACCGCAGTTTCAGTGTGAGTCTATGTCATAATGATGCATGTCTACCTCGTTACTCATTGATTGCTCACCACCTAAAATGGTGTAAAAGCTTAACGAGTTTGACTTGTCCGTCAAATTACAAACCTGGCAGCCATCGCTAGAATCGTCCCTCTGACCACGAGTAATTGCTGGTTATTTGGAAATTAAAATGTTGCTAAAAGCTTCAAGCATCCCGAAAAGCTCATGAGCAGAAGATGAACAAAGAAAAAATCAATCATAACAACAAACAATATTGTATTCAAGTCCTTTCTATCAAAACTGTAGCCAGGACAGATGGAATACAATAGGCTGCGTTTGTCTGTGTAAGAATAAGCTCCTAGCTTCCAGCAATTCTGACCTTTAGTTATCCACTCTGTTTCATACCAAGTGACGGCTCTGGCATAGAATGAAGATCTTTGTCAGTGATCTCTTGCGAAGATGCTTTTGGACTTCTAATTTTCTATTATTGTGCGTTCACTGGAGCTGGCCTCGACAGCTATGTTATTTTCTACTCACCAACAGCCCTTTCCTCCCCTGCCTCTGACCGCACAATATTTCCAATGGATTTATATAGGAAACAGTCTTGTTTATATAGCAGTATCAATAATGCTCCTTAATAATTACAGTTGATTCTGTGATTTAAGAAAGAAGGCCAAAGAAAAAAGAGAACCCTGTATAGTTCCTCAGTACAAGTCACCTTGCTTCATGATTCACAAGCTGCAAAGGTCTTGACATCAGTTAGCGGCACTCTTTTTAATCCAAATCAATAGATAATGAGCCTTTAGGCTTCATTACTGCTGTAAATGTCATAGTAAAGTGATCAATCAGCAAAAAATTTACAATCCTTGTAGGAATCAAATAATTCTTGAACTAAATGGCTATTTTGCACTTTTTAAAAATTCTTTCATGGGATGTGGCCGTCACTGGCTAGGCCAGGATTTATTCTTTATCCTGAATTGCTCTTGAGGTGATGGTGATGAGTCTTATTCTTGAACCACTGCAGCCTGTGTGGTATAGGTACACCCACTTTGCTATTGGGAAAGGAGCTCTAAAATTTAGACCCAGTGACAGGGAAGGAATGGGGATATAGTTCCGAGTCAGGATGGTGAGTGGCTTGGAGAGGAGCTTTCAGGTGGTGATGTTCCCATGCATCTTGCCCTTCTAGGTGATTGCGGGTTTGGAAGAGACTGTCAAAGGAATTGCTGCAGTGCATCTTGTCAATGGCAAACACTTTAGGAACATAGAAACAAAGAATATTGGAGCAGAAGGAGGCCATTTGGCCCTTCGAACATGCTCCGTCTTCATAACGATCATGGCAGATTATTCAATTCAATAAACTAATCCTGTTTTCTCCCCATAACTTTTGATCCCATTCACCCCAAGTTCTATATCTAGCCTCCTCTTGAACGTACACAATGTGTTGGCATCAATTACTTTGTGTCGTCACTGTGCATTAGTGGTGGAAGGAGTAAATGTTTAATGTGGTGGATGGGGTGCCAATCAAGCCAGCTGCTTTGTCCTTGATGGTTTTGAGCTTCTTGAGTTCTTGGACCTACATCCATCCAGACAAGTGGATCATACTTGTCTCTTGTAGATTGTGGATAGGCATTAGGCAGTCAGGAGGTTAGTTACTTGCTGCAGAATTCCCAGCTTCTGAACTGCTCTAGTAGCTACATTATTTATATGACTGTTCAGTTCAATGGTATATTGGCAATTATTATTAGTTTTTTTAGAAGTGAGATACCTTGAGTATTGATTTTTAAGTATTAAAATCAATATGATGAGTATTGCCTCAACAGGTTCAAGGTAGCTTTGGTTAGCTGTATATTGATTTGATTGAATTCCAGAAAAGCGAACAATCATTATAGAAACTCCACTCAAGACTGCAGATGAGGAAATTTATAAATCACTAGATTATCTTCAAACCAAGAACAGCTGAACAAAAAGGAGAAAACTGAGGGGTGAAAATAGAAATCCTTGAAATTATGACCTGATTCAATAAGGTTCATGAGAAGCAGATGTTTCCACTGGGGGATGTCTAAAACTAAAGGCGACTAATGTTAGATAATCACCAATAAATCCACTAAGAACTCAGGAGATTTCTTTTTGTTCAGAGAGCGGCTAGAATGTGAAACTGATGGAGGTTCAGTGATGGTAATGCTATTTTATGTCAACTGTTTACCAGAACCCCAAAGTATGTTATGAAGTCTGACTAGACCTGAACAGTTTTTCCAATTTGCCTTTATTGGGAGGATAAAATGTGTTACTTCAGATATAATTCTATTGACATTGGAGAGATTTATCAGAACAAGCTTTATTTAACAATACTGTTTAACTATAATAAATGAATTAGTTTAACTTCTACTAATTGAAATATTTAAACATGATAAAATAAAATTCTTAACTGCAAACCTATCTCTATTCCAATTCAATCAATATTTATCTTATAGACTTAAACTTCTCTTCAAGATCAACAAGTGATGCACAGGCATTTGTGTGTGCGCTTGTTAACAGTCCAAGAGCCCTCTGGAGAAAGAGAGAAAGAGAGAGAGAGAGAAAGAGAGAGAGGGGAGGACAGAGAAACACTTGCCTTCTCACAGCTCCAAACAGCAGCTTCCAGAAAGAGAGAGAGAGGGAAAGAGAAGGAGAAAGAGAGAGAGAGAGGCGGGGGAGCGGGAGGGGGATGGAGAGAGTGAGAGAGAAAGAAAGAGACAGAAAGACACTTGTCTCATGCCATTTCCAGACAGCAGCCTCCAGAGAGAGGGAGGGAGAGAGAGAGAGAGAGAGAGGAGAGAGACAGACAGACAGACAGAAAAACATTTATCTTCCACCAGCTCCAGACAGCAGTCTCCAGAGAGCGAGAGAGAGAGAGAGAGAGTGGCAGAATGATATTTTCTGCTTCTTTTAGGATCAAGCAGAAAACTGTTATAAAATTAAAAAAAAATTGCAGTTGGGATTTTTCAACTATGCTCATCGCAAAACTGAAAAATTCCACCCAAGATCAATAGACCTTTGCATGGTCTCTCCCCCCACATGATTCCCATACCAGGACAGGAAAACTCTGCTCTTTGTGTTTTTCCTGCAAGCCTAGCTCCACCCACTCACATGACACTGCCTCTGTCAATCAACTTGATCAAAACCCTACTCTGAAACTCCCAGGGAAAAACCAAAATGAATGATGTTGGGGCTAGAAGATATGGCGTAGTTTTCCATCATTTTCAAAGGTGGGAAGCAATCCCTGTTTTATCCATCTTCTACCATGGGGCTTATTCCCCAGTGGGAGAAATACAATCAATATATCAGGTTGATAGAAGATCATCGACAATCTATCAGCCTGCAGAATTGATTCTCTTTCTCTGCCTGACTTGTTGAATTTTTCAAGCATTTTATTCTTACTTTATATTTCACTGTATGTCAGAATCTCTTTTCTTCCAATTTATTAGACATAAGACATGCTGGTTAGGTGTTTTGATGTGAGCAGGTGCCAGAGTGTTGCGACCAATGGAATTTCACAGGAAGCCTTACTTGTGACTAATAAATAAACACACTTTACTTTTACTTTACACAGAATTTACAACCTGGAAATAAAATGTGGGGCGTAACAACTCTAAACTCAACACTAACCTCCACCAGCCATTACCTCATCTATTATTATTATTATTGGTTACTCCCTTGTGCATTTACCTAGCCTCCATCTGTGCTCCTCACCCTGACTATGCCACGTAATAGCATGCTTCACATTCGAGCCACTCTCTCGACCAAAAGATTTCTCCTGAGTTCTTAGTGGATTTATTGGTGATTATCTAACATTAATCGCCTTTAGTTTTAGACATCCGCCAGTGAAAACATCTGCTCCTTATGAACCTTATTGAATCAAGTCATAATTTCAAAGATTTTTATTTTCACCCCTCAGTTTTCTCTTTTTGATTCAGCTGTTCTTGGTTTGAAGAAAATCTAATGGTTTATAAATTTCCTCATCTGCAGTCTTGAGTGGAGTTTCTGTAATAATTGTTCTCTTTTCTGGAATTCAATCATATGAATATAGAGCTAACATAAGCGACCCTGAATCTGTTGAGGCAACACTCATCATATTGATTTTATACTTAAAAATCAATACTCAAGGTATCTCACTTCGAAAAATGAGTAATAGTTGCCAAGTTATTTCATATAAATGTTCTCTTTTTCCTTTCTTTCATATCTTCCCTTGATAATTGAAATATTATGAAGAGGAGAGTGGTTGTTTGACTGGTAATGCTATCATTTAACTAGATGCTCAGGAACAGTCTAACGTAATGGTGGGCATCCTACCGCCCAGGGGCCACATGCAGGCTCTGATTGCAGCCCACAGGACATTTTGTTGATTGTTACCCACATGCAGGGTTGCCGCATTCCTCTGCTTTCCATCCATTTGGCTTTTATCCAACCAGCTCCACTGAAGTGAGATGCACATAAAACAAGGACAAGTGAAGTGAGTTACATGCTGGTTGCACACAACATTGACTGTGAAAGCTCTGTACTCCCTCTGCATCCAATCAAGCATAAATATTCCTTTTGTTTCTATCACCTGAAGTTGATGACAGTTCTATTAATATATGAATGATTAAGCGCTTTCTATAACTTGCCATGAAATATTCAACATGTATTAAATGTATTCAATCTTATTCAAAGGCTATAGTTAGTGAAGATACCCAATTTCAATCTTGCAAACACTCATGTAGCCCATTTAGTAGCCTAAGTTGCCAATCACTATCAGACCATAAAACCATAAGACATAGGAGCAGAATTAGGCCATTCAGTCCATCGAGTCTGCTTTGCCATTCAATCATTGCTGATATTTTTCTCATTCCCATCCTCCTGCCTTTTCCCTATAACCCTTGGTCCCCTTATTAATCAAGAGCCAATCTATCTCTCTCTTAAAGATACTCAATGATCTAGCCTCCACAGCCTTCTGTGGCAAAGATTTCCACAGATTCACCATCCTCTGGCTAAAGAAATTCCTCCTCATCTCTGTTTAAAGGATTGTCCCTTTAGCCTGAGGTTATGCCCTACTAGTCCAAAGTAATCCACTTCTCAGTAATAAATTGTTTGTTCTCCAATTGTTTTCTTTTCCGCATTACAGGGCTGAAATTATAATTTAGATATGGTTTTATTTTATTCATCCATAACATATGGTTATTGCTGTTCAAGCCAACATTTACTACTCATCCCTGAAGATGTTTTAAGAGTCAACCACATTGCTGTGAGTCTGAAGTCACATGAAGGTGAGACCAGATAAGGATGGCTGATTTCCTTCCCTAAAGGACATTAGTGAACCAGATGGATTTTTCTGATCATCTACAAAAGTTTCATGGTCATTTCAATCCCACATTTTTTTTATTGAATTTAAATTTCACCATGTGACATGGTGGGATTTGAATTTGAGCCCCCAGAGCGTTACCTTGGGTTACTAGTCCAGTGACAATGCCACTACTTTCCCTGGTTAGTGTTTTAGATGTGGAGATGCTGGCATCGGACTAGTATTTTAGATTAGTGTTTAGACTAGTGTTTTAGATCACAGTGAGTTACTGATATACTGCATCACGCAAGGAATTCTGATGTACTATCCTAAAAATTAATTCTTATCAAGTGGACTTACATTAATGAAGTTACTGTGAAAACTTCTAGTTGCCACCTCCAGCACCTGTTCGGGTACACTGAAGGAGAATTTAGCATGACTAACCATTATGTCTTTCGGAATGTGGGAGGAAACCGGACCACTCGAAGGAAATCCATACAGAAACAGGGAGGACATGCAAACTCTGCACAGATAGTGACCCATGCTTGGAATTGAACCCAAGTCCCTGGCACTGTGAGGTAGCAGTGCGAAACATTGTGCTACTGTGCCACCCTTTCACACCAGTTCACTTTTGTTTACATTTTGAGGACTTTTCATTGACCCATAACCCTTACTGACACCAAAAAAAACAGACTGCCAAAGATATACTGTACCTGAATGTGTCAGTGAACTTAAGTAGCTGTTCAAAGAACATGTGCAATTTTGTTGATTCAGCGATGTATTACTCCAGCTTTACGCACTACTTGGCTCGGTAACTGTTTGAAGCTTAAGAAGACATCATTTGTGCAATACTTCTCTTAAAAGGGGAAAATGAAAAATCTCTCTCTCAATTATTCAGGTCAATTAGTGTCATTTATTGCAATATCTGTTAACACCTAATTTCAGGGCCAGCTCCTTGGAGCCCCAAGAATCAAAGAGCTTGCGGTTAAACTAATTGTTCTCTGATTGATTTGTGCAGTAATGGAGAGCCACTGCAAAGTTTGCAAAGAAGAAATCTCATTATATTCACTGATCCAGTGCTTAAACCCAGAGAGTCTCACGTGCTGTTGATAAGTGAGCTTCGACTAGAATTCCAGATGGCACACACAATCATATAAAAAAAACCCTTTCTATACCAAGATAGCTGCCAAGCTGCAGAGCAAGTGAATGTTGCGAGCATATGCTTACGGAGAATCCCGTCCGATGCAACAGGAGAGAAAAAGAATTAACATCCTCAGAAATCTGTTAATTATAGAGACACACAGCTGCTGCAATGAATGGTTTGACTCAGCGCCAAACTATAGGCAATCAGCGATGGCATGGAAAAATTAGCCAAAATGAAGCAATTCAGATTTTTCCTTAAAAAAATAGATTAATTTTGAAAGCACCTGCAGCTCTGTTAGCGCCTAATAACAGAGTGAATTTCTCTGTCGTTGTGTGGCAGAGTTGAAACCCTTTCGCTCCCAGAGTGTAAATCTGAAACTACCTCAATGAGTTTACTTCTGCACATGAAAGGTGAGGTCTGGTTTGCAATTACTGTTTACATGATGCAGGGTCTTGTTAAAGACAAGTCCCCTGTGACATATTCAATCATGTTTTTCTTTGAAGATACAATAAAAGTATCTTGCAAGACACATGTAGCAAGTAAAATTTGACTCTCGTACAAGAGGAGATGTAAGGACATGGACATTTGCCAGATAAGAATCAGAGGATTACAGTTAATGACTGCTGTTTAGATTGGACAAGGGCTGGGTGTAACGTTCTCTCGGAATATTGTGTTCATTGTTGATCTTGGTGTAAGTATAAATGATCTAAACTTATTTCAAAGGGACTCAATGCTAAAATCTTCATGTCCATGGAATCATAAAATCCCTACAGTATAGAAGGAGGCCATTTGGCCCATAAAGTCTGCACTGACTTTCTGATAGAGCATCTTACCCAGGAGCTATTCCAGTAACCCCATATATTTACCCCTGCTGATCCACCCAATCTACACATCTTTTGACCCGAAAGGGCAATTTAGCATGGCAAATCCACCTAATCTGCACATGCTTGGATTGTAGGAGGAAAACAGAGCATACGTACCTGGACAGCACAATAGTGTAGTGGTTAACACTGTTGCCTCATAGTGCTAGGGACCCGGGTTTGATTCCCGGCTTGAATCACTGTCTGTGTGGAATTTGCACAACTTCTCCATGCCTGCTTGGGTTCCCTCTGGCGCTCCAGTTTCCTCCCACATTCCCAAAATGTGTGGGTTAGGTGGATTGGCCATGCTAAATGGCCCCGCAAATGTAAGGGGGACGAGCTAGGGTAAATGCATTGGATTATGGGAAAAGGAGCTGGGTGAGATTGTGATCCATGCAGAATCAATGGGCTGAATGGCCTCCTTCTACATTGTAGGATTCTATGATTCATACAGAGGGAACCCACACAGACATGGGGAGAACACACAAACGATACACAGACAGTCACCCAAGACTGGAATTGTACTAGAGTCTCTGGTGTTATAAGAGAGCAGTGCTCATGGCTGTGTCACGGTGCTGCCTTTCAGGTAAACACACTTACGAGTATCTGATGGAAAAGTTTATTATATATAATTTACATACAGCAGTCCCTTAAAGCAAAACTGTTGCTGATTGAATGATTAGGAAATACCTTTTTACTACATATGCATATTTAAAAGATGCATATTATATCTATTTGCAGTGAATCTTTCTCTGCTGAAGCTTTGAACAACTGGCATTTTTTTTTGCATCTTTTACACTTTTGTCTTTTTGCTGTAGAGTTCTAAGACATGTTCCTAGATTCTATCCAGTTTTGGTTTAAAATGTAGCTGACAAACTTAGGTGCGAGGGAATCCCTTTGGCTATTTCCATAATTCCGCATAAATTGTGTTCATGAGAGGATAACATTTCCAGATTTAACAATAGCAGAGTGAGTATCATCACTTCTATCAATATCCAAGGACCTCTGAGTACCTTCCGCAACTTTCCTGACTGGGCACATCCAAGGATGCGGGTCTCTGATGCCTGAGCTGCAACCCTTATGACTGCTATCTAATACAAGGGTAGATCTTCCTGTCAAGATAGAGATCGGAACAGCATTCACCTGCTTTGTAATGGGAATCTTCCAGGTTACTGCCAGATGAAGATGTGTGATGTTTGTTTTGCAGTAAGCAGTGCTAATGCCCAACTCTAATGACTTTATTGACCCAAGTCAATGAAGAAAGACTTTGCAGGAAAACATGGACAAGATGGAAAGGCATTAATTTGCAGTTGTGTGTAAGACCATAAGACCATAAGACCATAAGATGTAGGAGCAGAATTGGGCCATTCGAATCTGCTCTGCCATTCAGTCATGGCTGATATGATTCTCATTTTCATTCTCCTATAGTTTGGTTATACAGGTGAAGAATTGGCCAAATTGTGTTATTGCTAGACTATTAATCCAGAAACTCTGCTAATGTTCTGAGTACCTGTGTTTGAATCCCATCAAGGTAGATGGTAGAATTCAATAAAAGAAAATCTGAAATTGAAATCTACTGATGACCATGAAACCATTGTTGATTGTTTGAAAAACCCATCTGGTTCACTGATGTCCTTTAGGGAAGGAAATCTGCCTTCCTTTTCTGGTCCGTCCCACATGTGATTCCAGAACCACAGCAATGTGATTGATTCTCAACTGTCTTCTGAATGAGGGCAACTAGAAATGGGCAATAATTACTGACCAACCAGTGATGCATATACTCACAAATTAATAAAGGAAAGTCTGAAGATGCTGTCACAGGCATGAAGCACAGCCCAGTCGTGTTGCTTTGTGTATGTGGGACCAGATTATCCCAGTATACTGAGGCCCATCCAATTCTGTGCTCCAATAGAGAAATCCACATCAAACGAGGAATTTTGTCAGTGATGTATGATTTCTTCCCAATGGTGAAATGCTCTCTTGCTTTTTCCCATATGATGATAGTTAAAATTTAAAAGACTTTTGCGCAGTGGGCCGATGGAATTCTTCAGAGGGGAGATGTTTAATTGTGGCAAAACCCTCCATCAGCTGAGTTATGAGCTATCGAAGAACTCACTGATCAAACAGGAAGGCTCCACAGCAATAAACATCTCTGCCCAAATCCATCGCTGTTAACCTAAAACTTCTTGAGAGCACAAACGTGACATGGATATTTTCCAAATGTAAACTTCATAATTCACATCTCGTTGATTTCACTTTGTTCATGTGTGCATCACTGCCGTTTGCTAAGACTTGCTTAGTCAGAGAGCTAAATGTATTGGCGCACCTCAAAATCTGTATGCATTGATAAAGTCATGATGTGGAAACGTTGGACTGGGGTAAACACAGTAAGAAGCCTTACAAAACCAGTTTAAAGATCAACCAGTTTATTTGATAGTAAACCCACAAGCTTTTGGAGTTTGCCCCTTTGTCAGGTGAGTTTGTCACCTGACTTTTTACTGCATTAATAACTGCAGGGGATTTTGGAATATTTACTGTGGAGTAAATAATACTTTGCTTTTTTTAATCTCTCTGTATTCATGTCCACTGTTGTCCTTCCTGCTCTGTGAGACACATGGCTGAACTTGCATGTTCAATGAGTCCTTTGTTCTATGCATTGTAAAGGACTTTGTCCTTGATCATTCTCAGTGGGGCAGTTGATATGCTGTAGATGAAGGTAATGCCCTATGTAAACTTTAGCAGACAACACTTTGAGTTGGCCCACATTCAGAAAATACTGACCATGCCCTTTGTGCCCCTAATTTTCCCACCTGGATTGATCATATTCCCATTACATCATCCCCTTCTGGTCCTCCATGTCCCTGACCCCAAGCCTCACACTTCTCCTCCATCCACCCTCTCTAACTGCTAATGCTGGATCTCCATTCATTTTTTCCAGCTGTTCTTCTTTTGCAGAGCAGAATTGGGCAGACTTTTATGGTGCCTCACCAGTGGGTTTCAAAATTCCCTTGGTAGCCACTTAAGGGTGGTTTCCTGCCATCCAAAAGTGCCTCCTCCAGAAAAAAAATCAGGTAATGGCAGCCAAGTGGAAGGCCAAGAATACAGATAAAAAGACAGCTAAAACCAGTCAATTATTGACATTTTCAATACCACTATGGTAATAAAGAAGCTTTGTGGTGCTTGTGGATTAACACAGGCAGTTGTCTCAGTGCTGTGCTTTTCACTAACCCTTCACATGTATACCTTTCATGGTGGCTCTGATGTAATCGCCCTGTTTTCTCACTCTCCCGATAACGAGATAACATCGCTCTTGTGGAAACAATCTATTTTCGCACTTTTCTCCCTTTTCATTATCTGTTGTCGGCTTGGCTCTCTCCCTTTCAAATGAGTTCTGTCCTTCATTCAATTTTTCATTGCCGGCTAATGATACCATCCTCGTGCTCCCTGGAGGACGGAGCTTCAGAAAATGAAGCTAACCTCTCCATCGAGGAATTGTATTAAAATCATTCCACGGCGCCCTGGAGGATTCTACAGTTCTTTTGGGTATTGATAGCGTTTGACTGGTATTCTGTGTCTGAGAGCCATCTTTTAATCAAACTTCCTTGTACATGTTAAAACAGTGAAATCATTGTGGTATATCACCATGCCACCACCCCATCTGTGTTAGTTCATTGCATGAAATCACAACAGTTGATGGAGAGCCAAATATCTTTCCTCGCATTTTATGATCATGCAAAATATTTTTCTGACACTCTTTTCTTTGTCTTTATCAACTGTATAAATCCAGTTCTTCCCTGTCAATAAGCATAACCATTCGGGGTAGATGTCAAAGAACTGTGGGGCACAGTGGCACAATGGTTAGCACTGCTGGCTCGCAGCAGCAGGGACCCAGGTTCAATTCCAGCCTCAGATCGCTGTCTGCGTAGGATTAGTATGTTCTCCCCATATCTGTGTAGGTTTCCTCCAGGTGTTCCAGTTTCCGCCCACACTCCAAAGATGTGTGGGTTATGTTAATTGGCCATGCTAAATTGACCCCGGTGTCAGTGAAATTAGAAGGGTAAATGGGAATAGGCCTGGGTGGGATTGTGGTCAGTACAGACTCGATGGGCCAAGTGGTCTCCTTCTTTACTATCAGGATTCTATGAACTGGAAGATGGGAGAATGTCTCTCGCTGTCTGATTATGTTTAATGAATAGTTGATCAATGCAGAGTTGATCTCTGATTCCCCTCTTCATTTCCCTAACTACTGTTATTCAGGGGAGATTTTAACTACAAGGTGGCTGAATGCAATGATCTGTCATTTGATAGAAGCAAGTTAGGGCCCATCCAGTTTCAGAGTGGGGAGTCACTAATATCAGGCATGGTTGAGCTGTACTTGGAGCTCCAGTGCCCCTGGGCAGCCCACTGATGTGCTAGTTTGACAAAGTCCTTTGGGAGCAGGGAGCAATTGAAGCAGGAACAATGAATCATAGAATCCCTACAGTGCAGAAGGAGTCCATTCGACCAATAACAATCCCGCCCAGACCATATCCCAGTAACCTCACGTATTTAACCTGTGAATTCTCCGACATAAGGGGAAAATTAGCATGGTTAATCAGCCTAATTTGCACACCTTTGAACTGTGGTAGAAAACTGAAGCATCTGAAGGAAACCCACACAGACGCGGGGAGAATTTGCAAACTCTACCCAGGCAGTCACCGAAGCTGGAATTAAATCAGATCTCTGGCACTGTGTGGCAGCAATGCTACTGCTGTGCTATTGTGCTGCTTAGGCTGTTTGTGTGTTCAAACCACTTGCCTGTTTATACTGTCACCTCATCTCCAGCTAACGTATTGAAATATATTTTTAGCCATTACATTTGAACTTCTTTGTAGATTTAATGAACTGTTATTTTCAATGAGCCTGTGGTATAGTTCATCAGCTTTACAGTTTTACACAATGGTCTGATCCAGGAATGCAAGCTTAGAAAACAAATTTCTCCTCAACTTCTTTTTGGGGCAGCACAGTGGCAGAGTGGTTAGCACTGCTGCCTCGCAATGCCAGGCACCCATTTTGATTCCCAGCTAGGGTCACTATCTGCACTCTGTGTCTGTGAAGGTTTCCTCCGTGTGCTTTGGTTTCCCCCCACAGTCCAAAAGACGGGCTGGTTGTGTACATTGAGGTGTTATATTCTCCCTCATTGTGACATTATTGCATTGTGAAAGTGAGCCTACTTACGACACGAATAAATAAACTTTAAACTAAATAGAGGGCTTACAGTGAGTGGTGGACAACATAGTGGTTATCACTGCTGCTTCACAGCGCCTCACAGAGATCCAGGTTCAATTCCTGTCTTGGGTCACTGTCTGTGCGGAATTTGCCCATTGCGTTGTCTGCATGGGTTTCCTCCGGGTGCTCCGGTTTCTTCCCACAGTCCAAAAATGTGAGGGTTAGATAGATTGGCCGTGTTAAAATTGACCCTAGTATCAAGGGGACTCATAAGGTCAATATGTGGGGTTATGAGAATAGGGCCTGGGTGGGATTATGGTTGCCACAGACTTGATGGGCCAAATGGCCTCCTCTGCACAGTAGGGATTCTATGATCCTAAAGAGAAAATGTTCATATGCAACAAAGACAAAAAATGCTGAGAAATCTCAACAGGCCTGATGGTATCTATGGAGAGAGAATAAAGCCAATGTTATGAGTCAGCAATACCCTTACCCTGACTTGAACCATTAGCTCTGTTGTCTCAGATGCTATCAGACCTGCTAAGATTTTCCAGCATTCTCTGTTTCTGTTTCAGATTCCAGCATCTGCAGTATTTTGTCCTTATCCGAATATTCATGTCCCAGGTTTATGGATGAGAGAAGGAATGCAGACTCCACACTTGACAAGGAGCAAGCTCAACTTCAGGATGAATGCCAGCAGTTCTTCAGAATATCCAATACCGCCATAAAGTTTCCTTTTCTAATTCGCATTTTCATCAGGGCAAACTCCCAGTATCCTTTAGCTTCCCTGGCCTCTGTACCTTGTTCAAAACCAACCTGCCTTTAAAAGGAATGCTTCATATTTGAAAAATTGCCTTGTAAAAATTAATCAATTTCAGAGCCACCCTGAAGGCTATAATAAGAAAAAAAACAGAACAATCAGTTGGCGCAGTGACTATAATAAACCTGAAGACATTTGATCAAGGACCTTTGAGTTAACAAGATCCGATGTTTCTTCATTAACATGGCTAGCTCTAGTTAGCCACTTCCATGTAATCAAAAGTAATGAAATAATGAAAAAAAATGAAATATTTAATCGTAATATTCAGGCGACAGGCCACAGAAAATACTCATTTTTGTTCAAAATATAAAGGGAATGAGAAAATTATTATAGGTCAAGAGTGTGACTTCCATTTCTCCTTTATAAAGTGAGAACACATTGACATCACTCCTTTGACCACCTCAGATTATTTACTGAATCACAGAATCCCTACAGTGCAAAAGAGGCCATTCTGCCCATTATGTCTGCACCAACTCTGTGACAGAGTATTTTACCCAGACTCTCTCTCCCTCCCTATCCCCATAATTCAAACATTCACCCATGGCTAAACTATCTAGCCTTCACAACTCGGGGGCACAAAGGGGCAACTTAGCATGACCAATCCATAACCTGTACATCTTTGAACATTGGGAAGAAATCAGAGCATCCAGAGGAAACTCATGCAGGCACTGGGACAAGGTACAAACTCCACATAGACAGTCACTCAAGGCCGGAATTGAACCGAGTCCTATGAGCTGAGGTAGCAGTGCTGACCGCTGTGCCACCATTGGCCTTAATTATTATGAATTGTTTTACAGCCAATGAAGTACTGATGGTGTTTAGCCAATTATTATCCAGCGGGGAGCACATCAAGCAATCAATTGTCACGACTCAATGTTTAAACAGAAATAACTTGCATTTAAATAGCACCATTTGCTATGCCATATGTCTCAAAGTGCTCCACCAATTGATGAAATGTCATCACTGCTGTAATATATGGGATGTGGCAGCTAATTTGTGCACAGCAAAATCCTACAAACAGGGGAATCTGTTCAAATGTTATTGGTTGTGGGAGAAATATTGGCCAGGACACCAAGGATAACTCCCTTGCTCTCTTCCAAGTAGTGCCAATCGGATATTTTAACCATGCCTGAGAGACAGACAGGACTTTGACTTAGTATCTCTGGCGAGATTTTACAGCCTTGCTCGAGCGAGATCGAAAATTCCTGCCCAAGGTCAATGGTCATTTCTGTTGTCCGCCTCTCGCCCGCTCCGATTCTGTGGCGGGGTGGGGGGGCAGTAGAATTCAGGTACTTATCTCAAAGCACCGACGCAGATAATGGAACCTCAGCTGGGTTTCACACGTTAAAGCAAGGGGAATCCCAATCTTGTGAATCACAGCCACATGTGTAGCTGCCAGACCATGTGTTGGAGCATGTTTCTGGCAATTGGATGAGTATTCCAGTTTGCGGTATTCCAGAGACCGAATCCCAGTTGATTGTTGAGCCTTGAAAGTCAATAAATGCTGGATGCCCAGTGCGAGCTATGTGGAGATTTAGCGGAGATATCAAACTGGTTGCATATTCTGGAACAGGTTCTGAAGATATCCAACCTGGCCATGCCCAATGCGATAACCCACCCTTCAAAATACCATTCTTCCTCCATGGGCAAACAACTGATTGCTTTGGAGGGGCAGACCCAGCAAGTTGCAGGAGCAATCACAGGGATTCACAGTGACCTGATTCCATCTAATTTCCTCCCACAAGCATGCTGGTTAGGTGAATTGAACGTAAGTACTAGGGAGAGGCAAGACAAATTCTCCCTAAATTGTCTCAAATTTTGTTTTTAATCCATAAGTCTATAAACATAGATGGGATCTAGGATCACAGGTAGAGGTGGGAACATTGGGGCGGCAGCATGGGCTCGTTGGGCCGAAGGGCCTGTTTCCCGTGTTGTTTTGTTCTTTGTTCTTTGTTTGTTCTTTGTAAGAACACAAAGATTAGGAGTAGGCTATCTGACCCCTCAAGCCTGCTCTACCATTCAATAAGATCATGTTTGATCTTTTCATTGACTCAACTCCACTTACTTGCCCCCTCACCATGACCCTTAATTCCTTTACAAATATCTATCTATCTTTGCCTTAAAAATATTCAACAAAGTAGCCTCAACTGTATCACTGGGCAGGGAATTTCACAGATTCACAATCATTTGGATGAAGAAATTCCTCCTCAATCAATCCTAAATCTGCTCCCCTTTATTTTAAGGCCATACCCCCTAATTCTAGTTTCACCTATCAGTGGAAACAATCTCCCTGTTTTTACCTTACCTATTCCCTTCATAATCTTATATAATCTCCCCTTATTCTTCTGAGTTCCAATGAGTATAATCCCCAGTCTATTCAATCTCTCCTGATAAGCCAACCCTCTCAACTCCAGAATCAACCTCATGAATCTCCTCTGCACCACTTCCAGTGCCGGAGTGGCATAGTGGCACAGTAGTTAATACTGCGGCCTCACAGCATCAGGAACCTCCGTTTGATTCCTGACTTGGGTCACTGCCTATATGGAGTTTGCACGTTCTTCTTATGTCTGTGTTGGTTTTCTCTGGGTGCTCTGGTTTCCTCCCATAGTGCAAAAATGTGCAGGTTAGATGAATTGACATGCTAAATTTTCCCTCAGTGTACTTGAATGGTGCTGGAGTGTGGCATCTAGAGATTTTCACAGTAACTTCGTTGCGGTGTGAGTGTCAGCCTACTTGTGACGAATAAATAAACTTAAAGTATCTTTTTTCAATTAAGGAGACCAAAATTGATCACAGTACTCCAGGGCATGATAAATTCTCCTTCAGTGTAACCAAACAGGCACTGGAGTGTGGTGACGAGGAGATTTTCGCAGTAACTTCATTAATGTGTTAATGTGAGCTACTAGTGACATGAATAAATAAACTTTAAAAAAAATAGTCTCCTCTGCTCCAGAGAAAACAACCTCAGTCTATCCAATCTCTCTTCATGTCTAAAATGCTTTACTCTTGGGAAAACTCTGATTGATCTCGTCTGCACCTTTTCCAGTGCTATCGCAGCTGTCCTACAGACCCAACCCAATGTTAAATATTTGCCTGAAAGTCAGCACCTCCAGCAATGCAGCATTCCCCCAGTACTAGATTTCAGATTGCTATCACACCGCTTGGTACTGGTGCATTAGCACTGAGATACATTCCTCAATCTATTAATAATATATTAAGAATATTACATCAGCAGCTTCTGGCCACAAACTATCATATTTTTTGTCATACTTTTATATCAACCTGTTCTATTTATAAATCCCATGCCACTTTCCGTAAAGAGAAATGGAAATTTTAATTAAACCTGTCATCAGTCGCGATGCTGCAACATTTCAAAGATTCAAATTTATTAATTGCAATTTTGTTAAGTACAAACTGCTCTGCAAGGAGAAGACAAAATATGGGAACTAATCAAACTATTCCAAACACTTTGTCAAAGACTAACTTTGCTTCCCAGCGTGTTGGACTAAATCTCGGGGATTCAATTTTCCAGGGACAATCAAGTCCCGCCCATTAGGCTGAAGGCAGGAGCTGAGCCCACCCTGTAGGGGCACCCACAAAGATTGGGGAGCGCTTTCAGGAAACCAGGGGCTAGTGGATCTCAACAATCAAGGGGATCTGGGAAATGCGGGGGTTGTCATATACCAACAATGGGGTATCACGCATGAGGATGGTTATTGCCACAACGGGTGACTCCCTTAATGAGCCAGGGAGCTTCTACTTATTCATTCGTGGGATATGGGCACCACTGGCTGGCCAGCATTTATTGCCCATACCTAGTTGCCCTTGTTCAGAGGGTAGTTGAGAGTCAACCACATTGCTCTGTCTTTGGAGTCGCATGTCGGCCAAACTAGATAAGGATCGCAGATCTCCTTCCCTAAAAGATATTCATGAACTAGATGGTTTCTTCCAACAATCAACTTCATGATCATCAGTAAATCAAACCAAATGGATTCTTAATTCCAGGTATTTTTACTGATTTCAAACTCCACAGCGGCTTTGTCACCATTCGAACCCAGATCCCCAAAAAGTTAGCTGAGTTTCTGGATTAATTGTCTAGCAATAATACCACTAGGCCATTACTCTCCGAGCGAGGGAAGAAAAAATCTATTCCAACCCCCATCATCCTGTCCCCTCACCAGAAACTTGCCACTGGGCTGTACTGTTTACTTGGCCGTCTCCCTGTGTGGGTAACTGGCCTTCCGATGGGGACAAAATGCTAGCTGGGAAGTAACCCCCTTAATTGGGCTTTTGAGTGGCTCAATTGGACACTGAAGAATTTGCTGCAGCTGATATGCCAAGCTGGTGGGAAAAAATCAGGGTGCCCTCCCAATGCCTGCCCCCCAACATATTATCAGCCTTCCTATAGCCCCAACACAACAACAGAAAAATGCTGCAAAATCTCAGCATATCTGATAACATCTGCGGAGAGTGAGTAGAGCTAGTGTTTTGAGTCTAAATGACTGTTCATCAGAGTTCTTACAGCCCTCCTGCCTCCTTGGCTGTTACCAGAAGGCTGGGAATATTCAACCATCAAATAAGACACCCTAAAACCTCATCCATTCTAGCCACACTGGTTCGGAAAAGCCAATGATTAATAAGACAGTGAAAGTCTCGGAAGGAGTGGAGAGTCAAACCACTCAAGGGCAAGGTGAAGATTCCATTCCATGGAGCCCCTGCATTCTGAGTCTAAGACCCAATGAAGGTTTCTTAAACATTGAAGACTTTTTTTAGCCCCTTTCAAAAGGTGTTGATGGAAAGCAGAGTTAATGTTTCCTACAATTATGATTATTCTTTCCATATAGTAATTTCAGATCTGTCAATAAATATTTGATTGTTTTAGAAGGTTGAATATCTCATTGCGTTTCCTCATGCTTTCGAATCATTGTCTAAGCTTTATTTTTTTTCAAACAGAAAACAAACTGGGATTAAATTCTGAAATCCTCCAGGTAAATGTTTCACAGAGGATAATTCTGGACAGCTGTGCTTTCAGATTAACATGTTGCTCTGTGGGCATAAGAGCAAACAAAGGAAGACAATATTGGAATCTCTCTCTGCTTCAATGTTGATAAACTCAAGGATCCTTACCTGAGTTCCTAACTGCAGGAATATATTTCTCCCGCTGGTTTCTCAACCACTTCCCTTAATCCCCGTCAACAAATCCTCCAGTACTGGTTAAAAGCTACGTACCTATCTCCAACAGGCCACATGTTGCCTGTTACATCGTTATATATTGTTAGGCCTTCAAATTGATATAGGATTGCGTGAGATAAATGTGTATGGAATCACAGGACATTACTGCAAAGAACTTACAAAAAATATTAATCAAGTAGCAGCCAATTGTATTTTCATCTCTCATCATCAGGTGTTAGAGACACAACCTCCCAAGCAGGCAGGGAGGCATGAACTGAGGCAGCCAGGTTGGAAGGTCCATCTAAGTTAAGTATTATTAATATCACAAGTAGACTTACATTAACACTGCAATGAAGTTGCAATGAAGAATTGTGAAAATCCCCTCACTCAGGCGACTCTTCAGGTACACTGAGGGAGGATTTGGCATGATCTCACCGGCACATCTTTCAGACAGTGGAAGGAAGCCAAAGCACCCAGAGGAAACTCAAGCAGACACGGAGAGAATATACAGACTCCGCACAGGTAGTGGCTCAAGCGGGAATCGAACCCTGGCCCTCAGAGCTGTGAGACAGCTGTGCTAGCCACTGTATCACTGTGCTGTCCTCTGTAGAGCTCTGCTTTGAACACCATGAACTAGACTTAATGGTCTTGCGATTATTAAAAGTAAGTCTTTATTAATAACACAAATTTATGTACACATTTACAGTGGAGGATACAAGTAGGGAGCTGACTCCAGTCTATGGATTTAGCCAACTCTGTCCATCTCCTGATTGACCCTGACCCTGAGTCATGTGCCTGCTTACAATACTGCAAACGTGGTACTGTACTCAGTCCCACATTAACCCTTTATGTATCAGACTCCACCATAACACAACAGAGGCTGGCAGAGACTTCACTGAGGAGCATTCTGAGAGAAGTTTATCTCAACTGAACAGTGGGTTGCGGAAGACCCGCCCAGGGAGAGGTCATACAGGTCAACGTGAGCTGAACAGGAAAAAATAAGGATTTTAAATAACAATATCAATCTACCGCCTTTGGTTAACTCAATTTTAATTTACTGAAGATGACTTTAACAAAAAAAAACTGGATGTGAATTATATTGATGTACAGTAGTCGGTTCCATTGTAAGTGATACTGAGCTAGTGGTTCTGCAGCCAAATAATGAGCTTAATCGATAGCTTCCTCAATTGCAGCAACACAGCACAATGAGGTGATTACTCTGGGATTTGAGTTGTTTTGTTGGTGAGGCCAGCTTCTCACATCATGATTTCCAAACTATCACAAAAGATCGTGAGAAGTTGATGCAAGATGGACCTAACTTGTGTTTGGAATTCAATGATTTTTTGCCTTGGTTTGTACGATTCTGGGCAAATTGCAAAAGGATACCACAACCCAGCAGGAACTCCAAGCCACTGGCGCAAATCTCGTTTGTGCTGGCGGGATTCCCCCATCTCGCCGCAGTGAATGGAGACTTGAGTGGCCACCAAATCCTCCAACTTCACAGCAGTGGGAGCGTGGCATGAATGGCAAGTGCAATCTATCAATTCTGATTTAAATAAGATATTAAACTGACATCTCATCTAACCTCCTGGATGAAAATGTTAAACCAATAAAATTAGCGTGCCATATATGGACTCCTAGTGATGAAGAAATAGCAATAAAGGATGAACCAATATCATCCTTTGACATTCTAAGATTGTCAGGATTGAATTCTGTGATTCTGTCTAATTTGTGTGGATGTATTAAATCAATGACCTTGATTATTATCATTTGAACTGCCTGAACGTGAAGTGGGAGTGGATTCAGTAATGACTTTCAGAAAGGCATTGAATTTATATTTCTAAAGGGAAAAAAAAGCAAGGCTGTGAAGGAAAATTTGGAAAGCATGTCTAATTTGGTAGCTTTTTCAAAGGGCTGGCACAGACGTGATAGGCCGAATGATCTCCAGCTGTGCTCCATGATTCTCTGAATGTATGTGGCAATTTACAGGATGCATTCCCACATTTTTGCAATTCATTAGAATTAGCATCCATCTTTACTATGCAAAGGATTGTCACTGAAAAAGTAATTGTATTTGTATTCCTTCTGTAGTGCTTTATCTTATTTCATTAGTAGAAAATAGTACTGAATTTTTTGCGTAAAAAGAAAGGACATTACAATGAATGAATCGTGGCTCAGAAGGTCAAGAAGTTAAATCAATGTAGGTGGAGATTATGAATAACAAGGTCAGACAATACTGTTAGGAGTACTTTGTGGTTCCTGACAGTAGCTACATCATTGGGCAGAGCAGTAAATAAGTAATAATCATAGAAAATGATAAAAACCCCATAGTGCAGAAAGAGGCCATTCAGCCCATCGAGTCTGCACCGACAACAATCCCACATGGGCCCTATGCCTGAAACCCCACATATTTACCCTGCCAATTCCTCATTCCGGGACGCTGAGGAGCAATTTAACATGGCCAGTCAACCTAACCTGCACATTTTTGGACTGTGGGAGGAAACCGGAGCACCCAGAGGAAACCTATGCAGGCACAGAGAGAACTGTGCAAATTCCACACAGACAGTAACCCAAGCTGGGCGTCATATGCGCGTCATAGAAATATAGAAGATAGGAGCAGGAAGAGGCCATTTGGCTCTTGGTGCCTGTTCCACCATTTATTCCGATCACAGATAATTATCCAACTCAATAGCTTGATCCTACTTTTCTTCCTAATCTTTGAGCCCATTTGCCCCAAGTGCTATATCTAGTCTCATCTTGAATACATTCAATGTTTTAGCATCAACTACTTCCTTGGTAATGAATTTCACAGCCTCACCACTCTTTGGGTAAAAAGTCCCCGATGCTGTGAGCAGCAGTGCTAACCACTGTACCACTGTGGCACCCAAGTGCAGGTCAGTGGGACTAGGCAAAAAATGTTTTGGCACAGACAAGAAGGGCCAAAAGGCGTGTTTCTGAGCTGTAGTTTTCTATGGTTTTATGATTCAATAATAACAGCGTCCTTTAATATTTATAAAGATTGGACCAATCAAATTAGCAAAGGTGGTTGAGATGTTGGGTCCAATTTTACCATTTTAATTCTAAGCGCTGAATCTGGACGCGATTCAGATTCGACTTGTAAACCCTGTTTTCCGACACCTCCATAGCACTCTACCTGAAAGAACAGCAGTGATTCTGAATCACACTGCACAAGCCTGTGTGAAGGGGCTTCATGCCCCTGAAACGCTGCTGCTCCGATAGGAGTCTTTAACTGCGTATGCACAGTAAAAAAAAATTGAAAAATGCTCCCATGCCATATTGCTTCAGTGCTTGATAAAGCAAATAAAGTGGCAGGAGAAGGGTGGCTCCTGCAGCCATCGCCCCATCCTCACAGCATAACTGTCTCCCTTATACATCCACCTACCACCCCCCTACCTACCCAGACCACTCTGATCCCCTCTCCCACTTCTCCCCCCCCAGCAATTGCTCACAGAGTGGCAGCAGACATCCCCCTACCCCTGCCCTCCCACCCCACACCTCACAGAGATCCATCCGGCCCCACGTCTCCCCCCCACTAGAGAACGTTCTGGCTTCTCTCCTCCTCCCCTGCTCCTCTAGAGAACTATCTGACGGCCTCTTCTTCCCCCTGCCAAAAGAGATCCATCTGACCCTTCTCCTCCCCCCACCAGAGAACAATCTGGCCTCCCTCCTTGTCTCCCTCCTTCCAGAGAACAATCTGACTGCCCCCTCCCCTCCCAGTAACAAAACGATCTGACCCGCTTCCTCCTCCCCACCCTCCCACTGGAGAATAACCTGGCCTCCCTCCTCCTTACCCACCACCTCAACCACCCCTACCCCATCAGAGAGCGATCTGATTCACCTCACTCCTCTCCTCATCACCAATTTGAGTCAGGGAGCTACTGAAAGCTCTGAACGTATCTCCTCAGTAGCTGGAGTGCCCGAAACATACCTTTGCCGAGCATGTCTGTTTCACACCAAATCTGGACAAATCTGGGGCAAATGTCAGTAAGTTTGGTGTCCAGCCCATTAAGTCAATTTAAATACATATAAATGCATTTAAATTGCCATCGCATCCGTTCCGATCGCAGTCCCGGTCACATCCATTTTTGGGTCCTGGGGGCTTGTGCAGTGCAATTCAGAATCACAGCTTTTTTTCAGGCAGAATGCGCATGAGGGTGCTGGAGAACAGGCTTTACAAGTTTGATCTGGATTATGCCCGGATTCGGCACTTAGAATCAAAATGGTAAAATCAGGCCCAATGCCTCAACAACCTTTGCTGAATTGATTGGTCCAATCTTTATGAATATTGAAGGTCACTGTCATTATTGGGCAGCATAGTGGTACAGTGGTTAGCACTGGTAACGTGGGAGTCAGCGCAGAGCGTGCTACTCACCTCATACCTGACTTCATGCCCAAAAACAGGCGCAACGCAATGGTAAAATCGAACCCCTTGTGTCTGTTGAATGCTTCTATTTCCTGGAACTGATTGAAGATGAAGCTATTTTAGATATATTTTTATGCAATGAGGGAGGGTATATTTGCAAACTCACAGTAAAAAAATCTGCAGAGTTAAAGTAACCATATTCAATTGAATTCCATATTAAGTTTGAAGAAACATATCCCAAGAATTCTAAAATAAAAATAAAACCTCCTACACTAATATGAGTGGAGAGCTAGCTAAGGTAATTGTGTAAATAGAGTGAAAGATAGCAATAAATAAACAACAGGAAACATTTAAAGATAGTGTAGTGTAATGAAATACATTACACTAAGTCCTGCAGTGACATACTCATGTGTTCAATCTCAGAGAGAACAGCATGGGGAAAAAAAGCAATGTAAGGGAATGTTCTCACAAATGTAATTATATGGCAATAAAGTTAAAGTATTTGCAGCTAGCAGACTTCAGACGCTGTTGAAATTACTCCAACCCAATGTCACAATAATATAGAAACAATTCAAAATGTTTAACAAGACCAGGGTTCGATTCCAGCCTTGGGTGACTGTGTGGAGTCTGCACCTTCTCCCCATGTCTGTGTGGGCGTGCCGTGGTACCCCGGTTTCCTCCCACAGTCCAAGTATGTGCAGGCTAGATGGATTGGTCATGGTAAGTGTGTGAGGTTATGGGTAAAGGGCAGAGTGGTGGACCTTGGTAAAATATTCTGTCACTGTAAATGCAATGGGCCAAATGGCCCCTTTTTGTTATCTTTAATCCATTCCTTTTCCTCATTAGTCCCTGGTGTCGACCTAAACAGACTGTTGTAGTCCTGTCCAAAACAAGTCTCAGAACTTGTTCAACTCTGTTAAACTAGGCTTGAATCAAACTCCGCTGTCAAACTTGTCTCATGAAGAAATGTTTCAGTTGTTCCACCTTGACAGAGTAGTAAGATGGTCTAACAAAGTTTTCTAAGGTCCACTGCTTCTAATTATGTTGCTGATGTTGCTCGGTTATTGGAAAACTATAATTGAACTGTTTGAGGTAAGTCCTCTACTACTTGAGGAGCATTAGATGCATGTCAGATGCACTTTATCAGCACATATCAAAAAATCTTCTAGAATTATCCATGATTGTGCATCGAATACCTTTTGGAAGGAACTACTCTGTATGATGTTTCGTGTTGTAATCAGAAGAACCAGGGACAGTTGCCTCAGGAACTTGGAACCGCAATCTTAGATAAAGCTTTGCATATATGTTGACAGCTCAAGGTTGGATGAGGGAAACTATTATCCAAGGAGACCTCTAACTAAGAAACTATCTTTGCAAGGAAAGTCAATTGCTCTTACAGTGTTGCTGACTTTGTAGCTTTACACTCCTCTCTTGGAGAACAAAATAAAGTAGTGGAAAGCTTTGCACACTGATTAACAACCAGATGAATCACAAAGTGAATGCCCTATCTGTTGTCAGAATCATCTTTACACCAGCTGATTTGATCTGATTTGATTTATTGTTATCACATATATCGATATACAGTAAAAAGTATTGTTTCTTGTGCGCTCTACAAAGTATATCTTCATTGAGAAGGAAAGGAGCAGATAGTGTTTCAGTCATAGCTAGGATCTAGAGAAAGATCAACTAATATGAGGTCAGTCCATTCAAAAGTCTGATGACAGCAGGGATGAAGCTGTACTTGAGTCAGTTGATACGTGACCTCAGACTGTGGTATCTTTTTCTCGATGGAAGAAGGTGGAAGAGACTATGCCCAGGGTGCATGGGGTCCTTGATTAGGCTGGCTGTTTTTCCAAGGCAGCAGGAAGTGTAGACAGAGTAAATGGATGGGAGGCTGGTTTGCGTGATGGATTGGGCTTTGTTCACAATCTTTTGTAGTTTCTTGTGGTCTTGGGCAGAGCAGAAGCCATACCAAGCTGTGATACAACCACATAGATTTTTACGGTGCATCTGTAAAGGTTGGTTAGTGTCATAGCGGACATGCTGAATTTCATTAGTCTCCTGAGAAGATAGAGACATTGGTGGGCTTTCTTAACCATAGCATCAGCATGGAGGGACTCGACAGGTTGTTGGTATAAGGACACCTAGAAACTTGAAGCTCTTGACCATTTTTACTTCACTCCCGTTGATGTAGAAAGGGGTAAGTCCTCTACTCACTTGTGGAAGATGACAACGCTCTCCTTCATTTTGTTGACATTGAGAAATTATTGTCATGGCACCAATTCACCAGATTCTCTATCTCATTCCTGTACTCTGCCTCGTCATTGTTTGAGATCCGACTCACAACAGTGGTGTCATCAGCATATTGAATATCAAGTTGGTCACATAATCATAAGTGTACAAACAGTATAGTAGGGGGCTGAGAACACAACCTTGTGGGGCAACAGTGTTGATGATAATCATGGAGGGGGTATTACTGTTCTTACTGACTGCTGTCTGTGGGCTAAGAGAGATCAGAATCCAGTTTCCGAGGGATGAGCTGAGGCCCAGGCCACGGAGTTCGGAGATGAGTTTTATAGGGATAATTGTGTTGAAGGCTGAGCTGTAATCAATAAACAGGAGTCTGACATAGGTGTCTTTATTATTTAGGTGTTCCAGGATTGAGTGTGGGGACAGGGAGATAGCGTCTGCTGTGGACCTATTCCAGTGATAAGTGAAGTGTAATAGACCCTGGTGATCTGGGAAGCTGGAATGGATGTGTCCCATGACTAACCTTTTGAAGCAATTCATAATGATGGATGTCGGAGTCACCCCGGCATGATGTCATTAAGGCACGCTGCCAGGCTTTCTTGGTACAGAGATTTTGGTTGGTAGGATGCGCAAACATTTATCGTGGGAGGAACAAATCAAGAGAATTAGGTTCAAAGGAGGTAAAGGTCTCAGACTGTTATCACACAGAGATTAGGCAATGTGGTGGCATCAGGGAGCTGTGTTTAATTCTGACCCTGGCTCACTGTCTGTGTGGAGTTTGCGCCTTCTCACATGTTTGCGTCCTCCGGTTTCTTCCCACACTCTGAAGGTGTGCAGGTGAGATGGATTGGTCTTACTAAATTACATCTTAGTGTGCCAAGATGTGTTAGTTCGATGAATCAGCCATGGTGAATGTGTAGGGTTGCAGAGGTGGTTGGGGGGAGAGGACCTGTGTAAAATGCTCTGTTGGAGAGTCAGTGCAGAATTGATGGGCCAAATGGTCTCCTTTTGCGCTATTGGGATTCTATGATTAATTAACATGGGAATGAATCTTGAGATTGAGATGTGGAGGTGGTAATTTGGTGCTGCAATAGTGGAACATTATATTTTGCTGGATGGATAGACTCAAATGAGTGAATGGTCTTCCTCTTTCCTATTTATCTTGCATCCTGCTGGAATATAGAAATGAACTGCACCAAATTAGTTGCTATGAACGTTAAAGGAGCCAGCAGGGAAGAATACTATCAGCGAATATTTCCCTCCTGGAGAGATTATTACTGAGTTAGATTCTAACAAAGCTTAGTATTCAATGTGTGTTTAAATGGGGTAAGAGGCTAAGAAAAGGGAATGAAATGAATCTGACGTTTATTGTATTTGTATTTTTTTGACAAGGTTTTCTCCATATTGAGGAAGGGGTGTTAATGTTGGCAACTTCAGACAACATAGAATTTACAGGACAAAAAAAAGGCTTTTTCAACCAACTTGTCCATGCAAAGGTTTACGTTCCACATCATCGTCTTCCCACTTAACTTCATCACACCCTAATTACTATCCTCCTATTCCTTTCCGTGCACATTTTCAGCTTCCCATTAATTGCATAAATGAAATCCAACTCAATTCTATTTTGTGTGATATCATGTTGCACATACCAACCACTCTTGCACGATTTTCTCTAACCACCTTAGCACTAATTGCAGAGTGTCACACTCCCAGCCAGGAACCAACTCCTCAGGAACTGTCCATTGGAACATCAGGTATTGCAACCTACTAAATTCAAGCATTGGGAACACAAGTCGAACCCTTATATGCTTCCATGTGGTGACAGGAAGATTTCTTTAGCTTGATATTGCTGATAAAATGACAAATCATAGAATCATAGGATCCCTACTGTGCGGAGGCCATTTGGCCCATCGACTTTACACTGATTGAATCCTACCCAGGCACGATCCCCATAATCTCTGCTAACCCTTTGACACTAAGGGGCAATTTAGCATAGCCAATCAACCTAATCTGCAAATCTTTGGACTGTACATGGAAACAGAAGCATTCAGAGGAAATCCATGTAGATATGGGGAGAACGTGCAAACTCCACATTCTGACCCAAGCCGAGGATCGAACCTGGGCCCCTGGGACTGTAAGGCAGCAGTCCTAACCACTGTGCCACCATGCCACCCCAGCATTTATGCACTTTAAATGCATTCTAATCATAATGAATGACAGAAATATCAACACAGTAAAATATCTCTGCAAACTCCTTGCCTCCCTCTCTCAATTCTCAGGCCAAGTGATATGTTATGTAATATACAATGCAAAAGAACAAAATCTACTTTGATTTTTCTATCATATGATATACAATCATTTTGTGGGTTTTATTTAAAAATCATTTAGATTTTATGGAGGTTAGAGAAGGAAGTTATGTTTTTCTAATTTAGTTTGTTCTCAGGGATGTGACATTCCAATATTTATTGTCCATCACTAATTGCCCTCGAGAAGGTAGTAATGAGCTGCCTTTTTGACATGCTCAGTTCATGCGGTGTAGGTACACTCGCAGTGCTGTTAGGGAGGAAGTTCCAGGTTTTTAACATAGCAATTGTAAAGGAATAACGATGTGTTGCAAGTCAGGATGGTATGTGAATTGGACAGGAGTATGCAAGTGGGATTTTCCACTGCCCCACTTTGGATTTTCGAGTTGCCCTTCTATGCAATTGAGCTTTGTGGGTATGAAAACAGCTATTGCATGAACCTCAGCAAGTTGACAAACTTTTATACAACACTGGTTTGGCCTCAGTCGGAGTACTGTGTTCAATTTTTGGCACTGTCCTTTAAAAAGGATGTGTTTATCTTAGAGAGGGTGCAGGAAATATATATGAGAATGGTTCAATGGATGGGGTAATAGAGGGCTTCATTTACTTGAATAGATAGGAGAAACTGGGATTGTTCTCTTTGAGAAGAGAATGTTGAAAGATATTTTGAAGGAATTGTTCAAGATAATGAGGGGATAGATAGAAAGAACCCATTCAGAACAAAGCAGCCCACTTGATTGGCACCCCATCCACCACGTCCAACATCCACTGCCTGCACAATCGACACAGAGTGGTAGCAGTATGTACCAGCTATAAGATGTACTGCACCAAGGCTCCTTCAGCAGCACATTCCAAACCCATGACCTCTACCACCTAGGAAGATAGCAGTCATATGAGAACAGCACTGCCTTCAAGTTTCACTCCAAGTCACACACCTTTCAACCTGGAAAAATATTGCTGCTTCTTCCACTGTCAATGTATCAAAGCTCTGGAGCTGTTTTCTCAATTAGCACTGTGGGAGTAGCTACTTACATGGGCTACAGCAATTTAAGAAGACAGCTCACTACCACCTTCTCAGATAGGGATGGGCAATAAAATGCTGGCAGAGCCTGCGATGAAAGATTAAAACAAGTTTAGCCTTTATA
The DNA here is from genome assembly GCA_024679065.1 of Sphyrna mokarran. Lineage (NCBI taxonomy): Eukaryota > Metazoa > Chordata > Chondrichthyes > Carcharhiniformes > Carcharhinidae > Sphyrna > Sphyrna mokarran. Next base: position 17,733,371 of record JAGIQG010000015.1, on the reverse strand, counting down.
CTGTTCCTTTGGGATTTCCACTGGACATATAATTATGCTAAGGGACAAGTCAGGGGTTGCGTGGAATTGATGGGCTCCCATGCCCACAACCATTTTTGGTCTTCATTGCAACATTCATGACCAGTAATTTTCAACCATCCAAGGAGGGCAAGTTAAGTTTGTGACAACTGAAAATCAGCGATGTCTCATTGTTAATGATCCACTGTAATAAATCAATTTGGCAGTTTACAGCCCAATCTGAAGTCTAATGAAATGTTTACTCTTTCCCTCTTGAAAGCCAAGGAAGATCCCTTAGGCATGTGATACAAATGGTAAGCTGAAATGTAGTAATTCAGATTACCTTTTTGACTGTCAGGCTTGCTGTTACTTACCTAGATATTGGGTAGCCGAATGCTTTAGGGTGCAAGGACTCAAGTACCGACAACTGAACTTGATAAATCAAAAATTGGTAAAAACATAAAAATGTGATATTGGTGATAATAAATGCTGCTCAGGATAAATCATTTTTGGGACTTGGGCATTGCTAACTAGATCAGCAATAATAGCAATATAATAGCAATATGGAGAGTCAATGGCATGGTGATATTATCATTAGATTATTAATCCAGAAACACAACTAATGTTCTAGGGACTTGGACTCAAATCCCACCATGGCAGCTGGTGGAATTTGAATTCAATAAGAAATACCTGGAATTAAAAATGCGCTGATGACATGAAGCTATTGTCAATTTCTGTAAAAACCCATCAGGTTCATCGATGCCCTTTAAGGGAGGAAATCTGCCACCCTTACCCGCTCTGGTCTATGTATGTGACTCCAGACCACAGAAATGTGTTGACTCTTAACTGTCCTTGGGCAACTAGGAATGGGCAATCAATGCTGGCCGACCCAGCAACGCCCATCTCCCACAAATGAATTTTTAAACATCTGCCTATCTTTAATTGCCTTTGAGAACTGTTAATAAGACAATCTATCTGGGCTATGAGGCAGAGAGTTAGAAGGTTTTGACCCAGTGGCAATGAAGGAACAAGCTGAGTTGTATCCAGCTTGAGTTGGTGTATGACTTGGAGGGGAATTGAGAGGTGACCATATTTCCGTATATCTGCTGCCCGCAGAAGGTGAAAGCATCAGTTTGGCAGCACAATAATAGCCATTCTTTAAAAGCACTTAATTGGTTGCAAAGCTCTTGGAGATGATGGGTGTAAAAGGTGGCACATAAGGAGAGATTCTTTCTTTCTTTGTATGCTGACATACTTGCAGAAAATACTAGTCAGCAGAGAAGCCAATTTCATTACAATGGGAGACAAATGCCTCACTGCAAAAAAAAACGACTGAGCTGTTCTAAGAACATAGCAACTTTCAACTGATATTGCACAATATAAAATTCATTAATATTTCATACTAGAATTAGTTTAGCAATATAGTCCATTGGTGTAAACCTATCTTAAATGGCCTCATATTAATAATGTATAAATAGAGATTCAATTCTTTATTAATGTTTTTTTTTACAAATACACAGCAGCAATACAAGATTTCAGTTGTCACATTAATTAAAATGACAGTTTCCAATTATTACAGCAATATTTCACAGTGCAGAACGCACAGAGTGATACAAATTTAACCTATGGTAGGAAGCAGTTTGGTTTATCCCAATGCCCCGCTTGTCAGGTGGGTCAAGGATGAATAGATATTAAGCTGAGCTGCAGATTATTTTTCAAAGCTTCAAGCTACTTTTAAACTAATAAGAGAGAGGAAAAAAAAAGTACTGGAAGGAGATCATCAGTAAAAAGAAATCTTGCTGCTTCCCTTCCCCTGGGAAGGCTCAGACTTATCTGCTCATTCGCTTGATGGAAATTAATTTTGTGAACGCACTAACCCTGCCAGGGTTGAGTATCTTTGTCTATTACTTGTCATTCTGGATAATATTTTCACAAAACTGTGTTTGCGTCATTTCATGGACAGTGGCTGTCTCTTTATTTCCGCCATTTCAAATCCTGATCCACAAAGCTTGACTATTCTAATTTCCTGCATGGAGTCACATAGATTTTGACTCTGAGGTACAGATTGCGATGCTTAAAGAAGTGTGGTAGGATGAATTCCATAAATGTCAAAGGCAATATGTCTCTCCATAGGTCTATCATGAGGTAATGGCCAGCATTATGCTGAGCTTGATGGAGCAATTCTTAAGTGAGGCTGCATGCCATTTTGCTTGCGTGGCTAATCAGGTCAGCAAATTTGGCTACCAAATTCCCACCTATTTGTAACAAAGAATTTCTACACTTGCCGAACACCAACATTTCTATAATATTCAACAAAACGGACGATGCAGCCTTTCTGCAAAAGCTGAAGGAAATGGCTTAACAGGAAGGCTGACTGCAAAGTGTGGAGGTTTTTTCACAGATGCTACTGTCTCTGAAAAATAGTGCGACACTTTTCCAGCCAGGCGCCCGAGCAATGAGCAGAGCAAATACAAGTGTGAGTCATCGCAAACATTAGTAAGGGCACAAAGGAAGTGTTTTGGGAAATGAAGTTTGACGTGGGAGTATCTTTCTTTTCTGCATCAATTATTGTAACAGCAAAACACTTGCATCCTGAAAACATCAGTAACTTAATGTTTATATTAGCACATAGGAAATATGTACAAGGGCAACGTGCAGAAAAATGTAATAAAAAATATGTTGAGTTAAAGAAAGGGGGGATTTTGATGCAAGATATAACTAAAGAGATGGGTTTGAAGAAAGACCTTTGATTTGATTTGATTTGACTTATTATTGTCGCATGCATTGGGATACAGCAAAATGTTTCTTGTGCGCTTTCTAAACTAAACATGCTGTTTATAGAGTACACAGGGGAGAAGAAAAAGAGAGGGTGCTGTTACAGTGTTATAGTCCCAGATGGGGTAAAGAGAAATATCAGCTTAACATAAAAAGAGCATTATTAGAATTTAAAAGATTTAGAGTTCAATTTTTAAGAGCATAAACGGGAGTAAAAGATGGAATTAGAGAGTCTACTGAGGACAGTTCATAAGATGTCACTTTGCTCCAGCGCCATCTTTTTGCAGTCTTCCTTTGAGGAGGAGAGGGAGGAGAGGAGGGAATCCCAGAACAGGGATTCCGAGGCAGCAAAAGGGACAGCAGTGAATGAGAGACGGATGCGCGAGTGTTCAGAGTTCAAAGAAAAGCGTTTGGAGCATGGGATGGGTGGGATTGGGAGGTGAGGGAAATAGAAGGGGAAGAGAGCAATGAAGTTTGAACACAAGGATGAGAATTTTTAAGTTTGACAGGTTAAGGGAGTGCATTCAATCGATGCTACCTAGGGCAGAGGTAATGAGTAAAGAAGAATTATGGCAGGATGGGTTCAGGACAGCTCAGCTTTGGGCGAGTTGAAGTTTACAGAAGATGGTGAGGCAGCCAAGGTGATATCTATATTTGGGGAATAGTAAAGCATGTCTCAGGGTTTCAGTAGCTTATGGACTGCAGTAGTGCAGAGGCAGCTGATGAAGAGGAATGTAGGGAACAGAGGGAGAGGATTTGGGAAAGGTTGATAAGAATTCCAAGATTTGAAACCAATCTGAGACAGTGGCAACAGAGAGGGACTGAATGGAGCATTTGGAGTTATAGGAGTGGAGTGTTTTCTGCAAGATATCGCACTTAACTGTTTTGCTAATGTTCAGCTATTGCTGACCCCTTACCCCATTGACTAACTCCTCCAGACGTACCTGATACCTCAGAGGAAACTATCCTTATTAGCTTAGATTTTTAAGAGAGAGTTCACAAATTGTTGCAAGTGCAAGATTATATTTGAAAGATATAACAACTTCTTAATTCTCAAACTAAAGAAACCTTTAGTTTGACTCACTTGTTGCACAGTGAGATAGCACCATGCACTAGCTCAAGTCAGACTTCTTCTTTGTACCAAATCAAAATCATATTCCAAGTTGTGTGACATCTGTCACATTAACGTCTCCAATTGTGCAGCAATTATCTCAAAATAGTCCTTTACAGAATAAAAGAGGCTACAATCAAATTAATTAAGTGTGCCATAGGTACCATAGGTACTTGTGGTAATCTATCATTTCTCTGCACAGCGCACAATCAAACATATAGTGTGAAGCAGGCCTTAGAAGTCACCAAACCAACAAGTAGCTGCTCCTACACTAAGACTCGGCCTACTAAAGTACAACATACCCTTCAAACAGTGGCAGATAATGCTACATCAGCAATAGCTTGATGTCTGAACTACAGGCAGATTCTGAGCTCACTCACCGTTCAACCCCTACTGCTGGTCCCTCAGCTAGAATATACTTAATGGCAATGCATGAGCAAGCATTATGTAAAAGATCATGACTCACAAGGGGCATTTTAAGAAAAGATGTTCAGCACTCTAAGAAGACAACACATTATAATGTTGCAAGCTCTCAAACGTCATAACTGCCACTCCACTGAATAAATTCTGTCGCTCAGAATATCTGTCGCAATCTATCATTCTATCAATGAGCTGGAAAGGGAACTTATTTTGTCCCTTCGCATAACATACCCACCCAAAGCAACTGTTAGTCGGTTCACCTATTCGGCTGTGCCCAATGATTTCATGAATAAAACGGAAAAGATTTAAATTTAGACAGTGTTTTGCATGGTGTCCCAAGGCACTTTGAAGTCAATGAAGAATTGTGAAGTGTATTCACTTTTGAACGTGGGGAACTGTGGCTGCCAATTTTTACACGTGAATTTTTACACAAGTACAAATGTGATAATGAAAAGATATCAGTTTAAGGTGTTGGTTTTGAGATAAATACTGACCATTGATCTTTCTGATGGTACAGTAGAATCTTTTACACCCATGTAAAATAACAGGTAGGGCTTTGATTTTACACCACATGTGAAAGTCAGCGGCTGAGATTTTCCAGCCCCTACTGTGATAGGTTTTATGGAGACATGAGTGATAAGCCATGGAAAACACCATTGCCTTTAGCAGGACTGGAAGATCCCACCACTGGCCAATGGCAGGATGCCTAATACATTCACGGGATGTTTCCCATCCCTAGATGACCTTGGGAAGGTGGTGGCGAGTTGTTTTCTTGAACAACTTGAGTCCCTGAGATACAGGTACATCTAGTAAGAAGTCTGACAATATCATGTTTAAGTCCAACCAATTGATTTGATAGTAAACTCACAAGCTTTTGGGGTTTTTCCCTTCATCATGTGAAATGGAGAGTTCTGACCTCAGACACAGCATATAACAGCACAGACAGATTACTGATTAGAATGTGAGTCTTTACAACTAACCTACTATTCAAGTCTTAAAGATGCCAATAATGTGAGTGGAAAGAGCATTAGGCATAGGTTAAAAGATACACATCCAGAACTCAGAGGCCAGAACTCTCCATTCACCTGATGAAGGGACAAACCTCGAAAGCTTGTCAGTTTACGATCAAATAAATTGGTTGGACTTAAACCTGGCGTTGTCCAACTTTTTACTGTGTTTACCCCCAGCCAACGCCGGCATCTCCACTTCATGTGTAGGTATACCCATAGTGTTATCAGGGAGAGAATTACAATGTTTTGACCCAATGTAGGAACAGTGATACATTTCCATGTCAGGATAGTGAGTGAATCTATGGTGATCCTTTTGATTTTTTTAATTTGATTTGATTTGTCATTGCCATATTTATTGGTATAATGAGAAGTATTCTTTCTTATACACTATATAGACTAAGTATGTCGTACATAGAGAAGAAAAGAAGAGAGTGCAGACTGTAATGTTACAGTCATACTAGAGTGTGGAGAAAGATCAACTTAATGTGAGGTAGGCTTATTTAGAAGTCTGACAGCAGCAGGGAAGAAATTGCTCTTGAGACGGTTGGTACGTGACCTCAGACTTCTGTACCTTTTTCTCGATGGAAGAAGGTGGAAGAGAGAATGCCCATGGTATGTGGGGCCCGTAGTATGCTGGCTGCTTTTCCAAGGCAGTGGGAAGTGTAGATAATGTCAATGGATGTGAGGTTGGTTTGTGTGATGGACTGAGCTTCATTCACGACTCTATCTAATTTCTTACAGTCTTGCTCAGACCAGTAGCCAAGCTGTGATACATGAGGTAAGGATACTTTCTATGGTGCATCTATAAAAGTTGGGTGAGAATAATAGAGGTTTCCTTAGCCTCCTGAGAAAGTAGAAGAACGGATGGGCTTTCTTAATGATCATGTCAGCATGGAGGGACCAGGACAGGTTTTGGTGAACTGGACACCTAAAACTTGAAGCTCTCGACCATTTTGACTTCACCTCCAATGATGTAGACAGGGATATGTCCTCCACTGTGCTTTCTGAAATTGATGACCATCTCCTTCATTTTGTTGACATTGAGGGAGAGATTATTGTCCTTAGCAGTAATAGTGTGTTTCAAAGGTGCTGCTGAAGGAACCTGGTGGTGGAGGGATTAAGTATTTGCAGAAGAGGTAACAATCAAATGCTGCATTGACCTACCAATGATTTTGAGCTTCTTACCTGGTGTTGTAGATGCATTCATCCAAGAAAGCGGAAAGTATTCCATTACACTCCTGAATTGTGTCTGGTAGATGGTGGAGTCAGGAGATCAGTTATTTGCCACAGGATTCCTATTCTTTGACCTGCTCTGGTAGCCACAGTATTTATATGGCAAGTCCAGGTCTATTTCTGGTCAATAATAACTCCCAGCATAGACATCCAATAAATACTTCCACTGGAGGAGACTGTCACAGACTTTCTCTTTATTCCCTTGTGCATCACTGACTGGTCAACATTTATTGCCCATCCCTAGTTGCTCAAGGATAGTTGAGAGTGAACCACATCACTGTGGGTCTGGAGTTGCATGTAGACTAGACCCGGTAAGGGCGGCAGATTTCCTTCCCTAAAGGACATTAGTGAACCTAATGGTTTTTTTTCCCAACAAATGACAATGTGTTTATGGTCATCCTTAAATTCTTAATTCCAAATGTTTTGTTTTTTAATTCAAATTCTACCCTTTGTCATGGCAGGATTCGAACCTGGGTTCCCAGAACATTCACTGAGTCCGCTTTTAGGCCATTACCTCCTCTGTTTCAGGACGCCTGCAGGCAGCTCTGAGCCTTAAAAGCTGCAGACTGCATAGGCAGTAGTAGATTGGGGTAGCTGGCTGGCAGGCAATAGCTAAAGCACTAGTGGGGTGCCAAGGATAGGAACCATCAAACCATAGAGTCTCTACAGCATGGAAGGAAGCCATTCGGCTAGCTGAGTCTGCACCGACTCTCTGAAACAGAGACATGAATATTGTCAACCTGAGAGAGGAGAATGCTCCTCAGAGCCACAGGCACTCTCCTGGAGAAAGCACATCAATAATCCTAATAGTCTCCTGCAGCACAGATCACAGCACTGCTGTGAAAGCCCGTTCGTCTCCTTTGAACTTTTATATTTAAAGCAACGAAAGTGGCAATCTAAGATGGCATGCCACTTAACATATTGCTTGGCAACAAGCGGAGATCTCGTAGTTTAAATCAGAACTACTTAAGTGTCATGATTTGAAGTTTATTTTAATCGTCATTCCATCAAACATGAAAAAAAGAATAAACTGAATGAGGAGATTTCCCAAACCAAGTTTCTCATTTCTGTGCTGAAAATTTGGCCCTTGGACTAAGAGTTATTACAGGACAAAAGGAAGCTTTTTGACCCATGGTTCAACCTGGACTATCACAGGCTGACTGGGCAATCTAATCTTATGTGTCAGAAAACATTAATTCAGAAGAGCAGGATTAAGGTGAGGGGTGGTCAAGGATCCAAGAGTGCAAGGGTCCTCCATCTGCAGCTTGTTCTTAATCCAAGATAGCAGGGCGAAGATAACATCAGTTTTGACATAGTGCATATCATCATCCTCAAAATATTTAAAAGATGGTGGTGTCAACAGTCTCTGTTAAAACCTCATAGCGATTAAACAAAATATTTAACACATAGAAATTGTTTCAAATACTCCTTAGGAAAGCAAACATTTCTATTCCATAACTACTTGGAGCTGTCACTTAAACTGCTTACTTAACAGGAACCCCTCTGTGATAATGTAAGTTTGTGAAACCAATCATGCAGCACAAATCCTGTAATGAAACCCTGCAGATTTTTGTCAATGGACAGAATGAAATATAAGAACTGTTTATTTTAAAACTCTACACTTTTTAAATTTAAAGTTATATCGATTGACAGCTTTGAATTTTGATAGTGATAATGAGTTTTGACAGTTCATTGATAGCTTGACAATTATTTGACAATGTAACTGTTCCTTGCCAGCATTAACAGTTCCAATTGGTTGATGTACATTCTAATGGCCCTTAACAGTGACAAAGAATGCCTGACTTCTCCCAAAGGAGTACGCTGGTTATTCAAATGAATCCACCAAGTTCAGACTAGCCCTTACCTACTCTCATCAACACAATCTGGGTTTTACACTCCTTGACTTATAACTCCTATTTCAGTGAAGGCAACTGCTCCAGTGAACCATATATGTGCAAATCCAGCCCAACTCCAGTCCTGCCCCTGTAAAAAAAATGTACAATGTGCTAGGCAGTGGGACTTACAATTTCCAGGCTTGATCACCATTATGGAAAACATCTGCATCCCCATTTTATTCAATTTCCTGAGGCTTCCTGCTGCTGGTTTTAACTGGCATAGGCATCTTCCACCAACTTGCAGTTGTTTGAAATGGGAAGTCAGCTGGTTGAATTTTCAGCTCTAAGCTCCCAGTGTTCAGTGTTTTATTGTGAAAATATTCCATGCTTAGTTGAGAGACAAGAGCACTGTAGAATGAATTTTTAATAGCACTTGAAGAATTAAGAAATATTGAAAATATCACTTTACATAAGGTGTCTGTATTCAAAATGTAATATTTGCATTTAAGCAATAGAATTTTAAAGAATGAAGTAGTTCTAACTTTGGGCTATATTTTCCACTCTGCTGATTTCAGTGCATCAAGTAAAAATTAATTATAGCCCCAGATTCCACTTTCAACATAGCATCTGTTCCATGTAATCTCTTTTTCTGTGTTTCTTTGAGTATTAACACATAACAGGGCAGCCAATCTGATCTCTCTGTTATAAAGCACCTTAATCGCCCTCTAACCAAAGCAATAGATGTGACAAATTCCAACTCAGGCACAATGAGTAAGCGGAACTGAGGAGTGAGAAAATCTGACACACGTTTGAGTGAGATTTTAACTCATTCCAAACATACCCACTTTCACGTGGTTAAAATAGGGGCAATTACGTAAGGAGCAAAGATACAGAAAGACCAGAGAATGATTTAATATCAAGACCCATGGGAGAAAAATTAAAACATTTTTGTAGATGGGGTGAGAACCCATCCACGGAACATACTTCCAGTCGGTACAGGTATCAGTCAACCTCACGATTAATGTGGTACCTTATTGCCAAATAATGCCAGTGTTCCGGTTTCCTCCCATGGTTCAAAGATGTGCAGGTTAGGTGGATTGGCCATGATAAATTTCTCCTTGGTATTGGAGGACTAGCTAGGGTAAATGTATGGGTTTACGGGAGTAGGACCTGGGTGGGATTGTGGTTGGTGCAGACTTGATGGGCTGAATGGCTTCCTTCTGCACTGTAGGGTTTTGTGAGTAAGGTATACAAAATGTGGACAAGAAATTGAACTGAATTGATATTTCTGCTGTCTTAGAGGTCACTGACAAGCAATTGCCAAAGATAGATCGTTTTTTTGATTGGTAAGAGGATCAAAGATTATGGGGAAGAGGCGAGAGAATGAGGTTCAGAAGCTAACCAGCCATCATTCAATGGCAGAGCAGACTCGATGGACTGAATGGCCTAATTCTGCTCCTATATTTTATGGTTTTATGGTAAGCTGTGATTCTGAAATAAGGGGAGGGATTTTACAGACCCACCTGCGGAAATTCCCAGGCAACAGGAAAATTGCATAGTAAAACTTCAATCCTGGTAAAATTTTCAATGAAGTAAAGAAGGATTTGCTTTTTATTTTGGTCGGCACAACATCGAAGGCCGAAGGGCCTGTTCTGTGCTGTAATGTTCTATGTTCTATGTTCTATGTTCTATAAGGGGTAATTGAATGGAGATTTTTTTTAAACTAAAGAGGAAGTTATGGGGATAGAAATCATTAATACATATTTTCATTCAAATTAAATCTCTTTAATGGAATATTTTTCTTCCTGTTTGTGTTACTATTTATCAAATGTACTTTTTTAATAAATGAGCGACAGTACAATAGCTGCCTCACAGTGCCAGGGATCTGAGTTCAATTCCTGGCTTGGGTCGCTGGCTATGCGGAATTTGCATGTTCTTCCCGAGTCTGTGTGAGTTTCCTCTGGGCGCTCCGGTTCCTCCCACTGTCAAAAAAGATGTGCGGGTTAAGTGGATTGGCCATGTTAAATTGATACCTAATCTCAGGGGGACCAGTTCGGGTAAACATATGAGGTTATGAGGATAGGACCTAGATGGGATTGTGATTGGTGCAAACTCAATAGCTGAATGGCCTCGTTCTGCACTGTAGGATTCTATGATTAACATACACAAAATATGGACAAGAAAGTGAAATTGAACTGAACAGATATGTCTGCTGTTTTAAGGGTCACTGACAAGCAATCAGATTTAAAATTGACACAAAGAGCATGAGGGAAGAGAGGTTAAGATAAATTTTGCACGGAGAAACAGAGACAGTTGAAGCTTTTAAAGCAAAAATGAATAAAAATTTGAGACAAAGGGAAACAAACAGGGTCGTAGGTTTAGCAGAGGAAAAGAAGGGCATGGGAAATAGTCTTGGATTGCCTGATTAAAGAGGCGGACAGATATGATGGTTTGAATTGCTTCCTTTCGTTCTGTCAAACTTTACAGCTAAAAGGTTCATAATCACTTAATGGACTATCAGTGCACTAAGAGGAAAGCAGACCATATAGTCTGTTGATTAGATTTTATGAGCATTATAACATTTTATCTAAATCTACTGCTTCACTGGAATTACTGAAGTAGAGAAAATAAAGACCAAAGTGAATAATAATGAACTCTTTGGAATTAGATTGACTGACCCAGAAGGTGGGTTTAATGGCTCATGCCATTATTAGTGAGTAGATTTGTGGCAAGGAAGAAATATGTAGGGTGGGATTTTATGGCCGCACCAAGACAGGAAGTTCCCGCTTGAAGCCAACAGACATGTAAATGGTCCATCAAATTTTCCATCCAGTACATGATGATTCCCACAGTGAATGGGTCTGGAAGATCAGAGTTACACTGTATTCGAATCACCACAAATTATTGGAAGATTTGTGCTGCTTAATCAGCACAACCTCAAGAGAACAGCATCTTTCCACCCAAGTTGAATTCTACCCTCGTATTACTGTCTGTGTGGAGTTTACACATTCTCCCCATGACTGCTTGGGTTTCCGATGGGTGTTCCAGTTTCCTTTCATACTCTAAAGATGGGCAGGTTAGGTCGATTAGCCATGCTAATTATCAGGAGTATTAATGTCATGTGGATTAGCAGGGTGGGATTATGGGGATAAGACTTTGGCGGATTGTTGTCAGTGCAGGTTCGATGGGCTGAATGACCTCCTTCTGCAATGTAGAGATTCTCTGATTCTTCCCTTAGATTTTCAAGAAATGGAAGCATTTGCAAGGCAAATTCTACAGAAAACCTCAGACAAGGCAAAAACAGCAGAAGGTCTCCTTTTGTGATGAACTTTGTGTCCGTGTAATGCGCTGCAATTTTTCTGTTTCCAGAAAAGCAAAGATTGAAACTGTGGAATTTCATCCATTCCTGTAATTAGCAAATTGTTCCTGAGAGATTTAATAAATGGTAAATCTAACATTTTTGTTTTGCTTTCCTGTCTGTTTCTTTACTCCCATTTGTCTTTCCCCTTTGTTTCTCTTTTTGTGTCTGATATAACTTTATTTCTTCTTCACTCCTCTTTTCAAAATGAAGATTGAGGAAAAATGTCTAACTAATGGGACATATCATGAGATGCTTCACTCCAGCAATGGGCCACATCAATACCTCAGAATTGATAAATACCATTGAAGCACAATTCCCTGGCACATGGAAATACAGAGCAAAACCTTAGCAAAAAATGGTAGAGTGTTAATTCAGGTGCAAAAGACTGAATGATTCCCATTGATGGCCCTGCAATGTTTTCGGGCCAAATCTTATGCCTCATTAGTATTAATCATTATGTCAACGAGAATCAAGCTCTTCCTGCGTTGTATCCCTTTGTTCCGCCTCCCTTTCAATGATTTAACTTCTCCAAACACTGGAGAGCTCTATACTCTCCATCACTCACAGCCAGATTGCTTTATGTGATTGGGACTGAATCCATATGCATCATCTGTATCATATAATTATCCTCCACTTCATGCAATTTGCTGGAGAGATAATCAATTTGTGTTTGACACTGTCCTCCACTAACTGCAATTTCCTGAAGAAATAACCCTCTGGTATTTGAAATACTCTGTTTGTTGTAGCACTGGTCATGAACTTGGAAATTTGCACGTCCCTCCCAACTTCCCATTCATTGGTTGACACAGAGTAAGTAAGGAGTTTGCTATGAAACTAATACTTACCTTGTTGAAATTAGAACTGGAACTTCCAATGGACCTCAAAGCTTTTGCAGATGCAGACTGAAAGCAGGCGGCACGGCGACACGGTGACACGGTGGTTAGCACTGCTGTCTCACAGTGCTAGGAATTTGATTTGATTCTTGGCTTGGATCACTGGCTGTATGGAGTCGGCACTTTCTCCCCGTGTCTGTGTGGATTTCCTCCGGGTAATCTGATTTCCTCCCACAATCCGAAAGACGTGTTAGTTTGGTGCATTAGCCAAGCCAAATTCTCTGATTTTCACAATAAATTTATTGCAGTATTAATGTAAGCCTATTTGTGACACTGATAAATAAACTTTAACATGTACAGTTCTGCCGCATGCTCCTGGCAATGACACACGACAGCACAGAGTCGCTGAGCAGAAACTGATAGCCAAGTTCCGCACACATGAGGACGGTCTTAACAGGGATCTTGGCTTCATGTCACACTATCTGTAACCCCCGTGACTTGCCTGAGTTAGCAAAAAATCTCAATTACTGTGCTTTCTGGAGAAAATACACATTTCTCTAACCAATGCTCAGGATTCCCTTCACACACATTGTTAGCCACTTTAACACTTGAATAGCAGGTTAGATGTAAGGATTCGCATTCTAATCAGCAATCTGTGACTGTCTGTGCTGATGTGTGCTATTGCAGACCAGAACACTGCATTTGCCTGACAAAGACGAAAGTCGAAAGCTCACAGATTTACTGTCAAATAAATCAGTTGGATTTAAAATTAGTGTTGCTGGATTCTTACTGAATGGCTAGGACTACAGAGATGCCAGCATGTTGAAGTGTTAAATGGCTGTTGGGCTGCTGTGATGGGCAGGGATACATTTTTGACTGACTTTCCAGATGGCAGGGGCGTGAGGGAATAGAGTGGGGTGGGGTTAAGTTGAGGGGTGGAAAATCCTGCTCTTTGTTTGCATTGTTGCCCACCTTCATTGAATCTTTCCAGTGCGGAAGGAGGCCATTTGCCCATCAAGTCTGCACTGTCCACAATCCCACCCAAGCCCTATCCCCTTGCTCCATGCAGTTAGCTCCACTGACACTATGGGGCAAATTAGCATGGCCAATCCACCTAGCCCACACACTTTTAGAACGTGGGAGGAAACAGGAGCATGCCTATGCAAACACGGGATAGTGTGCAATACTTGCACACACACTGACCCAAGCCAGGAATTGAACCGTGATCTCCAGAGCTGTGAGACAGCAGTGCTAACCACTGTGCCACCATGTCGCCCAAATAAATAATAAACTTTAAGCAGTGTCTACTGTAAATTACATTTGTTCTACCTGGCTCAAACTCATTGGCTGATACTGTTGTTAACAGACAAACTTTTTATTTTAAAAACCTACACTTTGAATGTATGCTTCTTTGTATAAGTCTGCCACCCCCTTACTTAGCATCAAATAGGAATTTTGCTATGACTAATAAGAGGGTTCCAAGTTCGCTAAAAAATTCTTATCTTGTTCAGCAGCTTTACATTGAAAGAAGGAATTAAAAAGATGCACATTTCCATCTCAAAATAAAGATATGTTGAAGAAGGATTGCTGATGTAACAGTGAGAAAATAATACAATTTTCCCAAAGAAAGGATGACTGTGCAGTGGAGATGGGGTGTGTTGTGATTAAGGGGAGGAATTTGTATCTGTTTTAGTGAGGAGAATGCGTCGGTGTTTAGAGAGCAAAGTGCTGTTGTTGTTCCACGTCGTGTAGTATTAAAATGGATCAGTGACTCCCTCCCCCGTTAATACTGGAGCAGCATGGATCCCTCCACCACAACTAATGAGAGATTAAAACCCATGGCACTGGCTACGTGCTATTAAATGGTGATGCACTCAAAACAGCATCTTCCCTGCTACAACCATGCAGCCTTATCCTTCACAGAGAGCAAGGCCGAGTGCTTTCAATTCTCTAAGAAATGAAAAAATAAAATGCCCGGAGCAATTCATTCAACATGACAGACTTTGAATATTGTTGGCATCTGAATGTCCAATAGTTAGCTGAAGATTGATACAAGGAAGGAATATGTAGATTATGGCTGAGCGGAGACTATTAGTTTGATAGGAAACCGTCATGTGGCCACTAGAATTGTATGCTTTAAGTTCTTGTTCAGGAACTCATGAATGTTATTCATTCTCCTCTGCAACACATCCCACACACCCTCCTAAACACTCTTCAAATAGATCTCTAAAAGAGGATTGGACCTTGTAATCTGCAAACCAATAGACAGATGGATTGGAATAAATCAAAATGGGAATTACTTCCTTTGTCTCAGAGTCTGTAGCCCACTCGAGGCTATAGTGGGCCTGGTTATTAGAATGGTTTCCATTAATCCTGATCAAATGCTTTCTTTGATGTTGGTCAACTTAGCAATAAAGCTTCATGCTGACAATTTTTTTTTTTTGCACAATGCCTTCCTGTCAGGCCAGAAAGAGGGCAATAACAGATCAATATGGTGTGCACACACTGATTCCCTGTAGGAAGTGCATGGCATAACTTGCAGATTCAAACTGAAATTGGCAACAAGCCCATTGTCTGTATAAACAGGCTTAGAGCCTCAAAGTGGGTCAATTCCAGCCTTGCAAGGGTGCCTGTGGGGAATTTGCACATTTTCCTCATGTCTGTGTGGGTTTCCTCTGGCTGCTCAGATTTCCTCCCACACTCTAAAAATTAAATAGATTGACCACCTTAAATTGTCCCTTAGTGTCCCAAGATATATAGATTAAGAGAATTAGCAGGGTTGATGTGTGGGGTTACGGAAATAAGGCCTGGCTGGCATGCACTTTCAGAGAGATAGGGTGAATGGCCTCCATTTGCACTGCTGGGATTCAGTGATTCTAAGAAACAGGACAGTCTGACTACGTGCATGATGTACAGGTTTGCAGGTGCACGTGTGCGCACTGTTTCGTTTAGGGCAGTGTTGAAGGAGTATTCCATTGTAGGCAGTGTGAGGAGCAATCCATTGTAGGCAGTGTGAGGAGTATTCCATTGTAGGCAGTGTGAGGAGTATTCCATTGTAGGCGTTGTGAGGAGTATTCTACTGTAGGCATTGTGAGGAGTATTCCATTGTAGGCAGTGTGAGGAGTATTCCACTGTAGGCATTGTGAGGAGTATTCCATTGTAGGCATTGTGAGGAGTATTCCATTGTAGGCAGTGTGAGGAGTATTCCATTGTAGGCAGTGTGAGTATTCCATTGTAGGCATTGTGAGGATATTCCATTGTAGGCAGTGTGAGTATTCCATTGTAGGCAGTGTGAGGAGTATTCCATTGTAGGCATTGTGAGGAGTATTCCATTGTAGGCATT
Organism: Sphyrna mokarran; assembly: GCA_024679065.1. Lineage (NCBI taxonomy): Eukaryota > Metazoa > Chordata > Chondrichthyes > Carcharhiniformes > Carcharhinidae > Sphyrna > Sphyrna mokarran. The sequence continues at coordinate 17,717,453 of JAGIQG010000015.1, read as the reverse complement.
GTGAGGAGTATTCCATTGTAGGCAGTGTGAGTATTCCATTGTAGGCAGTGTGAGGAGTATTCCATTGTAGGCATTGTGAGTATTCCATTGTAGGCATTGTGAGGAGTATTCCATTGTAGGCATTGTGAGGAGTATTCCATTGTAGGCATTGTGAGGAGTATTCCATTGTAGGCATTGTGAGGAGTATTCCATTGTAGGCATTGTGAGTATTCCATTGTAGGCATTGTGAGTATTCCATTGTAGGCAGTGTGAGTATTCCATTGTAGGCATTGTGAGTATTCCATTGTAGGCATTGTGAGGAGTATTCCATTGTAGGCATTGTGAGGAGTATTCCATTGTAGGCATTGTGAGGAGTATTCCATTGTAGGCATTGTGAGGAGTATTCCATTGTAGGCATTGTAGGAGTATTCCATTGTAGGCAGTGTGAGTATTCCATTGTAGGCATTGTGAGGAGTATTCCATTGTAGGCATTGTGAGTATTCCATTGTAGGCATTGTGAGGAGTATTCCATTGTAGGCAGTGTGAGTATTCCATTGTAGGCATTGTGAGGAGTATTCCATTGTAGGCGTTGTGAGGAGTATTCTACTGTAGGCATTGTGAGGAGTATTCCATTGTAGGCATTGTGAGGAGTATTCCATTGTAGGCATTGTAAGGAGTATTCCATTGTAGGCATTGTGAGGAGTATTCCATTGTAGGCAGTGTGAGTATTCCATTGTAGGCAGTGTGAGGAGTATTCCATTGTAGGCATTGTGAGTATTCCATTGTAGGCAGTGTGAGGAATATTCCATTGTAGGCAGTGTGAGTATTCCATTGTAGGCAGTGTGAGGAGTATTCCATTGTAGGCATTGTGAGTAGTCCATTGTAGGCAGTGTGAGTATTCCATTGTAGGCAGTGTGAGGATATTCCATTGTAGGCATTGTGAGGAGTATTCCATTGTAGGCATTGTGAGGAGTATTCCATTGTAGGCAGTGTGAGGAGTATTCCATTGTAGGCATTGTGAGGAGTATTCCATTGTAGGCATTGTGAGGAGTATTCCATTGTAGGCAGTGTGAGGAGTATTCCATTGTAGGCATTGTGAGGAGTATTCCATTGTAGGCATTGTGAGGAGTATTCCATTGTAGGCAGTGTGAGGAGTATTCCATTGTAGGCATTGTGAGGAGTATTCCATTGTAGACAGTGTGAGTATTCCATTGTAGGCATTGTGAGGAGTATTCCATTGTAGGCATTGTGAGGAGTATTCCATTAGAACATAGAACATAGAACATAGAACAATACAGCACAGAACAGGCCCTTCGGCCTTCGATGTTGTGCCGACCAAATAAAAAGCAATGCCCCTCCAAACTAAACCATTCCCTTCTCTTCCATATACTTATCAACTAACCTCTTAAACGCCACCAAACTTGGCGCATCTACAACAGCTGCAGGCAGGGCATTCCACTCCCTAATCACTCTTTGAGTAAAGAACCTACCTCTGATATCCGTCCTATAACTCATACCCCTTAATTTAAAGTTGTGTCCCCTCGTGCTAGCTTTCTCCATCCTAGGAAAAAGGCTATCACTGTCCACCCTATCCAAACCTCTAATCATCTTATATGTTTCAATAAGATCCCCCCTTAGCCGCCTCCTTTCTAACGAAAACAACCTCAAATCCTTCAACCTCTCTTCATAGGACCTGCCCTCCATACCGGCAACATCCTGGTAAACCTCCTCTGTACCCTCTCCATGCCTCCCATCTTTCTTATATGTGGCGACCAGAACTGCACACAATACTCCAAGTTGCGGCCGCACTAGAGTTTTGTACAGCTGCAACATGATGCTGCGGCTCCTAAATTAGATCCCCCTACCAATAAAAGCTAAGACTCATATAGCCTTCTTAACACTTTATCGCTTGATTGCTACTTTCGGGATCTATTGACACATACACCAAGATCCTTCTGTTCCTCAACCTATTAAGAGCCCTACCATTAGCCCTATACTCTACACATTTATTGTTCCTGCCAAGGCATTACCTCACACTTTCCACCTTAAACTCCATTTGCCACCTCTCGGCCCAGCTCTGCAACTTGTCCAAGTCACTCTGTAAACTAAAACACCCCTCTTCACTATCTACCCACCACCAATTTTAGTATCATCTGCAAATTTACTGATCCATCCCTCAATACCCTCATCCAGATCATTTATAAAAATTACAAACAGCAGGGCCCCAAAACAGACCCCTGAGGTACACCACTTGTCACCGAACTCCACGATGAATATCTCCCATCAACCACCACCCTCTGTCTTCTATCTGCCAGCCAATTTCTAATCCAATTAGCTAATCCAATGTAGGCATTGTGAGGAGTATTCCATTGTAGGCATTGTGAGGAGTATTCCATTGTAGGCAGTGTGAGGAGTATTCCATTGTAGGCATTGTGAGTATTCCATTGTAGGCATTGTGAGGAGTATTCCATTGTAGGCATTGTGAGGAGTATTCCATTGTAGACAGTGTGACTATTCCATTGTAGGCATTGTGAGGAGTATTCCATTGTAGGCAGTGTGAGTATTCCATTGTAGGCATTGTGAGGAGTATTCCATTGTAGGCAGTGTGAGGTGTATTCCATTGTAGGCATTGTAAGGAGTATTCCATTGTAGGCATTGTGAGGAGTATTCCATTGTAGGCAGTGTGAGTATTCCATTGTAGGCAGTGTGAGGAGTATTCCATTGCAGGCATTGTGAGTATTCCATTGTAGGAAGTGTGAGGAGTATTCCATTGTAGGCATTGTGGGAGTATTCCATGTAGGCTGTGAGATTCATGTAGGCATTGTGAGGAGTATTCCATTGTAGGCATTGTGAGTATTCCATTGTGGCAGTGTGAGGATATTCCATTGTAGGCAGTGTGAGTATTCCATTGTAGGCAGTGTGAGGAGTATTCCATTGTAGGCATTGTGAGTATTCCATTGTCGGCAGTGTGAGGAATATTCCATTGTAGGCAGTGTGAGTATTCCATTGTAGGCAGTGTGAGGAGTATTCCATTGTAGGCAGTGTGAGGGGTATTCCATTGTAGGCAGTGTGAGGAGTATTCCATTGTAGGCATTGTGAGTATTCCATTGTAGGCATTGTGAGGAGTATTCCATTGTAGGCATTGTGAGTATTCCATTGTAGGCAGTGTGAGTATTCCATTGTAGGCATTGTGAGGAGTATTCCATTGTAGGCATTGTGAGTATTCCATTGTAGGCAGTGTGAGGAATATTCCATTGTAGGCATTGTGAGTATTCCATTTAGCAGTGTGGGAATATTCCATGTGGCAGTGTGAGTATTCCATTGTTAGGTCATTGTGAGAGTATTTCCATTGTAGTCATTGTGGGAGTAATTCCATTGTAGGCATTGTGAGGTATTCCATGTAGGCAGTGTGAGGAGATCCATTGTAGGCTTGTGAGTATTCATTGTAGCATGTTGAGGAGTATTCCTTGTAAGGCAGTGTGAGGAGGTATTCCATTGTGCATTGTGAGTATTCCTTTAGGCATTGTGAGGTGTATTCCATTGGAGGGCAGTGGTGAGGATATTCCATTGTAGGCATTGTGGAGTATTCCATTGAGGCATTGTGAGGAGTATTTCCATGTAGGCATTGTGAGGATTATTCCTTGTAACAGTGTGCTTTCCGTTGTAGGCATTGTGAGGAGTATTCCATTTAGGCAGTGTGAGTATTCCATTGTAGGCAGTGTGAGGAGTATTCGCATTGTAGGCATTGTGAGTATTTCCTTTGAGGCATTGTGAGGTATTCCATGTAGCAGTGTGATTATTCAAAAATTGTAGGCATTGTGAGGATAGTCCAGTGTGGCAGTGTAGTATTCCATTGTAGGCATTGTGAGGAGTATTCCATTGTAGGCATTGTGAGTATTCCATTGTAGGCAGTGTGAGGAGTATTCCATTGTAGGCATTGTGAGTATTCCATTGTAGGCATTGTGAGGAGTATTCCATTGTAGGCATTGTGAGTATTCCATTGTAGGCATTGTGAGGAGTATTCCATTGTAGGCATGTGAGGAGTATTCCATTGTAGGCAGTGTGAGGAGTATTCCATTGTAGGCATTGTGAGGAGTATTCCATTGTAGGCAGTGTGAGATTCCATGTAGGCATTGTGAGGAGTATTCCATTGTAGGCATGTGAGTTTCATTGTAGGCATTGTGAGGAGTATTCCATTGTAGGCATTGTGAGGAGTATTCCATTGTAGGCATTGTGAGGGTATTCCATTGTAGGCAGTGTGAGGAGTATTCCATTGTAGGCATTGTGAGTATTCCATTGTAGGCAGTGTGTGTAGGATATTCCATTGTAGGCATTGTGAGGAGTATTCCATTGTAGGCAGTGTGAGGAGTATTCCATTGTAGGCAGTGTGAGTATTCCATTGTAGGCATTGTGAGGAGTATTCCATTGTAGGCGTTGTGAGGAGTATTCTATTGTAGGCATTGTGAGGAGTATTCCATTGTAGGCATTGTGAGGAGTATTCCATTGTAGGCATTGTGAGGAGTATTCCATTGTAGGCAGTGTGAGGAGTATTCCATTGTAGGCAGTGTGAGTATTCCATTGTAGGCATTGTGAGGAGTATTCCATTGTAGGCAGTGTGAGGAGTATTCCATTGTAGGCAGTGTGAGTATTCCATTGTAGGCAGTGTGAGGAGTATTCCATTGTAGGCATTGTGAGGAGTATTCCATTGTAGGCATTGTGAGGAGTATTCCATTGTAGGCAGTGTGAGTATTCCATTGTAGGCAGTGTGAGGAGTATTCCATTGTAGGCATTGTGAGTATTCCATTGTAGGCAGTGTGAGGAGTATTCCATTGTAGGCAGTGTGAGTATTCCATTGTAGGCAGTGTGAGGAGTATTCCATTGTAGGCATGTGAGGAGTATTCCATTGTAGGCATGTGAGGAGTATTCCATTGTAGGCATGTGAGTTTCCATTGTAGGCATGTGAGTATTCCATTGTAGGCATTGTGAGGAGATTCCATTGTAGGCATTGTGAGGAGTATTCCATTGTAGGCATTGTGAGTATTCCATTGTAGGCAGTGTGAGGATATTCCATTGTAGGCATTGTGAGTATTCCATTGTAGGCAGTGTGAGGAGTATTCCATTGTAGGCATTGTGAGTATTCCATTGTAGGCATTGTGAGGAGTATTCCATTGTAGGCAGTGTGAGTATTCCATTGTAGGCATTGTGAGGAGTATTCCATTGTAGGCATTGTGAGTATTCCATTGTAGGCATTGTGAGGAGTATTCCATTGTAGGCATTGTGAGGAGTATTCCATTGTAGGCATTGTAAGGAGTATTCCATTGTAGGCAGTGTGAGTATTCCATTGTAGGCAGTGTGAGGAGTATTCCATTGTAGGCATTGTGAGGAGTATTCATTGTAGGCGTTGTGGAGTATTCATGTGTGAGGAGTATTCCATTGTAGGCATTGTGAGGATCCATGTAGGCATTGTGAGTATTCCATTGTAGGCAGGTGAGGAGTATTCCATTGTAGGCAGTGTGAGTATTCCATTGTAGGCATTGTGAGGAGTATTCCATTGTAGGCAGTGTGAGTATTCCATTGTAGGCAGTGTGAGGAGTATTCCATTGTAGGCATTGTAAGGAGTATTCCATTGTAGGCATTGTGAGGAGTATTCCATTGTAGGCAGTGTGAGTATTCCATTGTAGGCAGTGTGAGGAGTATTCCATTGTAGGCATTGTGAGTATTCCATTGTAGGCATTGTGAGGAGTATTCCATTGTAGGCATTGTGAGGAGTATTCCATTGTAGGCATTGTAAGGAGTTTTCCATTGTAGGCATTGTAAGGAGTATTCCATTGTAGGCAGTGTGAGTATTCCATTGTAGGCATTGTGAGGAGTATTCCATTGTAGGCATTGTGAGGAGTATTCCATTGTAGGCATTGTAAGGAGTATTCCATTGTAGGCATTGTAGGAGTATTCCATTGTAGGCAGTGTGAGTATTCCATTGTAGGCATTGTGAGGAGTATTCCATTGTAGGCATTGTGAGGAGTATTCCATTGTAGGCAGTGTGAGGAGTATTCCATTGTAGGCATTGTGAGTATTCCATTGTAGGCATTGTGAGTATTCCATTGTAGGCATTGTGAGGAGTATTCCATTGTAGGCATTGTGAGTATTCCATTGTAGGCATTGTGAGTATTCCATTGTAGGCAGTGTGAGGAGTATTCCATTGTAGGCATTGTGAGGAGTATTCCATTGTAGACATTGTGGAGTATTCCATTGTAGGCATGTGAGTATTCATGTAGGAGTGTGAGGATATCTTGTAGGGTGTGACTATTCCATTGTAGGCGTTGTGAGGAGTATTCTACTGTAGGCATTGTGAGGAGTATTCCATTGTAGGCATTGTGAGGAGTATTCCATTGTAGGCATTGTGAGGGGTATTCCATTGTAGGCAGTGTGAGGAGTATTCCATTGTAGGCATTGTGAGTATTCCATTGTAGGCATTGTGAGGAGTATTCCATTGTAGGCATTGTGAGGAGTATTCCATTGTAGGCAGTGTGAGTATTCCATTGTAGGCATTGTGAGGAGTATTCCATTGTAGGCATTGTGAGTATTCCATTGTAGGCATTGTGAGGAGTATTCTACTGTAGGCATTGAGGAGTATTCCATTGTAGGCATTGTGAGGAGTATTCCATTGTAGGCAGTGTGAGTATTCCATTGTAGGCAGTGTGAGTATTCCATTGTAGGCATGTGAGGAGTTTCATTGTAGGCGTGTGAGGAGTATTCTACTGTAGGCATTGTGAGAGTTTCCATTGTAGGCATTGTGAGGAGTATTCCATTGTAGGCATTGTAAGGAGTATTCCATTGTAGGCAGTATGAGGAGTATTCCATTGTAGGCAGTGTGAGTATTCCATTGTAGGCATTGTGAGGAATATTCCATTGTAGGCAGTGTGAGGAGTATTCCATTGTAGGCAGTGTGAGTATTCCATTGTCGGCAGTGTGAGGAGTATTCCATTGTAGGCATTGTGAGTATTCCATTGTAGGCAGTGTGAGGAGTATTCCATTGTAGGCAGTGTGAGTATTCCATTGTCGGCAGTGTCAGGAGTATTCCATTGTAGGCATTGTAAGGAGTATTCCATTGTAGGCATTGTGAGGAGTCTTCCATTGTACGCAGTGTGAGTATTCCATTGTAGGCATTGTGAGGAGTATTCCATTGTAGGCATTGTGAGTATTCCATTGTAGGCAGTGTGAGGAGTATTCCATTGTAGGCATTGTGAGGAGTATTCCATTGTAGGCATTGTAAGGAGTTTTCCATTGTAGGCATTGTAAGGAGTATTCCATTGTAGGCAGTGTGAGTATTCCATTGTAGGCATTGTGAGGAGTATTCCATTGTAGGCGTTGTGAGGAGTATTCTACTGTAGGCATTGTGAGGAGTATTCCATTGTAGGCATTGTGAGGAGTATTCCACTGTAGGCATTGTAAGGAGTATTCCATTGTAGGCAGTGTGAGGAGTATTCCATTGTAGGCAGTGTGAGTATTCCATTGTAGGCATTGTGAGGAATATTCCATTGTAGGCAGTGTGAGTATTCCATTGTAGGCAGTGTGAGGAGTATTCCATTGTAGGCATTGTAAGGAGTATTCCATTGTAGGCATTGTGAGGAGTATTCCATTGTAGGCAGTGTGAGTATTCCATTGTAGGCAGTGTGAGGAGTATTCCATTGTAGGCATTGTGAGTATTCCATTGTAGGCATTGTGAGGAGTATTCCATTGTAGGCATTGTGAGGAGTATTCCATTGTAGGCATTGTAAGGAGTTTTCCATTGTAGGCATTGTAAGGAGTATTCCATTGTAGGCAGTGTGAGTATTCCATTGTAGGCATTGTGAGGAGTATTCCATTGTAGGCATTGTGAGGAGTATTCCATTGTAGGCATTGTGAGGAGTATTCCATTGTAGGCATTGTGAGGATATTCCATTGTAGGCATTGTGAGTATTCCATTGTAGGCATTGTGAGTATTCCATTGTAGGCATTGTGAGTATTCCATTGTAGGCATTGTGAGGAGTATTCCATTGTAGGCAGTGTGAGGAGTATTCCATTGTAGGCAGTGTGAGGAGTATTCCATTGTAGGCAGTGTGAGGAGTATTCCATTGTAGGCATTGTGAGGAGTATTCCATTGTAGGCATTGTGAGGAGTATTCCATTGTAGGCATTGTAAGGAGTATTCCATTGTAGGCAGTGTGAGTATTCCATTGTAGGCATTGTGAGGAGTATTCCATTGTAGGCATTGTGAGGAGTATTCCATGTAGGCATTGTAGGAGTATTCCTTGTAGGCAGTGTGAGTTCCATTGGCATGGAGGAGTATTCATTGTAGGCAGTGTGAGTATCCATTGTAGGCATTGTGAGGATCCATTGTAGGCAGTGTGAGATATTCCATTGTAGGCATTGTGAGGAGATTCCATTGTAGGCATTGTGAGGAGTATTCCATTGTAGGCATTGTGAGGAGTATTCCATTGTAGGCATTGTGAGGAGTATTCCATTGTAGGCATTGTGAGGACTATTCCATTGTAGTCATTGTGAGTATTCCATTGTAGGCATTGTGAGTATTCCATTGTAGGCATTGTGAGTATTCCATTGTAGGCAATATGAGGAGTATTCCATTGTAGGCAGTGTGAGGAGTATTCCATTGTAGGCAGTGTGAGGAGTATTCCATTGTAGGCAGTGTGAGGAGTATTCCATTGTAGGCATTGTGAGGAGTATTCCATTGTAGGCATTGTAAGGAGTTTTCCATTGTAGGCATTGTAAGGAGTATTCCATTGTAGGCAGTGTGAGTATTCCATTGTAGGCATTGTGAGGAGTATTCCATTGTAGGCATTGTGAGGAGTATTCCATTGTAGGCATTGTGAGGAATATTCCATTGTAGGCATTGTGAGGACTATTCCATTGTAGGCATTGTGAGTATTCCATTGTAGGCATTGTGAGTATTCCATTGTAGGCAGTGTGAGTATTCCATTGTAGGCAGTGTGAGTATTCCATTGTAGGCAGTGTGAGGAATATTCCATTGTAGGCATTGTGAGGAGTATTCCATTGTAGGCATTGTGAGTATTCCATTGTAGGCAATATGAGGAGTATTCCATTGTAGGCAGTGTGAGGAGTATTCCATTGTAGGCATTGTGAGGAGTATTCCATTGTAGGCAGTGTGAGGAATATTCCATTGTAGGCATTGTGAGTATTCCATTGTAGGCATTGTGAGTATTCCATTGTAGGCATTATGAGGAGTATTTCATTGTAGGCATTGTGAGGAATAATCTATTGTAGGCATTGTGAGGAGTATTCCATTGTATTCTTGATTTCTGCTCTTGTTCTCTTGAACCATTTACCACAGAATACACAATCTCTGTCCTGTTGTTGTATGTAATACTGAGGTTAGGAACATAGGAATTAGGAGCAGAAGTAGACAGGTCACGGCTGATCTCTTCCTGGTCTCAAACCCATCTGCCCACCTGCTTCCCATATCCCAATTTTTAATCAGAAATAAAATTATATCCTTCTTAACACTATTTAATGATTCAGATTCCGCCATGCTATGGGGCAGTAAGTTCCACAAATTCACCACCCTCTGTGACAAATAGTTCCTCTTTATTTCAGTTTTAAATCCACTACCTGTCAACCTATACCTCTGATCTCATGTTCTAGATTGCCCCACATGGTCTTCATCAATCACATTCAGTATTTTATATATCTCCCATCCTTCTAAACTCCAGTGAATATAAGCCCAAACTGTTTAATTCTCTCTCATTTGAGATTCGCAGAGTTATTTTCATTTATGCCATTTATAAGCAAATAGAGCAAAGTTCCCATTCTTTACAAAACATTGAGTGGGATTTTCCAGCCCCTTGTGGTGTGTTTTCCAGTGACGGCTCACCATTAGCTGCTGCTAAGATCTACCCATCCAGCCAATCATAGAATCACAGAATCCCTACAGTGCAGAGGGAGGCCATTTGGTCCATTGAGTCTGTACTGATCACAATCCCAACCAGGTCCTATTCCCATGACCACTCATATTCACCCTGCTTATTCCTCGAAACTAGGAATTTAGCCAATTAACTTGACCCACACACATCTTTGGACGGTGGGAGAAAACCAGAGTGCCTACAGGAGACCCATACAGACATGAGGAGAATGTGCAAACCCCACATAGACAGTGATCCAAGGGTGGAATTGAACCCGGGTCCCTGGCACTCTGAGGCAGCAGTGCTAACTACCTTGTTACCGATATCTACAGGATTTCTGCATACCTTGACCATCCTGCCACTGGGGAACTCACCACCTGGGGTCACCTTTAGCGGGACTGGAAGGTCCTATTGGTTGGAAGGGCAGGAAAATCGCTCCCCATTCATTTTCATTTCTGGGTTGAAGGGAAACTTGAAAATGTGCTCCATCGAGTGTAAATCAATCTCTGCAAGTGAGTTGGATAACTTTATCTGCCAAATAGATATTTGAAACAGTAAAGTTAATGAGAACTGACGTGAATGATCCAGGACCTGAAGGCAAGCGTTACAATCAATCCAGCATTTCCAAATTTAAGCAATCATGATCTGTATGGCCATTGAGGGGTTTCATGATTCACTGCAAAAGCCAATAAAGGAATTGCAAAATCAGGAAGAATTACAGTTGCTGCCAGCTCCCAAAACAGCATTGTCTATCAAAGTGCGGTGAATTTTGGAGGAAAACGTCGAAACATCAAAAGTGGTGATAGTACAACATCGAAAGAGCTTGCATTTATGTAGCATCTTTTGCTGCCTTGGGACGTATTAAAGTGCTTTACTTTTGGAGAGTGCTTATTGTTGAAATTCAGGTAATGCTGCAGCCAATTTGTACACAGCAAGCTCCCACAGCCAGAAGTGATATAGGAATGATTACTGGATGGATATTAGCCAGAGCGCTGTCGGTACTCCTGTATTTCTTTTACATGGCGCCATTCTGCATCCACTAGAGTGGGTAGACAATTGTACATGGTATTCAGAAGATGGAAGCTCTAACAGTGCAGCATTCCCTCAACGCTGCACTGAAGTGTTGTTGGAATAGGACCGTGAATCCATGGCCTCCTGATTTCTGATTTATCAGGGTGGTACGGTGGCACACTGGTTAGCACTGCTGCCTCACGGCACCAGGGACCCAGGTTTAATTCCAGTCTTGGGCGTGGAATTTTCATGTTCTCTCCATGTCCACATGAGTTCCCTTCGGGCACTCCAGTTTCTTCCCACAGTCCAAAGATATGCAAGGGAGGTGAATCTGCAATGGTAAGTTGCTCTTTAGTTTCCAAAAAAAATGCGTAAGCTTAGATGGATTGCCCATGGTAAGTGCACGGGGTTACAGAGATGAGGACTGCACCCTGGCTTCAGGATGGCACAGTGGTTAGCACTGTTGCCTCATAGTGCCTTGGATCCAGCTTCATTTCCAGCCTTGGGTCACTGTTTGTGCGCAGTCACATTCTCCCCGTGTCTGCGTAGGCTTTCTCTGGGTGCTTGGGTTTCCTCTCACAGTCAAAAGATGTGCAGATTAGGTGGATTCACCATGCTAAGTTCCCCCTTAGTGTCAGAGGATTAGCAGGGTAAATATGTAGGGTTATGGGGATAGGGGCTTGGGTGGGATTGTTGTCAGTGCAGAATCGATGGGTCAAATGTCCTCCTTCTGCACAGCAAGGATTCAGCGTCAAAAGCACCCTCATCTGAACCACAGCTGACACCACTTGATGAACCGTCACATTAATAACTTGCAGGAAACAGTTCCAAAGGTTAAGTTCAATAATCTGTCCAAACAAAATGCTTCACATCCTCCACAAAGCTGGAAGAGACACAGGAAGGCTTACCATTTAGTCCTTATTTCAGCTCTGCCAAATCCTATCAGAATGCTGGCTGAGAAGCAACTTGGAATCAGGAGGATAATCTTGGCCATTCTCAATCTTATAACCCCAGCAAGAAGCTCCTGCTTGTTCTCCTACTATCACTTGAGCTCCTTCTATTTCCCTTGAGCTTCCCTGACGAGCTCTGGCTGACCTCCTTCTACTGGCTATGGTACAACATCTTCAATGGGAACATCTGGCTATAAAATGCCACAATTCTTGCCTCAGATAAAAGTGCAACATTTTATATAAACCTTGCACTTTGCACTTGCTACTCATATAAATCTGTCATTGAAAACAATATAATTTAATGGTGATTTGTGCACTCTGGTTTTTATTGTTGCACTACAGCAATGTCAATTTGTTCAGTTATAATAGCCATTGCTAACTTCCAAGCACTTACTCCAATTAGCACCTTGAAATAATGTCTGAGCAAAATAATATTGGAATGAGATGGTAACGCACTGGTTAGCACTGATGCCTCAAAATGCCAGGGACACAAGCTCGATTCCCGGCTTGGGTCACTGTCTGTATGGAGTTTGCATGTTCTCCCCATGTCTGAGAGAGTTTCATC